>OU026087.1:3750000-5000000 GCA_907269075.1 Idaea aversata | reverse complement strand
TATTTACAGAATAAGCGTGAAACAAGATATTTTTTTTTATTAATAAAATGATTTAATGTCCCTTTGTTTAACTTAGAGTTAATAAAATATCTATAATAAAACAGCTTGTCTCATTAAAAATATATACGACTCCCTCAAGAGAGATCTAAAGAAATAGACGCAGATATTTAACAAATGTTGAAATAGAGGCCCGAATCATATTAATTATAAAATAAACCTATAATTAACTAACTTAGAATTAAATACATGTTAATTAATAAGCACATAATCAAATACAAAGTGAAGAAGTAATTTAGGAGCTTAATTTAAGAGATGAATAAAGTTCTATCGCTAAGTTTTAATTGCCTATAAATACGAAACAAAATTGTGTGATCTAACTTTAATCTTTTTTTTTTTTTTTTTTCGTGTTGAGCTGCCATCAGTCGTAAAATTGGACTATTATCAGCTGTGTTCAGTGCAGGAATGGCGTTTGAGGTGCAGGTGCCAACGCAGCTGCTTCCTCTCAGTAAATATGGTTATGATTTGTTAGGTTATGGTTAGATAATGGTTTTTAAATCAGATATATTTTTAGTAGAGACTAATTTAGACACTATAGGGCCACTATAGACCTTGGGAATAGAAAAAAACAAGTAAATATAACATTTAAAAAAAGGATCACAGCACCGGTAATGAATGTGTGGAAAATAATTTTGACGAGGACAATGGAATCGCAGCAGACGGGAACAACCCGTCTCATTGCGTCGTCATTTTGATTGTACGATTATTTCAATTGGTTTGTAAAAGGTTAAATTTGAGAAAAGAGGTAATATTTGTCCATGAACTATTTGTTCTGTAACCCTGATGGTCTACTTACCTAATAGCATTTAAATAAAGTCATGTTTTCCTGGCCGCAAACGGATGTACAAAGGCCAGCCGTCATTATTCAATATCCTCTGTTATAACTGGATTCATCTGCAACCCGAGTTCCTATACTAGTTTTTACTTGCACTTTGTAGACTTTTATAGACGTCTACCAAGTATCTTCTACATATGCCACATCTTAGACTGCGTCGCATGGGTCAAACATTTACCTACCCCTGTCAATCACTTAAAAAATGAACCTATGTATTACCTATCATAAAGACTCTTTCGAGGCATTTTGCGAGGGATAGACAAGAGTTAACCTATTCTCAAAATGGCGTCTAGACATTTTTGGACCCATTCGTAGAAAGCCTTAGGTATTCCGAAAATACCGTTTTTACTAAATACATTATTCTACTTAGAACTCATTTTCACATGAGATAGAGCATAGACAATAATAGACATAGATATTCTCGATATGCATCATTTTTAAAAGCTTTTTTAAAAGCGTTAACTTAACTTAACATACAATAATATATCATTTACTGTAAAAAGATTTTGGAGTGTTTTCAAGGATTTTTTTCAATGCCTTAGTGTTATTGAAACTTGTGCAATATTACAAAGAAAAATACTTCATTTTCAGCTATCATAATAGTATAAGTTATATCATTGTAAATTACTGATTTTGTACAATTTGTGAATAAACTTTATGTAATATTTTATTATTTTTATTAATTATTTATTTCAATGAATTTATTACAAATGGAATCACACCATGTTTGTTTTGTTTTTCAGATTTTATTCGAAATTGTTGCCAGAAAGCTTTCTTTTAGGAAAGAGCATTAAAAGATGCGGTACCATTAGTCATTAGGTCTTACAGACATGATAACTTTTTATTTATTTATATTAATGTTCTGAATTGACATTGACTATATGCACCAATCGTGCGAAACCAAAACTTAAAAAAGATAAAATCTACCAAGCCAAGGTTTACCCTTTAGCAAACAATGCCTAAAGGGTGTTGTGCACACAAACAAAGGTTATGTTAAACAAATAAAGTAAACACATTTCTATGCGTGAAAGTTTGGAATGCTTTTGTTTGTATTAATGAACCTACAAGCGGGTAGGTAAATATTATACGTGCCTATTAAAATTCCATCTAACGCAATTTATTCCAGAGCAGGGTGGTGGTCCAGCTAATTTAACCACGGTACTCTTAGCACATGAGTAAATAATACTCTTAGCAGTCAATCCATAGACTTAAAAAAAATTACTTAAAAAAAAAGAAGTTTGTCTCGTGATCAAACAAAAGACAATAAGAAGGCCCATTCTTGTAAATAACTTTGTTAAATTATATTTCAATATCATTTCGATTGCATTTCGATCACACAAAAGTTCACAACGATTAAGAATAAGCCTTCAGAAACAAAAGACGATTCAATGAAACGGACCACACTTGCTTATACGCGTATAAAAAGTAAGAATATCGGAATAAAGAGTAACTTCAGGTACTCCCAAGGATTTAATCTATATTCATACAAAGTTTCATCAAAAGCTATTTTTTTATTTTTCATTTATTTAACTAAAAAAAGTATTCTTAAATAATTTCCCGCCAGACTGCAAAGTGCAGTTTGTTGGCGAGCGCGTGCGATTGCGTAGTTTCCGAGTCCTTTTAAACAAAAAACCTCTAATATTAAAATATGTATATATATAGATATAGACTAAGCTGTCGTACCTATCTAAATCATCACTTGGCAACAAAGAGATTAAACATACCTAACCATAGAGTGGGCATTATGACAATTTTCATTTTACTACTTTTGAGCAATGTGTTACACATACGCCTCACTAGACTGAGCGATTTAACAGTAGTATTAAGTTATGAAGTAAAGATTTTTGTTGACAAAAGTTGTTACTTACTTTTTACCCGGCAACTTGTAGTAATTTATTTTGAAAGTCTTTGCTTGGTAACGATAGGTATCCTTTACACTATTATGCAGAGAGATTTTAAATTGATAAAAAAAAATATTCCAGTTTTTATTTATGCATTGTGCAGAGTGACACTTCTGTGCAAAACACAAACGTCATAATTTTGCGACACAAATGTGTTACTGTTGTCTGGTCTACTTTTGGTCATTGAAAGTCTTTGGCATTACGTCATACTTGGCTCATTTTCATGCTAGAAGTATTAATTATTTAGTTTTCAAGTGCTGCCGCTAACTAGTTCATAAAACTTTGTAATTTTACGAATTGAATCTGTTTTGAATAACTTGAAAATGTAAAGTTACAGCGATAAATTTAGGTAAAATAAATGATATCATTTTTGAAGAAAAGCTGCTATTTGTTGATATATAAAGTTTTATTTATTCATTACTTAAAGTGCTCTATATAAATTGTAAATATAGTAATTATTTTGTTGCTACAGTCTACCGAAGGCGAGCGCTCCACACAATAATTTGTTAGAATGTACAGTCACATTACCAATTAGCTGAACCCCACGTGACCTAGAGCTTATTCGCATATCTGTAAAAAAATTAGTACCTATTTACCTATTTTGTTATTGTTTTTTTTGTAAATTGCAGGTATGGCATAATAGTCATCATCATCTGAACGATGTTCCCGGTTGCATCCCTTTCGGGAGCCCGAGGTCCGCTTTCCTACTTATACGCCTCCACGCCACACGATCTTGTATTGTATAGTAAGTATATTGTTTAAAAATAATTAGGTAAAATTGGGTAGCAGATTTGCGAGTGAGCTCTAGGTCACGTCACGTGGAGTTCAGCTAATTGGTAATCCGACTGTACGTACGTAAATCTTGTACTTTGTATCTTATATTATTTTGACACTAGCCTTTGCCCGTGACTTTCAGCGTACCTACATATAATTTTTGTAAGAAAAATCTATTGGTGCACGGGGATTCGATCCCACGACTTTAAGAATGAAAAGTCGAAGTATTTACCACTAGGCCAACACCGCTCTGATTATGTATTCCTTACTCTTAAATCAAAATAAACCAACTTTCGTTAAAATTACAATCTCCAAACGGTATATTTGTAAACATACCTATGTAGTTTCAAACTTAACTAAAACATACCAACCACCTTAACTATTAATTTTAGTTTACTTTGACGTTGAAATTTTCCACTGTAACTTTACGATTATGACCTTTATGCTTTTTGTGTTAATAATTCTTTTCTCTTGTAATCAGACAACAGAACAGTTGTCTCACCGTAGGGCGAACAATTTTAAATTGCTAGGTATTTTGTGATAAGAAAATACTACTACTACTACTATTAAAATAAACTACTACAACTACTATTTTACTACTATTTAAAGAAAAAACTACATAACAACGTTTCATACGTACGTTTCGATATTTATTATTTGTTAGTAAGTTTATTTTAGTTATTAATTAAAAAAAAATGAAGAAAAATGTGGAGTTGGAAGAGCTTGTGGCTGAGCCTAATATCATCGGCGAGACCAAATCGGCCCGACTTCGCTGGCTTGGCCACATCGAGAGAATGGAGGAGGATCGAGCAGGAAAGAGCATATCTAGGACGACCTCAGGGGAGACGGCCAGTTGGCAGACCTAGGTATCGCTGGATAGACCAAGTCCAACAAGACCTGCGAGCCCTTCATGCAGCCGATTAGCAACAAGTGGCGCAGAATAGGGTGCAATGGCGGCTTTTGGTGTCGGAGGCCAAGTAAGTAAGTAAGTTATTAATTTGGCAAATTTTAAGTGGAAAGTCCTTCTACTTTAGTAACAAATGTATTCTTGCTATGCTTTTATTGCAAACATTTTATAGAAGCAATTTTAGACCAATGTATAAGAAAAAATTTCCAATGACTAACTAAAATTGTTTTTGATTACACTACTACATTATGTGAAAGTAAGTCAAGACTACATTATGTAACTAAAATATAACAGCTGCTTAGGACATGTGCAATACGGAATTAAAATAAAGTTTAAATCTTTCAAAAAATATTTTTCTATTTTTATTAGCTCATATTGCACGAGTCCTTCGTGGGTAGAGCTCGAGATTGTTTTGATAAACACGCTATTCGACTATTTACTGAATGAAATTATGTACAACAACGTAGCTTAAATTACCTACTTTTTATAGGTTATCGAAAATATTTTAAACAACATAATACGGCGTACTTGATTCTTTTTGTATCGGTAAAATTGTAAGATTGTATTCTTTAATTTCACACAGTAATTTGTCTATGTAACTTTAAGCTTATTGTGTAATAGTATAAGTACAGTCACACTACCAATTAGCTGAACCCCACGTGACCTAGAGCTCACTCGCTAATCTGTAAGGTTCTAAAGTAATCTTACCTGAGTCTGTTTTTTTAAACAATATACCTACTATACAATACAATATGCAATATAAAAAATAACAACACTTAATAATAATACTTACTTTATTTTTTATAGATATGCGAATGAGCTCTGGGTCACGTGGGGTTCAGCTAATTGGTAACGTGACTGTACATAAACAGGCATCCTTAAAAACAACGCAAGAAAAAAAACTGAACAACTATTTTTCTCTTATTTTTGTCATAAAATGCCAATATATCACTCCAATTAACCTGGCTTATCCTCATAACTCAATTTGTAAGACATCCCTGAGGCAGCCTTTAAGGATAACGAAACATCAGGAAAAATAACAAAAGGAAAAATCCTCCAATATCATGATTGGGGAAGGTAAACGTATCTAAAGGTGACATAAGAAGTTATAACACAGCCTTAGAGTCGTGACTCAAAAGGATAGGTCAAGCAAAAACTGTGACGTTAAGGTGAAAGGGTACCGGCGCTCCTATGTCTTGTTTTTTTTTCATTTTCTAATTATCATAGAAATTAAGATATAAAAAACAAAAAAAAAACATAACATAGGGGCATGATCATAACATAGGGGCATGGCAGTTATAAGTTTGTTTGTTAAATATTTGCTTTAGTGTCAGTTTCCAGCAAGAAGGAAACAGTCGACTACGTTTGTATGGAGAGAGCGCCCGGTACCCTTTCCTCTTAAACTTTACTTAAATACGTAAGAAAAATCGAGAGAACGAAGCCGTATAAAGTGCAAATTAGTGATTTATTAATAAGGCTTTCAAAAAAAAGAACCAGTTCCAGATATTTCGATAGATCTTTACACAAAAGAAAGTAAAAAAAAAACTTAAAGATATCTATGATTAGAAAAATAGAAGACGAAGTTTGTAAAGACGAGGGCTGTATGGGCTTACTCAACAGTCTTTGCCTTCCCTGTCCGGGGTGAATATAGACTATAGCATTTTAATGTTATGAAACGTTCTTACGAATGTTATAAAGTTATAATACAGGCAAATGCAACGCAAATGTTCAAAATATGGTTCGAATGAATTAAACTCGCACGATTTGTATTCATAGTAATAATTTTCCCTTTTTTTTATATTTTATTGCTCTTACTTCGATGTTACTCGATGTTCTGTTACTAGTAAATGTTCTAGTCTGTAACCATCTTTACGTATATTGTTTGATACATTTCGACCGTCTACGGAACCGTCATTTCATACGAAGTAAATATAATTTTTCTCTATACGTACGGTAGGCGAAGTGCTCTACTTTCATATGTCAAAGGTTAACTTATGTTTCAAGTTCATTTATTTCAGTCGCTTCAGTCAAGGTTATAGATAAGGGGCGCACATTATGATAAATTATCCATTTTCGATTTTATTATTGCTTTCAAAAGGGGTAAGGTAAAGCTTATTACCATAACTGAATCATTGATGAAGTTTTTTTAATATCTCGGTATAGCTTTTTAAAACTAAAATCATACTTTTTCGTGGCACGTTTTCAACCGCGTCTGTCTCGATCACGTGGAATTATTATAATACTAGCGACCCGCCCCGGCTTCGCACGGCTGTATTATGCATGTATTATATCTAAAAACCTTCCTCTTTAATCACTCTATCTATTAAAAAAAACCGCATCAAAATCCGTTGCGTAGTTTTAAAGATCTAAGCATACATAGGGACATAGGGACGGCGAAAAGTGACTTTATTTTATACTATGTAGTGAAAAAACATAAAACTTTCCTTGCAGTCGGGTAAAAAGAAACATCTCCGATTGAGCCGTCTTCGAATTATTGTTGAACATATTTATGTTATGTATATAAAAAAATACGCGACGAATAGAGAACCCCTTCGTTTTTGAAGTTAGTTAAAAATAATTTCAACTTTATTTTGATAAATCTCCTGTGCTGTTAAACTGTGGTCAGTTCTAGGGCATGCCGAGTTTTTTTACAAAGTTCTCTTTGATTTTTGACGTGACAACGTCTTATAAATTGGTTTGCCGGGTGACACTTCAAGAAACTGCGTTACGCTCCGCTGACGTTATGCGCTCACAATGATAGCGAGTGAGAGGCACGCGGGCATGGTTAGCCCGCCTAAGAGCGAGAGAGACAGACATAAAAAGTGAAAGGCACGCGTCCCTTCCACTCGAGCACAGTTGTTGTCACGTAAAACTTTCGCCCGTATACCGACTTTACAGGCAACCAGTTTTTTTTGTGGAGTATTTGTTTAGCTTCCTCCTACAGTAATTTTCAATATAATTTAGTAAATATTATGAAATTCTAACAGAATAACCCCTCATATATTAAAGCGTATCCAGCCTATTATACAGAATCCCTGCAGGCTTCATACCCCTTTTATTCCGTACTTGGTGTCCTAACGACATCATTATGTAGATTTCGTCCCATATTCTCCCGGCCATCAAACGCAAAGGCTGTATTCAAAACCTTCTCAAATCTGAAGACATATTTATTCCCTATGCTTCAGTTTATTTAGTTAATAGTCTTGAAATAAAAGAAAAAAAAACATAACATAGGGGCATGATCATAACATAGGGGCATGGCAGTTATAAGTTTGTTTGTTAAATATTTGCTTTAGTGTCAGTTTCCAGCAAGAAGGAAACAGTCGACTACGTTTGTATGGAGAGAGCGCCCGGTACCCTTTCCTCTTAAACTTTACTTAAATACGTAAGAAAAATCGAGAGAACGAAGCCGTATAAAGTGCAAATTAGTGATTTATTAATAAGGCTTTCAAAAAAAAGAACCAGTTCCAGATATTTCGATAGATCTTTACACAAAAGAAAGTAAAAAAAAAACTTAAAGATATCTATGATTAGAAAAATAGAAGACGAAGTTTGTAAAGACGAGGGCTGTATGGGCTTACTCAACAGTCTTTGCCTTCCCTGTCCGGGGTGAATATAGACTATAGCATTTTAATGTTATGAAACGTTCTTACGAATGTTATAAAGTTATAATACAGGCAAATGCAACGCAAATGTTCAAAATATGGTTCGAATGAATTAAACTCGCACGATTTGTATTCATAGTAATAATTTTCCCTTTTTTTTATATTTTATTGCTCTTACTTCGATGTTACTCGATGTTCTGTTACTAGTAAATGTTCTAGTCTGTAACCATCTTTACGTATATTGTTTGATACATTTCGACCGTCTACGGAACCGTCATTTCATACGAAGTAAATATAATTTTTCTCTATACGTACGGTAGGCGAAGTGCTCTACTTTCATATGTCAAAGGTTAACTTATGTTTCAAGTTCATTTATTTCAGTCGCTTCAGTCAAGGTTATAGATAAGGGGCGCACATTATGATAAATTATCCATTTTCGATTTTATTATTGCTTTCAAAAGGGGTAAGGTAAAGCTTATTACCATAACTGAATCATTGATGAAGTTTTTTTAATATCTCGGTATAGCTTTTTAAAACTAAAATCATACTTTTTCGTGGCACGTTTTCAACCGCGTCTGTCTCGATCACGTGGAATTATTATAATACTAGCGACCCGCCCCGGCTTCGCACGGCTGTATTATGCATGTATTATATCTAAAAACCTTCCTCTTTAATCACTCTATCTATTAAAAAAAACCGCATCAAAATCCGTTGCGTAGTTTTAAAGATCTAAGCATACATAGGGACATAGGGACGGCGAAAAGTGACTTTATTTTATACTATGTAGTGAAAAAACATAAAACTTTCCTTGCAGTCGGGTAAAAAGAAACATCTCCGATTGAGCCGTCTTCGAATTATTGTTGAACATATTTATGTTATGTATATAAAAAAATACGCGACGAATAGAGAACCCCTTCGTTTTTGAAGTTAGTTAAAAATAATTTCAACTTTATTTTGATAAATCTCCTGTGCTGTTAAACTGTGGTCAGTTCTAGGGCATGCCGAGTTTTTTTACAAAGTTCTCTTTGATTTTTGACGTGACAACGTCTTATAAATTGGTTTGCCGGGTGACACTTCAAGAAACTGCGTTACGCTCCGCTGACGTTATGCGCTCACAATGATAGCGAGTGAGAGGCACGCGGGCATGGTTAGCCCGCCTAAGAGCGAGAGAGACAGACATAAAAAGTGAAAGGCACGCGTCCCTTCCACTCGAGCACAGTTGTTGTCACGTAAAACTTTCGCCCGTATACCGACTTTACAGGCAACCAGTTTTTTTTGTGGAGTATTTGTTTAGCTTCCTCCTACAGTAATTTTCAATATAATTTAGTAAATATTATGAAATTCTAACAGAATAACCCCTCATATATTAAAGCGTATCCAGCCTATTATACAGAATCCCTGCAGGCTTCATACCCCTTTTATTCCGTACTTGGTGTCCTAACGACATCATTATGTAGATTTCGTCCCATATTCTCCCGGCCATCAAACGCAAAGGCTGTATTCAAAACCTTCTCAAATCTGAAGACATATTTATTCCCTATGCTTCAGTTTATTTAGTTAATAGTCTTGAAATAAAAGAAATAAATTACATAAGTATAATAGTCTCTCCTAGTCAAAGTAATCAAAAGGCTAACTTCCTGCCTTTTTTTTAAATAAAAAAAATAACTATTTTTAACAAAAGTTCCTTTTACAAAAGTCCCCTTAACAGTTTCCGAAGTGGGTGTGTTTCTTATTTTTGTGTAATTAATTAATTATAAAGCTGGGTACTGACCGGCGTTACGGGGCGTAATGTAACGTGTTACACAGCAGTCAGTACGTCGTTTGACGACCATGTTACGCCAATTTTAGAACACAGCGTACATGCTCTATGCGTAACACGCTCGCTGCGAATGTTACATTACACCTCGTAACGTAGGTCAGTACCCACCTTAAGAAAGGCTCGTATACCTAGTAATTATTTTAAATCATTAAGTTCTTATTTAAAAAAAAATAGACTTTTTGACGTGACAACGTCTTATAAATTGGTTTGCCGGGTGACACTTCAAGAAACTGCGTTACGCTCCGCTGACGTTATGCGCTCACAATGAGAGCGAGTGAGAGGCACGCGGGCATGGTTAGCCCGCCTAAGAGCGAGAGAGACAGACATAAAAAGTGAAAGGCACGCGTCCCTTCCACTCGAGCACAGTTGTTGTCACGTAAAACTTTCGCCCGTATACCGACTTTACAGGCAACCAGTTTTTTTAAATAATAAAACATATAAGCGTAGAATACAAAGTATTTATGCGGTTGAAATTAATAACATTACATTTCATTGCAATTTGTGGGATGAAAACACTGGATGAAAACGAAAGCTTTACCCCGGAACAAAAATTCCATCAAAAAATGTCATTGGTATGTGATAAAGGAAGATTTGTAAATGCGAACGCAAAGGAGAATTAAAAAGTGTTTCTTGGTAGGACTTTTAATATTGTCTAGAGGCGTTTACGTGATATGAAATTCCAGTGAGAACTTCAGTGATATAGCCGACGGAATAATATTTTTGTAGGTAGGTAGGTAACATAATATGTCTCAGAAATATGTCAAATGTTTAACAAGATTTTGCTTCTTGAAATAACAGGAAGGATGAGTACCGACATTCAAAATAGCTAAGTACTAGTAAAAAAAATTTAAGCCACTTGAAATTTAAAAAAATACATAGTTACTATGTTACTACTCTACTTAAACTGAATTACGTTAAACATGATTTACATTTTGCATTGATTTCTTTAAAAATTTAAATTTTGAGACTTTTAGCATAATACTTGATAACGTACCATGAAAAACGAATTTGTAGTGGACATCAATCAAAAGCGGTAGCTTTTTGTCAACATTTTAAATTTAAGATAATATAATTTTATTAAGATTTGTCGTCTTGAAATTATATCAAGATTCCGGTATTTTTTTTTAAAAGCATACACTTTTAAAAATTCTTCACAAAAATACTTGTAGTAGGTAATTAATTAACGGATACCGCATTTCTTAGGTCGCACTTAACAAGTAACCTTCCATATACACATATTCGTTTACATTAATTTCATGAATTTACGGACTGGGTTCACAAAGCGAAACATACCACATCAATCAACTAAAACAGTTCGTTTGATCATCTCCGTCGACCATTGTCAAAACAGTAGCTCTACAAAGCATCAACATTTCAACTGTCAGTTTTGAACATTTACGTTACATACCTATTACTTTATGTTATAAACGAAATTAAGAGGTGGGATCCTCTATTCCCTCATCACACATCTAATCAAAACTAGCTTTTACTCGATTCTGTTGTGGATTGTACCCTTGAGGTAGAGATTCATTATTATTAGGTACAATACTAGGTAATGTAGACGGATATGCCATTGCATTGTTTATTTTATTAATTATCTACTATGTTTTTTTTTCTACTGATAATTAGCTAAGTCGGCGTAGCAATGCCCGGTAAAATTCGATCAAGTTTTTCTAGCATTGTATTAAGTATTGTTTTTATTCTATGGTTTTTTTTATCACTAGGTACATAGTATAAAACAAAGTCGCTTTCTCTGTCCCTATATCCCTATGTATGCTTAAATCTTTAAGACTACGCAACGGATTTTGATGCGGTTTTTTTAATAGATAGAATGATTCAAGAGGAAGGTTTATATGTATAATACATGCATAATATAGCCGTGCGAAGCCGGGACGGGTCGCTAGTGTTTAATAAATAATATAATTTTCTAAAAGTGAATATATAAGTACCTATAGTTATAATAAATCGCAATGAAAGATGATCTCTAAAACACGTTACCTATTTTATCTCAGAGATACTGGAAAAATGACAAAATCTATCAATCATTGATACTGTTTCATGTAGGCACATGTAGGTATCCGATTTTATCTCTATGAGTGCTCAAAATCATATTCTGTTGCGTTATATATAGGTACGTAAATCTTCAGGGTTATAAGAAAAACCTTAAATGAACAGCTTTGATTTTTAGAAGTCCTTAATAAAAAAAAATATTATAGTAAATAGCATACCTACGTATATTTATGCTTTCTCGTTTGTATATACAGTGATATTAGCAATATATTCCAAAAGTTTTGTGTAGGTATCAAATTGTTATCCTTAGGAGTGCTTTAGAAAATCTTTCGTTTAGATGGTATAAGGATTTTCGGGGGTAAAAGAAAAATCTTAAATGAACAGTTTAGATTTTTAGAAGTCCATTATTAAAAAAATATAATAATGTAATAAGATACGTATAAATTTATGTTTTCTTGTATGTACATACAGTAATATTGGCAGTTTATACCGAGAGAAAACTGTGCGATAAGAATCCAATTACGGTTTACTGCCAACAACGATAACAGAGAGATGAAAATTTGGCTTGTTTCGTAAAAAAATATCCGCTAGAATAAGATAGATTATTTTGCATAAAAAAATTACCAAATGAGGAAATTGTTTCCAAATCTAAATTTCAAATCAGGAACGAATGTATTTTTTACATAACGTAGGTGTAACGAAATGTTAAATTTAAAATTTTGAGTTGTGCCTACCTATATGATATCAATAGTGCGATATATTTCTAACGAAAATTACGAAAATCGATTCCAAATCTAAATTTGAAATCAGTAACAGCAGATTATATTTTTTACGTACTTAGGCGTAACGAAATGAAAAAATGAAAAGCTAGCTGGGTCTATATAGATACTGCTACTCGTACCTAATAAGTACCAATGGTGCCATTTAGTTTGAACAACAATTAAGAAAATCTTTTCCTAATCTAAAATTAAAATCAGTACTTAACAACATTTTTATATTTTTTTACGTATCCAGTACCTTCACTACATAGTATAAAATAAAGTCACTTTACGCCGTCCCTATTTCCCTTTGTATGCTTAGATCTTTAACACTACGCAATGGATTTTGATGCGGTTTTTTTAATAGATAGAGTAATTCAAGAGAAAGATTTATATATATAATACATGCATAATATAGCCGTGCGAAGCCGGAGCGGGTCGCTAGTTATCGATATAAAAAATCCAAAATGTTGAGTTGTGCCCATATAATAACAATAGTGCGATATATTTTTAAACAATCGCAGGTACACAAACATCAAGATCGCTTGAATGAACCGGGCTGTCTGAACTATTGCCAGAACGCTTATCACTCCCGTTGGAATCAACTCTAGAGTTCTGTAGGTCATGAACACGTCCGACCCGTCGACCACCTGGCCATTACTCGCCAACGTCACTCTTATTCATATCATAATTTACCATGGCAAAGATAACTGGCAATGTCACCTTCAAACTACACTTATGCAGATTTTAAACTCTTGTCACTTTGAAATTAACACTACAATAAGAAAAATATACAATAATTATAAGTATAGGTTGCCTCGTGAAGCAACCTTGGAAGCGCGTTATCACATTACGTATTCTAAACACGATCTGAAAGATCGTAGAGCCGTGAAAACGATTCGTTTTGCTCTAACCCACGGCGCGTGACAATAAACAAATAACGATGCATTATAATAAACAATAGTGAAACATTAACGAGGGACATCCCTTAGCGTAAACGCGGACGCAAACAAACGCGGCCTTGAACGCAAAGCGGATCGCCAGAAATATCCGGCGCGTGGAAATAGCCGCGGTGAAAATACGAGCACGTGATGGTACGTACCTCGGGTACTGCCGTATGGAGAAAATCGATGGTGTTTGCCACTCGGCGACCGGCGGCCGACTGAGCCACTGTGTCAGCGGAACGCGCCCCACCCGAGCTCCGCCCGCCTCTACGCTATCACACTTACTAGAAAATATACTTTCACAGTTTTAGCACAATACAAAAATACGGGTGCAGCACTATTTAAAAATATTATATTATTGTTGAGGCGGTATGATTGAGGTCGTATATGTAGAGATCGCGATGTTTGGCGGTGTTGTGTCGCGGCCACGCGTGCTTTCAGTTCGGAGTGGGGCGGCGGACTGGCGTGAGCGAGCGCTACGAGCCTCCCTGCCGCCTGCCGCCTGCGCCCGCCGGTGACGTCGTCGCCGGCTCCGGCCGCGCGCTGCTGCTGGAAATTGCCAGCTTCCCGAGGGTCGCCGGATGTAGGTCACGGGGACTGGGCCTGCACTTGCCCACCACTCGCCAAACACCCACGCACCAAGTTTAAGGACGTACCTATCTACCTGCTAATGATAACTGCTCCTTATTAAACGCATACCTATCTTGAGAACTAACATTGAATAAAGGTTGTTACTGTCTCGTATCAACCCGTAGCACCGTAGCCGTTCGTAGCTCGATAGCGCTCCACCCGTAGGCTGAAACAAGTTGGGCCTAATAAATTAATTCAAAAATTTCGAACATTACTTTGAAATTGGTGTTTAAACCTAACAATCTTAACTTTTGTTACAATAACCGATGCAGACAGCGAAAAAAAATTTTTTTTTTTCTTCAAAAATTGGAATAAGAAAACTTTTCAGACTTCTTTTTTCAGTGTTACAATAGTTTTCTTTGATTTGGTAAGTAGGTATTCTTTATATTATATAATTATCTAGTCGGCCGTGAAAGACGTTCAATATCAAAAGGTTTTTAAAATTATTTAACGAGATCGTTTTATCACTTTTTATAAACGGCTACGGTTACCTACGGTCGCGCGACTTTTCTCGTCTCTTTGTGAAAACTCAGCTTAACGGTACAACGAAGTTCTGTTCAAATATATATTAGGTACAAAGTACCTATAAATGGATTCACAGTGTAGGTAATTAATTCTTGATTTCGTTGAGAAACTCATCAAGGAAGTTTAATCGACTTTCAATGAGGTAATCTTGGTCTCTTCGAAATACGGTTTCGGTAGAGAATCAGAAAGTAAATTCATCCAAAACAATTTTCTATTGCAAAATATTATAAATTTATTTTCGCAAGCACTATTAATATATATTTCGGCATTCCTGGAAAACCTCGCATTAGTAGTGCCTACACATTTTGTAGAAATGGAAAACCACAAAAGAGAATCGAATAACAATAATAAAAAGTATATGTAAAAAATGGTTGTCTGTAAAGTCGGTTTACAGGCGATAATTTTACGTGATAACGTCTTAAGAAAACATTGATGGTGACCATAGTCAATAACTCACGTTCCCGTAACATGACAACGTTGCTATGGCTACCTACCATGTCAGTAACATGACATTTTTTTGTGAGTGCACTACGTTGTTCATCGATTTATAAGACGTTATCACGTCAAAAATACGGGTTTTAATAAAAAAACAAAAGAACATCGGGAATAACAGCGCGCAAGTGCGTGGGCAACCTAAAGTGTGCCTAAAGTAAAGATGACGCGATTGACGTCATTGATAAACGAGTAGGTATTGATTAGGTATACGATAAAAAGGTTTTATTATAATAACTAGCGACCGGCCCCGGCTTCGCACGCCTATATTATGCATGTTTTATACATATAAACCTTCCTCTTGAATCACTCTATCTATTAAAAAAACCGCACCAAAATCCGTTGCGTAGTTTTAAAGATTTAAGCATACATAGGGATATAGGGACATAGGGACAGAGAAAGCGACTTTGTTTTATACTATGTAGTTATAGTGGTAGGTAACAAAAAGCTAACTATCATAATGACTGCATGGATTGAGTATTTAATCATTCACGTAGGATGCGTAGAAGTCACGTGAATAAGCGCGAGATTCCGTTTAGAATCACTCGTCATAATAGCCTCTAGCCTCTAGCAGCGATCGCAGTTTCTCGTCGTACGAGTTAAGCAACATTAGACGCTCTCGTTACTTTGATGGGTGACCAACTAACAGTGTGGCAAAACGTACTAAAGTAAAACGTTTTTAAATTCAATCAAAAGAATAAAACCAAAAGACGGATGTGACGTCTTAATTTGTAATGGACGTTGCTAATCTAACCCAAAGAGATTTAAGTTTATTGTAATAAAAACAATAGTAGTACTCGATTAAGTAAGTCGTTTGCCTCAAATAACTATCTGTATCTACCTAGTTACATAAACATTTGTGCCGTTCGAGCATCAAACCCGCAGCCTCTGCGCCGAAAAATTATTTAGGTAACTGTATACAGGGTTATTGGTAATTATACTAGAAAGCCGTTCAGGGCTACTTCTGTGCACCTAAACAAACAATTTTTGTTCTACAACTTTTGAAAATTCGAAAAAAAAAGAATTAAAATTTTTGAGGTCATGTAAATTCGAAAACCAGCCGATTTTTAATACAAAGGTCATACAGACTAAGAACTGTAGATAAAACTTAAAAAAATAAGAATTTTTTAAAGGTTAATGACCTCTCCGTGTAAGGAACAGCTGATTTTCAGGAAATCCTAACCTCGAAATTTTCAAAAAAAATTTCGAATTTCCAAAAGTTGTTGGAAATTCGTTGACGGCTACTTCTGTGCACCTAATGCACAGAAGTAGCCGTCAACGGCTGGCTAGTATAATTACTAATAACCCTGTATATGTATGTTCTTCCGTATTACATCATACTGATAACTGAAATTTTCTGAAAGATCGTGATCGATGGCAAACAAAGTACCACTGATAACTGGTTTACAGGCACGACTTTATATTTACTTTAACACTTCCTACTGTAGTCGAGATACTACAGATATTAGTTTATAGGTTAAAAACAGACCAGAAAACATAAGTCTCAGAAATCTGAAGACGTACTGGCAAAATTTCAAGAGAGCCAGCGGCTTCAGATTGTTTTATTGAAGTGAAAACTTCTTTAGCGGCGTTGAGCACTTTTTCTGTAATGGGTATAAAATCTTAAACTCGCGTCAGGGCACGTGACCTGATCGAAAAAGCGTAAGACGGATGGAGAGTAGACAGCTATCCCCTCTCTACGGCGCGGCGAAAATATATGCCTGGGCCTACTGTTTTTAATTTGGCTGTGAGTGTATTAAGACGTACATATGGTATTTTTTAACGGACGACTATTGACGGACGACAAATGTCGGACGACAATTTGTTGGACGACAAATGTCGGACGACTATTTGTTGGACGACAAATGTCGGACGACTATTTGTCGTCCGACTATTTTTTTTTTTTTCATCTAAAACTCTTTTTGCGTATGTTCTCGCGACATATGAGATTTTACACAGATATACAGTTTTCATTTCTGTTATTGTAGACTTTTTGCCATTTGTATTTCAGATAGTTTGCATACAAATGCGAATTAGTACCACTGATAATTGTTTTACAGGCACGAGTAATTATGTTTACTTTAACACTTCCTATTGTAGAGGTTTAATATATATTAGGACTAACTGTTTCCCGCGACTTTGTACGCGTGGTAGTTTGTTTTATATACGTAAAACTTTCTCTTGAATCACTTTATCTATTAAAAAAGCCACATCAAGCTCCGTGGCGTAGTTTTAAAGATCTAAACATACATAGGGACAGACAGCGGAAAGCGATTTTATTTTATACTATGTAATGATACCTAAAGGTAAAAACAAACCAAAAATCATTTTTAGGCTCAAAAGTCTCGGAGACTGAAAATACCGGTAAAATTTCAAGAGAGCCACTGGCTTCAGATTTTCTTATTATTTTGGACATTTTGTATTTAGACATTTTGCTATTTGTATTTCAGACATAGTGCTTCTTAAATAGTTTGCATACAAATGCGTTTTGCAAATTAGTACCACTGATAATTGGTTAACAAGCTAATTAACGATTAATTATGTTTACTATGTCACTATTATGTCACTTTCTATAGTACAGGGTTTATGTATAGGGCGAGGATTGTAATAAAAAATTCTAAAGGTCTTCGCTCACTCTACCGTATCATTCTATGTACTACTGTATGAAGACCAATCAACGACAAAGAATGCCGGTCCTAAATCAATGATAAAGTGCTCTATAGTTTTTTAACTCTATAGGTTTGCACGACCAATCGTACGTATCTTAAAATGGTAATATTTTTTTTTATCTACCATTAAAGTTTAACTCACCCAGCTGATTTCTTTTGTTTTCTCTTACTGTATCATAAATGGCACAATTGTTTTTATTACTCTGTTAAATTGCGTATAAAATGAAATTGACTGAATGACTGGCAAGCGCTATGCATAGTTTATCATAATGAGAGGTGAAACGGTGTTTGTGTTCGACTATCTACGTATGTTTTTAATAATAAATAGGTCAGCGTTCAACAATTATCTCACATGATGATAAGTGCGGTCCAAGATGTAGCACGCTTTCCTAGAAGATACGCTTGTAACTCAAAGACCCTCTAATAAACGCGGGCCTTCGAGGGACGCGAGTTAAGGTAGGAACTGTAGGAAGACGGTAGTTGAATAAAAACTTTTCCGACTCGTCCTCCTTTTGTGGCTGCACCGACCTAAGTATCAGAACACGGACAAGTTCACTTGGTGATACGACTTGGGCCGGTGGGTGGCAACAAACCGCGGCCGAAGCTTCAAACGAGAAAATTGTTATAGTACCTACTAGCCAGCTGCGTGCCACGGTTTCTCTCGTTTTATTCCCCGATCACAAGGGAATATTAGATTAATGAAAATCCCATAACCTTCTCCATAACATAGATTATCTCTGTGCAAATGTCCATCCACATCTGTCAAGCCGTTTTACTTTGAAGAAGGAACAAATAATAAAACAAAGGTTATCTCCACTATATAAAACTAACGTCACTCGCGCCTTTGTCCGGGAGGGGTTAATTCTCCAAAAGCCTTTCTTAGCAGATACGTCATCATAGCTATCTGCGTTTCAAATTTAAGCCCGATCTGGCATATTGGTTTGAGCTATGCGTTGCGATAAATCCTACATTATAGCCCTGATTTCTTCTTCTTTAATTCGTGCCAGAGGTTCAGCTACATTAATTTTGTCTAAATTATAGCTTGCAGCATCATTGGCCTCGTAAAAGTCATCCAATGCGCAGGTGTTAGAGCACATTGAGCATTGGAGATGGTGTTCCATAGGCTGTATTAGGGGCTCTACTACAGTCATCGAATGCTGATTGGAAGTGAATTGCCATCGACTCATATTTTGTCTGCAGCAACCTATTTGGGCCCGAAGTCGGTTCTGACTAACTGACGGACTGGTATATTACTGACCTTTTATTCCGGTACTAAAGTACTTTTATGAAAATGTTTAAGAATCTAACAATAGTGTAACATTGGTTGATAAAAGGATTCGATTTATGAAGGTGAAGGTCTCTTTTATTATAGTTCAATTGATAAATAGTGAAATAGGTACAGTATGCGTCATAAGTACACTATCAGCGTGCTACAATAATACTATAAACAAGTATTGGACTTACGACCTTCTTCTAATAGACGTTACACACAAACATAAATACTTGAATTAAATGTACTCAGTGTTATTATTATTTTTAACTAGCGACCCGCCCCGGCTTCGCACGGCTATATTATGCATGTATTATACATGTAAACCTTCCTCTTGAATCACTCTATCTATTAAAAAAACCGCATCAAAATCCGTTGCGTAGTTTTAAAGATTTAAGCATACAAAGGTAAATAGGGACAGAAAAAAGCAACTTTGTTTTATACTATGTAGTGACATGTTACCTATATCTTTAGATGGCCGAGTTGTATAAGTCGCCACCCGCTACACCAATCGACGTGGGTTCGATCCACAGGTTACGTTGTTATAATGTTCAAATAGTGCTGCACAGGATTGTAAACGTTACGTTGGCGGTGGACTTTTGATCGTCGATTGTACCTAGCTAGACACCGTCATTGTGCTCTAGATTAAAATTCAAGAACCTATTAATGTTTTGATATACCAATTTATATGGAAATATTGGAGGTTATCTGGAGGGAAATTACTTTTATTACATGTTATAAGTGTTTCGAATCAATCCAATTTTCATGTTTGGTATTCGAATGGATAGAGCTTTTAGCCTTTTTGTCTGGGCCAATATAGTTGATGTTTGTGATTTTTCTTTTTAAACTATGTATGATTTTAGAAGGTGTTTTTAAACTCCGACGCAAAAACAACGGGGTGTAATAAGTTTGACGTGTCTGTGTGTGTGTCTGTCTGTGGCGTCGTAGTTCCCGTTTGTCGCTTCATCTGATTACAGTTAAACATTTTTGCGTTGCTTTTTTAAATCAGTAGATTTATAACAGATTAAAATTCCGTCACGGAAAAAAGTTCAAAATAAGCTTTTCTATCTTCCATTTCCATGCATATTGTGTATGTATCAATGAAAACCACTTTCCTGGAAGATTTAGCGAAGACATTTCTATGGAAAAATATGTAATACCCACCTCTACTTTATAGAAAACTAACCCGTCCTAACCATAACCAAGGCCAGAGAAGTAAAAGCCTCCAGATACGTTCCAAAAATAAAATTTGCTTACAAAACTCCGACTCACGTTCCTACATTGGGGTGCAGAAATATCGATTCTCCATTGCTAGGGCACTCAGAGAGAAATCGCAGACCACATACTTCATATCGGCCAATCATATTTAGCAGTCGTCTAATTCTTGCAAGTCACATAGGTTGACTACCACTGTGATGCCACAGTGGCGGATTCGATTCCCACCTCAAACAAATATTTATGTCCCGATCCCGTGAAAATATCGGGAAAAAAGAAGCCTATAATGTTAATCCAGGTCTCCAGCTATCTACATACCGAGTTTCATCGAAATCAGCCTAGTATTTTTTGCGTGAGGGAGTAACAAACACACACACTTACACACAAACTTTCACATTAAAAATATTAGTATGATTCTTTCCGTTGCCTGGCCACCATAACACAAGCCCTGGGGCCTAAGTCTGCTAACACAATTGTGTTTCAATAGTGTGTCGATATAATCGTAATAGAAATTTAATGTCAAAAATATGACATTACATGTCAAATTGGTATTCTCCTAACGTTGACTATTCTATCGAAACACCACTGACACACCACTTACTCACTTTTGTATTCTGCTCTACAATCGTGGCTTAATGAAATCTTTATAGTTGTCAAAACGGTATATTGCTTAGCAACATATACCATGTTGCTAGGCAACACCTGCAAGGTAAATATTACCATACCATTGAGACTCCATAGTGATTATATTGCGATGTTATTAAAACTTTAGCAGAATACCAAATAAAGTCACAATCTCGATATAATATCCATAGAGTCTCGATATAATGACAATAGTTGGCCAAATAGCAGAATAAGGCCCCAGTAGCTTAGCTTGGGGTTTGATGGCGATGTGTTAAATTGTTCAGCATTTTTTTTTCAATGGGCAGGTAACCTGGAACATCAGCAAAAAAGACATAGAAAGTGTTGGATAGATTATGTTGAGGAAGATCTACAGACAAAAAAATCTTGAAGAAGACAGATGCAACGATTACCTTTGAGTGTAAATGATCGCCTGACCTTAATTCTATGATCTACGGAGCCTATAAGGATACGTTCTAACGTAACTTAGGTACCTACTGACTGGTGATAAATTACATCATCGTGACGTGTGAATTCCCAAATCAGGACGAGGTCTTAGCTGTAATTATTCCTAGATTACAATGATTGAAAAGGTTGTAAGGCTCTTAGAGGAATTGCTTTTTTAGATAGAACGTAACTGAACCGGGATATTATAGCCGCACCTTTTCAAGTTGTCAAATCATTTACTATCACTACATAGTATAAAACAAAGTCGCTTTATCTGTCCCTATATCCCTATGTATGCTTAAATCTTTAAAATTACGCAACTGATTTTGATGCGGTTTTTTTAATAGATAGAGTGATTCAAGAGGAAGGTTTATATGTATAATACGTGCATAATATAGCCGTGCGAAGCCGGGGCGGGTCGCTAGTTTATTTACAAAACACTAGCTGTTGCCTGCGACTTAGTAAGGGTGTTAGTTTTGGTTCAAAACCTTCTTCTTTAATCATTATATCTATTAAAACCGCATCAAAATCCGTTACGTATTTTTAGAGATCTAAGCATACATAGGGACAGACAGCGGGAAGCTACTTTGTTTTATACTATGTAGTGATTCTTTGTATTTCTCAGATATTATTCTTTCATAGTAATCCGAAAACTGAACAAAAACGTTTTGTTATACCTAGATATAGATTAAGGTACCTTCGTACGTCTACCTACATACATAATTTATTAAATTTATGATCTCTTTGAGACAATATCTTCTAGCAATATTCTCTCTTATTTACAGTCTCTTGGGTTTGAAATATCTAGAAATACCTTTTTGTTATATCTTTACGGCCTAACCTGTGAAATTGTAGTATATTTGGTTGTAGAATTTGGAAGAAAAGACTTTCTGCTTTGTCGATTTTATAATTGAAAGTGTATAAAGTTAGATATTTCAATGGGAAAATTACTTTCATTAACGATATTAGACTGTTCTAGGCCTTCATTTGTTTTTTTCAAACTTTGTTTATTTTTCATACTTTATACGTCTTGCACAATATTAATTTACTAGCGACCCGTCCCGGCTTCGCACGGCTATATTATGCATGTATTATACATATAGACCTTCCTCTTGAATCTGTCTATCTATTAAAAAAAACCGCATCAAAATTCGTTGCGTAGTTTTAACAAAGGGATATAGGGACAGAAAAAGCGACTTTGTTTTATACTATGTAGTGAAGACGAAATTTATTGATGAATCACGAAAAATCTGTTGAACCGATTTCTATTAAATTTGTCAGTGATAGAGCAGGAATCTTAGAATAACATAATATTTTTTCTTGTCCGGATATTACCACGGAATCTAAATTTATCAGGGTGAAATTTCGTAAGCAGCTAGTAGCTAATAATACAAAGGCAGTTCTATCATAATTATAATCCCATTTCACTGAAAAACGTAGGTAATTAAATCTAATAGAAGCAAACACTTCGTCATTTTCTACCGGAAATGGTTTTTTTATTGCATTATTATTCGGGTGGTTGCTTCGAAGGGCCTTCGTTTTTCCTTTTACACGATAAATAGGGTTTTTTCTAGCGGAATTGAGTTTGGGCTAGGAAATGCACTCGTGGCCTTTTAGTGCACAATTTGTCACGGTAGAGTACCGTTTTACCTTCCTTAAAAGTAAATGGATTAGATTTTTTTTAGGAATCAACGTAGTTTCGATAGGTATTAAGTACCATTAATTCCTTTCTCTAATTAAATTTAATTGTATGTACCTATATTTTTATTTTTTCTGTATTATGATTTGCTTGCTTGTTTTGTATCTATACCTTTTCTATTTTATACTCGTGAAAACCTAGAATTAGCTCTCTGTTTCTTGTTTTGTGTCTTATTATTTCTGTATAAAATAACGTATCTTGGGAAATGATTGTAATACAATATTTTATAAAGGAAATCTTTTTTTTAAGACGCTTCAAAGTGATGTATGCACTTCAATTAAATAAAAGTTTTTGAATTTGTTTTTTTGTTTGTAACGAATAAGCTTCAAAACTACTGGACCGATTTAAATGAAACTTAGGATTCATTATTAGTAACACAGCCTACTATTTATCTCGATATTCGCACGGAATTAGAACTTAAGAAGGTGAAATCGGAGGGCACTGCTAGCAACAACAAAGGAACGTAAACACTAACGTATTAGTTATGTAAATAAACGAATTAGTTTCCGGGATTTCCGGGTTTATCCATCGGATTACGGAACATAATGGACAGTCCAAGGTATCCCATTGATCAGGTAAGGGTCAACGGCAATTGAAAGCTGGCGCAAGAGGGTCACAGTTCTACCAATAAAATATACTTACCTAGACAGTTTTTTAATATACCAATATTCTTAGACCAGTCACCATGCCGGACTGCCAAACACAGCATTGCGGGTTTAATTCTTGCCTCAGACAAGTATTTAAGCATAGATATTTGTCTGTGGTCTGGTTGTTTTTCTGTATTATAAGTACCTATATATTTATACAAGAAAATATATAAGTAGTAGCAAAACACCACAAAATCTCGAGTGCGTCTAACTAAAGGGTAAGAATACGCGTTGTCTAGCACCCATAACACAAGTCTAGTTACTTAGCTTCGGGCTAGATGGCGATGTGTGGAATGTCCTGCAATATTTATTTTTATTTATTTCATTTATTCTTCTTCTAAAAACAAGTAATCAGACTCTTTATACGCTTCTAACGTTACCTCAATTGGTAAATTATAGTAAGAAGTTTTGAAGTTTGGTGAGAACAGATAAACATACATACATACAGGTCAAACACAATTACCCTGCTCTTTGGCTTCGCCGTAGTCGGGTAAATATATACCAACATAAAGTGATTGTATTTGATGAAATCAATAGCATTGATTAAGGTAGATCACATTATAATGGAAGTGAACATGACATTCCCCAATCTAGAGTTAAGTAGAAATTTTTCCTCTCTGGGTAGTATTGACATAACTATAACTAACTCTCTTAGTCCCCATTTATGGAGGTGGACAAAGACACACACAGTGCGATTGCGGAGCACCTGACCAAACCCTTTCCCATGTGGTAAACGAATGCCCACTTCGCCGTTTTCCCGGTGGAATGTCAGAAGTTCATAAACTTACAACTGCCGCCGCAAGCTGGCTGAAAAAGTTGGATATAGAGGTTTGATCCACGCAAGATGAATGCCATACGCCATGATGAACTATAACTAAACCTGTGACTATACCCATTATAAATAATTTATCATTAAATATTTGTCCTATTCGACTGTGACTATATTTTTCGAATAGATAAAACCAATAATATCAGAAATATTGCAAAGAAAAACTGAAAAATACTGGTAACGTAAAACTGATGAAGATATCAGATGTTTTCGATGTACATCGTGCGTGTTTATCATTTATCAGCAAGTTTAATACAGGATGAAGATAGATTATGTCAAAAATAGACTTGTATCGAAGTAAATCTTGCGAGTAGAGATAAAAATGTCAAGTGAATTGTTTACATAAATCATGTTATGTCAAAAACTTTGCTCTAAAGATATCTTTCTATGGAATTACGTTTTTCTAACATGTAATTTATAACTGATTCTAATTTTAGTCACAAGGGCTTCAAGTTTTAGGCAAAAACCACCTTCTCGTACGCACTGCTAAGAAATGGAACTCTCTACCCGCGTCGCTGTTTCCTCAAAACTACAACCTTGGAGTCTTCAAGTCTAGAGTGAATAGGTACCTTCTAGGCGAGCATGCTACATCTTCGACCTCATCTTCGCTTCCCATCAGGTGAGATGAGGTCAAATGCAAGCCTATTTTGTTTTAAAAAAAAAAACGTGTGGCACTCGGGGACTGCCGCGGTAAAGCTATTGCTATATCGAGAATATTTTCTTGTCTTAGTAAATGTTCTTATAAAAAAAAAATATATATATATATAAAAAAATATATATATATATATATACATCCAGGTATAGTTATTACGTCCATGCTAAGACACTGACTTACGGCGTCCACCACTTCCACTGGCATTATCGGCAAAGTTTATGTGAATGTTGTCTTCTTTATCACATGCCATATTCCTGTGCATCTTATATTTACAAAAAGTAAGAAATTGTGGATATTCACATTCCTTTTATTCTGGTATACTTGGTACGTCATGTACATTTTCACGTCCTAGCGTATATTTTTTATATATGCTAATTAATAATGATGCTCTTATTGAGTCCTGGAGTACTTAATATTGATTGCGCGTCCTCAAATATACCTACTGACTTACGGCGTCCACTATTTCCACTGGCATTATCACCAAAGTTTATATTATAATTGAGGTAACAATACAATAGGGTATTACCGACCATGCAAAAGAAGAACCATGCTAGAATAAAAGTATAATTTCATCATGAAAGACGGATTTGTAAAAGCAGAAAGTACAAACCAATCTTCCACGGATAAATACATTGATGGTGGCGAAATTTTCTCATGCAATCCCGATATCTGTTCTGCCGAATTGAGGAAAATGTTAAAATATCTATGTAAGTACTTATCGTATCAACTTATGTTTAAAAATAACAACACATTATGATTATTTCTTATGTTGCGATCGCTATCTAACCTAACCTATTACAATTAGTTTTCAGATCCGGATCCAGAAGGGAATCTTACAGAGATGACGCTCTATTGGCTATGTGCAGCTCAAGCGGCATCAAAGCACATGCATCGTCAAGTGCACAATATGCCCCTGACATAAAGTGCGTTTTAAACTCTAACAGCCGTACTCAGAAATGTCAAAACTATACTTTACTTTTATTTGTGCCAGAGATGAGGAACCTTAAGTTTTATTTTTGCCAAGTAAAAATGAAACTTAAGCATAGTGAAGTTTCATTTCTACTTGGCACAAATAAAAGTAAAGTATAGTTTTGACGTCTCTGAGTACGGCTGTTAGTGCTATTGTCAACGAAAGCAGAAAAGACTGTTACCAGTGTTAGTTAAGTGCCACAACTGCCCCGCATCTAGTTTCTCTAGTGTAGTTATATAAGTGTCATATAGTTATATAATAACTTACATAATTAAACTTATAATAAAGGTTTTATTATATTTTTTATTTTAATTTTCTAACCCTAAAGTGTCATACCCCATTCTACACCCCTATGTCCGCAACCCCCCACCGATCAGACCGATGTTCTATTTGTGGCTTATTTTTTTCATATTTTTTATGCTTGTTTTAGGCTTTTTACGTTCATTCATACTACTTTTATTATTTTGTGTAGAGGGTTTTTTAAATTTTAAATTTAATTTTTTATTTCATCCTTTTTGTTGGGTTGGACTTTTTAATTTTCTTATTTCATTTATTTTTTTCTTGCGATTTATGATTCAGGCTCTGGATTCAGGTAGATACTTAATTTGGTGTAAAAAAATAACAATGATTAATTTACAGTTAAATAATATTTTAATCTCAAAATTTGGGTGAAAAATTTAAAATTATTTTTTAAAATAATTTAATTTAATATCAAAAAAGCACCCTAATTTTCAATCGAAAATTCTCGCGTCAAAATATCACCTTTTTTAATTGAAAATTAGGGTGCTTTTTTGATATTAAGTTAAAATAAGGCGAAAAAATAAATATTTTAAATCAAATAAATTACGGTGTATTTGGGACATAATAAGGTAAGTTTTCACCAAATTTCGTAGAAAAAAAAAAACATTTTTGAAAAAGATAAAAATAAAAAACCAAAAACTTGGTTATTTGAATTTTTCACCTAAATTTTGAGGTTATGTGAAAAAATTGTTAAAACAAAAGTTGTAGATCTTTTTATTACCTACAACTTTGCCATTCATTTTTTTTCCATAGGACTTGTAGTTTTGCCGGAAATCAAGATAAACCATTTTTTATCCTTAAAAACCCCCCCTCCCACTTCCCGAACTCGGATCGACCGTAATTTATTTTTCCTTTCATTTTTATCATATTCCGCTCCTTTTCTAATGGGTTTCATCCTACTGTGATTTTTTTTGTTTTCAAAAATTATCGACCCTGGTCTAAAGGAGGAGTGTTCTCGACGGCTAAGTGAGCAACTTTTGTTCTACGACTTTTAGAAATTTAACCTTTTTTTTTTTCGATAATTCCAAGGGAATTTATACTCAAAAATCAGCTGTTTCATACAAAAACTTCTAAATTTTTTTTCGAATTTCCAAAAGTCATAGAACAAAAGTTGTTCACTTAGACGTCTAGAACACCCCATTTCGTATTAAAACCCTTTGCTGGAACACGTATTTGGCAAAACAATTCTGGAATGAAAACTTTAATTTTCGGGCTAAATTAAACAATAAAATTATAAAATGGTCAACGCCTAGTTCTAAAATAACGTCAAGGTAACTAATGCTTTTATTTGGTAAAACAATAAAACTCTAGATTAAAACTTTAAGTTTAAGACAAAATTAAACAATAAAAATTATATCATAAGCAACGTCTTGTTCAAAATAACGTCAAAGTAACTAACACTCATATTTGGTAAAACAATTCTGAATAAAAACTTTTCGCTAAAATTATCACACAGAAAAAAATCTGCTGTAGGTAGTATACATTTTGTCGAAGGTACACCACTCTAATCTATTCATTCTAGATTTTTTAGCGGCAAAATTTATAGTTGAGTTCTACTACTGCTATTTATACTTTAATGTGAGTACATTAAAACATACGACTCTCACGCCCCTCCCCCCTTGAAAAGTGTCCCGTTTTACAGTTTTTCTCAATTTTCAGGAAAACGATATAAGCTAGGTCAAAGTGGTCAAAGACGAAATTATTTATTAATAAATTACCTATAAATAAGTACTAATATTTATTTTAATACGAGTTATGGTTTCCAAGCTATGATACGTCAAAGTTGACGAAAAAATTTTTTTTTTTGCTAATAATGATATTCATTCAACGTAACCAGCCCAGTATTTCCCGAGTTATTTTGCTAAGTGCTGATTTTTCGTCACCTTTGACGTATAATAGTTTGGAAATTATAACTCGTATCAAAATGAATGTTTGTACCTATTTATAGGTAATTTAATAATAAATAATTTTGTCTTTGACCACTTTGACCTAGCTTGTATCGTTTTCCTGAAAATTAAAAAAAAATGGAACTGTGTTGAAAAAATCTTTTTATCACAGTTGCTCATAAAGTGGATCTTATTAAACCGCTTTTAGGCTCATAATGCAACGTATTATACACGCGTGCGATAAAAAAAAATCCAACTAGTGCTAAAATAATACGCTATCCCGATATGTCAAATACGTATCTTACTGCTAATGACATATTAGGTAGATGAAACATTCTTAATTTAGTTTAGGTTATACTGTTTTGATGTATAGAAAAAAGGTACCATCAAAGAGTTTTTAAGCGTTGCTGGCTTAAAACTCTTTGTTGGTACCTTTTTTCTTCTTTTCAAAAGGTTGTCTCTAAAGTCTGATAACGAACGATTTTTACGTGATAACGTCTTTGAAAATAATTAAAAATTGAGTTTTGTTTTTATTTTGTGTTTTCTTTAGGTAACATAAATATATTTTTTCCTTACCATTATATTGTTTTTAACCGCCGACGCAAAAACAAATGAAAAAAACCCTAAAAAAATATTGTATGTCAGAAAAGGCTGTATAGGTTAAAAGTCTTTTGCCTAGCCTTTAGGGAGTGTAATTAACAAAAAATAGTAAACATAACCTAAAATTCTTAAAAACTTTTTATTATTTTAACAAGTCTTTTTTTTATTCGCAACTGTGATAAAAAACGTCGTACGACACAGGTGTGGATTGATCATTCCATCTCGGCTTTTGCCACGCTCGCGTTCCGCTCGCGCGTCATAAACCGCCTCTATGGAATGATCAACTTTCCACACTTGTATCGCAATGTACTATTACGTAACTCCATAATTCATCAGACGTCCTCTCAGTAGGTACTCCAGTAGGATGGTATATTCACGATATTCATCACAATTTAGTCTACGCAAAATTATTCACATCCGTTCGTACAGGATACTACAGCGTCCGCAAAGTTCACGAGCAGAATGAAACGATGGCCGCGCGCGGCAAGCCTCATAGTCTCAACGGTCAAAGCGCCTGAGCGGCAACGTCGCATTTCTTTTGTTTCTAACCACACGCACTGCACGAAGTGGCAACAGCATATTTGGGAGTAGACGCAACATTATCGGCCAAATGTACGGGAAAATACACCCAGAAAATATACAGCGACGCAGCGCCGCTATCGGATAATTGGCGAACTATATTATACTCGTCCAGAGACTCTGGAAGTGAAAATGCGTCTCACTGATTTTTTTACTATAGATACCCAATACCTATAGCTATGTAATAGAGGTGAAATCAATCTTGCGTCCGTATACCGGACGCCGTAAGTCGGTGGACGCAATATTACTATGGGATTTTTTGAGGCTGGATGCAATAAGTATTGCAAGTTATAAATATATATATATAAAAAAAAAAATAGTCGTCCGACATGTATTCTCTATTAAGTGACATGTACTTGTCTTTTTTTGAGAATAAATTCTTTAAACCTTAGGTTTTTATCGTTACGGAATTTCTTGATTCGCCCCCCAAGGCCCGCGATAAAATCTATGCAATAGCTTACAAACATTTATAAATATAAAAAATTCTACGTCCTTACTGATGTACTGATATATCAGAGCATAGCCCAATCAGCGCCTTTATTCACTAAGGTTCAAGCCGTTGGGCCGAGGGGGAGCGGTTTTTGTATGGCAATCTCGCCCTAATCACACTCGCCTTTATTCACTAAACTTTAGTGAATATAGGCCCAAAATCCTGCCAGGATCAAATCGGACTAAATTTTGACACACATATAACTATTACGGGGTAGGATTCCGCTTAGAAAGGGTTTTGGAAAATTCAACATCTACTTAGACGAAGTTGCGAGTGAAAACTAGTATTATCTAATAGCTGAAATCTAATTATTTCAGTCTGTATCCCTAACTAAAATAATCTGGAAGAAATTGATTACTAGCTTAAACAATAATTTGTTAATGCAATACAAATATAAGGGGCAGGTGTGCGATTAAGAAGTTTAACGAAACCGCAGTGTTCTGATGTCGGTACTGTTTTTCCTTCTATCTTTCACCACAAACTCTATTTCCCAGCACACCGAACATAAATTGTTCACAACATATTTAATCTGTGCAGCATAAAGGCTCGATAAATAATTAATATCCCCTAATACCATCCTAACAGAAGGTAAGGTCGACCAAATTACCTTCGCGATTAATAATTCCGTCAGATACTTCGAATCCGGACTTAATTAGTACGAACAAAACCATTCTCCTCGCTACATAAAGCGAATTAATTGATGAAATCAACGTTGAAAAAGACAGGCTACCATTGACTTTGGTAGAGGCTATGGGGTCAGGGTAGGTATAAATATATTAGTGAGATAATCTTTAGAGGGATATGAGTATTTGGATGTGGTGGACCACTTACATAAGTATATTATATTGATTGGGTACACTACATAGTCGCTTCTATTATATATTTTTTCGTATCAGAGGTTCAGCTAAATTAAATTTTACCTGACCAATAGCTTGCAACAGCGATAGCAGCTTCATTGATCTCATCCAATATGTTAGGGCACATCGGACATTGGAGAAGGTGATATTATTAGGTGTGAAGGTAATTTATTAATAATACTACAAAAATAATCCTTACTTTTGACTTCGCCGTAGTCTGTTTCCGTTCGTTCGATTTCGCATCCAGGACAAGAAAGGTGTGTCGATTTATAGTTCATTCGATATTCCGTCCGTCGATTAAACGTCTTTCGCAATAAAGATACAGACTACGGTCGGACTCGTCTTGAACTTATAATTCACTTCTGACAACGGACCTCAAGAATTAATAAATCAAAAACTAATGGATCAAAAATTACCTAATATATTAAAAATTAATAGGTATTTAAATCAAAAATTAGTAAATCACAAATAAATATAGAAACAACAAAATGAAGCAGAAGAGAAAAAAATGTTAACGTCACAGAATATGCGTCAGAAGATAATCGAAAAAGTACGTCACAAAATAACGTCATGAAAATTCCTATTGTAGTTACAGCACACGAGTAAAGAATAGAACTCTAGAGCTGTGAAATTAATCAGCAGCAAAAACATTTGCTGCACATCGCAAATTGCCACAATACGTGAAACTACCGTAACATTAGAAAACTGTTTGTTTATAAATGAAAAAATCAGCAACACGCGTATGTTAAAACAGCTATGGTTGCGTAAAAAGGCGATAACGTTTATAATGGTTGTTGCACAAGTTTGAATAACGAGCAGATAAGCCTACACTGTCGAAATAAGTACGCAACTACCCACCTTGTTTGTATATGACGACCCAGTTGGCATAATGGTCACCATGCCGGACTGCCAAACTCAGGGTTGCGGGTTCGATTCCCGCCTCAGACAAGTATTTATGCTTAGATATTTGTCTTTGGTCTGGTTGTTTCTATGTATTTTAAGTATATATTTACAAAAGATATATTTACAACGGATATACTACTTATATATACTTTATATAAGTAGTAGGTATATCCGTTGTCTAGCACCCATAACACAAGTCTTAGTTACTTAGCTTGGGGCTAGATGGCGATGTGTGGAATGTCCTGCAATATTTATTTATTTATTTATTTATATGGAACTAGTCACAGCTTTTGGCACAAATTGTCCATCTCCACTAAAATTACTAGGCCTAGATTTTACATACACAACTACCTACCTTGTTTGTTGATAGAACTAGTCATAGCTTTTGGCACAAATTGTCCATCTCCACTAAAATTACTAGGTCTAGAGTTTACTTACACAGTCGAAATAAGTACGCAAATAACCACCTTGTTTGTTTATGGAACTAGTAATAGCTTTTTGGCACAAATTGCCCATCTACACAAAAATTACTGGGCCTAGATTTTACATACACAACTACCTACCTTGTTTGTTGATGGAACCAGTCATAGCTTTTGGCACAAATTGCCCATCTATACTAAAATTACTAGGCCTAGATTTTACATACACAACTACCTACCTTGTTTGTTGATGGAACTAGTCATAGCTTTTGGCACAAATTGCCCATCTACACTAAAATTACTAGGCCTAGACTTAACTTACACTGTCGAAATAAGTACGCAAACACACCTTGTTTGTATGAACTAGTCATAGCTTTTGGCACAAATTGCCCATCCAAACTAAAATTACTAGGCCTAGAGTTTACCTACACTGTCGAAATAAGTACCCATCTATTCGGTTATTTTGTATATGGAACTAGTTATAGCTTTTGGCACAAATTGCCCATCTACACTAAAACTACAAGGTCTAGTCTAAAGTTTACCTACAGTGTCGAATGTTATTATCAATAACTCTAAATAAATTATACTATTGATACCTACCTACCTTGTGCAGATATGCCAGTATCTACACTAACTTAAACTTAATTAGCCTGTGGCTTGGGTTCGCTCTGAACTCTATAGATCTAACTACACAAACGTTGGCAAAACTCAATTTAACTTAATAAAAGGGTCAGAAATTGTATTAGTAACTGCTTCTTTAATGTTTTTACTTACTATTCCTAGGCATCACTATCACTATATTATTATATTATATTATTAAAGTCGCTTTCTCTGTCCCTATGTCCCTATATCCCTTTGTACGCTTAAATCTTTAGAACTACGCAACGGATTTTGATGCGTTTTTTTTTTCATAGATAGAGTGATTCAAGAGGAAGAGATAATACATGCATAATATAGCCGTGCGAAGCCGGAGCGGGTCGCTAGTACTGTATATACGTAACCGTATTGGCACACAAAAACCAACCAATAATAAAAACCGGCCAAGTGCGAGTCGGACTCGCGCACAGAGGGTTCCGTACCATGTTGTAGCCTTACTTAAATATTTTTGGGAACGAAGTTCCTTATCGCGTGTTGGCGAGGTGCCCAGAAACTTAGCCCAGAAAAATTGTGAAACCAAAATTTCTCACTTATAATGTAAGTACTTGTTTGTATTATTAAAACCAAGGACTATCCATATGACAAGCATGGGCATACCCACAGTGGGGCAAGGTGGGGCATTTGCCCCACCCTGACCGGAGCTTATAATAAAAAATTAGATTTTTAATATAAGTAACAAATACAAATATTCGTTAAGTTACTTTCAAAATTAAAATTACCGAGTAAAACAATGCAATATGCATGAATCGAGCGCGCATGCACAGAAGTCGCTTGTGTTGTGTGTGATAAAAGGTAGATGGCGTAGTGGTGTCCGATAGCTTATTATGGTTCGTGGGGTGGCGACTGGATGGCCACGGTGTCAGTTTTTCGGTCACACATCAAAAGAAGTGGGCCAGCGATGGCGGTATGCATCTGCACGTGGCCCAGTCCTCAGTGAGTCCTCGAAAATTGGTACGTGGTGTATAGATATTATATTGCCGCAACGGGAGCTTCCACGTCCTTCTTCAATTTACAACTGAACGTGGCCATCGTGTAGTTGCGTTTTAACCATCGCATTGCCATCACGGTGGTTTATGCTGGGCCATCATGTAGAGATTAATTAGCCAATAACCCCCACGATATTATTAAAATAAATACAGTAAATAAAAACATTTATAATTTTGTACTACTTATCGAGTTTTTTTTACTTTTACTTGCTTTTGCCCCACCCTTTACAAAACTCTGGGCACGCCCATGATGACAAGGTATATAATAGTAGATTATGCATCAAGGGCATAAAGCAATGTCTTATGTTGTGGGCATATTGAACCCCGAGTGTAAAGACGGACTCTCGGGTTAACTCCCGAGCGGAGCGAGGGAGACTAAAGTTAACTCCTGAGCGAAGCGAGGAAGTTAAGTAGAGTCCTGAGTGAAGCGAGGGGTTCAAGCCGCCCAAGACGAAAACCTGCTTTATCCCGAGGTGCATACTCTACTTTTCATACCGTCAGTTCAATATCTTTTTTTTAATTCTTGTGGTGGCCAGTCCCCTATTTGAAAAAAATCCACTTTAAAAAAAAATGGGGCAATTGCAATAAGATGGTAGCATGATGGTAAATATTTGCTAGGTCTTATAGGCAAAACCTATTTGCTTAGACCTAACGCAATAATCAAAATAAAAACATAAATCGTGGCCTGCTAAATTTTTGTAGACCAATCAAATGACTTATTACAAATAAAACCTATTTGCTGAGACCTTCAAAATTAAAACCAAGAGTTTTCACACGAATTTCAACGTACCAAATTCAAATCACTTTATTCCCTTGGGAGTTTCATACAATATTATCTCCCTTGGGAATAAAGTCTTTTTTTAAGTTGAGGTTAATAGGGCTTTAATCCGTTATTAAAGTGCTGCAGGTGTGAAAAAGCCCTTTTCCTGTTTTTTTTTAGTATTTGTTGAAGTGGTAACAGAAATACATAATCTGTGAAACTTTCAACTGTCTAGCTATCTCGGTTCATGAGATACAGCCTGGTGATAGACAGACGGACGGACACTGAAGTTTTCGTAGGAGGATACTATTTTTACCATTAAGGTACAGAACACAACCCAAAAAAGAATATCAATATGTATTATGCTTCGTTAAGTGCCTATTAGTGAGTGAAAACCTATATCGACATAAATATCTTACCCGTAATTGGAACGTATCAACACCTACTCTAATCGTTTAGGTAATTTCGCAGAATGATAAAAATAAGATGAATGGGATGTCGGATTTATGATATGTTATGATAATACGTAGGTACTATTTTTCTTTAAAGTACTTACCTACCTTTTCAATTTTTAGACCTCAACGTTGGTCATTCATTGACCTTTGCATATAATGTAGTCTTGATAATATATCCAGCGTGTTTAATACATGTTATTTAGGGCAAAGGTGCTTGGAACATGATTGAGTAGACTTGCCTAGATCCTATACCACCGTCTTCGCTTAGTCCACGATGAGAAAAGATCTCGTCAAATACGTCTGGATTCAACTGTGTTTCCTTCACCGTTAGCCGCGTTACTTCCGATCCCGTGGGAATATCGGGATAATTAGTAGCATATGTTATTCCCAATGAATCGATGTATCCTCATACCAAGATTCATCAAAATCGGTCCAGTAGTTTCGGAGCCTATTCGTTTCAAACCAACAAAAAAATCTTTCGTTTTATAACATTACTAGCAACCCGCCCCGGCTTTGCACGGCTATATTATGCATGTATATATAACATATAAACCTTCCTCTTAAATCACTCCACCTATTTAAAAAAACCGCATCAAAATCCGTTGCGTAGTTTTAAAGATTTAAGCATACATAGGGATATAGGGAAATAGGGACAGAGAAAGCGACTTTGTTTTATACTATGTAGTGATAGTGATAATACGTAGATAGATAGATTAAGAGTAGACTACCACTATACAATTTTATTGATAAGGATTTTTCATTGAAGTGCTATAAAATTCAACTAAATTTAACTAAAACAGCAAACATCAAACGACTTCTTATCAAAGTTCAAAGTACCTTAAGTTTGCTAACTTTGTTACATCAGTGGGCCGGCCATTTGTCCATAAATATCCGACTACCCGCAATTAAGTAGACTACGTGATTATCTTTAACATCTTCTAATTAACGAGACGCTACTAACGGTCTATTTATCGAACTACCCACAATTCGTTTTTATTTGAAGTTTATTTGTAAAATAGTCACGTGCTTTTTTTCTATTAAGCAGTTGTTAGTTCACAAATTATAGCATTTTGTCCAAATTTTTTTATAGTCGATAACAGACGAATCCTGTTTCGTAATAAACTACAAGAAAGAAAAAAAACTTGCCTAATCTCTTTCGCTTACACAATTTTTTGCGAGTTCTTATCGAGTTTTTCCCAAACTTATCATTTTTCGTCGACTTCCGACTTTCCTAGAATCTCACAAAATATCAACTTTCGCTTTTCACTTTGTGTTCCCTTTTTCTAGATCTATTTATATATGAGGTATTTATCTCTACTGAGCGAAAATGGAATGTATTAACTCTATAAAATATATTTAAAGCAAGATCTTATGTGTTTCTCCGAATCCTATACGCTATTATCACCGGGTAAAATTGAAGAATAGAAATATAGCACAAAATATCATCAAGATTTTAGCAGTGTTGGCCTAGTGTTAGAACCTTCTAGAAGACTTTCATTTCGAAACTCCGCACGCGAAGTTTTTGCGGATTGATTGCTATTGGTGGAAACGCTGCTCCGCTACCATGGCTAGGCAGCCTTAAGGTGAAAGGGTACCGGCGCTTTCTCCATACAAACGTAGTCGACTGTTTCCTCCCTGGATAATGACACTAGCACAAATATTTTTGTGCCAAAAAACCTATAACTGCCAAGACTATGGCCCTATGTTTTGGTTTTTTTCATTTTCTAATAATCATAGAAATTAAAATTAGTAAAATTAATAAATAAAAAAAAACAATAGGACATGGTCATGGGCAGTTATAAGTTTTATGTACCAAAAATATTTGCTCTAGTGTCATTATCCAGGGAGAAAACAGTCGACTACGTTTGTAATAGTTTGTATGGAGAAAGCCCCTGGTACCCTTTCCTCTTAATATCATCAAGCCGCAGTTTCAATTCAAGTCTTAATCATAGATACACCTACATCTACACCTACAATAACTCAGGAGCGTTATCTCTCTAACAAAATGAGTTTATAAATTAATACCTCGAGTAATTTGTTTTAATTAAGTCATGAATATGGATGAACACCAGATGACATAGGTAGGTAAGGCTGTAATTTAGTTTGCTAGTGTAAACTTGCCGTCATATTAACATTCGAAACGAATTTGTCAAAGTTGATTTAAATATTTAATTAATTAACAAATTAGACGGACGTGTTTTGTTTTTATTATTAGTTGAGGTGTGTGACTTATATCCACCGAGTACGAGTATAATAATATGTATAATTTTTGTATGTACGTTACAATTTTTATCTCTGGGACCACCAGCAAACTATGTTAGGACTATGAAAAAAATGTTTAAAGCGTTAATAAAGAGTTTGTCGAGGTCATTCTCTTTCTTAGGAAGCATGCTACATCCTGGTTCAGGCATATGTGTTATTTTTGTTCTCTTTAATATTTAGTGCTTAGTTTATTATGTAAAACTAGCGACCCCATCCGGCTTCGCACGGCTATATTATGCATGTATTATACTTATAAACCTTCCTCTTGAATCACTCTATCTATTCAAAAAAACCGCATCGAAATCCGTTGCGAAGTTTTAAAGATCTAGCATACAAAGGGAAATAGGGACATAGGGACGGCGAAAAATGACTTTATTTTATACTATGTAGTGAAGTGATAGTGATGAGTTTTAATAAATATATTTGTATTTTGTATTTGTATTTTTGTATCCTCAACCTCATCGTCGCTTCCCATTAGTTCATTAGGCAATATAAGGGTTCCTTTTTTTATTGATTTTATTAAAGGGTTGCCATATAAAAACCACTAGAGTTGGTCCACCTACAGCAATCTATATCAACGTGGCAACAGATGGTCAAAAAGTTACTAAGAGTTTTTTTTAAATTAAGTTTAACGTGTCAATAGATTTTGTTATTAATATAAACTTGTTTTGTTTTCCCAGTTTTGGCACTATTTAAGTTTTCATACTAAATTTCCATTTTTTTCTATGGCAACCCTTTAAGAAAATCACAGCATTAAAAAGAAAAAAAGTATGAAAATACGCTTCTATTGACATGCAACACTCAAGACCAAAAAATACAAAAACATACAATTTTTCCCCAAAAAACACTATTTTACCCGTGTGCCCTAGACTTTGTGGATGTGTGTATTTCCACTAAGACATACATTTATAAATGAATACCCCATTCGTTTAACAATGAATCTTAAGAGTGATTGAAATAGGGTACACTGTTGAATATTTGAAGAATCGTTTACCGAAGCATCAACTTTGAACTCATGTTTGGACCAATGATTCAAATAGCTTGTTAGTTTAGGATGTAAGTTTCCATTGGACACTTTGGACAGGTAGAAGTTTCTGGAAGTTACCCTTTTGAGTTGAAATGATTTTGTAAACACTTTGGTATTACTACTCTGGGAATAAATGTTACCTACCAAAGGTAGGTAAGTTTAAGTAACACTGTTTGTTTCAGTTTTTATGTAATGGCTACACATGGCTTGCATATAACCAGTGTAAATTAAATATGTGGACCTGGAACCAGACGGGGCTTCTCAATGTGACGTCTCGGTAGGAGGGTTGGCGGCTTCTTCACTCAAAGGGTGAGCCGTCACCGCCAAAATGAAACGTCACTAGGCTTTTAGGGACGATTCCGCATGAGAACACCTTTAGAAAAAAAAAATATATAAAATGTATTAAATACATAGAAATAATAATAATCAGTTGTCTTTCCTGACCTGTACAATTTGGAGGACTTCAAGTTGCGAGTGAATATGTATCTTCTTGGAAAGCGTGCTACATCTTAGACCGTATCGCCGTCTGTCCCCAAGTAACACATTTGGTAACAAATAGCTTGCATATAGTATTTTTTTGGAACCTTTAGTAATAAAATCCACCTTGATTAAGTTCTATATAGGTGGTTAGAACTTATATGCAACCTATATATTACTAAAGGGAGAAAAATTGCAACTCATTTATAGTTGCAGAAGCGTTGCATAAGAGTTCGAATTGTTACCCTGAGTGGCACTTGGAACTAACGGTGCGAATTGCGCGCTGTGAATGAATGATTGAACGATAAAGCGATACCGTTCATTCGTTGAGTGACAATTTGTCATAACTAGTCTTATTTTCGGCGGAGACAAACGAAAAACGGTGTGCTTTGTTCTATTGTGTTAATTGTGACAGCCATATTGCATCTATTTGGCGAGTATTAAAAATGTACCTGTAAACCGCAGCATAATATCACGGAGCCCTTGCAAATGGTTTTTTATCGTGAAACCATGGTATATTTACTTAGTAAATTTTGATGCGCCTTCAATTTAATCAAAAGTATTAACAAATATGTGCTGATCAAATAAATAAGATAATACTTTACAACAATTTGGTTGTTAAAAACCTAACATTATAGTTTCACAAAAAGTATACTGTCAACAATAGTTATCAAAACTTATTTTGTTTTATGTTATTGTAATAAAATATCATTAAACAAATAATGCTTTTCAAGGTTATTATTTTTAAACATGGCGATTTAAAGTAGACCTTGTAGTTCTTATTTTCACTTATTTGTTACCTTATTGGAACTCTTAAGCCCAAAAATCACTCATTAGTACCTAGTAGTGATATTTTTCACTTCACAGGTCTTGCTGTCTCTACTTTGCATTGGGGATCCTCAAGACGGGTACAAAACCCATTGTGAAGGATAATAAAGTAAAAAAAGTAAAATTTACTTAACTTGTAAAGTCGAGGACTGTCTGTACAACTGTCTGTCCAACTGTCTGTCCAACTGTCTGTCCAACTGTCTGTCCAACTGTCTGTCCAACTGTCTGTCCAACTGTCTGTCCAACTGTCTGTCCAACTGTCTGTCACTGACTGGTACTGACTGGTACTGTCTGAAACTGTCTGGTACTGTCTGGTACCGTCTGGTACCGTCTGGTACCGTCTGGTACCGTCTGGTACCGTCTGGTACCGTCTGGTACCGTCTGGTACAGTCTGGTACAGTCTGGTACAGTCTGATACAGTCTGGTACAGTTTGGTACAGTCTGGTGCCGTCTGGCACCGTCTGGCACCGTCTGGCACCGTCTGGCACTGTCTGGCACCGTCTGGCACTGTCTGGCACTGTCTGGCACTGTCTGGCACTGTTTGGAACTGTCTGACAATGTCTGTAACTGTCTGGAATGAAACTAATGTACGGAACCCTCATCGCGTGAGTACGACTCGCACTCGACCCGTTATTATTTTAATTAGATCTTGTGGTTCTAAATGAGATAAAAATGGAACCGATCTACGCTTTACAGTGGCATATAAGAGTATTTTTGACCTTACAAAGGCAATTACACTAAGGTTCCAAATGAGCTGCAATAATAACTCTTGAGCCACTACAAGTGATAAATAACTCATATATACTACTTATTTAGTACTAAAGGTGCCAAATGAGGGAAAAATACCACCTATTAGGGCACAGTCCTTTAGGTGGGATTTTAAGATGTCATATGCCTCTTTGAGTTCTATAAGAGAGAAAATTAAAACCTTTATGCGCCTATGAGTAATAGATTCGGCTTAATGCTACCATAGGTAATAAAGCAGAAACAAAAATCACTCAAAAGCAACCGTTAGTGATAAGAGTTACTCATTTGCAAATTCGAGTGCTGTTTGCATCTTTAAGTAATACCATACACTCTTGCATCACCTATATGCTACCTACAGTTGCAAAATAAGTTCCAAAATTCACTAACGTGCTACTTGGGTCATCAGCCATGTGTGATAGATAGATAGTGATTAGGTCAAACGCTGACTGATCATATTATGTTAAAAAAATAGGGTAAAAATATATAGGGTAAATATATAGGGACAGTGTTTGTTTGTGTAATGTTATGGATTAACATTATTCTGAATCGAGGAGTTAATATGACAGCAAGAAATCACATGGTTACACTTGAGTTTCACTTTCCCACAATCATGAGTTTTCATTATCGAAAATTAAATAAGTTTTACCAAAATAATGCCATTCATCAATAATTAACATAAAAGTCATAAAAATTGTGAATTTCTAGCACACGGCATTTTGTACTATTCATTTCTATTACCGCCACCGAATCAAATATTAAATCAACCTACATTATTCAGTCAGACTCAGCACATAACTAGCTTGTAACAGTGCATCGCTGAGCCCGGGAATTTAGTTACCCGGGCAGAGCGATGCGTTATTGATTACGATGGCTCCGCTAGGTAGAGTACTATCGGCCAGAGCTGTGCGGTCCCAATCCATGAACACTTTCCTTCGGGAGTAGTGCTGCCTACGTAATCCCGCCCTTTTTTTTGTTTGCCAATTAGGGTCCAGTACCTACCTAAATTTGTCTAAATTCATTCGACCCGAATATCGGACATTAAAGTCTGGCATCCAGAAAACTAATTCATACTGAATATAGTTTATTTCTGATTGTAGAAAAATACTTTCTAATTAAATATATAAATAAAATAAATATTGCAGGACATTCCACACATCGCCATCTAGCCCCAAACTAAGTAACTAGACTTGTGTTATGGGTGCTAGACAACGGATATACTACTTATATACTTTTTCTTTTGTAAATATATACTTATAATACATAGAAACAACCAGACCACAGACAAGTATCTAAGCATAAATACTTGTCTGTGGCGGGAATCGAACCCGCAACCCTGTGTTTGGCAGTCCGGCATGGTAACCATTGTGCCAACTGGGTCGTCTTATGCTTGCTCTAAGTTTTAAGCTATTGCATAGCTTTTATCGCGGGCTTTGAGCGCGGCGATCGAATCAAGAAATTCCGTAACGAAAATAAATCCTAACACCGCTTACCATGTAGCTCGGTCGAGCGTTCGCTTAACGTGTATGTATTATGGTACGACTGTATTTATTTTCTTTTTGACACTCCTAAAGCTAACTTGTAAATCCTTAGCTTATTTGAAAAGCTATGATTTACTTGACAAATAAAGTATTTGGTAATTTTAGGTTTTGATAAATCTCTAATTTGAATTTATCATCAATTTGACGTTTGTCTTCGAAATCACAACTAGTGAATTTCTAAACAACTAATAAAGTAATCTATAATAGCAGCGCTCCGTGGTTTTAACCGCGTAACTCCCGATCCCATGGGAATATCAGGATAAAAAGTACCCTTTGTTACTTCCATGAATTAATGTAGGTATACTCATACCAAATTTCAACTAAATCGATCCAGTAGTTTCGGAGCCTATTCATTACAAACAAACAAAACAATCTTCACTCTTTATAATATTAGTGTAGATAAATTCTAAAACAAATAAATTCCATTTAAAATAGAATTTAACAGACGACAGTACCACCTGAGCACAGTTTAATGCTACCTTCATAAAATCACAACTTGTAACAAGATGGAACTTTCTAGAACAATCTAGAAGTTTATCTTGCGAAACTTGGATTCGAAGTTATCCAACTATGCTTGACCCTGTGATAGTGGTAGGTAAGTATTTTAATGTATTCTCCTTAATTATACGAATTCGTTGACTTTAGTTTGCTAAAGTTACAATCAAAATGAACGATATTACTTGTCATGTAACTTAAATGTTTTGGGTTATTATTGTTATCTTTTTTTTTTTTTTTACTATACTATTTTTTTATTTTTATTTTTTTTTTGTTTGTGTCTGTGGTGTTTAATGTTTAAATTTTGTTTAAAGTGTGACATTATATAATAAACTGTTTGTACTAATACTTAGATAAAAATAAATATTTACAAATGTAACTTAAAACTTACCTTAGCAAAATAAAAGCAATGAGTCTTAACTTAATGTTTATTTAAGTACCTACATTCCAGGAATCGCCCCTTCAATGGCCACCCGGATTTTACAGAAAACTAAAAATTTGTTATTTCTTTTGATATTTTGCTGTCATAGTGTTTCGCGGCAACGTGGCGTGGGTTGCAATGAAATTTTCGCAGTCTGTTAATTGCAATAACAAAACATCATTACTATAGTATTAAACAAATTCACTTTCCTTTTACTTTTCTTTTAGCATATAAGTAGTCACTTAAGTTAGAATTTATTTTGTTGTTATAAGTAATATGTAATCATTTTGCGTTTTGTTTTATGGTGCAATAAAGTGTATAGCTATCTATCTATCTTTCCGCTGTCTGTCCCTATGTGTGCTGAGATCTTTAAAACTACGCAACGGATTTTGATGCGGTTTTTTTAATAGATAGAGTAATTCAAGGGGAAGGTTTATAATGTAAAATATATACATGCATAATATAGACGTGCGAAGCCGTAGCGGGTCGCTAGTAGTTTATAATTTCAACACTCACTCTGGATCTACAAGTTTTTGTTGAGATAGAACTAACTGAATAATAAATGGCTCTTTATTTAATTAGCAAAAATATTAAGGTACTTATATCTACAATTTAAAAAAAACCTTTTTAATTACCAAAGTCTCGTTAAAACACTTAAAACTTATAATAAAAACTAAAATTGTTTCAAAATTATTATTTTTAAAACTAATGTCTTTCTTAATTGACTTTTCTATTATATTATTTTTTACTAGAGAATATTTTTAATTTATTTCAGTTATGAAAAACAATTTAAAATAATAATGGGCTAAGGACTAAAAATTAAGCTTTTCTTCAATTAGAATGGCGTCCTTTTTCTAAACTCATCCGTAATAAACTAACACAAAATTATTAAGCTGCTAGAGATAAGTAAACTGAACCAATATCTCTAATAGTTAAGGGGTTCTACGTATAAATTTCAAGGGATTATTCGGGTCGCTTAGACCCTCAGTATCGGCACATATTATAGTACAAACACTTTAGTAACGCATTTTCTGGGCCGTTTGGTAAAGTAATTTAAGTAGGTTACTTTTATGTCAATTTTGCTAACAATTTTTAAGATGGAGGTTTATAAAATGTTTTAAGGGCAGCTTGCATGATATTTTGCTTAAACAAAGAATAATGGCCAAACATCGAACCTAAATTTTCTGTATAGAAATATAGAGAACCGGCATCACACTAGGCTATGTGCCTTTCTTGTTTAATCGTAAATCTTTTTTCTTCAACCATTTAGACGCAGCTATAGGGGTATAAAATAATAATTTAGTAATAATTAAAGAGAGTGAATATGAGACTCCATTACTACTTATTCCTATAACAAGGTTATGAGCAAAGAGGTTAGATGTAGTTTTTTTAAGTTTCTTTACTACTAATACTTCGGTACTTACCAAAAAGGTTTTTTACTATTGAGTTAACGTCATACGTAATAAACATAATTAAATTAAAAATAAATTATTAATTAAAACAAATATAGTTAACATAAAAATAAACAAAATCATTTCCCGTCCGTTTATTTTTTTCTCAAACGGCACTGGCCGCACGCCGCATAAAGACACACGTCCTGTCGCTTTGACCGTTTGCTCTTTTATTTTTTTATTAGAGATTTTGAATTCAATATTTCTTGAATTCGATTACTGAAAATAAAAACCTACAAAGTACCTACAAAACTCTGGCAGTATGCATGAGCCGTGCGAAGTCTTAATGGCTTCATAGACCTAGAAAAAATGGTTATTCTTTGGTGTTACCTAAAGCAAGGAGGTTAGGTTGTTAAAGTTCCTAATGTGTAATGGCATCAGATTCTGACGTAGAAAATGAAAAACAGGTGACTTTAAATGCTTATATCTTTTTTCCACACCTATTACACGAAATAATAAACATTTCATTGTAATCTAGAAAAACGGAGAATTTTATCATATTTTTTCTATTTGGGTTTAAGCTTGATTATTGCCCTGCCATCATTCTTTATATACTTAATAAACAAATTTTAGTAAACACAAAGTTGATATTAATATCAGTTTCAGCTTTGCTAGCATGGAAGTAGGTATAGCTTCCAAATACAGAGTTTTCTCTGTTAGGTATTATTAAGAGTATTAGGTTATAAGTAGGTTAGCTTACCGTTATCATCGCAATACAAAGTCAATGATTGTGTATGTTAAGAGGAAAGGGAACCGGGGGATTTTTCCATACAAACTATTACAAACGTAGTCGCCTGTTTTCTCCCTGGATAATGACACTAGAGCAAATATTTTTGGTGCATAAAACTTATAACTGCCATGACCATGCCCCTATTTTTTATTTTTTTATTTTTATAATCTTAATTTCTACGATAATTAGAAAATGAAAAAACCAAAACATAGGGGCATAGTCATGGCAGTTGTAGGTTTTATGGCACAAAAATATTTGTGCTAGTGTCATTATCCAGGGAGGAAACAGTCGACTACGTTTGTATGGAGAGAGCGCAGGTACCCTTTCACCTTAAAGAGTCTAAATATTTACTAAAATCCCTTCAAAATAATGAAAAATATTCAAAGTGTTATTTTCGTGTAAGCCCCAAACCATTATTCATTGTTTGGCTTATAAATTGCCCTATAAACGCGTTAACTCGACGTTTTATTTCTAAGGATGAAAATAAAACTCAAACTTTCCTATCGGAAGAGAGCTTGCCGCCTATTCACACTTGAAATCAAACAAAATTAATCGTTGAAACGTCTTGTGCGTGCTAGAGAAGTGTTTAATAAGTACTGGATGCTTGCCTTCTACAGTACCTGCAGGTCCTAAAAATCGAGCTGCCTTTGAGGACTAGGTGCTTATATGTAAAATTACTCGAACTCATAGAAAATCGGATTATTTGAGAGTTCACATATCAACACAAATTAAAAAAACAATATTAACTGTTATTACATCAGAGAAACGTAATATTTATTAATTTATAAACCTCATTCAACATAACAATTAATCATTAAATTACCCATTCATTACAAAACCGAATTATTTCTGTCTGCCGATCAAAAGTCCGTATAGTGTATTCACCCTTAAACCAGCTGGTAAAAGAAACATTTGAATTTCCCCAACCTTGAACCGAGAAAATTGGTGAACTAATGAGTTTGCATGTCTAACGCGAGTCGCAAGAAATACTTTGGTAACAATGAAATATTGGAGGTAGGTATTCAATTCTGCTTGATACTACCGAAAGATGCCAGGAGCATAACGTTTCGGTAACGGGTACCGGAAAACAGTCTGTAAAACAGTAGTCTGCATTTGAATAAAAATAAATAACATCGATAAAGTACAGCAAAAAATACAGGGTTCGTTATGTTCCTAGTATAAAACGGTATGGTGGATTGGGAAGATCTTTATTGGGATTTCCTGTCGCAAAATACTGAAAGAGTAGCGAAATCATAGAACAAAAACGTAATAGGTAGCGAACTTTTTGAAATAAAATATCATTAGATTTTTTTCGTTTACTGAGTCTTTACCATAGAAATACACGTTCGTGCCTCACAATACCATAGAAATACACGTTCGTGCCTCTCACGAACATAGGATTTCTATGGTCGTTACCATAGAAATCGTTACAACTCTCTACCGCAAAACAGAGTCGACCCACGATTCAGGTAAAAATGAGTATTTACTCCCGAATGTCGATCGAATTGGAAAAGTTTGATTCTACGCAAGCGCCTAACAAAATATTATTAGTTAATAAATAAATAAATATTAGTTCGTAGCAAAGCAAACCTCTTTATAAATTGAAATCTGAAACTTATAGCAAATTAAGACTAGTTACGCTTCGCTTACTTTTAATGGAAATTATAAATTGCGGTGTAGGTCCCGTAGATGTCAACTTGAGACCGGAGCTTCTACTTAGTAATACAGATTACTTTTCTATCAAACAAAACCTGACGTGTTTAGCATGAAGGTGGTGGAATTAAGTGGTATAGGTATGGTTTGACGACCCAGTTGACACAATGGTCACCATGTCGGACTGCCAAACACAGAGTTGCGGGTTCGATTCCTGCCTCAGACAAGTATTTATGCTTAGATATTTGTCTGTGGTCTGGTTGTTTGAAAGAAAGAAAGAAAGAAAGAAAGAAAGAAAACATTTATTTGGACAAGCACACGACATAAGACAGATAATCAGAAAAGTAGTACAAACATAAAAGCACTAGAACAAAAGTTTAAAATAAAATAAAAATAATAATAATAAAAACAAAAAATTAAAAGGAAAAAAGAAATATACAAAGAAGAAATAAGATCTAAGGAGCCGTGTGCCTCCAAAAAGGTTCTGCCTCAGCAATGATAGCTGCACCAACATTTAGCTGACACAGCCGCTGGTCTTCCGGCAGGACCCTTTACGGATGACGTTTCGCAAATAAAAGAAAACCACTGTGCAACACAAGATTTACATAGAATGTAATTAATTAAAATAAATAATAATAAATAAATTTAATTGAAAATAATAAATTAAATGTTACATAAATATTACTTACTTATTACATATATATAGTTAAGCATAGATATAATACTTAAAAAGATAAACTACATAATACCTACCATTTAAACCAATTTATTAAACATAATACATGGTAAATTTATCAATGAATTACCTACACAATTTTATAATGAGAAGGAAAGGAAAATGAAAATAATAAGGTTAAAAATGCGTTTTGTGAAATGCAGCCAAAAAACCGTTCATTTTACGTACAAGCACAAAACTTGGACCTCTTTTGAACGCAGCCATCAACTGACAGTGACAGAAGGCCAATTCTTGCGCCGTCACGTCACACGCCACATGCTCTCACTTTTACAATGGCGTTTTTCGAATAAATAAAGAGCTTTCAAAAAACAAAAAACAATTTGTGTTTCTATGTATTATAAGTATATATTTAGAAAAGAAAAGTATATAAGTAGTAGGTATATCCGTTGTCTAGCACCCATAACACAAGTCACACACAGTAAGCCACAGTATTCCACAGTGTGGAATGTCCTGTAATATTTACCTGCAATATTTCGCACATCTGGAAGAACAATGGCACATCTACCAAAAATGCGAAAATGACTTTTTTTGTTTTAAGTGTTCAAAAATGCATTATCTATCGTGTGACAAAACGGCACAACGGCAGTTCGTATAGTTTTCGACAGAATTCGCTAGTGTCGTTGTAATATTATTGGATTTATCCCCACTTCCCCGTGCAACAACAGCTCATTTGTCAGTTGTGTCGGGACACCTAACTAATTTGTTTAGACGACGAAAAATTTGATCGAAGGGTTAAAAGAACAACGGCATATTTGCTATACCACACAGTGCTACAATGACACATTTGTCAAGTATAGTTTCAAATTATAGGGAAACAATGACACATTTCGTATCAAATGTGCCGTTGTTCTCGTATAATTTTTCAGTCACAGTTCTTTTAAGTCATTTTTAAGTCATATTTACTATAAAACAATGGCATAATAAAAAAAACAATGGCACAACTGTAGGACTCTTCTTAGTTTATGCACATTTTTAGATAATTATACAATTCCAAACAAATAAAATGTATCGTAATATATTTTAAAATATATTTCCTATGGGTAGAAAACACAAAAGAACTTAAAATAAACCAATTTCTATATTTAAGGACCCCTTAAACCTTTAAACCTTGCTCCTGTAAAATTCACTAAACGTAAGTTGTGCCATTGTTCTTCCAGATGTGCGATTTAGTCAAATGCAATCAAAACATTTCTGATTTCAACGATCTTTTTATATACATTTCCTGCTTCTTATTCTTTAAGTCTCAAGTTAATTTCTGCGGTTTAGACAACCCACTCCTTCGTATTTTCTCGTTTGCGGTAAGCTTATTGTTGTATTAAGTTGTGGGAGTTGAGGCCGTGTCGGTGAATTTAAGTGGATTATAATCTAAGTTTAACAATGACTTGAGAGGGCAATATCTTTTAATTTTTATTTAAATGATAAATAATAATTTGATAACGGTCTTGGCCAAAAATGGACGTATAATTTATACGAAATTAGTTCTAAGGGAACGTTTCCACACAACGTCACCCATTCAAGGGTAGACAGACCCCCGAAACCCCGGATCGGAGACCACCTGTCCACCACCAGATGACCAGTCTCCGTAAATACCACGCTTGGTTAGAAGTTGGGGGCTTAGGTTTTTCTGGGAATCATTCATGCATTTAAAACCATATTTATAAATACTACGTAAAAACTAGAGGGTAGGGGGGGGGGTCTTGGTATATATACTACAGGCGGTCTTTAAGGGGGAGAGGGGTATTTTTTTAAAATATGTCACATATTATTATGCGTACGTTCCCTGATGTCGTGAGCTCAAATCCTAGTATTAGATTATTCTGTATTTAAAACAAACTAACGACCCAAACGACCCGCTCCGGCTTCGCACGGCTATATTATACATGTATTATACATATAAACCTTCCTCTTGAATCACTCTATCCATTAAAAAAACCGCATCAAAATCCGTTGCGTAGTTTTAAAGATTTAAGCATACATAGGGATATAGGGACAGAGAAAGCGACTTTGCTATAAACTATGTAGTGATTAACACTGAATACGAATCTTACGTCTATTATTCTTCTAAATCAAAGTCAACATTAGAGTAAGTTGTGACGTAATCGTTTGGTTCAATTAATCTGGAAACCGTTGGAATTGTTCAATTGTTCGTTATCGTAGTTCACAAGGCCACTACCGTTGCAGCGACACCGTGACAATGATGGATGGAGTCTTGATGAATTGTCTTTGGGGTATTCGGACAAACGGTTTTTGAAAATATATTGAAAACTAGCTGCGCCCCGCGGTTTCACCCGCGTAACTCCGATCTTTAACTCTCACCGTTTAAACCTTCCCTGGACTGCAACAAACATTTCAAAACCGAAATCATCTAAATCGGTTCAGCCGTTCTCGAGTTTTAGCGAGACTAAGGAACAGCAATTGATTTTTATATATATAGACTAGCTGCGCCCCGCGGTTTCACTCGCGTAAGTCCGATCTTTCTCACCGTTTAAACCTTCCCTGGACTTACACAAATAAATAAAGACCAAAATTAGCCAAATCGGTTCAGCCATTCGCGAGTTTTAGCGAGACTAACGAACAGCAATTGATTTTTATTTATATAGATTTTATAAAATTAAGGTACGGTTCACATAATATTGTCACATATATTACGGAAGATTTTTGCTGTAGAGTAATTTATAAATTATTATATTTTTAATTTTAACCAAACGTGTCCCGATCGCGTTTGCCAAATTATTTTAAATAGATGAAAATAAAGAAAAATAGAAAAACTAACCGAAGAGTGGTATTAAACTCGCATGGATTTCAATCCTATCCTACTAATATTATAAATGTGAAAGGTCGTGTGTGTGTGTGTGTGTATGTATGGTTGTTACTCCTTCACGCTAAAACCACTAGGCTACTATTTATCCCGATATTCCCACGGGATCGAGACTTACGCGGGTGAAACCGTAATTAGTATTAACCGAGTAATTAATATTTGCAAGCATCGTGAAAGAACCCCCAACTTATCATCGAATGTTGTCAGTGTTAGGCGTTGCGGCCCTTTGAAAAGTGTAAAGTAATATTGCCCCTCAAAATATCCCCATTGAAGAATGTCCAATAAACTCGAAGTGATCGAAGATGAACTCGGTGTTTTTTTATCGCTTATTTCGGTCGCTGTGACGAGATTGATGTGATAACAACTAGATACAATTTCATTTTACGTTCCACTTTGATTTATACGACGGATATTCTATTTGGTTCTATTTTTCTTATTGAATCAATGTGAAAGAAAAGAGGAATATTTTTTAAAGAAATTGGCCATGTTAAGGCCAATACATAACAAGGTAAGTATATATATATTGATTCGTTCATAATTTAATTAATTACTGACATGTTCACTTAGTGACATAAGTTCCAAATATTTAAATAGATAATAAAAAAATAAAATTCTTTTTTTTCCATAGTTGATACGCCTACGATAAGAAATAATCATCTTAAAAATATAATTTTCTCAGTTATTCATATTCTAAAATTATTTACGATAAACAAGCATCTCTTAAGATTAATAAATTCAAAATATAATTCTGGAAATCTTGCATAATCCGTCTTAGTTTAGATGAGCGTGAATTCTCATTCTAGTCACTGTTTTGTTCAAAGGCAAAATTCTGAGATAAACCTACCTATTAAATAGATATCCACCTCTTTGTCTTACACAGATTGTTTTGCTTTGATTTTTATGAAATACTTAGGTACTTAGAGGCCTACGTAGGTTTAGTCGTCGGTCTTAGGACCGAATTTAATTTATATGAATGTAGTATATTTTTCATATTATAATTAGTTTCCGACGTTGTATTGTGGGCGTTGATTATATAAGATTTCTGCCTGCCCATATTCCAATCCATTGGGGACCGCATGAGGTATATTCTTCTTGCATTCTCTTCTATTATTTATCATTTCATCGTCTACATCCATCTCTCTCATATTTAGCCACACGCAGTCCTGTTCTTCGGTCATCCTCTTTCTCTCCGTCCAGTCTACATTCGTACTCACTACTCTTCTAGTCACATGCGTTTCCTATCTCCTCACCACATGTCCATGCCAACTCTAACGGTTCTCTTTCCACTTTTTCAGTAACTGGCTTCCTCTAATATACTCGTTCCTTAATCCCTCTACATTCATACTCATCACTTTTCTAGTCACATGCGTCTTCTATCTCCTCATCACATGTCCATACCAACACTAACGGTTCTTTTTCAGTAACTGGCTTCCTCTAATATACTCGTTCCTTAATCCCTCTACATTCATACTCATCACTTTTCTAGTCACATGCGTCTTCTATCTCCTCATCACATGTCCATACCAACACTAACGGTTCTTTTTCACCTTTTCAGTAACTGGCTTCCTCTAATATACTCATTTCTTAATCTCTCTACATTCATACTCATCACTTTTCTAGTCACATGCGTCTTCTATCTCCTCATCACATGTCCATACCAACACTAACGGTTCTTTTTCACTTTTTCAGTAACTGGCTTCCTCTAATATACTCGTTCCTTAATCCCTCTACATTCATACTCATCACTTTTCTAGTCACATGCGTCTTCTATCTCCTCATCACATGTCCATACCAACACTAACGGTTCTTTTTCACCTTTTCAGTAACTGGCTTCCTCTAATATACTCATTTCTTAATCTCTCTACATTCATACTCATCACTTTTCTAGTCACATGCGTCTTCTATCTCCTCATCACATGTCCATACCAACACTAACGGTTTTCTTTCACTTTTTCAGGAACTGGCTTCCTCTAATATACTCGTTCGTTTATCCATCCTCGTTACTCCACACATCCAACTCAACATTTTCATTTTAGCTGCATGCAAACTTCTGTCATCTTTTTTCTTAAGCGTTCTTGGCGTTGATTCTATATTAAAGAACAAATTGACTACGTAATTTAAGACCCTACATTTTTAAATTATATAAAATAGATAGATGTCTTCCAAGAATTTATTTCATTTCCTCCAGGAATATTAAAGAAAATTATTTTCCATTTGGACCGATCCTGTACCTCGGGATCTAACAATCTACATAAATTAGAAAACTCTCCACCTTATAAACTGAATTTCAGATACTGTCAAGTACAGTTGAATTTATTAAATTTCCACTGAATTATTACTGAAAGAAAATAGATGGGTAAATAATTAAATTGCTGGACATTGTACTTAGCGCCATCTAGACTCAAGTTAAGCAACTAGGCTTGTATTATGGTGGTCGGACAACGGATACAATACTTATTTACTTTACTTTTTTAAATACATACAGAAACAAAAATATTTGTTTGAAACGGGAATCAAACCCCCAACCTTCGCAGACGGGTGTCCGCCCACCGCGTCACAGAGGTCGTGAAAGTTAAAGAGAATTTATGAATTTATCATTTTATCACCCACAGTAAATTCAAAGTAAAGTACGGCCAATTAATATGCCTCACTACCCTACTACACTACCAGGAACTTGGGCCTCCTTTCAGAGAGATGTCGCACTTCTGACCCTACCTTTAATAGAAAGAAGAAGAAGAAGAAGAATAAAGAAAAAAAAAACCGTGTCACGGGACCAGTCCCTTTTACTTTCATTTTTCTATCGGTCTCCTTTATTCTCTCTTTCTCTTACGGTTTTTCGTAACACGAACTTATCAAAAAAAAACACAGCAGCCCCGACGGCATTTGTCCGTGAGGACCCTCCTCTTACGAGGCTTTCGCCCCACCGCTTGTTGCGATGCACCAGAGCACGAGACACATCGCAACCCTCTCGGGGACCAAGCGAATAGACGCCAGACAGCCCCATATCTAGACGCCCGTGGTCCCCTGCGATGGGTCAGATAAGTAGCCCCATCGCCAGCCACTCCGGTCGCAGAGGACAGGGAAAGCGGCAACGCCACACCGACAGACCTCTTCCTCTGCGACCCCACCGCGTCCGCCATCTAACGGTGGCGGCCCCGTCAGGGCCACGGAAGGTAGGGGAAATGGCTAACCGCAATACCGGCAAAACTCTGCCGCCGTGGTCCTTAGTCCTCAGTTGCGGTGCAGCCCTACACCGCAACCCGCCTCAGTCGCAGTACCGCCCATACAGCACTGCGATCTACCTCTCGTACCGCTCACACCGGACTTTGCGGGGAAGTCGGTGGAGCGGTCCCTCTCGGGCTAGCCAGCTCCTCCAGCCTGGCTTGGCCCTGGGTTCCTCTTGGCTTCACCGTGGTTGGCTAGGCCACAGTTACTACGCCACGACAAGGCGGGAACCCACGGGGGGGACGGCTTCGCCAACCCGCGATAAGGAACTTCTATCCAAAAATAAACTCCAATGTACTCCTAAACATAACCTACATTGACATAAAACACATTACATGAAACACTACATAATCCAATATCCTTATAAGAAAATTCTCCAATTCAATGTCATTTCACATCTGTATGCTCTCATTGAAGACTTACGATTGACATATCTTATTAACTTTTATATAAGGAAAATGTCTTGTATTAGCAAATACAGAAACTGAAATGACATTTGAATAAATATTACAAATACTTATACAATTTTTACAATATTTACTGAAGGAATAAACTTTACAAGAGTTTCGTCAGGAGTTTAATTTACATTAAAATTAGTTGTAAACCTAGTTCAATTGTTTAATTATGGTGGAATAATATCCATTTTATATCCATGAAAGTGCACAAGTGTAGTTGAAATAAAAATCAATGTTGAAAATAAACTTTTCTCGTTGCTTCCAAAAATCTCCCAAAAAGTTAGACCTAGTAAAGTACCCACCGCTTTACTATTTGCCTCTGACTTGACGAACTATGAGGAGTTTGACTGTTTGAAACACTTTTTATGCCTGATTTCTGGCCATAATATCAGGCCATAATTGGATGCAAAATATAACTTGATACTGGCTATATGTACAAGCCACTATTAATTTAAAAAACACATCTATTAGTGAACTCGTTATTTGTCAATACATCTTCTTCAGAATTCTTTTTTTAATACACCAATACTCAATACTCATTTATTGGTAAATAATCATTACATGTCAAGGATAATATATAAATTAAATAAAAAGTAAACTCAATTACTTAGAGCAATAAATAACTTAAATAAAATAACTGAAACACAATGTCAAACAATATTCAAATCTACGCTTTGTACTTTAAAAATTCATCAAAGTCATAAAACGACCGTTCGACCAACCAACGTCTTAATTTAATTTTAAAACTTGGAAGGCTGACCGCCGAAACCACGTCATTAGGGAGTTTATTATACACCGTTGGACCTATCACATGCGCCAGCTTAGCAGTCCTAGTCAGACGTCTAGGAATAGTACTGAGCTGGTTAGGTTTCCATCATCACCATTCCGATACCTACGTATCCTGTCCAACACGTGCAGAGAAAAAAATTAAAAACATCAAAAAAAGATCGAGAAATTAAGTAAGGCACAAATATAGGGCCGGGGTACATTTATAAATGCATAGGTCTATGAGAAAGCTCTGTAACTTGTAAACATTTATTATTATTATAAATCTGTCTATATACAGTAAAAGTAAGGTCAGTAGATTTTGTATTAGACACCTTGTTTATTTTGGTAAACAAAGGTGCTTTCTTCAAAAATAAACATGACACAAAACGTAAATAACAACAAAAACTTTGAAGATCTTTTCAAAGCTTTCCCCCGGTAGAGCAATTTTAATCTGCTGAAAATCTGCCTCGTCCTAAACTGGGGTGAGGATAAGGATAAATAATAATAAAAAGTACCTATGTTATTCTTTGGAAATAATCCTGTTTTAAATTATTTGCAGATGGTTTTCGCTTCAGTTTTTCACATTAAGATAAAAAAAAATATGACTAAAGGTCGCTGCCATAGAATTTGACGTTTGTACCTCATAACGACGCAGCATACGTTACGGGATAACCTCGGACGGGACGGGGACGGGACGGGGACGTGACGGGAATTGTGCGTAAAGTGTTCGTGGACTTTCAACATACGTACTTCTTTCCCGTGCCAGACGGGACGTGACAATTTCTTGACAGCGTTTTATATAAAAATATGACGTTCCGTCCGGCACGGGAAAAATCACGGCACGTAAGTATGCCGCGACGTTTATTATGTCAGTCTCCATACCATGACACAAGTTAAAAATTCTTTATTGAAATGTAATCATTCACTTTGAATCGTCATTAATACTAAATTACGATGTGTGTCTTCAGAACGCTATCACCTATGAGAAGAAGAGAGAAGACACAAGAAACTCATTGTGTTCTTACAATTAGGGCTGTTATAAATACATACAAAAATTTAATGAATCTTAATCTCACCATAAACAATGAAGTCTTTCAGCCCCCTTTTTCAGACATTTTTAATGTCACATATCTAAAAACACTTGGACTAATGAGATGAATCTAACGATACCTTAATTAAAAACATCCACCGAGTGGTTTGGAAGATATGAGGGAATAAATAATATTACAAACATACATACAAAGATAGCGCGATAAACATAAACTTGTTGTCGGGTCAAACCTTTAGACTCATAACACCAACTACGCAAAACAGCACCTTTACGCAAAACGCATAATACCAACTTCGATTTAAGCAAAATACCAACTATACGCATAACACCAACTTTGATTTACAAAAGACGATCGAAGTGAAAAAATTGTTAAAGAATCTACTAAAGTAAGTAGGTAAGTAATATCAATAGAAAGACATACTCAATACTCAAACTTAGGTACTTTACCTATCTGCTTGTAATCCAAACTAGATATGCTAAAGTGAACAAAGATAGGGGTTGAATATCAATGAAGATTCAAGTGTGCAAGATTGGCAGGACTTTGTATGTGAAGTCCAAATACATGCTAATATGGGGATAGTGTTGGACGTTCATGTTTAAAGCTAATTTTGATTTTGTATGAATGTAGATAATAGATTATTGAAAACTGAAATATTTACTGCATGCTTGAGGTGCAATTCTGTTTATCACACCGAAGATGTTCATCCAATCCTGTAAAACTGTTACAAGGGTTAAACTACAACGAAACGGAACTATTGTTAATAACTGTATCGTAATAAAGTATTGTTCTGGAGAACTGCATGTCATCTAATAAATATAAAATTTGTATTTAATGAAATTATAAATAAATTAATATTTTGATCAGATTTAAAATTATGTAACTTTGAAGTACTTACATCTCTATATATATAAAATTCTCGTGTCACGGGGTTCGAACTTGAACTCATCCGAAACGGCTCGACCGATTCTCATGAAATTTTGTGAGCATATTCAGTAGGTATGAGAAATGGCCAACATCTATTTTTTATTTTGTTTCCTTTAGTTTTTTTTTAAATGGCAAAACAACGTTTGCCGGGACAGCTAGTCTCTATATATATAAAATTCTCGTGTCACGGGGTTCGAACTTGAACTCCTCCGAAACGGCTCGACCGATTCTCATGAAATTTTGTGAGCATATTCAGTAGGTCTGAGAATCGGCCAACATCTATTTTTTTTTGTTTTTTTTTTGTAAATAGCAAAACAACGTTTGCCGGGACAGCTAGTCTTACTATAAATAAGTCTAAACTATATTATCTAAGTGATGGAAGGGCGAAAGCACTTGTTACAAGTAACCTCATTAGGTGCTTAAAAAGTGCTTTCATAAGTATAAAATTGTAAATTTAGATTAAGAAATTGAAATAAACATTTTTATTGACCGAACGAGCGAAGCGAGAGAGGTCTAGTGGCGAGACGGTCGGTCGGTTGTAGCTATGTATCTATGTATGTTTGTTCGACGATAACTTGAGTACCGTTGCTCTGATCTTAATGATTTTTGGTATACGTGTAGTTGAGGTCCATAAAAATTTTAAGTTCGAATATGAGCAGGATCGGTCGAGGGGCTACGGAGATAGGGGGTGCAAAAGGGGATCTACCTATATGGCAGGCAGACTATGGGGCAAATATACTCGAGTGGGGTATCAATTGAAAGGGCGTAACTTCGGTGACAATAATATGGTGCCATGGAACTGATCTGATGATAGAGCTGGAAGGAATCCACATGAATGTATCATCTCAGCGGTAATTTTTATAAATCAAACTCATTTGTATCAAAAAGGAAAAAACGCTTAGACCTTCTTTTATGATTTAAAAATGACAATGTCAGGTTTTCTTTCTATCATTGTCGTAAAACATAATATTATGATATCCAAATTTCCAGAAAATTTCAAAACCATTACCTAATAACTTAACTTCGTGAATGCTTCGTGATATGTTTAAAATGGACGATCCATATTAGGTACCTACATAATAATATGGTTATCCTAAATTCAAATAATTCGCAAAAGTTTGTGTAGTAAGTTATACTCTTGTGTTCGTTCCCGATGGTCTTCAAAGGAGCTGCTTGATCCAGCTATTGATCAGCTAAACAGAAGTCGAGGCGAAAATTGGTCAATACTTCTATGGGCCACTCTACCTACCTTGAATTTGAAGGTTGAAGACTGTAGTTTAAAAGCGTCTATTCTAATTTCCCTTAAATCTTCAGACCTCTCTTTGCTTCATATTTATAACTAGCTGCGGCCCGCGGTTTCACTCGCGTAAGTCCTGATCCCGTGGGAATATCAAAATAAAAAGTAGTCTGTATAGCTTTCCTTGATAAATGGACTATTCAACACAAAAATATTTTTTGATTCGAACCAGTAGTTCCTGAGATTAGCGCGTTCAAACAAACAAACAAACTCTTCAGCTTTATAATATTAATAATATTATAGATTATTCATTCTATTTCATGAGCAAGGTTTGGTTAACAATTTTGATTCTAATTAATAAACTTGTGACTAATATTTTTATTATTTTCATTTACTAATAAATTAGGGACTTATTAAAATATAGGACATATAGGTCCACCGATAATATAGGTCTCAAACTTCTGTAATATATTTGTATCGAGGTAGGAGCCTCTCTCCGTCATCATGTTTAGACTCGTTTAAAGCACCTTAATAAGTAGCTATTCTAGCTTCGGAAGAATCAGCTGATAGCTGGAAGAAAGCACTCAACTTAAAAAAAATATGAACTCATCTTCTATACAAGATAAGTCTATCGTTAAAGTTGTCTTGTTAAGTAGGCACTCTAGGCACATCTAGGTGCTAAACAAGCCACTGATATCTTGGGTTTGGTAATATAGGCGGCGGAAGAAGGCTATATGAACTCATCTCTAGACAAGTAAGGTCTATCGTGTTCACTTGATAAGATAGACGGATAGAGATATATCGTCAGAACGGAAGGAAGCTATTGAAGTTATTTAATCTCACACGATTTACATTCATAGTAGGTACTTATTCTCCCGAGTATCAAGAAAAGGCAAAATAAAAAAAATATGATTTTTTGAGACCAAGCAAATTAGGTGGAACTCATTTTCTGGACAGGATATGCCTAACGCGATTGGATTCGTGAAAAATATCTGTTTTGAAAGTATAATAGAGTCAGCGATGTCCAGGGTCTGACGATAGCGATACTAGGCACCTATCATGTAAATAAGATACACCGATGTATTTGAAGTCTTTCGTCGTTATGTCATACTTTACGCTAAAATCTAAAAATCGGTAAAAAGGTCGTGAGGTCTCAGTTCGGGGCGAACTACTAGTTATTATTATTATAATCCTCACTAAAGAATAATGGCAAAACTTCTAACAAAAATTAATTGTTTGCAAGGAGGTTAGGTTAGGTTTTAGGCGTCAGATGCTGATAAAGAAACTGAAAAACATGTGATTTTAAATGCATATATCTTTATTCCCAATCTAAGTAGTTTACGAAATACTATCAATTTCATTGGAATCTAGAAGAATAAAGAATTTAATCATATATAGTATTTATAGAAGTATTGTATTGCCATCGTTATTTACATGGACACACCAATGAGGTATCTTCTTATTAACACAAAAAGGATCATCTCAATTAGTTGAGCCGTCCTCGAGTAATCAGTGAACATACATAAAAAATATACGCAACAAAATGAGAACCTTCTTCTTTTTTTAAAGTCGGTCAAAATGGATCATTAAAACGACGTTAAGTGGAAAATCTTAAGCACGATGCCACTGGCGTGGCGTGAAGAGCGATCGTTACTTGCTATTAACTGTTGGAAATGTCAATGAAAGCACGATGAAAGTGCACTTTATGTGTAGCTAGTCACTTACAATATGTGGCGTTAAGTTAAGCTTGACCGTGATAAGGAAGAATCAAGAGAAATTAATAGATTAGATGAGAGAAATCGATTTATTTTGTAGCCTAGCAGCTGCAATTCATCTATCTCTTATCTCACCATTTTCGGGTATTTTAATATGTAGGTACTCGAGACGTCGCGATCGGGTTGCATCGTGGTCACGGGAAAACTAGAGAACCCGCTTGCAGGTTCTCCGTAAAATAACTAGAAGTTTTAACGCAATTTCGATCAGTATTTATGAATAAAATATCAATTAAATATTCATATATGAATATAAAATATAGGCACAATATAGGTATGTATTTATATATATTTTGTATGAATATAATGTTATTATGTATGTATTTATCGAAAAAAAAAAAAAAGAATATGTATTTGATATGGTTTATGAATATTTAATATTGAATTTTCATACCTACGTCTACAATCTAACGTTAGATTGTGATCCGCCAGTTCGCCTACATTTAATTTGGCGGTTCCAAAAAAAGAATAGAATTTTCGGTCCGTAAGTTCTTTGTTCAACGCCCACAATTTTTTTTCATAAAGAAATTAGGGTCACAGGAATTTGAAAGGGAAAATAAAAGACGTCTCGTGTTACGTTAGATAAAGGTCGTTGACCCGATACGTGGCATGAATTTCTGTTCTCTAAATTCGTTACATTTTGTACGTACATCAATGACAGAACTTTGTTACGTAATTGTCTCTAGGAAATTAATTTGATTAAAAGTTATAGGGGTTTACACACTACACAGTGTTTTCGGATTTTGCATGGCTAAAATCCTTTAATTAATTCCATACACCTCCATACATATTCTTCTTTTGACGACCTCTGTGGCGCGTCGGGCGAACACCCGACTGCGACGCAGAAGGTTGCGGGTTCGATTCCCGCCGGGAACAAGTATTTATGCTGACCATAAATTCTTGTTTCTGGTTCTGGGTGTTTCCTATATGTATAATATGTAAATAAATAAATATTTCAGGACATATTACACATCGCCATCCAGCGTACTTACGTATACTTTTTTTTTTGTAAATATATACATACATATGTATATATTTACAAAAAAAAAAAAAGCTAAGCAACTTAATGCTAACACAAGCATTAAGTTGCTTAGCTTGGGGCTGGATGGCGATGTGTTATATGTCCTGAAATATTTATTTATTTATTTTATTTTTTATACACGAATTTCCCTATGACATGAACGTAATTAGATAAACTATAAATGCTGGAAATTAATCATGCCATTTTTATTTATATTTATTTCTTTGTTTCGATAGTCTTTTATTTTAATTCAGATCGTCTTTTGTTTTTGATTCGATCGTCTTTTGTTTATGGTTCGATCGTCTTTTGTTTTAGTTAAGATCGTCTTTTGTTTCTGTTCCGCTCGTCTTTTGTTTCCGTTTCTATCGTCGTTTCTTTTTGTTCGAAAATAGTTTGACCGCCCCCCCACATCCCCCCACATTGGCGTTCAACTAGGGGTCGTGATCCAACTATTTTATATCTATAGATCAACAAATAGGTACAATCAACTGTCAAAAGTCTCTGCCCACCGTAACGTTTACAATCCTGTGCAACACTATTTGAACATTATAACAACGTATCCTGTGGATGGAACCCACGTCGGTTGGTGTAACGGGTGATACCACTGGGCCAACTAAAGACATAGCTAACATGTTGAAAATAATAATCACACTGAGTACCCACTTTTAATATAAGTATTTAGTTTGTGTGTAACGTCTATTAGAAGAAGGTCGTAAGTCCAATACTTGTTGATAGTATTATTGTAGCAAACTGATAGTGGACTTATGATGCAAACTGTACAAAAAAAACAAATTGGTCATTTATTATGCTCTATTGAGAAGCCTGACGATGTATCCCAGTAATTAGCGCCCACTCGTATCAAATTAGCCAGTTCATACGTATTCTATAAAAGTAAACCTTAGTGTACAATGTTCTTAATTTTTCTATTCATTCACAGTTTCCGCACGCAAGCTCTACGTCAGGCCATCAAGCGTTTATTCAAGCATTTTATACCCGCATCAAGGATTGAGGCGAGGGATGTTTGATTCTGACTAAGCTATTAAGTCGAATTCTGAAGGTGCTTAAGTAGCATACATGCACATAATGCATAGAGGTTTCAGAAAGATTTCTATTACTCATGTATCTTCATCATCCGAGCGATATTCTCGGTTGCAACCCTCTCGGGGGCCCGGGGTCCGCTTTCTTACTATTACGCCTCGACTTCGCACGATCTTCGGCATCCTGTTTGGTTAGGCCATTTGCACGCACGTGTTCCATCAATTTATTAGACGTCACAAAAAATCATCACTACATAGTATAAAACAAAGTCGCTTTCTCTGTCCCTATATCCCTTTGTATGCTTAAATCTTTAAAACTACGCAACGGATTTAAATGCGGTTTTTTATAGATAAAGTGATTCAAAAGGAAGGTTTATATATATAATACATGCATAATATAGCCGTGCGAAGCGGGGGCGGGTCGCTAGTCACTATCATCACTACATAGTATAAAACAAAGTCGCTTTCTCTGTCTCTATATCCCTTTGTATGCTTAAATCTTTAAAGCTTCGCAACGGATTTTGATGCGGTTTTTTTAATATATAAAGTGATTCAAAAGGAAGGTTTATATGTATAATACATGCATAATATAGCCGTGCGAAGCGGGGGCGGGTCGCTAGTCACTATCATCACTACATAGTATAAAACAAAGTCGCTTTCTCTGTCCCTATATCCCTTTGTATGCTTAAATCTTTAAAACTACGCAACGGATTTTGATGCGGTTTTTTTAATATATAAAGTGATTCAAAAGGAAGGTTTATATGTATAATACATGCATAATATAGCCGTGCGAAGCGGGGGCGTGTCGCTAGTTATTATAATAAAACTTATAATGATAACATCATTGTAAACCTAACCTAAATCTGTAATACCAGTATTATCACGAGATAGAACGCAAGCATTAATTAATGAACTATTTGGCTTGCTCTGTGATTACACTGGGAACAAATAATGACCTATCCTTAGTAACAACGTTGTTGTATCAAATATCAATGTTGAATGTGATGCTGATTTGTGAATAGTTTGGTTTATTGGTGAGGATAATTCGTGTATTTATCTAACAATGAATAATCAAATGCTGATAATTATTATCCGATAATATTAACGATTTTCTGTAAATTTTACGGGGCTTTTCGGATGTAAAATAAGTAATCCAAACGAAAAACTGTAAATTGAGCCATAAAAAATTAATTAAAACCTACTAATAATTAGAACTGCAAAGTTCTCGAAACGTCAGGTTTTAACAAAATAAAGATAATATAGCGATTACATTCGTTAAATTAATTTTATATTAATACCTAATATTGTATGCTCGAAATGAGTTATCTGTTGGAACCATATTATTTGTAAGATCTTTATGTACACAGATAGAACAATAAATATTTTCTATTCTATAATTTATTATGAGTTCAAGTCGTGAAAACCTTAGAAAATACTAGAAGCATTACCATCCAACGAGGTAGCACAGGCCGGCTTTTTGGGCACACTTCCTAATGGACTTGTACACACCTTTTGGACACACTTCCTAGTGGACTTGTACACATGTTTTGGGCACACTTCCTAGTGGACTTGTACACATGTTTTGGGCACACTTCCTAGTGGACTTGTACACATGTTTTGGGCACACTTCCTAGTGGACTTGTACACATGTTTTGGGCACACTTCCTAGTAGACTTGTACATGTCGGCGTATAGTCAGACATCAGAAGTAAAAGCCGAGTTTGATAAAATATTATTCATAACACAATTTGAGAATCAGAAGCCAAACCTACAAAATGAAGGAAGCGGGTAACGGGTAACAAATAACGGTTCCCACATGAACCACAGACGTGGACGGTGAAGCGAACCACATTTCACCTTTTATTATTAACAAATAAATAATTTAGAAATCAATTAATAATTAATCAGAATAACACTTGAATAAAGGAAGTGACGAGAGCAGCGACAGTCAGTCACAACAGGCAACGATCCGTAAAGGTCCGTTCGCCAGGACGCAATCATGAGAAATGCGTGCCGGTCCAACGTTGCAGTTCGTTTTATAGCAATTCCGAAGTGGGGAGACTCGCCACGCCCTTGCCCCTCCTTTAGGCGTTAACGCTTGAAAAACGTACTAGTAACGCCATCTGTTGGTTGCCTGTCGTAACTGTCTACCGCAAACTCATATTGGTGCTGCCGCCGTCACGGCCATTCTGACAAGTCGCTCGTCCTCGAGCGTCTAATTTCTCTTATCTGAAATAAGCAAACACAATTGAATTACTTGATCTAGACTAGATCGTAGTTCATAAAAGCTAGATCTCTATAGCTTATGACAACACAAAATGATTATCATTATTACTGAGTTCTGGTCTCAATCACATCCTTTCTAATAGGAAGTATCCCTTCAGTTAGACTATTGATAGTCTAGCTCATTACTAAACGGTGATCCCTTCATCCTAACTACTGCTGGTCTAGATCATCGCTGAACAATGACCCCTACAGCCTAACTACTGCTGGTCTAGATCGTCTCCCACTTTAAGGGAAAGATCCCTACAGCACAACCACTGCTTCTTTTTTTTTTTCATTAAATAATTCGCTGGTCCGGTAGTAAAAACCCTTCAGCTGACTACTACTTCATCCCTTCAGTCTGAACACTGGACCGGATTGTGCTAGACCGGAATGACATCCCTTTAGCTGACTGTGCTAGACCGGATTGACATCCCTTTAGCTGACTGTGCTAGACCGGATTGACATCCCTTTAGCTGACTGCTAGACCGGATTGACATCCCTTTAGCTGACTAGACCGGACATTAGTCCCTGTAGCCAAACATGCTAGACCGGATAACAATCCCTTTAGCTGAGTCATTGGACCGGATTTTCCCTTCAATGACTCTCTCATTTTACTTTTTTTTTTCCCTCTTTTTTTTTTTTACTCTTTTTTTTTTTTACCTTTTTTTTTTACTTATTCTTTTTCCTTTTTTTTTTCTTTACTTTTTTTTACTTATTCTCTTTTTTTTTACTCTTAATTTTTTTTTCTTTACACTTTTTTTTTACACTTTTTTTTTTACTGTTTTTTTTTATTAATTTGGTCAGCTTGGTGTACAACAACACCGGTTACGACATTAAAGGAAAGTTCAGCTTCAGTATCACCGACCCTGTCTGCACTAACATTATTACGACCAGTATGTTACTGAGGTTTGCATCCGCCGTCACGGTCCCATCGTCCTCGTCACCTTCATCGCTACAATTTTTTTTTGGGAAATCTTAAGATAAGTCTCACCAGATACTTTTCGCAGATTTTCGTGCTCGTATTTACAGATTCCATAGCGCTACTTGTTTGTTCCATTCATACCAATGACTATCCAAAACGGTGACATTTCCAAAATGTCCTTTTATTCCAAACACCCGTAGACCCCGCAGCTCTAATTTGTAGCCATGATGAGGCACCCGTGGGCCCCACAACGACAGTCCGTAGCGGCAAACACCCGCAGCACGCGTGCACCATAGCAAAACTGAGAACAGAATTGAAAAGCATTAGTAATATCACTGGCTGTTACGCATTTAGAGAACATGTAAACCGGGGAAATGGCCACCACGCGTACAGAGTACACGTGATATCCGCCGCTATACGTACTGTATACGCTAAGCGTACCCCCTCAAGGTAATGGCTAAAATACTGAAGGGCTCTGACGACAGCAAGAATCGAACCTGCTTGACAAAACTCAATTTTTCACGACTCGGCCTAACCTGATTTTCACTAGTCCCCTATTCAATCTCAGTCACTAAGAATGAACACTTTTTCAAGTTGAGTTAAGTAGTATAAGGCCCTGATACCTTCAACATTCTTATATCTGGTTTGTACGTACAGCTACAATGTGCTAAAGATAACGAGATGAGGGATATAGTTGAACCGCTATCGATCAAAGTAGTTATATCCTGAACAATGGCTACTCACTATTGGTGGAAGTTACTAAAACGTAATAAAAATTAACAGTTTTTTTTTTGTTCACCGCTTCATATCTTTCCTCGGCAAAAGAAGTTTCGTCTTTATGGCCCAGCCTGTCACAGAACGAACAAGGTTCAGACCTAGTCGGCACAAAAACAAGCTTGGAAGTCGTGGCACTCCACGTATCCATGAACTACTCGATCCCTGATCGATTCGAGGTCCCTTAGTCCACGAAGTCTGCCCATGTCCCAACTTACCACACGAAAAACTCTTGACGCCACTATCACACGAAAAACACTTGACATCACTGACCATACGAAAAACATTTGACGTCACTACCACCACGCTTTCGCGATACATCCGCAACTTGTTCACCCGATGCAATATTCCTCAAAGCACTAACCGGTTTAACATAGATCGAGATACATTTGACCAAACTGATTGGCAAAAGTCCCTACACTCTACGTAGACAAAGAAATGAACGACGCGCGCAATCCGCATACGTAGGGCATCTATCGGAATTCGCACTAATAACAACAGCGAAAACACACACGATATCTTACTCCAGGTACGATCACTCGATACCTACTCATTAAACCTTTTAGCGATCACCGATACGCGAAAAACACTCTTAATTGCTCCAACTATTGAACACCTTTGCACGATCTACCTCCGCACACCAATCGTTAATATTGTGTAGATCGGGATTGAAATTCAAAATATAAAAGTGTTGGTTCGACCTACCCGCATAATTTAATCGAACGAATATCGTCAACAATACAGTCGGTGACCGGGGAATATTCCAGCGTCGATGGGGCGTTTCCCTACGCGTTCTGAATCTCGTGGTAGACAATTTCTATCAATCTAGCAATCTAGACGGAGACCGCAACTGCTGACTACAATCACAAGTCGACGACCGGTTTCACGACCGCGACGCTGTACGCTTACCGGGACACTAACCCATACATTCGCTTCGACGGCGATTAACGATGCACGCTACGCGATTCGTTGATCGCAACGCACTGCGGCTTAGCTACGACGTTGTTCGCTGATGTTTCGATGACGACTTATTACAACTGACATCTTCCGGCAATAATACTGCATGATAACTTAAACACACTGAAACGGATGAAGCCTTAGATTCTTCCTCCAACGTCCTCTTGCGAACCATCGCTGCCTTTATCTCAAGCTTGTAATTTAATTAGTTTCGATTGTTCGCGATATCCACTGTCAGGCCGGTCGCGGCTATTCACCACAACACAATTTACCAAAATCAACGTAAGTATTGCTGTACACACTCCTGAACACAAATTCACCACACCACACGGAACAATCACTAAAACTTACTGAAAACAGAATCACTAGCCAAATTTAAGGAGTAGTAGTAGGCTAGAGCTGTTGTATAAAGAACTAGCAAGTTCGCATGATCCTTTCCACTTGTTCATCAGTTCTGCCAGCACCTGCATCTATTAGGTGAAGCTGAATGCTATCTCTACTAAAATCCTCTATTTCACTTCAACACGTTTAGGTTTACGTATCTCCTGCAGACCATAAAACTACACTCCCTAATATTGAAAGAAAATCCATGGCAGATAAAATTCTCGACAATTTGTCCAAACGCTCGAGTCTCTCCTCCACGGTACCTGACTACGAAATCGAAAGCACGTCGGCTAAAAAAGGAAGTAACCGATCCTTATTGATTCCTTCGAAACGTTATTTCGACCCAGTAAGACACTGTATTCAAGGCAATCATCCGGAAGGACGTAAAAAGTCATTAAAAGCGAGATCTTCTAGACTCTGGTATCACAAGTTATCTGCTCCGCGCCATTAACTGTTCCTGTCATATTCGCCAGGTCAAACGATCCTTCACTACTAAACAGATTGGAAATACCTTTTCCAATTAGGCTACATTCAGAACCTGGGTCAAAAGCAAAAGAAAAGGTCCATCATCACACAGACATTGACAGCCCTGCAGCACACGTTGACCCCTCTCTTAACCAACGCTGCTGACTCACGACAACAATTCCCGCCGAGCTCACCGCAGATTCAGCAGGCAACTTGAACCGGTGCCTCTCCAGTATCAACCTGAAACTGGAGAATCTGATTGAAAATGATCCTGCACCAGCATCGGTCGAGAAAACCACGCCTTCAAAAGTTCTCCCATTTGTAGGCCATCCAACCTGCTCCGAGTGAACCTGCAAGTAAAGTAACTGCACGTCCCTTAAGACTGTGGGTCAAGGTCACGACCAAGTCAATTTATTTCAGCTGCTGCCTCGCTACAACTGTTCCAGACAGGTGACACCAGCCTTCTATGCCCGAATCCGGGTTATCAGGGTCAAAAGAAACCAAGAACACGGAACTTGGCGTACCAAGTCAGGCCACCAATCTTTCGACCAATTTAGAGAACACAAACCCTTAACATTGAAATTTTAATTTACATGATCACTGCAGCTGAATCTCCAGAAGTGGGCTGATGATCAGATCCCACTTCTGATGTCGGCGTATAGTCAGACATCAGAAGTAAAAGCCGAGTTTGATAAAATATTATTCATAACACAATTTGAGAATCAGAAGCCAAACCTACAAAATGAAGGAAGCGGGTAACGGGTAACAAATAACGGGTAGCCAGATAAAACGGTTCCCACATGAACCACAGACGTGGACGGTGAAGCGAACCACATTTCACCTTTTATTATTAACAAATAAATAATTTAGAAATCAATTAATAATTAATCAGAATAACACTTGAATAAAGGAAGTGACGAGAGCAGCGACAGTCAGTCACAACAGGCAACGATCCGTAAAGGTCCGTTCGCCAGGACGCAATCATGAGAAATGCGTGCCGGTCCAACGTTGCAGTTCGTTTTATAGCAATTCCGAAGTGGGGAGACTCGCCACGCCCTTGCCCCTCCTTTAGGCGTTAACGCTTGAAAAACGTACTAGTAACGCCATCTGTTGGTTGCCTGTCGTAACTGTCTACCGCAAACTCATATTGGTGCTGCCGCCGTCATACACATGTTTTGGGCACACTTCCTAGTGGACTTGTACACATGTTTTGGACACACTTCCTAGTGGACTTGTACACACTTTTTGGACACACTTCCTAGTGGACTTGTACACACCTTTTGGGCACACTACCTAGTGGACTTGTACACACCTTTTGGGCACACTACCTAGTGGACTTGTACACACCTTTTGGGCACACTACCTAGTGGACTTGTACACACCTTTTGGGCACACTTCCTAGTGGACTTGTACACACCTTTTGGGCACACTACCTAGTGGACTTGTACACACCTTTTGGACACACTTCCTAGTGGACTTGTACACACCTTTTGGGCACACTACCTAGTGGACTTGTACACACCTTTTGGGCACACTTCCTAGTGGACTTGTACACACCTTTTGGGCACACTTCCTAGTGGATTTGAACTTGTAGTTTTATTAAATGTAAATTATTTAAATAACCTACGGTTTTTATTATGCAATTATTCTTGTATTTGTTACTAAAATTACAAAATATTCACCCATAAATATATTCTTTTTCAATGTATCAATAGAAACTGTACCTAGTCTCGAATATACCAAACAACGACATAAATTTCAGTGTCCAATAAATAACCGCTGTAAATATCTCATACAGTATCTCAATCAAAACAATTCAGCTTTGGAACCGTCCTCTGCCCCAGTTCTTGGCCCATTGATTTTTCTGCTCACTGAATACTTCCCGATTTTATGCCTCGAAGGCTTTGTGTTGGTGCTCTTGGTACCACAAAAATCAGCCAGGTGCGAGTGGGACAAAGGGTTCCACTCATTTTTTTTCTGTTTTTAGTAGGTATTTGTTTTACAGCGGCAACAGAAAAAGATAATCTATGACAATTTTCAACTCTCTAGCTATCAATGGTTCATGAGATACAGCCTGGTGACAGACAGACGAACGGACAATGAAGTCTTAGTAATAGGGTCCCGTTTTTACCCTTTGGGTACGGAACCCTAAAAAGGTCATTGGTGGAAATAGTACTTACAATTTTAAATGTATCTACATTTGCTTTTCTTACTTTATTTGCTTTTATGCCGTGCTCAGTGACCTATATTTAAGTTAAAGGCTTAATTTCCGAACCTTTTTTATATTTATTTTGTTTTTTAGGTTACAGAGAAGAAATTTGCTGGACTGAATCCTTTATTTTACTGTTAACTGTTTTTTTTGTAATAGTTAAATCGACCTCCATTTTTTCCCAAAGCGTTTGTGTACAAATATTTATTGGAGATTTGGTTGTTTCTGTATTAAATCAGTATGTATTTACAAAAAATATGAGTATGTACCATTATTATCGGTTATTTGGTCACCATTACACAAGCCTATGTGGCGCTAAGTTGGTGCTGCAATGTCTTGAATTTTATTTATTTATTTATTAGATAGGTAGTTGTTCACCTGTGTCTTGGAGATGCTCAAATTGTACTCGTCATGAAAGAAAACTCGCTACCAATTTCTCCACATTTTATGCCCAACGCGACACAGTGTGGCCTAGAATGCCCCAAGCATTCGCACCCCTGATTACGTCTGCTCAAAAGCTACGTATTATATCAAGCTGTTATTTGTTCAATTTCAGGTAACTAACTAACACCGAAAAAATCCATTCAACTCTAATAATCATTATTATTTCAAACCAACCATCCAAATCTACGAGCCGTTCTCTGACTTACAGCTCTCGTGGGATCAAATCTACTTCGTACTTTATATATTATTCAATCTTTCCTCAGGTACGAATGTTCATTAGTCTGAAAATAAATTTTCTCTTTCATGTTCAGTGACCTTTTATTCCCGGCTTAAGGGTCAAATCTGTTTACTTTAAATGCCGTGTTTACTGTTATTTAAACTTGCAAAGCTTTATTTTGGGTTGGGTTCAATTAAATAACAATAACAGGACTTTTGTTGTTATTGTTTTTATAAAAATGTTTATAAAGATAGCCTAATAATGTTATCCTTACCCGATTATGGTCAAACTAGAGAGTGTTATGTTTTTAACTCGTATGATATACCTACATTGTATGATAGAATATACCTAATTATGTTTATTAGAGAAGCACACGAACAAAATAGAAGAGAAAAAAGCGGCCAAGTGCGAGTAGGACTCGCGCATGATATGTTCTGTACCAATATATTCTGTTTTTAGTATTTGTTGTTATAGCCACAGAAATACAGTATCTGTGAAAATTTCAACTGTCTAGCTATTAGCTGTCTAATTTATAAGATGAGTAATATAAAAATCACTACATAGTATAAAACAAAGTCGCTTTCTCTGTCCCTATATCCCTATGTATGCTTAAATCTTTAAAAATACGCAACGGATTTTGATGCGGTTTTTTTAATAGATAGACTGATTCAAGAGGAAGGTTTATAGTATACATGCATAAGCCGGGGCGGGTCGCTAGTAATTTATAAAATGAGTTAAAAATTAAGTTGATTCAATTAATATAAAAACATACATACATCCGAATTGAGAACCTCCTCCTTTTTTGAAGTCGGTTAAAAATTAAATTTATTCAGACAAATAGATACAAAAATTCATAAAACCACACTTAAAAATGTGTAAAATTGAAATAATATTCATTTAAAATGTGCAACTACTGTTATCACGTGGCTCGTATACTGTATGCAAACAACACTTATGAAAGAATGCTTTGAACTCTACCTTCGTTTTATGCACGAAAGTACAAACTACGTCAATTCCACTACAACTATTCAAATACAAGTTTTAAAACACTTTCAACGCTTTGTTTTAAAGGTAACATGTACTTTTATTAAATTGTATGCATTTCAGTCAGTATTTGCAAGCTAAATTTTTTAATATACTAGATTTTCGACGCGACTTTGTTCGCAATTTAGAATTTGGGGGTTTTTGAGTCAAGAATGTGCGAAGATTTTCAAGAAAAGCGTGTTCCATCTTAGACCGCATCGTCACGTACTATTTTGTGAGACTCTATCTCACCAAACGCTGAGTGTAATAAAAAATCTACAGTAAACGTATGAAACACAGACATCGCTACAATCTCTTAATTCCCTTTTTAAGCTATTGCATAGCTTTTATCGCGGGCTTTGAGCGCGACGACCTAATCAAGAAATTCCGTAACAAAAATAAAACCTAACACCCTCCACTCCGCCTACCATAAATAATGCTATGCTTTACCGCGGCAGTCCCCTAGTACCACACTTTTTTTTTTAAAATTTTGTTATGCAATTTTGTTTAATTTAATCTTTTGCAACGAGATTAGATCAGCTAATATAATTGTGACGCTGTCATTGCTGTTTCCTTATACCTATTTCTTGGTAATAATAATAGATTATTACCAAGGAATAGCCTTACCTATTGCCAATTTTTGGACCAAACAGACGTATTTTCAACCGACTTCAAAAAAATTATGAAGGTTCTCAATTCGTTCATATGTTTACCGATTACTCGAAGACGAGTCAACCGATTAGGATGATTCTTATTTTGTTTAAAAAGGAATACTTCATACCATATTTATGTAAACGATAACAACTATGAAAGAGATTATTTTGTTCATAATTTTGAATTAAACAGACACGACGTTCGTTACAAAAATTCTTGTTACTAATAAAATTAAAATAAGTGAAACTATGCAGCTGGTTGTGACGTAAGGGGTCTTTGGTCGGAGGACGCTGAACCCAAGGTGCAATAGCATCAGAACTGGGAACCCTCTGGATTGTATATGGTCTGTTTCTCTTAGTTATGTTAGGGAATACTCGTAGATACTCCGTAATAGAGACTGAAATGTGAATATCGTCTGTATTTTGTTTAGTTTCCTATAATAGGTGCAAACGTTTATTAACTGAATGCTTGCTTAATGCTATAAATGTGAGATGCTCTAATTTTTATAAACTATAAGATTATTTATTATTTATTTTATAATCTAATTCCTAGTATTTAATAAGGTTTTCGCGATTTGAACTCACACTTATGTATATCAGTCAGTCGTTATTCTCAGTCTGCCAGTGACCATCGCATCTGCTTTCCCGAAACGTCCGGTTTAAAACAAAAATAAAAAATCGAATATATTCGTTTAATAATATATATAAGTCTGATCTAATTCCTAATTAAATTAAACCCAAAAAGGCCTGGAAGAGACTGCGTTTCCCGATCAAGCCGCCAATTGTATCACTGATCTTTGTTTTTATTATTTAAATTTTATTTTTCATGTATATATATTACTTAGTGTGCAATAAAGCGTTCTATCTAGGTAATTGTATTCTAAGAGAAATAAATGTTTAAATCACAAACTGAAACTCTATGTCTACTCTAAGTTAAATAAATAAATAAATATTTCAGGACATATTACACATCGCCATCCAGCCCCAAGCTAAGCAACTTAATGCTTGTGTTATTGGTGCCAAATAACGGATAAACTACTTATATACTTTTTTTTTTTTTTAAATATATACATATTATACATATAGGAAACACCCAGAACCAGAAACAAGAATTTATGGTCAGCATAAATACTTGTTCCCGGCGGGAATCGAACCCGCAACCTTCTGCGTCGCAGTCGGGTGTTCGCCCGACGCGCCACAGAGGTCGTCAATAGTTAGGAGTATGAGCGAATAATTAATGCAAAACCAAAACATATTAACCAATGCTGCTGCTGAAACTTTCCTTATGCATATCGCTAAACGCTATAGATATGTCATATACTGGGCTGTACAGAAATATTTTTTTTAAATATGTAATGAATTGAATGCAGACGGTATGCAAAGTCTCTAGTATTATAGTCTTTGGGGGAGGCCCTCAAGATAGAGGTCCTGTGGCTGATTGTAGGATGACGATCTAATTAATAATAGGTAGGTATTTATAAATACAAATTAGTAGCTAAGTATAGTTGCCAATCGTCACGCTAAGAAGAAGTAAAAAAACAAAAAAAAGAAGAATTTAAATTATTTAAAAAAGAAAAACACATCCTCACATCACGTTATAAAAATGTCAAACCTTTATAAGAAAGTAGACGTAATGAAAACGAATAGTAACGCTAAGCCAGTCACGTATTTACTTTAACGATTTACTTGCAGTAAAAACTTGAAGCTTGTTACTAAACTAAGATTAGTGGAAGGTATATGGAAACTCTAGATCCAGTAGTCCGATGTTAACAATGCATGTCGCTGCTGTTTTCATGTTTCTAATGTACCTACGGCTTTCTATCGCCTGCCAGAAGATCAGTCAATATGACATCAAATACAGCACGAAGAGTTTTGATATTTTACGTCTAATAATTTTCCACAATAGTAATCATAATCTTTATTTATCGCTTCATGGGTAGGTACAGATATTTACAAATATATTATAGACACAACATGTTGATAACTACAAAAAATAGTACATTAAATATACAAAACATATACAAAACATACTCAAAATATATACAAAAATAGTGCGATAAATAACTACAATAAAATATTGTAACTAAGGCTGTAACGTTCTAAATTAAAGACTTTTTGTGGCGTTTAGTCGTCCATCTAGGTGTTTATAAAAAAATTCAGATTACTGGTAACGAGTCGCCTTTAATTAAAGATCTGTAAATTCACAGGTGATTAAAGGAACCAAAACGATAATTTGAATGGCGTCGATTTTGAGAACATGCAGTGCTTATATTCCCAGGTTCTTAAAAGACACTGAAGTGTCACCAGTGGAACCCTTATTTTAAAAGATAAAGGATAATTCTTGAGACACATTCTCCACATCGTAACCTTCTATACGAAAACTATAGTTGAGTGACGTAAGAAGTTTAGGGCCAACGACACTACCTTGCAGTACCCGTCTCGGTTGCATCTTATTATGCGGTTATCGCTTCAGTGCATTCAACTATAATACCTTTGTGCAACTGATTAAGATGAACTGCGCATTGTTTGTCTTAATAGTTTTAAGAATATTAATCTAATAATAAATTGGCGAAGAAGTTATTTATACATTTACAATCTGCTGTTACTGACTTTTCACTTTTTATTCTGTCGGAATCATTTTTCTAAGGAGACTCAATGCTCCCAGTGCATAGAAACTTATCACTACATAGTATAAAACAAAGTCGATTTCCGCTGTCTGTCTCTTTATCTTTAAAACTACGCAACGAATTTTGATGCAGTTTTTTAAATACATAGAATGATTCAAGAGGAAGGTTTATATGTATAATACATGCATAATGCGAAGCCGGGGCGAGTCGCTAGTTATTTGTTAAAGGATAAATTTAATCACAATTCTAAAGATTAGGCTTGCGTGATATTGTTCCTAAACAAATTTAGTTAAATTTCAGCTAAATTCATTTATTTACCACCACAAACACTTAAAAATAATGATTACATTTATTCTGCCAAACTGCGTAGCAGTTTGTCGGCAGTAGTTCCTATTTTTAACCCCCGACGCAAAAACGACGGGGTGTTATAAGTTTTAGTACTTAATTGCTAGTGAGTATATTTTAAAATATTAAAAGTAGGTAGGCATCGTTCGAAGCAAGTCGATCTCGTATCAGTTAAGGTAAGTAGGTAGGTAGGTGTTATAATAGTGTTGAGTAAGCAAATAGCAATCACCGCTCGCCGACTAAGGGCACAATGACAAATAGTGCTTAGTAAGAGTTTTCTTTAATTGTTTTTTACGTTTTGCGCCCGAAGTCAGATCGGGAGGCAGTTGGTTCACCTCACTCGGTACACAATATCTCCTAGTACGCTTACCATAGTAATTCGACACTCGCGGTACAGTAATTACCTTTTTCTTAGACTTACGAGTTGGGTATCCAAAAACCACTTCCCTTTTATGTTCGCTACTTTCAAATTGTTCCACTAATAAAGCTCTTTTAACTTTGAGATCAATAGGCAGAACATTGCATATTTTAAACAATTTATCATAATCACTTTTAAGTTTTAGTTTTTCGGTACGGCTGATTAAAAGTTTTAATAATTTTATTTGTTGGTTTTTAATTTTATTTAAATGTGTTTTAAAAGTAAGTCCGTAGGCACCCAACCCGTATTCTATTATCGCATCGGCCAGTGCATGATATAATACGTACATAATCTTTCTACTTACGATGCATTTTAAGCTGTAAAGCTTGCCAACTATTGCTCGTAATCTATCACACACTGTCTCAATATGCAAATTCCATGTGAATGTTTTATCTATTGTTAATCCTAAATACTTTACTGATTTTACAAATTCTAAATGTTTACAATTGCAACAATCTTGTTGGTTTTGGTTGTGTAGACATATATACGTGTGGCCCTTTATGGTGATAGTTATGTGTTTATACCTACTGTATGGAGAGTATATTAACATACCCTTAGTCTTGTCTAAGTTTATGATAATGCCGTTATCATGTGCCCACTTTACTAAATTATTAAATTCATTTTGCATAGTTGTTTGCATGCTTTTATAGTCTTTACCAGTCAACAGTAAACAGGTATCGTCAGCGTACATATATGCTTTACACTGTTTCAAAACATTAGGCATACTGTTAACGTGCATTATGTATCCTACAGGACCATACACAGAACCAGTAGGTACTCCATATTTTACATTACCTACTTCACTTTCCGTACCACAAACTTTAACTCTAAGGCATCTGCTTTGTAGATATGCTCTAAACCAGTTATTCATTGGGCCCCTAATACCACACTCATCCATAGCCTGCAACAAGCCATCATGGTCCAATGTATCGAAGGCTTTTTTGAAATCAATAAATATTGCCAATACTAATTTCTTTTCATTTAATGCGTTATTAACTTCATCTGTAAATTGAGCCAAAACTGTCGCTGTGCTTCTACCTGGTCTGAAGCCATGTTGTACATCATTCAAAATGCTGTTTTCTTCTAAAAAATTTGTGATTTGTCCTACTATAACTTTTTCCGTAATTTTATTTATCGTATTTAATATTGCTATTGGTCTGTAATTAGTGTACTCAAAATGACTGCCCTGCTTAAATATCGGTCTAATAATGGCTAATAATGCAGTAAGTAATCTAAAATTAAATTTGTATTTCAATAATTAGATTGATATTATTTAATCAGTTTGATACTTTGACAGTTGGTTATGTTTAAAGTCTTAAATAATTATTTTTTTGGTTTAACATTCAACCTTAGTTGTTTATTTTCAAAGCGTAAACTATCGTTGTACAGAACTTGTATGCCTTCAATGCCTACATAGCTGACACGACCGAACGACCGTATCGTAAGTTCAAGCGTGTGAACGCGAAACGTGAATTCTGTGTTTTATGGGATGTAATGTTTGATGTATGGTCTATAATATTTCGTGAAGCGTACACTTCTGTGTTTGTATGTTATCCTGGTACATGTTAGCCAACATACCAATTTTATTGAAATTTTGGGATAATTTAAACAATATTATGAGACTTCTTAATATCGATGTAGGTACGTACGTACCCTATACCTATTTAGTTTTTTAGAAATAAATTTGGATTGTTAGAAAACAACACCAACCATTAAAACATAAAAGAATCTTACACTAAGCAGAAATAATCAACATTTATTTCTGAAAGGGAAAAGATAAAAAAGAATCAAATATTCTGGAGCAATTTGTAATTCAAAGCCGTCTGCCAAAGACAGAATTCAAACAAAATAATCCGCAAAAAGATACAAATAAAAGAAAATCTACCAATCGAAATACTTTAAATGTTTTCCGAAACAGACAAAAACGAAACGATTTTGCGAGGTATCTGGATTGGAAAGTTATATGTACCTTTATTATTGTTTTACTATTACATTTAAGTATGTATTTACATACTTATAAACTGTGCTTAAAATAGAGGGTTGACTATTTAATAATAAATCAAGTATTTACAGTAGACAATTCTTACAGCAGACTGGAATAAATCAGTACCTACCTTAGTAGTGCATGTCAAAGCCAAACAATCTAATTCACTTTCATGATTGAATTAAGAATGAATGCTATACGCTCATGACAGCGCATTGTTACTCTAAAACTCCTCATGTTTTCCAATTTAAGTGCAAAAAAGTTGACTTCGTAAGTTCGTCCCTGAGTTAGTACTATCGGTTAAATCTCGGTCCCTCCCGTACTCCGTACTTGCTCTAGGGGTGAACATTCGTTTAACTGACCTATAAGAGTTTAAGCAAACACGCCACAGTTTGTTTCGTATGAGTTTCGTTAAAATGTTGTCTTTTTCTGCACTCAGAGATAGGAAAATGTAATGTGGTTTCTTTTTCGAGAAGATCATGATTTATTTATTAGAAAACTGGCTTTGTGTATCTAAGGATTTTCGCCTATTATACCAGAGATGATTGGAAACGTATCTAACCGGACGGTGATTTTATCGCCATATCGCCGTCGATATTTTGGAAACAGGAACTTCTTGGGATCATAATACGCTGAAATAATTATTTGAGTATATTAATGTATGAATAATTATTTAATTATTTGAGCGTATGAGCTCAAGTAATAAAAAAAATATATTTTTTAGCGTGTTAATTATGATCCCAAGAACACAAAGGTTCTTCTTTTGGTGTATGGGTTATCTCAAAAGTTAATCGCAATACCGTGCATCTACAATCTAAAGCTCGCAATTCGATGCTTTACTGTATTTTTTATAAAAGGCCAATGCACCGAACAACTGTGTTTATTTTGATGCTTCGACACAAAAGCTTATTTGATGAATTTGTTCTGTGAAAAGAATGCAACGAAAGCGCAAGGGGATTTAGAATAGAAGCATCGGTCCGTCCGCTCTTAATGGAAAAGTCCGAAAATTCCGTAGCCTGGCATCCAGCATTGTAGTTGAAGTATTTTTTACCGAACTATGATTTCTTCTTTTTAAAAACAAGCAAAATAATACGTGCTTGCTAATACAGGTGACAGGACCGACGGTGTTTGTATGCCACCTAACAAAAACGTGTGTGGCATAAAAAGGGATGTCGCGTTCCAAAAAAAAAATATCGCGACCCTGTTTTTTACAGGAAAAACCCATAGAGATCTCTTACTACTCTTAAATATTTAGATAATCATCAGTTGTGGTATCATCCGACTTCATTAAAAAAAAAATCTCACTTTGATCAGAATAGACGAAATAAAAAAATTATCTGAAAACCGTCAAGAAGAATACCCAGAATAATCTTTTGAACAGGTTTCTTTCCTGCCGAGTTTGTTTGGCAAACCAAGCACATAATTAAGGAAACCAGTGAACTATTAAAAGATCGTTGGTTCCAACGAGAACTAATTAATTTGTGCGCATAGTTTGTTACTTAATAAAACTGGACAATTGATTTCTAGAAATATTTCCTAATAAAAATTCTTATCTGATATTGCACTGCGACTTGTCACCTTCAGTTTACAGAAAGTCGAGATTTGCCTTTTTCTTGGAAAATATTCTAAACTTCTAAATAAGTAAGCTTTAGAAAACGCATAGACCTTTACTTTATGAGGTAAAGTTCTTATCTTATGTCCCATGTGTGTGTAGTTCTTATCTTGTGTCTTATGTCTTGTCTTATGTTTTTTTGTGTTCTGTCGGGCAAAAAACCTCCCCAATCTCCGTCCACCTACTACGGTCCTCTGCTATTGACGACCACTCTTCCATAAAGGAGACAAGGTAGGTAAAGGTAGAGTTAACTGACTTATAAATTACAGGACATCCCACACATCACCATCTAGCCCCAAGGTTAGTAACTAGACTTGTGTTATGGGTACTAGACAACAGATATACTACTTATATACTTTTCTTTTGTAAATATATACTTATGATACATAGAAACAACCGGACCACAGACAAATATCTAAGCATAAATACATGTCTTAGGCGGGAATCGTATCCGCAACCCTGTGTTTGGCAGTCCGGTATCTCTACATACAGAACGATTTTCGTGGATTTACATTACAACTACACAGATCACAATCAATCCTTTTTAGATCTATTACATCTCATAGAAGTTTTATCTCCACACTTCAACTTCAAAAATCTGTCAGCAAATATAAAACTGCTTCAGCATAAGTTTTGTTCCTTTTTCTTGTAAACTTTTACCAATCTTTTTTTGATATCGTTAGAACTAAATTACAAAAAATGAATGACCCGGAGTCGAAAAAGAGTAGGGTCTCGATGATGCAGCTCCAAAGTCAATCGAAGACACGCTCTATAGCGAATATTGGCGGGAAATCTATGAGTAGAGTGAAGATGAGAAAGGCCTCGTATGGATTCTCTGGTGTACCGGGGATCAGGCCCATTGAACGGACTTCTCAGGTTAGTGCTAATTCACAGATTAATAAAAAGTAGACACGCCGCTCTGTGCTGGTTTGCAGGTCTTCTGCATACGTAACGGGACATACTTACCTTGGACGGGACGGGGACGTGACGTGCATCGTAAGTACAATCCACGGTCAAAAGTCTCTGCCCACCGTAACGTTTACAACCCTGTGCAGCACTATTTGAACATTATAACAACGTAACCTGTGGATCGAACCCACGTCGGTTGATGTAGCGGGTGGCGGCTTATACAACTCGGCCAACTAAATACATAGCTAACATGTTGAAAATAATTGTCTCACAGAGTACTTTTAATTCAAGTATTTATGTTTGTGTGTGACGTTTATTAGAAGGAGGTCGTAACACCAAAACTTGTTGACATATTATTGTAGCAAACTGATCATTTACTTATGATCCATACTGTACATAAAATGTTCGTAGTCTTTAAACATACGTAACGTGATTTTTCTCCTGCCGGATGGACGTGACGATTTCTTGACAACGTTTCATATAAAAATATCGCGTCTCGTCCGGCACACAAAAATCACGTTACGTTTGTTGTGTCACATTGGAGCGGTGTGAGGTAACGGAGCTGCGTTTCCACCAATAGAATTGACCAGTAGAAAATATACGTTTTAGAGGTTTTGTTATCAAAAAAATATAATACCAAAATACTGTTCCGAAATCTGTAAATTATCAAAAACTTGCTAGATAGCTATTTGCGCACCATCTCGTTCATCATTACATAGTATAAAACAAAGTCACTTTCCGCTGTCTGTCCCTATGTATGCTTAAATCTTTAAAACTTCGCAACAGATTTTGATGCGGTTTTTTTAATAGATAGAGTGTTTCAAGAGGTAGATTTATATTTTATGTACAATACATGCATAATAAAACCGTGCGAAGCCTGGACGGGTCGCTAGTATATTATATACAGACAGCCAACCTATAGTTAACTCTACTCAGTCCTTTTAATTGTTTTCAAAAAAAATTGATCATTGTGGTCGTATAGATTTATCATATAGATAAAGCTTTAAACAAAAGCGTTGTATTAGAGCTATATTTTCCTTAAAACAAAGAGACTCCTGTAGACCATACTTTAGAAAATACAAATTATTGACAGTTACATGTTTGTACATTTTAGAGGCATGTTTATTTGTATTTAAACACAAAAATATGTTTGAAATTGTTGGGTGTGAATACAGGGGCCTGAGGATAAGACCACATCGTCAAAATGAAATACGAAGGCCTGCGTGCAATCTCGTATTGACTACAAATAACTGTTTTGTAATGAGTGTTAAAATTTTTAATGAAATACCTAATGGATTTAAGAATCTGACATTTGTGAAATTTAAATCAAAACTGACGATGTGGCTCACTGAGAAATGTTTTTATAGTATTAATGAATTTTTTTAATATAAATTATAACTGGCTGACAATTGGGAAAAAAAATTTTTAATGAAATTATATTGATGAATGAAATGTTTCAAATTAATAAAAGTATTGGCTGAGCATGCTTGACAGTTAGATATGTATCTGCAATTTTTTAATTTTAATCGACTTTCTTAATATATATAAATCTCGTGTCACAATGTTTGTCCTCAATGGACTCCTAAACCACTTAACCGATTATAATAAAATTCGCACACCATGTGCAGTTCGATCCAACTTGAGAGATAGGATAGCTTACATCCCGATATTCCCACGGGATCGGGAGTTACGCGGGTGAAACCGCGGAGGGCAGCTAGTGTATATATAATATGTTTGATTTCATACGCCTTTACAGGCAGGTGGCGGCTGGACTATACTGTATATGCAATATAATTATTAATTGTAACAACACCTTGATGTACCCAATATCTATAAAATAAATTTTCTTATCTTATCTTTCTTATCTTCTTATTGTAGGGATACCTAAAGTAGCTCAGTACAGTAATTATCGGATTAATAAATCAGAACATTTGTGTTACTGGCACGCAATTGAGTTTTCACAATCCACTGAACTTCTACTCAACTAATTTTTATTAATGAATCCGATTAGAACTTTTACTTAATATATTTACTTTTTTTGTTTTTATTTTATTATCTGAAAGTTTTAAAAGGATTCAAAGTTACAGTCCATTTATTCTAAACTTTTTTTGCAAATGCTTTTAATCACAATTAAGCAAACTTTTCAGTATAGTATATATCAGGTTGTATGAACCCCTCGCTACTGCAAGGTATAATAGGTTTTCATTTTTTATCAGATGCTTGATCTTCTTCTTCTCGTATAGTGGTATGGCTCACCTATTGTTATAGTTTTCACATCGCCTTAAGGCCTCTAACTTGACCTAACGACTGATACTAGAGGCAGCAACCGGGACCAACGGCTTAACATGCCTTCCGAAGCACGGAGGGGCTCAGGAAAACACATTTTTGCCACACTACTAATTGGCCACCCATCGAAGTAATAACCGCGCCAAGCGTCGCTTAACTCGTTATAAACGATCAGCGAACGTTGCTTAGCCGTGAGCCTTCTCATGCTTTATGATGGGAAGTGATAAGTTGATCATCGTTATAACACTAGTGTTAATTACTAGTAATTTTGGTCGAAATATTCTCTGAAACTGAATGTCTTTGTATGCCTATTATTTAACCGTCAGATTTCTTTATGTAATTTATGCCAAGTATTTTTTTACTATTGTTGTAGCTCGCAATAGAGTTTAAAAGGCCACCATTGATCTACTTACCCACTTATCAATTGGATTCATTCCATCCATTTCATGTTGCAAAAGTTACCGAGGCTACAAATGAAGTTCTGGATGAACTTTTTACAGGACATAAATATAATGTTCAGGTACTTAGTAAATTTCTATAATTTACTGTCAAAAGTTGAGTAAATCATAAATCATTTATTCACCATGTCATCACATTTCGCAATATTGGCAAGTCAATTACATAGATAATTCAAACACATTAACAGGTAAATATTAGAGTAACAGTAGTGTTAATTATTAGGTAAATAAATAAATAAAATATTTTCAGGACATATTTTGTTGTTCTTATAAATGCCAAACAGCACTTTTCACAAACATCATAGCACTTTTATGAGACCACGTAGCACTTTTTAGAAACCTCGTAGCACTTTTTAGAAACCGCGTAGCACCTTTTACAATCTTCGTAGCAATTTTTATAAATCTCGCAGCACTTTTTAGAAACTTTGTAGCACTTTTTACAAACCTCGTAACAAATTTTTAGAAATCTCACTTTGTAGAACTCTTCAATGATTCGTCGCATTTCTAAGTATTTTACGATAGTTTTATATCACGAACTACGTCTGAAATAGCGTAAAAAAAAGAATGAAAGTTTATAAATACTTACGGCTTAAGGCGTTTATAAGTTACTTTGTTATTGCTAAGCGACTTTATAAAAGCAGTATCTTCTCGTACATTTCTTGCCTTTCACGAAAACGCTCGGCTTTTGCTTGTAGTTGTAATCGTAAATACACATTACACAGTAAATACACATGTTCGGTAGTGTGTGTACCCGAGAACGGAGCAGTAATAGCGAGCGACACATAAACAGATTGGTCACTCACACAAACAAAGGCCGAGCACACTCGTGAATTGCATGAACTGTAGCATTAATGAAAACAAACACTTTTAGGAATCACCAGCTTTGGCCCTCCGCATCGCCGGTGATCTCATGCGTAAAGTGAAAATCATGAATTTCAATCGATATCGAATACTATCCATTGTTACACTAGGTCAGAAGAGGTCACAAAGTTACAATAACGCTATCACATTTCTATGGGACCATGAGAGAGATAACTACGTGGATATTCAGAGAGAAGTCACTACTGCTTTCATTCAAGTTACTACTTTTGGTGTTTATCTTGATTAATTTGTTTAGCTGAAGAGTGTCCAAAAAAACTCAAGGTTTATTATAACGCTATTACATTTCTATGGGACCATGAGAGAGATAACAACGTGGATATTCAGAGAGAAGTCACTACTGCTTTCATTCAAGTTACTACTTTTGGTGTTTATCTTGATTAATTTGTTTAGCTGAAGAGTGTCCAAAAAAACTCAAGGTTTATTATAACGCTATTACATTTCTATGGGATCATGAGAGAGATAACAACGTGGATATTCAGAGAGAAGTCACTACTGCTTTCATTCAAGTTACTACTTTTGATGTTTATCTTGATTAATTTGTTTAGCTGAAGAGTGTCCAAAAAATCTCAAGGTTTATTATAACGCTATTACATTTCTATGGGACCATGAGAGAGATAACAACGTGGATATTCAGAGAGAAGTCTTTCATTAAAATTACTACTTTTGGTGTTTATCTTGATTAATTTGTTTAGCTGAGGAGTGTCCAAAAAGATTTCAAAGTTATAACACGATAAAAATCATTACATATTCGTATAAATCATTACTTCACTGTTTTCATTCTAATTGGTGACTACTTTAAATAATTAATTTGTTTAATTTTGTTTTTTCAATAACTTCTCAAAGGTAAAAGAACGGAAAGAATAAATTATATTCACTCCATAATTAGTAGTGGTAGAAATGAATCATGGTTGTTTTTCTTGTTATTTTTTGTATCTAAGTTATTGATAGATACTCTTAGATTAAATAAAGTTTTATTTCTAGTTTTATTGTCATGATTTATGTTATTTTTAAATGTTTAAGTTAATACTTATTTAACGAATTAGGATACTGGGATCCTGCGACATAATCACTACATAGTATAAAACAAAGTCGATTTTTCTGTCCCTATTTCCCTTTGACCGCTTAGATCTTTAAAACTACGCAACGGATTTTGATGCGGTTTTTTTTAATAGATAGAGTGATTCAAGAGGAAGGTTTATATGTATAATACATGCATATTATAGCCGTGCGAATCCGGAGCGGGTCGCTAGTAATTTATATGATTGAAAACTGTATCAAATAAATATATTAAACTAGCTGCGCCCCGCGGTTTCACCCGCGTAAGTACTCACCGTTTAAACCTTCCCTGGACTACAACAAACACAACAAAAAAAGAATTGGCCAAATCGGTCCAGCCGTTCTCGAGTTTTAGCCAGACTAACGAACAGCAATTGATTTTTATATTATAGATAGATGGAAGCGTCACACAACCACCTTTCTCGTGCTCACTGCTAAAAAGTGGAACTCTGCCCGCGTCGCTGTTTCCCTGTGTTATTTCTGTGTTACCTTGGAGTGAATAGGTACCTTCTAGGCGAGCATGCTACATCTTCGACCTCACATTCGCTTCCCATCAGGTGAGACAAGGTAAAATACAAAGTCTATTTTGTGTAAAAAGAAAAAAAGAATTTGTAGTATGATACATTCGTGCTGATCTTGAGTGAAGTCAGCCCTTTTCAAATCCGATTTTTAACCAGCCATATCTACTGAAACAGACAGTAATACAAATTCGAGAAAATGGTCCTCTCTAAATTATCCTAGATTACGGGTTCAAAGTAACCTCGACGGTGTTTTCCTCAAATCTTTGTTATTTGTCTTTGTAATGGGTACATTTGGACGAAGTCCTCATACCTACTTATTACCCACGACTTCCTTCTAAAACTGTTCTGAGTTTCAGTTTAAGAAAGGTTGACTATTACTTAAAACTCAATCGATTTATATTCATTAGGTACCTATTTTAAGAGGAAAGGGTACCGGGGGCTCTCTTCATACAAACTATTACAAAAGTAGTCGACTGTTTTCTCCCTGGATAATGACACTAGAGCCAATATTTATGGTGCATAAAACTTATAAGTGCCATGACCATGCGTCTATTTTATGTTTTTTTTTATTTTTTTATCTTAATTTCTATGATAATTAAAACATAAAAAAAGAACAAAAAATAGGGGCGTAGTCATGGCAGTTATAGGTTTTATGGCACAAAACTATTTGTGCTAGTGTCATTATCCAGGGAGGAAACAGTCGACTACGTTTGTATAGAGAGAGCGCAGGTACCCTTTCACCTTAATAACGGATACATTTGGTACCTATTTTGATAAAAGTCGATCATATCAACTAAAATATCGTCAGGTCACCATATTTGTTGCTTGATTGTACATAACATGAACAACGCTTGTTCGCCTGGCTTGACATAATCCGAACTATGTAACAACTTTTCAAATTAATGTCTCCATTAAAGCTATTGAATCAATGCTTTTATTTAACTTTAGAAAACTAGGTCGAAAGGAAGGTGTGGGCTGTCTGTATTAAATAACTTGTTACACGTATTTTATATTCTATTTGCAACGTCTTTAGGATATGGACAGTGATTTGATCAGGTTTTCAGGGTCTTTGCGTAGGTTGTTGTTTGCGTAGGATGTTGCGGATATCCACTCTTTTAGGCTTCGGAGATTCAGCTTTAATTAGGGTCATTGAAACCTATAATAAAGGAAGTTAATCATTTGGACACAGAGGAATTGTAAGCACGTGTTTAAAATATTCGGAACGCAGCCTTATCAAACACTCGATAACTTACCTACACAAAATGATCCCGTACCTACTCACTCTCGCGCAATGAATCGTTTTACCACACGGCTCGGTGATGCGACACAATGAGCGCGTATTGCTCTAAAGTACTTTGTCGTCATTATTTATGCGTTTACCCTCGAAAAACAAAAAAAAATTTTTGATAAAAATATCACGATTGATTTTTGTAGGAATTACCTATTTGTAAGTAATATTTAATAATTTAGGAAGTCATTTTATGTATTGTATACCTACCTTTTGCTTAACAAATTATAATAATAACTATGGAAGAGCGGAGCCTTCTGACACAGGCATTTCATGCTTAAAAGAAGGTTTCAACCTAATGTAGATAGATTTAAGCATTTGTAAAAGAAATAAACGCATTTATTATTTAAAATTCCTCTGTTGAATGAGGTCAAAAGTCCAGCCGCCCAATTGCCGTATTCTTATGCAGCGCGTCTTGACTGCGTTTGCGTCATAACCATAGATTTCGTATTGCTAAGACGCACTCGTCACGCAGTTACTCATGTGGTTTAGGTTTGCGTAACGTGTGCGTGACGAGTGCGTGACGAGTGCGTGACGAGTGCGTAACGTGTGCGTGACGAGTGCGTCTTAGCAATACGAAATCTATGGTTATGACGCAAACGCAGTCAAGACGCGCTGCATAAGAATACGGCAATTGGACGGCAGAACTACTTCAATGTATAGTAAAAACACTAAAGCTTATTGATTTATAGTCGTTAACTTAAGATATCTTTCTTCAAAGTAATTTTTCAAACTTTGATTTATTGGCGGTGGTCAAGAACTTTTGTCCCCTGACCCTACCTTTATAATGATACTATGTAAATTGTTATGATACTACTGAGCGTATTTTTGCGTTGAGATTTAACTGCCACTACCTAAACCACGGTTGTATGATGCAGGCTCCTGAGAGTCAAAGTTGAAAATGGACCAAAGAATGATGTTGTCCCATACAAACTTTGCCTCCCCTTTTCACCCCCTAAGAGGTAGAATTTCGGATAATCCTTTTTTATCGGATGCCTACGTCATACAAAGAACATAAGTTTCAGGTCTCAACGATCAGCGGTTTAGGCTGTACATTGATCCGTCAGTCAGTCAGTTAGGACAAAGGATTTTAGGTAAGAAAAATAGTTTGCGCTAAATCCCGTCTTCGTGAGCACCTAAACTATGTACGAGTATGTCTTAAAAACTGGATTTTGAGATTTTTTGTTATTTTTTTTTTATTAAAGATGAATTTGATGGTTACTAACACTAGGTTAAGTTGTACAGTCACATAACCAATTAGCTGAACCCCTCGTGACCCAGAGCTAATTTGCATATCTGTAAAAAAATATCGTTTACCTATTTTGTTATATTTTTAATATTGTATATTGATTTGTATAGTATATTGTTTAAAAAAAAACAGAATCAGGTAACATTACAACCTTACAGATTTGAAGTGAGTGCTAGGCTAGGTCACGTGGGGTTCAGCTAATTGGTAATGTGACTGTACCAACAAATTTTATATGACTTAAGTTGGTCGAAATAAATAAATTTATAACTATTATTATTTTGGTACGGAGTTGTTCTACTAACAAAATTTCATTTAGTAATTTTAAAGTTTGCTCTGCTTATCCAGTACCATTCCACGATAATCGATCAATCGATACTTCTTAATATTCTAGCGGTGTATTCCGGAGCACGTTTTCCACGTTTCACATTTTTATCGACTCTGCGAGTTGGCTCAATATTCGTACCTAACGCTACGTTATCGAATCAAATTAAAAATTAAAAATAAACTAATTAACTTATAATTACTTTTTAATTAAAGTGAGTAATAAGAGAGTTAATAACATTATCTAAAAATATGACAATTCGACGGTATTACATTTTGTCATTTTCCTAGTTTGACATTAATTTTTTGTCATTGTTTCTATTTCGTCATGTTTAATCTATCATTTTTATGTTTTGACATGTTTATATTTAGACATCAGCGAGGCTATACATATTTGATATCAAATAGGTAGGTACTTCTTGTTCTTCGTACTTATTTCTAGCGACCCGCCCCAGCTTTGCACGGCTATTTATGCATGTATTATACATATAAACCTTCCTCTTGAATAATTTTAACTATTTAAAAAACCGCATCAAAATCCGTTGCGTAGTTTAAAGATATAAGCTAAGCATACATAGTCCCCGTTGGCACAATGGTCCCCATGCCGGACTGCCAAACACAGGGTCGCGGGTTCGATTCCCGCCTCAGGCAAGTATTTATGCTTAGATATTTGTCTGTGGTCTGGTTGTTTCTATGTATTATAATTATATATTTACTAAAGAAAAGTAATATGTATTATATCCGTTGTCTAACACCCATAACACAAGTCTAGTTACTTAACTTGGGGCTAGATGGCGATGTGTGGAGTGTTCTGTAATAGTGACAGAGAGCGGGAAGCGACTTAGACTATACTATGTAATGATTTTAAATTTCGATTTTAAATACCTGTGTGCACATTATTTTTGTTAACTTTTACTTCTACTTGAAATATTTCAGAATTTATCTTGACTTTCGCTCATTGAAAAATAACATTTTTTAATTATAAAATTCATCGTAAAATCCAACAGTTGAACCCTAGTTTATTTTGTTTTCAAATTACATTTCTCTATGCATAAACTTGGGAAGCGTATTTATTTTATTGCTCGCGTCAATAATAAAAGTAAAATTAATACTGTAGTGTTTTAAGCTAGGAACACAGAAAGTTGATATCGTTGGATTTGCATGCCATCAAAGATATTTAAACGTAATAGTAGAATAGAGAGAACTTCTTCTGTAGCACAGAAGTTTAAATACAACACAATACACTACACTGGTATAATATGAGGCATAACTGACACTAGAATCTACTTTGTGATCGATTTTAAAGACGTTTGCACGTCAAAATGTATACTTTTTAACCGTAACTGACACTCGAATCTTCTTTTAACATAGAAGTTTCAACACAACAACACAACATACTACACTGTTATACTATGAGGCATAACTAACACTCAAATCTTCTTTGTGATTAATTTAAAAGACGTTTGCACGTCAAAATGTATACTTTTAAGCCGTAACTGTCAATCGAAAATGCTACTGAACACGTCAAACTAGATTTAGTATTTGGTAGTATTGACCACTGGACTATTTGGCTATTTGTCGTTTTAGTAACTGGATGTTTTGACAATTAGTATTTTTAGCAATTGGATGTATTGATAACTGGACATTTTGTCAATTTGTCTTTTTAGCAATTGGATGTATTGATAACTGGGCATTTTGACAACTTGGTATTATATCCTGGGGATTCTGAATTTTTTGACTAATACCTCACGAAAGATGTAGAAGGCTGTATGGTCAAAATGTTACTGTTACTACTGGGGCGTAACTGACACTTAATTCTTCTCCTGACCAATTTTTAAGACGATAACACATTAAAACTAAGGCGTAGTATTTCAAAGATTTCTATTTCAATGTTATTTTGTATATCTTTAAATGAAAGGTACCAGCTTTCGGCATGCCACCCGATGCTTGCTGACAGCGACCGGGTACAGACTGAATAATAAACAGATATTATAATATGAATAAACAAATACTTCAAAAACGGTATAGCTGAGTTTTGTTTGCCAATCTAAATTAGCAAAGCTTTGTTGTTTATATAGAATAGGTATTTAAGGTAGGTAGGTATGGGTGGCGTACAAAGACTTTGGGGCGTATAATGACTTTAATAGGTATATATTAGCATGGCCCCGCGGTTTCACCCGCGTAACTCTCGATCCCGTGGAAATATCAAAATAAATAGCCTATAGCCTTCCTTGAAAAATGGACTATCCAACTCAAAAAGAATTTTTCAATTTGAACCAGTAGTTCCTGAGATTAGCGCGTTCAAACAAATAAACAAATTCTTCAGCTTTATAATGTTAGCATAGATTACGAGATGTAGAACGGACAGCAGTAACAAATTATTTTATGTATGTTAGTCTCTAAGGTATTTATATTATATGGGTCTGTACTTATTTTTAAGGCTGTTAGCTGAAATAAACGATTATTATTTTTTATTATTATGTACCTACTACATTTTTAATTTTACTTATTTATATTGACCTCGCTTATTTGATTTAATTTTATTATTAACTCTGTTTGTGGGTCGATTAGTACCCTAAATAAAATTTTAATTTTTTATATTTTTTGTTATCGAAACTTTTTGACCTAAGGTATTCTTATTTGTATAGTATGTAAAGTGAAAACCTTCATTCCCTAGCTACGAAGTATGTACCCCTTAGTATGAATATTTAATGAAAACCCTGGTTTGATCGTTTTTCCCAAAAGATTTATAACATTGCCCGAAAATAAATTAAATATGAATAACAAAGTGAGTTTAGTACTAAAATATGATGAAAGTATGAAACTACTACGTTGAGATGAAGCGCGTCTCTTTTCCATTGAGTTAATTAAAATATATGAGTAGATAATTTTGTGGAAAAGGTGACTTATTTAATATTTACATTTAAAACATAATAAATATTGCAGGACAATCCACACATCGCCATCTAGCCCCAAGCTAAGTAACTAGACTTGTGTTATGGGTGCTAGACAACGGATATACTACTTATACACTTTTCTTTTGTAAATATATATATAGAAACAACCAGACCACAGACAAATATCTAAGCATAAATACATGTCTGAGGCGGGAATCGAACTCGCGACCCGGTGTTTGGCAGTCCGGCATGGTGACCATTGTGCCAACTGGGTCGTCATTTAGGCACTTGATCTTACTGAATTAATTGAATTTTATGCAAATATTTTCAAGGAATAATCTATCTTCAAAATAGTAGTTGTTATCGAACCCGCACGGTAAGTCTCGTCGCGTCGCGGTACTAAATTTTGAAGATACATGTTTATTGAAAATATTTCCAAAAAAAATTAACCCCATAACTTCTTGTGAATTTCTTTTTATTGAAACCATACATCCTCCTTAATTTCATCATGTTAAATTATTTAAGATGATAAAATATTTAAATCTGAATCAGAACCATGAGTCGGAGCTTTTAGACTGCCTTTATTTACTAACTTGTAAAAATATTTGCAAAGAATAATAGTATGTTACAAAATAAAATAGGTAGGTATACAACACATGACGAGCCGCGCATCATCTTAGCATTGTTTGACTATAACAATCTGTCGATGTGATAAATAATTCTGTTTTCATTTCATCTCGTTTTGAAAGAGTATTTCGAAAGTGAGTTTCTTTTTCTAAATAATATAATACGACTCGATAACGAATTAACTGTTACTTATATCTTTTCGTGCTTTTTTACTCTACTAGTACCTACCTATAATACCTTCTTTTTTATTCAATTTTTTTATTTCTCTTACCTCGATGCTTCGACTATATTACAATAGTCTCCTCGCGACTATGACTATTGACACCCAGTCGAAAAATCGCGGTAAAATAAGGTTGGTTTACGGACGATAATTTTACGTGATAACGTCATCACTAGTATAAAATAAAGTCACTTTTCGCCGTCCCTATGTCCCTATGTCCCTTTGTATGCTTAGATCTTTAAAACTACGCAACGGATTTTGATGCGGTCTTTTTTTATAGATAGAGTGATTAACGAGGAAGTTGTTTAGATATACTACATGCATAATACAGTACGTGCGAAGCCGGGGCGGGTCGCTAGTAAGAAATATTGATGAAAATACGTTGTTATGATTACCTACCATGTCAACAGAATGTGACACTTTTTGTGAGTGCATGCATACGGTGTTCATCTATTTATAAGACGTTATCACGTCAAAAAATTAAACTAAAAAATACGCGATTATGACCAGGGAAAATAATTAGTTATACTTACTATGAATAAAAATCGTAAAAAGTTTAAAACTAAAATTATAAGCCATCAAGAGAGGGCAATAAATAAAAACGATTCTTAAAAAAAAATTACACAACAAATATTTCTTAAATCTTTCTTAAATTTTAAACATACCGATTCCTTAAAAACGTTACAAGTTAGTCAAAAAATCGTAACAAGTTCAATGCCACCACCTTGAATCAAGAACCAAATAGCTTCAGTCACGATACCTTGACAGTTATATAGGTCGATGTTACCATTACCGAGACATATTTAGGACAAAGTCACGTAGTCTAGGGGAAGAAATGTTGAAGAAAAACTGCGCCTCGTAGTTTTTCCCGGGAATAAATGTTAAAATACCAATGTCTAACTGTGCAGAGTCTGGTAAAACTCTAAGCTTACTTAGCTAACTGCGCCTCTTGGTTTTTCCCGGGGAATAAATGCTAACGTACCGACCGCAGTCTGATTGTGCCGAGTCAGGTAAAATTCTGAGCTAACTTATCTAACTGCACCTCGTGGTTTTTCCCGGTGAATAAATGTTAAAATACCAAAGTCTGACTGTACCAAGTCTGGTAAAATTCTAAGCTAACTTAGCTCACTGTGCCTCGTGTTTTTTCCCGAGGAAAAAATGTTAACATACCGACCGCAGTCTGATTCTTCTAAGGTAACTTAGATAACTGCGCTTTGCGGTTTTTTCCGTGTAAGTAGAATCAGAATAAAAATTAACTTGCAAAACATTCAACCTAGCTCTATCACAAATTCTCTTAGAAACTTTTGCGTTTATCTTTAGCTATATAATATTCAAAGTCCTGTCTGACTGACTATTGCTATTATCAAGATAAAATACGGATCGGGCTAAAATATGGCACACAGATAGTTATTACTGCGCTAAACCTTTCTTAGCGCAGTAACTATCAGCTTTTGGAAAATTGTATGCTGCCTCCATAAAAGAAGTCGCGGTTACAAGCTAGTAATAAATAGGTTTATATGTGAGAAGGATAAACGACTGCCTGCCCTACATCTTCGTATCCACTCCACCATTTGTGAAGTTTCGCTAACCTCTCGACAAACTATCTCGGAATCACCTTTGACGCGGGTGCCAATAAACACCCATTGTCACTTCAACCAAAGGGTTGAACGATTTAATTTATTGATAACAAAACCATTACACTGATGGTAAATGGAATTTCCTAAGGTTGTGAACACATAGCATGTATTAGGTATTAAAGTGAGCGTTATTTTTATCTAAAATTTAAAGAGAAATCTTCGATATTTCACAGAACGTTCTCTGTTGACAAATATTACCCACAATCTCAGAGCATCCCACAACATTTTTAGATTAGCCATCATCGTTGCAACCAGACAGATTGGGATGGAACCGCCAGTTTTATTTGTTTAAGCTTTGGAAGGGACATTGGCTCTTTCTGTTTCGTATTACCAGTAGTCTGACGCCCAGAATGCATCTCGGTAAAATCTGTCAGTTTCCAAATAAGTATGAATGATGTAGGTATCTAATTTCTGAATTTATCGCAACTTTTCTGTCATCTGGGGCCTTATTCTGCTATTTGGCCAACCATTGTCATTATATCGAGACTCTATTGATATTATATCGAGATTGTGACTTTATTTGGTATTCTGCTAAAGTTTTAATAACATCACAATAGAATCACTTTCAGTCTCAGTGGTATGGTAATATTTACCTTGCAGGTGTTGCCTAGCAACATGGTATATGTTGCTAAGCAATATACCGTTTTGACAACTATAGAGATTCCATTGAGCCAAGATTGTAGAGCAGAATACAAGTGAGTCAGTGGTGTGTCAGTGGTGTTTCGATAGAATAGTCAACGTTAGGAGAATACCAATTTGAGATGTAATGTCATATTTTTGACATTAAATATCTATTACGATTATATCGACACACTACTGAAACACAATTGTGTTAGCAGACTTAGGCCCCTGGTTAAAGATATTGAGAACAAATTTTAATAATGCTATTATGCAAAAAATAAATACATGTGAAATTTTGTGGATTAGTTTGTTACTTCATGCAAAAACTGCAGAACCGATTGCGATTAAAATTAGTATGAAGATAGCTGAAGCCCTGGGGTAACACATAAAACCTTGAGATGTAGGTATAGTTAAATTAGTTATGTGTAACTAATTTATACATTTAGTGACAGCCAACAATTAAATAGCATTATCATTACATAGTATAACACAAAGTCGCTTCCCGCTTACTTTCCCTATGTATGCTTAGATCTTTAAAACTACGCAACGGATTTTGATGCGGTTCTTTTAATATCTAGAATGATTCAAGAGGAAGATTTTTGTACATAAAACTAAACTACTACGCGTAAGAAGTCGCGGGCAACAGCTAGTGGAGTATATTATTATGTTAGACGTAGAGGGCATGCGGCCAATCGCGCTGGAAGCCTTTGGGAGATTAGCCTTTGTACAGTCACATTACGAATTAGCTGAACCTCACGTGATCTAGAGCTCAATCGCAAATCTGTAAGGTTGTAATATAATGTTACCTGATTCTATTATTTTTAAACAATGTACTATACAACACAATATACAAAATAATAAAAAAATAACACAATAGGTAAATACTATATTTTTACCCGATATGCAAATGAGCTCTGGGTCACGTGGGGTTCAGCTAATTGGTAATGTGACGGTACATCACTGATGTCCTGTGGCTCATATGATTTATTTTTATAATAGAAAAGTCAGCATTTCTTCACTATCTCACTTGATACCAAGTAACGCGATCTAAGATGTAGCACACTTACATAGAAGATGGACACTATTTCTAATGATACCTAGATGAAAATTCTCGGAATGCATTTATCAATATCGGACTAGTGTATATAGTAGGTATCCTTATTTCATACGTTTCGTCTGAAACTCGTCTTGTCAATGTGATTGTTTTCACAGCGCAAAATAGAAACGGTTTACATTTTCAGCACTGATTTACAGTCTCAATCTCGTAAGTGTATCTGTATATCTAAATAACACTACGTGAATCATGTAAAGCGGATATTTGGGAAGGAGAAAACGTTTTTTTTCTTCAAAAACTTCAGTAAAAGGAGGAGATTCTCAATTCGTCGCTTTAAACCCTTTCAGTACACGTACACACGGACTTTACCAATTTTAAAAAAATAAAGTTTATTTATTTAATGTGGGAAAATTACCCTGTTTTACCCATTAGGTATTTGGGGAATTTTCAAAATGTGATAACACCTTATCAAAGGGCTCTCTGCCAATAATGGTGATGCCATCACTTGGTTGATGCTATCACACGTTTCAATGTGATCTTTAGACTATAGTAAAGCATCCAAATGAATAAAAAAAATTGACTTTGTCTTTGAATTCTTCTTCTTCTCGTATAGTGGTGTGGCTTACCTATTGTTAGAGTTTTCAGATCGCCTTAAGGCCTCTAACTTGACCTAACGACTGCTACTAGAGGTAGCAACCGGGACCAACGGCTTAACGTGCCTTCCGAAGCACTTTGAATTAAGTAATTCATGAATTTTCCTAAACTAAATTATCATGTTTTTTGTAATTTCTTAAGGCTACGTACTAACTACCTATAGAGGATTTGTTACTCACTATAACCTGTCTTTTCACTCAATTTTCACTGATGTCGATGAAAATTACCAAAAGTAACTGCTCAGATAAACGATTTCAAAACGTCGAGAAGCAACAAATAAAAAAAAACGATTAAGTATGACCCGGTAAAATACCTAATTACTATCATAACATTTCAAATGATTCCCGTTACTCTAACCAGTCTTGGCAATAAAATAATTAAGATTTACAATTTTATTTCAATATCCGAAGAAAGTTTTTCCGTTACAATTTCTTGAGACTAAACTACGAATGTCCATGAATCAAATAATTTCAATTTGAATAGAAATCCAGTATGCGCTGAGAATTTTTAATTTCCCCTAAGCATTATTTATAAAGACTAGTGTACATTTGTGGCTTTTCTGTCGCAAAGAGATTTATTGTATTTATTTAAACGCTAAACTAGGAACGAGTAGGAAAAAATCCCATTCGTTACCAGTGGGTTTATACCCACTGGTAACGAACTGAACAGTTTCAAATGTCACCTATTTTCAGTCGTTCCTACTAGCAACGCTTCTACTTTGGGGAAAAATTTAGTAATATGAAGTTGATGTACCAGGCGTTCATAGTTATGTAGAGCTCTCATTATATTTACTACTAGCAGTGCTCCGCCGTTTCACCCGCAGAACTCCCGACCCCGTACGAATATCGGGATAAAAAGTAGCTTAAGTTACTATCAATGAATCAATAATCATATATCCTCATACCAAGTTTCATCTAAATCTGTTCAGTAGTTTTGGAGCCAATTCAATACAAACATTAACAATCAAATCATTCCTCTTCACTATCACTTCACTTCACTATCACTACATAATATAAAACAAACTCGCTTTCGCCGTCCCTATGTCCCTATATCCCGATGTATTATGCTTCAATCTATAAAATTACACAACGGATTTTGATGCGGTTTTTTTAATAGATAGTGTGATTCAAGAGGAAGGTTTATAATATGTATAATACATGCACAATATACCCGTGCGAAGCCGGGGCGGGTCGCTAGTTATTAATATTAAGTAAAATTATAGATTTGAAAACCTTTACTTAATCGCAAAAGGTATGTACTAGTAGGTAAGTACGTATCACTGCTGAAATATTTTTAATATATTTATTTTTGATATTTTTAATGAAAATAGCTGTAACTCCGGATAAATAGGTTCATTCTTGACTGTCCCCGAATGCGGTCTTCAAATGGAGACAAACGGTGATCGAATTCGGGAACAGGCAGAAAAATACTCCTACCTTCTTCCTGTCGGTCTCGGAATTCAAATTCTGGAACAGGCAGTAAAAATATTGTTTTCTAACTGTCCTTGAAATTGAAGAATGATAATTTGTGTCTAAATAAATAGAAGATGATCAAAAAGCTTATAAAAAACGACCGAAAGAAAAAAAATCACTATCAGTAGAGTCACTATGCTTTATTCCCGCTATGCTCGAATTATAAAATACGTAACAAAAATGCCGCTATGCTTGGATTCAGATTCTTGGACTATCGAAAGGAAAATGCAACTACATTTCCACCCGGTGCAGTCAGTCATGATCATTATTACATAGTATAAAACAGAGTCACTTTCCGCTGTTGTCACTATGTATGCTTAAATCTTTAAAACTACGCAACGGATTGTGATGGTTTTTTTAATAGATAAAGTGATTCAAGAGGAAGGTTTATTTGTTTAATTCATGCATAATAATATAGCCGTGCGAAGCCCTGGCGGGTCGCTAGTTCTTCATAAAATGTAGTAACATATTCAGTAAATGTCTATGGTTACACGTCGTGCCTTTCCCTCTCTCGAAAGTGGTTTATTATACAAAAGAAACATCCTGCAGAGCTACTTATGAGTTTAATTTCGTTTTATGACGCCATTAAAGCTTATTATTGTTGTTTTTGTGTGGTATACGAACAATTAAGTACCGTGGCAGGTTATTATAATTTGGTTAAGGTAGGGACAATGATGGGAATTATAATAGAAAGTAGGTATTCTTGTAACGAAATGATGATTATTGTCTGTTTATTATGCTTGCTTTTATTAGAAGATTTGTGAAATTACTCATAAAAGTAATTTAACAACATTATTTTATTATAAAGATAAATAGATCATTTAAATATTTTAATAAAAACAATATAAACTACGTTAAGAGGAAAGGGTACCTGGGGCTTTCTCCATACAAACTATTACAAACGTAGTCGACTGTTTTCTCCCTGGATAATGACACTAGAGCAAATATTTTTGGTGCATAAAACTTATAACTGCCATGACCCTATTTTTTGTTATTTTTTATTCTTTTATTTTTTAAATTTCAATTTCTATAATAATTAGAAAATTAAAAAAACCAAAACATAAGGGCATAGTCATGGCAGTTATAGGTGTTATGGCACAAAAATATTTGTGCTAGTGTCATTATCCAGGGAGGAAACAGTCGACTACGTTTGTATGGAGAGCGCGCAGGTACCCTTTCACCTTAATAATAGTATTTTAAAATAAGATAGTTGTTTCCACTATTCAAATTTAAAACGGGATGTCTATAATCCAGTTTCATGATAAAATGACTACATTTCGATTGAAGAGACACAAAATCGTGAAAAATGGTGGTGTTTAACAGCATAGAAATATCAACTATTATTATAGGACGACCTTCATCGATCTGTATATCGGATGAAAAGTATTTTATATCAAATTAAATAGGCCAATTGATCGGGAGGCCAATAAATGTTTTGCAAATGGGTTGTGTAAAATATTTTATATTCTGGACTGAAATTTTTTAGGCAATTCAATTTTGATGAAGGTTGTCTTTAAAGGGATCTCCGACTATTATTTTATTTTTATTTATTACTTAGTTCGTTTTGTGTCACTGCACGGCGTCCGGTAAACTAACCCATACTCATACTTATCTACTATAATTTGAGGAGTTAAAACAAAATATTTACAAAGGAACTCGCAATGTGTTTGCTGCCTAACTACCTACGAACGCGAGCGCCCTGATTGAGAAATTCAAGCAATGCCTTTATGGGATCTGATTTGTTTGAATTTTATTGCATTTCGAATTATTCTTGTTTAGATCTACTAACGTTGAATACAAATAGAAAAATACACTCAAATTAGTTTCGTTTTGTTTTATATTTTATTTAACTTTGAGAAAATTTCGCTAATTTCTTCAGCGTTTATGGATAACATCATAATAGGTCGTAATAATCGCTGCCAATATTGGTGTTACCACATTATGAAAACATCATAAATTTTAGAAATAATAACGACTATTTTATTTGCATGTAAAAATGCAATAAAATATTGGTGTTTTTTCTATTTAAACAGTTTAATTGACTTAATTATACCTATTTCATAAGCAAAGCCTACTTACCCTCTAATATTCATAAAACAAGCCGCAAATCGCAGCCTTCTACGTCGGAACAAAGGGCAGGTTCGCCGTGACGTCATAGCTCGCGATGACGTCAGAGCTGCGTGCATGTGGGTCAATAGAACGCGCCCGGACCAACCGAGCTCGAAATAGGTCAGAGAAGTAAAAATACGGGGCTCTCTTCACGACTGCACAAAGCCTTGAATGGTGCACTGTGCAGAGTGCAGACATTTCCCTTATTAAGGTTGTTAGAGAATAGGTAGCCCACTGAACTATGAAGTAAAAAATAATTATATTAACTTGCTTTTACCCGTGGCTTTGTCTGCTTAAGACTAGATTTTTTTTCAAGATCCTTTCTTATGGAATACCTACGTCATACTAAGAACTCACCCTCCAAGTTTCAGGTCTCTACGATTAGCGGTTTAGGCTTTGCGTTGACCCGTGAGTCAGTCATTCAGGACAAAGCATTTTATATGTATAGAATATAATTATGTTAAGAATAAAGAAATTTTTTATTTGTCGTAATACTACCAATAGTAGACAGAAGACCATGATCACTGCGCTTAAGCTTTGGAATAAAAGTGTTTTAAATTTGTTACTTTCTATTTGCCACAAGGTAAATAAAAATAAATAAAAAATAAATACATTTTGCAGGACATTTTACACATCGCCATCTAGCCCCAAGCTAAGTAACTAGACTTGTGTTATGGGTGCTAGACAACGGATATACTACTTATATACTTTTCTTTTGTAAATATATACTTATAATACATACATACAACCAGACCACAGACAAATATCTAAGCATAAATACTTGTCTGAGGCGGGAATCGAACCCGCAACCCTGTGTTTGGCAGTCCAGTATGGTGACCATTGTGCCAACTGGGTCGTCATGTTTTGCCATGGATCTTATGAATAGTGCAAAAAAACCTTAATGGCCTGCGTCAGGCTTTAATTTTCTTGAATTGTTAGGTTAGTATGAACTTTATCGCCCTGTACAAAAAACCCATGACTGTAGATAAAATGGCAATTCTTATAATAATATGTAATAGATTTAATTTAATTTCTTGTAGCAGACCACTACGTCATTTATTAAAACATCATACAGCAACTAGAGTTATTCAAAACGGAATATTTGCCACGTACCATGTATTTCAAACGATATATTGGTAAAAACAACCATGGCAAATACACGGTAAATACATTTTATTTTGTAAATATCCCATTTTGAATAACTTAAATAGTGAAAACCATGTTAGTTTTAAATAAACCACAACTAATACTTTTTCCTATAAATATTCGGTCGTTTTCCTAGACGAATAATCCGACATAAAACATACGCTTTATTTGTCCTTTTTATATCAAATAAATTGCATGCAATGATAAAAATGAGGTATGTTTTTTGGGCAAAGTAAGCTTCATTCATGGAGTAACAGATAAAACTAAGGCTCGACATAAAATCTGGCAATACGAATGCTTTATCTTATACTTAACGTTTGTATCATTTCTCAGAGAAAGGATTTGCCGATAATATATTTTATGGGTATTTTTCGTATAAGAGTTTATTATAGTGTGTGACAAAAACCTATGTAATCCCCCCAGGACATTACCAAAAACATTTTAAAATAATAATTTCGCTCATCTGGGCTTGTGTTATGGTGTCGAGTGACAATAGAAAACTTATATATCTACCTAAAGGAAAAAAAAGACAAAAAAATCTCAATTTTTATACTTTTCTTATTACGTAAAATTATCGTCCGTAAATCGACTTTACAGACAATTATTTTTTGTACTTACCTAGTTTAAAGTTTGGGAAAATTACCGCAAATTTTTAGTAATTTCGAAGATGTATTGGGAGTACCTTAAATATATAATGGTGTTGTGACATTTTGAATATTTCCCAAACTCTGGGTAAATTACGGTAAAATTAATAAAAAATATCTATTTTCCTATATATTAATCGGCTTAAAAAAAGGAAAGACGGTTTCAATTCGTCGCGTTTTTTTATTACCTATCTGTACGTTTTATATATTATTTTTGGTAAGTTTTTGTTACACCCTGTACAGACTTATAACCAAGGTCTAAATAAAAACAGTGCAGCTTTTACTTTGATTACTAGTATTTCTACTAAGTTTACCTACGTAAAAGTCAGCATAAAAGAGAATCTAAAAAATAACGATATTTTTTCTAAATCTAGGTTAAACAGGTTAAGGCAAAATCCGGGGCATTTCAGGTCGACCTCATGACGCAACAGATCCGAAATAGGTGCCCTAACGTATCCTAGGCTGCTCCGGAAATCTGACCTAAATATAGGCTTGTAGGCTTCTTCACTTGTGGCCATTGAAACGGAGTCAGACTTTGCAATTATAAGAATAAAACATATAATAAAAAACATGAAAAATCTCTATTGAACATTGTGTTAACAATATATTATTGGTGGTCCCGAAGTAGTAAGAATTTTTGTTGAGTACAAATTAAAAATCGAAAAAAATCGTATCAGAGAGTATCAAAATAATTACCTACTGGAAATATTTAAAAGGAAAATGCATCTCTAAAATTTTGCACCGCGGCGATAGGATATGCATTTTAATACTAATATTAAATGCATATCATATAATAAGTGATAATCTAAACAATTATAATATTGCCTAGAAATTCTTAAAAAATAATAATATGGCTTAAAATGCTTTTAATTTCATTGTTAAGAATTTCACTAAACAGACATTTGTTGTTTTCACAGTAAGAGTTGTTTGTGATACCAATTAGTTGCACGAAAGTGTATTTAAACAAATAGGTCAATCCCTACTCATTGTAAGTTTGATTAATCCGTCGCTCCTAGCACAGATTGATCGGGTCTAGAGCTTCCAACAGCCTCAGTAATCCTTTTTACTTGCTACTTATTTATATTCATTTATGCGTTGCAGAGATTTAGTGATAGTTGGTGGACACTAGCCTATTTTAGGTAATTGAACATTTTTCTATCATTTTTGTGCAGTTGCTTTTTACTTTAGATACTTACCTAATTGAACATTTTAGTATCTATTTTTGTGCACTAGCTTTTGATTTTAGGTAAGTATTAATTTGAACATTTTTGAATCAATTTTTTGTGCACTGGCTTTTTATTTTAGGGAAACTGTATATTTTTGTACTTGTGTTTTTTTGTGCACTTTTTGTTGCTTTTTATTTTGCGTAATTGAACACACCTATTTGTATGTATGTATTATTTTAGTGCACTAGCTTTTAATTTTAGGTAACTGAACATAATTAATTGTATAATTTTTTTTTTCTTGAGTTGAAACTCTAAGCTAAACTCGCGATTATTCAGCGTTTTACGTAGGTTGACCGCCGCCCGCGCCGCTCCAATGGGATCGACATGTAGTTGCTCAAAATATCTTATAAGAAACATTTAAATAATACCTACTCTAGTAAACTCAAGTTTAGTTAATTCTGAAATATATTTTTGCTAATAAAAGAGAAAAAATATCTCAATAAAAAGTAAGATTACAGTAAAACGGGCGTATATAAACTGTAAACGTAGCAGAACATCGCCATTTTCACCGAAATAAATCTCATTCACAATGCCTAGGCCTAGTGGTTGCTAAGCAACGCTGAAAGCACCATTACCATCCGAACACACTTCGGTAAATGGTGAATTAAGCAATTTTGGCATATAGATTTAAACGAAAGTGGATTAAAGAGAACATTTTTCCTAAACATCTAATTTTTTTTTCAGTTTTTTTTAATTAAATTTGGAATAATTTTAACGCCTTCTCGATACTAATAGTTTAATTTTATAATATTTATCTTATTTTACTTATGATCGTATTACCTATAATATTATAAAGATTTTTTTGTTTTTTTGTTTGTAATGAATGGGCTCCGAAACTACTGGACCGATTTTAATGAAACTTGGTATGAGGATATATTGATTCATTTAGAGTAAAATAGACTACATTTTATCCCGATATTCCTACAGGATCGGAAGATACGTGGGTGAAACCGCGGACCCCTGCGAGTTTTTAATAAGTAGGTACTTAAAGAATTATCTAAACTAAGTTGAAAAATTATGTTCTAAATGTTGCATTTTACAACATAATTAATATGATTTCGAACTCTGTAATTATTACATTTTTTGTTTATATTTTTACTTCACCTTTCCTATTATAAGCCCAATAAATACGGTAAGCAAATGACAAAGTCAACGTGGAACACGGAGACGTAACTGACACTCGAATCGGTAACAAATTCTTGGAAAAATATTAAGAAGCTCTCTCTCTAATCCACTGGAATATAAATATATTTGATTTCGGTAAATATACCGTCTCTTTTGGGAGGCTGTGCCCTCTTTCCTAGTTGTCGTTAACCTCTTTTCAGAAGAAAAATATAACCATCGTAAACGTCCTTGAAGACTTATTTATATAACGATCATTTGATAAAGGTTTTTAGGGACAGAATGAATAAAAACTTCTTTGACGAACAATAAGTGATTTAAGTAAATAATTTTATTATGATATAGTTGCACCATGTGGTTTCACCCGTGTAAGTCCCGATCCTTATGATATTTTTTTCAAATCCCACCACCTCTCCCTGACTTCCACAAACATTTTAAGTTTTAGCGAGGCTTACTCATAAGCTAGGGTTTGATAGGGCCAATGATGCTGCCTGCATATAGCTATGGCGCAATAACATTCAGACATAATTTAAAGGCTGTAAGTATGCTGACACGACCGCAAGGGAAACTCTAACAGCAACTTCTACTTTCGTACTGCAAGGGAATGGAATCGGTTGCCTGCGTCTGTCTTTCGCAAAAGTAATGCACATATTCACAAACAAGATAAACATAGATCGGGATAAAGCCTTTTTAAAAAGTTATCTCTGCTATATTTAGAATAATGACATGGAAAATATTATAAGTATAAAAATGCGTAGCCCATTTATATGTATAGTCTTCATTCTATTGATCAACCTGTAATACCTATACCCTTGGTACAAATTGAATGTTTGAATTGAAATATACCTACACATATACCAATCTACTTTATGTTCATTTGAGATCAATACAAGCTTTCGTACCTCACTTACACTCGAATATTGAGTCAATTTGCGAACAGAGTACACCAATCGTATAAAGGTGGAAATAGACTAGAAACTTTTATCGGCCGACAGGCAGACAAAAAAATGGGTCTTTTTCTAAGATAGTCTCATCTCTGTCCCCGTTTCGTTTTAAGATTATGTCAATTTTAAGACGATTTAGAAAAAGGACTTCAGTATCTAGGTAAAATTATATAAAAAAGTTTCTTGTATTTTTGCAAAAATGTAAACCTTCGTCTTCTTCTCATCTTACGTCAAACTGCATTATTCATGGTAATTCAAAATATTATCATGTATTTTGCGTGCATTCATATTACAGAGTTTTAGTAATTATAGCCATGTTACAATTTTGTTTTTATCGATATCGTTGCAGAGCGAAGAGCAATAAGCCACGCATTTTTTTTAAAATTTGATTTTGATCCAATTGGAAAAAATAATTAAATCAGTTTCCTAGAATGTTGTAAACTATCATAAATAAAAAATAAAATAATGTACTTATCCAAAAAATTTATGACTTTCTATTCCGAAACAGTCGGTGATTGAAAAGTCCATGGTTTGTTTTCACCGAGCCTTTGTTACCCGACCCAAATTTGATCAAAGTGATGTATTAGCGAACGTTACCAAACTGCGATTACTTTGCTCATATCAGCAGGTAAGATTTATGATCAATTTTTATGTTTTATTGTGTTCCAGAATACCACATTGAACGAAGTTTTGTTTGTAAATGTTGCCCTATTTTGGCTGTGTATTTTTTCCTGCCATAATTTCTGGTGAGGTATGAATATGGAGGATTTTTATGGGTACTTTGTGCCCAATATTTTAGTTTGTTTAGAGTGGGGTGTTGGCACTTGCCTTACGTCACCTAAATTCATTCCGAAGAGTGTATAAAGTAGAGAGTTGTGTGATATAAATATTATGTATGGGAAAAATAGGCTAATATACCTTCCTCCCTAATAAATTTGGTTTCATGAAGAAATTTACATTATAGTGTCGAGAATGCTACTATACTTTTTATAACGTATTTTTTATGTGGTTTAAACTGACAATATCAACGTTTAATAAGCGATAATTGCGTATTAAACGCTTATTAAACGAACTTACTTATTAAACGTACTTACGTACGTTATTTAACGAACTTTTGCTTATTAAACGTTGATATTGTCAGTCAAAATCGTCTAAAAGTTTGTTGTCTGTGTTTAGCCTAACTCATACTTTATTTTTTTGTAATCGCAACCTCAGGGAACTTCGTAGGTACTTATAAACTTCCTCTCAAATAATAAATCTAGGAAGTGCTTTTAAGAAAATAATGGCTCTGCCTGCGCTCCTCGGAACTCTCAAGCAAGTTTCTTTTTCTTTGTAAAACTAAGTACCTAACTATGCCATATAATAAATTAAATTTATTGTAACTTTTGTAAGGGCAATTAAGTTTAATTATTTAACTAAATTATATTAATTAAGTACTTACTTATTGCTACGGCCAGGAGTCTAGGACGTGCCTAGCCGTTGGCGGGGTTGACAAAATACGATACTAAACCATAGTATCTAAGTATTATTTATTAAGTGGACTGTATTGAGGGCTGGTTCTTAACCAAATTAACTAATAAATATATAACCGTTGGCATACAAGACGTGAGAGGAGGGAAACTGAAAGGAATGTCGCACTAACCTGTCTTCTGCTATTCTCTTCTCCTCTGAGCTCAGATGGTAGGCTTCCAGAACAGGATTCACACTGTCCGCACGTGTCTGCTTCGTATACCGGTAACGGCGCGGCGCGGTAGTTGGTCTATTTGAGACCCAAATCCAGCGAGGGCTATCAGAACCCTCGTGGGCACCTGGGTGCAATACCCAGGGCGCGGAACCGATGGAGATACGCAGAAACTCCAGCCGGGGACTCCCACAAGATACACGAATTGCTATCTCGAGGGCCGATGTCCAAGATGGCGTGCGATGCCAGCGAGTCTCTCGCGATAAGTGCGACAATGTCGGATTATAGGTAGGGGGTAGGTAATACGAAGGGAATAAAAAATATATGCCAACGATTAGTCTTTTGATCTAACTAAAGCTACCAACATTATTAACCAGTAAGCCTTATTGGCGCGAAGTTTAAATGGGAATTTCTATTAGGAAATTATGATAGTATGTGGCGTAACCATTCCCCCCGGCCTTAAAGGGTACCTTTAAAGATAGAGTACCAAATCTCTCAGGTAGAGTTCTGAGAGTTCACGAAATTCAACTACGAGCTAAGATGCGCCAGTACAATACTAAGCGCAAAGCGATAATGTTGAATGAAAAAATAAAAAAAATAAAACTAATAAGTAACTAAACTTAAATGTATGCGGGTGATACAAAGAAAAACTATAACTATTATTGGCTTGGCAATGGGCACAATCGGACGACCGAACGCACGTAAGTACCTCTACTAGTTCGAACAGTAACGACGCGCGTCTCGCCATCCTCCGAAGGATGGACAGCCTCGACCACACCGAGAGGCCATGAGAGAGGCGGAGCATTGTCCGTAATAATAACTACTACCGTTCCTACTTGAATCGGGGTGGTAGGCGATGTCCATTTTGCGCGAGCTTGCAATTGGTGCAAATACTCGATGTGCCATCGCTTCCAGAATGACTGGACCAATTTATCTAATAATAAATGTCGCTCTCGCAAGTCCACCGACTCTACGAGAGGAGCGGGTAACGAAAACAAAGGCGCAGTGTGAAGAAAATGAGCCGGCGTAAGAGCCATTGGCTCCGCGGGATCACTGCTCAATGCAGTGAGCGGACGAGAGTTTGCAAGAGCCTCTATTTGAGTGAGGACCGTCGACAGCTCCTCGTAAGAGAGTATTTGCTGTCCAATAACTTTAAATAGATGGGTCTTTACTACCTTTACCATGCTCTCCCAGCAACCACCCCAATGAGGGCTTAGTGCTGGAATTCGCTTCATTTCAATACGACTCTCTGAGAGTTCGTGTTCGAAATGAGGACGGTACTCGTCGAGAAACTTATAAAGCTCTTGCAAATAATTACGACAACCTACGAAATTGGTTGCGTTATCAGTGTAGAGACACTGCACGGGACCGCGACGGGACAAGAACCGTTTCAACGCGGCGAGGAAGCTGACTGTGCTTAGCTCCGTGGCAATTTCAATGTGCAAGCAGCGTGTTGTTAGACAAGTAAATATGCAAAGCCAAGCCTTACGAGACTTAACACCTCTGCCACGAACAGGTGTATATTGAATAGGGCCTGCATAGTCACATCCTGTGTGAGTAAACGGTTTCTGGACCTGGTTTACGCGAAAGCTAGGCAGATCGGCCATAAGCGGAAAGGACGGACGCGGGTTTGCTCTAAAACACGTGTTACACTTATGAATACGATTACGAACGACTCTCCGAGCAGAGAGGATCCAGTATTGACGTCTGAGTAAAGACATCAATAGCTCAGGACCGGCATGTAGATATTTCAAATGAAAATAATCAACGATTATGTCAACGACGTGGTCGTGACGCGGGAGCACGCAAGGGTGCATTTGCGAATAGTCGATGGAGGCGTGGGACAGCCTACCACCGACGCGAAGTAAACCATGTTTATCTTTTATTACCAAAATATAAGAGGCATGAATTCTAAACTATTGGATATTTATAAGAACATATTATGTAATGATTTCGATGTTATTTGTTTGTGTGAAACCTGGCTTCATGAAGATGTTCAATCAGCAATGTTTATAGATAGTAGATATACTACTTACAGGCGGGACAGATCGGCCGACTTTAAAAATAGGTACAAAAAACAGCATGGTGGAGGTGCGCTAATTGCGGTTAAAAATTATTTGCATTCGGAACATAAACCGGAATGGCAATCGACAGTAGAGGACGTATGGGTTCGCATTAGGCTGCATAATAAATGTATAAATATATGTTCAGTGTACCTACCCTCATATCTTGATTACGATCACTTTGTTGAATTTTTAGACTCTTGCGAGCAGGTGATTCTAGGGGCTGGAACAGAATGTCTCTTGGTGGGCGATTTTAATTTGGATGATATTAAGTGGTCTGATTGTTCACCTAGCCAGCCCTTACAATTCAAAACCACTAAATCTACGTACTTTGTCGAATTTTTAAATACGTTAAATTTAGTACAACAAAACACTATATATAACCTTAACAACAGAATCTTGGGACTCATCATTAGCCAACCTACATTAAAATGTAAAATCAATAAAAGCCAAGCAATAAGCAAAATTGATGCGCATCACCCTCCTTTGTCTATTGTATTAGAGCTGCATTGCGAACGAGCACAGTCAATGAGTACTAATAACACTGAAAGATACCTATTCAATAAAACTAATTATGAGACATGTTTACGTGAACTGAATGAAATCGACTGGAACCAATATATTGATCTCGACTGTAACGACTTTGTGCATAAATTTTACGATTTATTATGGATTATCATAGAGAAAAATACTCCCAAAAAAATTTGGAAATCACTAGGTTACCCGTACTGGTTTTCGAAATCCCTAATCAAAATATTTAAAGAGAAAGATAAATATCATTCGAAGTATCTTAAATATAACAACCCACGTGATTTTGATACGTATTCAATGTTGCGAGACAGGGCTAAAAAAGGATTGGACAAATGCTTCAAGGCATATATTAGTAACATAGAAAACAACCTTCATCATGATGTTAGGTCCTTCTGGAGATATGCAAAATCTAAGAAGGAAGTTAATGCGTATCCTAAAGTAATGAATTATAATGACAAATATGCTAATAATGGATATGATGTAGCGAATCTTTTTGCTAAATATTTTGCTTCAGTTTATAATTCTAGTAGAATGAGTAGTTGCAATCCGGAAGGTAGAACGACAGAAACCACACTTGCTAAAATTCAGATTTCCCATGATGAAATTGAAAAGTCACTTAGCCAACTTGACATCAATAAAGGTGCTGGACCGGACGGTGTTCCTCCTCTCTTCGTAAAAAATTGCGCTAAAGGTCTTATCTCACCCCTAGATATAATATTTAACAAGTCTCTTAAAGATGGACAATTTCCAGATCTATGGAAAATGTCAAAGATAGTTCCAATACATAAGTCGGGAAATAAGAATGATATCTCCAACTATCGACCCATAAGCATTTTGAATTGTTTTGCAAAAATATTTGAATCCTTAGTATATAGCCACTTGTATCATCATTTTAAAACAATCATTGCACCGATGCAGCATGGATTTGTTTCATCTAGATCGCCTACAACTAACCTCTTGGTCTATACTCAAGACATTAGCAGTGCTTTCGGAAGGAAAGGGCAAGTAGACTCCATTTATACTGACTTTGCCAAAGCATTCGATCGAGTAGATCACCATATCCTGTGTTCTAAGGCAAAACACCTTGGAATACATGGATCTCTTCTTCGATGGTTGGAGTCTTATCTCATGCACCGGAATCAGCTGGTTGCGGTGCATGGTTACGAGTCCTTGCCCTTCGAGGCGGAGTCAGGAATCCCTCAAGGTTCTAACTTGGGACCGTTGTTGTTTATTATTTTCATAAACGACCTACTTGATTCATTTAATAGTAAGTGTTTGGCTTACGCTGATGATTTGAAAATTTATCGTGAGATACACTCGGAACAAGATTGCTTTATCCTGCAGTCGGACATAGATAGGCTAAATAAATGGTGCAAGAATAACAATATGTCCCTAAATATTAAAAAATGTCAATCGATTACTTTCACTAAGAAAACAAAACCTGTTGTGTACACCTATAGGATAGATAACATAAAGCTAGATCGTGTTGAAGCAATAAGGGATTTAGGAGTCATACTAGATGCAAAACTAACTTTTAAACCGCATTATGATTCGGTTCTGCTAAAAGCTAAGAAGATGTTAGGATTTGTTTTAAGAATAACTCGGCCATTTAAACAAACATCTAGCTTGCTTACTCTCTACGTTTCCCTAGTGAGAAGCATAGTTGAGTACTGTAGCGTCATTTGGTCCCCTTATTATGCCGTGCACATAACTAGAATGGAGTCTGTACAAAAGACGTTCATGAGAAGGTTATGTGGAAAATTTGGATTAAGAAAGATATTAAACACGTATGAGGATAGACTTAAGAAATTTAATTTAGAGACTTTAGAAAATAGGCGTAAAATAACCGATCTAATTACTTTGTTTAAAATTGTTAATTCACAGTTAGACACGAACATCCTGAGCCATATTTCATTCAAAATTTCGAACAAGTCAAGCCGTCGGAGGCATTTATTTTCAATTTCTGGTACCACGAACAAAGTTACCCATAACAGTCCATTGCCAAGAATGTGCACATTATACAATGAGATATGTGAGGAGTTGGATATTTTCTATTACAGCTTGTATAAATACAAAAGAAAAACAAAAGCTTTACTAGCTAATTGTCAAACCTAAATTAAAATTGTATAATTTTAAAAAGTGTATTCAAACGCTGTGCGTAGTTATAATAGATGTACAAATTGAAAACGATTCTTTGTAACTTATATGTGTATGTGTAATATTGAATTTGTATATTGTTACTATGCCTAATAAAAATAAAATAAAAATAAAATAAAAATAAAATCTAGAAACGGTTTTAATCTTTGTAGAGCGGGAGAACAACGAGAATTATCTTTAATATGTGTGATGTCGTCAGCGAAATAAAAGGTTTGTACGGCGAGTAAAATTTTGATTTCTACGAATTCTAAATCTGATCGAGTCACATGTATATTACGAGGCAATTTTTTAATAAAACGATAAATATAAACTACAATACGTAACAATTTTGACCAAGACGATACGCGGTGCGCAAGCGCATAGAGTAGCGGCTCGACACTCGCGCTCGTGACAACGTGCGCTATTGACTTCGCTTCAGGTACCTCAGCAAGATCGTTACGGTCAAACTCAGAAATAGGCCATTCTGATGGGTCATTTATAGCCCAAGGCGGACCATTGAACCACAGAGGGTGATTAGCGAGGTTCGCGGGCGAGAGGCCACGCGACAAACAATCAGCTGGGTTTTCAGTGCCAGCTATGTGATGGTAACAACCGACAGGAACATTGTCGATAACCTGCGTGACGCGGTTAGCGACGAACGTCTGCCAGCGGTGCGGAGATGAGTTGAGCCAACAAAGTACAACCTTTGAGTCCGTGAAAGCGAAGATATTCGATAATTTATATCGAGAATCGAAGTTATCAATGACCTTACGCATGAGTTTCGACAATAAAACAAAGGCGCATAACTCTAGCCTAGCGACCGAAATAGTTTTCAAAGGGGAGACCTTTGACTTCGAACATACGAGCCGAACCGACCTGTGACTACCACTGATAACCTGTACGTATATTACACAACCGTAGGCCCGTTGACTTGCATCCGCAAACCCTAGGAGGTTAGCAGTACAACCCTGCACTATTCCAAGATGACGCGGCACGCGTATCTCATTAAGCGAGGAAAGTTCGCTACAAAACGAAAACCACAAGGTTTGTATGCGTTTGGGGGGTATTTCATCCCAGTCACACTTCAAAATCCAAAGTTCCTGTATAAGAAGCTTGGCATAAAGTATGACAGGAGCTACGAGACCCATGTTGTCCCATAAACGCGCGACTACGGAGAGAATGCAGCGCTTAGTGCATTTTGAATCCGGTACGTTGATCTTGAAGAAGAAATCATCACTGGTACGATCCCAATGAGTACCTAATACTTTGTGCGGTACGGTTTTATCAATCTCAATATCACTGGAGGCTCGATGCGAGGCGGGGATGGCGCTAAGTAAGGCGTTAGAATTGCTTATCCATTTAACTAAGTCGAATTGCCCACATTTAAACAATTGAATAAGTTCCGTGCAAACGGTGACAGCAGTGGTGACGTCATTCTGCTGGGAATCGTCAGCCATGATGCTGAAACAAACATCGTCCATAAATGTGGAGGAGGAAGCTATGCTGGCCGCCACGGGATACTTATGTCCTTCATCTTCAATTATCTGACGAACGACGCGGAGTGCGTGGTAAACACTAGATGTCATACCAAAACAGACTCGATTAAATTCGTACACTGTTATGGGATCCTGCGGATTAAAGCGAAATAGGATTCTTTGATACTTGCGATCAGATTCGCACATACCTACTTGCAAGAACATCTGACGACAATCAGCTTGTATTGCAATACTAAATAAACGAAAATTTAAAAGGATGCTATTTAAATCACCCTGTATATTGGGCCCTGAATGTAGGATATCATTCAATGATAACTTTGTGCTGGTTTTACAGCTCGAATCCAGTACCATGCGAACCTTGGTACTGGTCCTGTCCTGACGCTGGACACAAAAATGCGGGACGAAATAGGAATCCGACAAGGAAACATTATTTACTAGTCCTATTTCTGAGAGGTAACCTTTGTACAGGTACTCACTAATTATTTCATTATAAGCTGCGCGCAAATCGCTACACGCTTCCAACTTACGTTCTAAACATAAAAAACGTCTATGAGCGGCAGTGAACGAATCGCCTAATTTGTAGGGATCGTCACGAAATGGCAGGGCGACAATATACCTACCACTAGCGTCGCGCGTAGTGGTAGTGCGAAAATGATTCTCACACTCAAGATCGGCTTGAGTGTGGGCGGGGGGAGTCGACACCTCCTCAAGTTCCCAAAATTTATTAAGGAGGCGATCCAATGACTCTTCAACAACAGCACAGCAAGAGAAGCCGGCTGCGTGCGGGAGTAACGCGGGCGCTGAGCCCATTATGATATATCCCAGCACGGAGTTTATAGCGGGCGGTATACCTACAATATCGCTATGTACCGTACCTGGTAGCAGCAAATGTGGAAATATCGAGGCGCCTAGGAGGGCGTCGATAGGAGCGGGGGTATGAAATAAATCGTCCGCGAGAGGGAGTGATCGAACGTGCGCGAATGCACTTACATCTACGGGAGCGGTAGGCAAATCGTCCGTGATGCGATCGACAACGAGACAAGAAACATCAAAATAAATATTAGAATTTAAATGAGAAAATATTCTTAAGTCTGTAGAACCTTTAATATCATTTTCTTGACCACCTATACCACGTACTTTCATATTAATATGTTTATTACAACTTAAACCTAAACGTTTATAACAACTACTAGTTATAAAGTTACTTTGCGAACCACTATCAAGCAAACATTTTATTATATGAGCGCGTCCCATTGAATCGTAAACAACAACTCGAGCAGTAGATAACAGGACCGTAGTGAGCGCGATCGATTGCGCGGCGGGTTGTACGACTCCCGAATTGATCGGTGAGCGCGCATCGATCGATGTATGCACCGATGAGATAACCTGTTGTTCCCCGCCGGGCGACGCGGACGGAGGTGTCGAGCGCGGCGAGGTAGCGGGGGGAGCATGCGCAAGAGGCGCGGGCGGCCGGTGCGCGGGCGCAGGCATAGCGGCGCTCGGGCGGCAGCCAACCTCACGATGAGTGGGTTCGATTTTGGACACAGTCGCGCAGTTATTATAACGAGATCGCGACGCAGTTTGATTCGAACTTTGTTTATTAATAAAATGTAACAAAGTATGATGAGTTTTATTACAAGAACGACAATTTAATTTTGATGTGCAATCATGAATTTTATGTTTTAAGCTTAAGCAATTTATGCAAGCACTATGTCTTTTAACACAATTATACCTTTCAAAAGGTGATAATTTATTAAAACTGGGACATTTAAACAAATGTTCATGAGTAATATCACTACACAAACATCTATAGTTTGATTGCGAAGAGATAGCTACGTAGCTACGAGGATTAGGTATATTACTGCGAGCTTTTCTATTATTGATGTTTGAATTATTACGAACTGGAACTTGTAGGTTAGTACCACATGTTTTGTTTACTTTATACTGCTCCCTAATGAACTCGGTCAGCTGTTCGAAAGTAGGTAACTTAACTGACCGATATTGTGATTCGAAAGATCGAACGACATCTCCGTCTAACTTATGTAAGGCAATATATAACAATATAAAGTCTGTCAGATCTTTAATATCGAGTTTTTTAAGTCCGTTTTTAGCCGTAACGAACTTATCTAAAAACGATTCAAAGTAGGACGGGGCGGTAGCGGAACCGGTGAATTTAAAGTTAAACATTTGATCTAGATAAGCTGAAGCTAAAGTACGTACATCTTCATACCTATCTATAAGAGTACTTAAGATCAGTTGGTAGTTCTCGCCGCAGGGTGAGATTCCTGAGAAGACGGCTTGTGCGTCTGATGATAATTTTCCTAGCAAGTAAGATAGTTTTTGGTCGTCAGTGAGTAACTTGTTATTGTGTATTGTAGACTTAAAGTTAGAATAAAATAAAGGCCAATCACGAATGTCCCCACTAAAAGACATTAGCTCGATCGGCGGTAACGTGGGTTGCCTATATCTAGCGAGGCTGTCCTCCATCTGATCTGACGGCGCGGAGACGGTGCGGTCGACCGGCGCGGGCGTCACTTCTCTTAATACACGTTTTATACGACAATATAAGTCTTCGAAAGAAATTAACGACTTATAATTCGGTTTTGCAGTAGGGTTACTAGCTAGCAAAAGCCGATTGTACTCACTAACCAAGCCACTAAACTGATCGCGGAGATTATCTATTGTTTCCGCTGAATCTAGGAAATTTTGTAAAAATTCATTATTTTTACGTGCATTCTTTGAGTTCTCGTAAACTATTTGAATATATTCGAAAAGAGTGCTGCGCTTAGTTTCGACTAATAACATCTCAGCTCGCAGCTGAGGATCTTCCTCGAGTTCTATATCTATTTTATTCTGTGTTTTAGCCATATTGTATACTACTATAAACAACTACAATTACGATTTAAATAAGTGAATTTATTTAAATACCGTGGGGGTAGTTACATAAATTATGGAACGAAGCGGCTCGATCTCGCTCGTTCGTAGAAAGTACGTGAATATGGAAGTTATGTAGGTATTTATGTATGTATATTAAATGTGAACAAATTATACGAAAATACCACGAATTAAACTATTTAGGTGTGAAATATGTTGGTAGGTATACTAATAGCGACTAATTAATAGCGGGAAAAATGGAATAAAGTAAAATATGCAACAAATATGTGAAATTATGAACCTATTGGAGGTTATTTACGACGTCTATGACCGTCCGGCGAAAGAACATCCGGGATCGAAGGACCAAATGCTACGGCCAGGAGTCTAGGACGTGCCTAGCCGTTGGCGGGGTTGACAAAATACGATACTAAACCATAGTATCTAAGTATTATTTATTAAGTGGACTGTATTGAGGGCTGGTTCTTAACCAAATTAACTAATAAATATATAACCGTTGGCATACAAGACGTGAGAGGAGGGAAACTGAAAGGAATGTCGCACTAACCTGTCTTCTGCTATTCTCTTCTCCTCTGAGCTCAGATGGTAGGCTTCCAGAACAGGATTCACACTGTCCGCACGTGTCTGCTTCGTATACCGGTAACGGCGCGGCGCGGTAGTTGGTCTATTTGAGACCCAAATCCAGCGAGGGCTATCAGAACCCTCGTGGGCACCTGGGTGCAATACCCAGGGCGCGGAACCGATGGAGATACGCAGAAACTCCAGCCGGGGACTCCCACAAGATACACGAATTGCTATCTCGAGGGCCGATGTCCAAGATGGCGTGCGATGCCAGCGAGTCTCTCGCGATAAGTGCGACAATGTCGGATTATAGGTAGGGGGTAGGTAATACGAAGGGAATAAAAAATATATGCCAACGATTAGTCTTTTGATCTAACTAAAGCTACCAACATTATTAACCAGTAAGCCTTATTGGCGCGAAGTTTAAATGGGAATTTCTATTAGGAAATTATGATAGTATGTGGCGTAACCACTTATCAAATTATCAATCATGGTTTTCTAAACTATTTAAATGTTTTTTAGCCTGAAAGACATCTCCTTCTCTAGCTTTATTTCATTTATTTAAAAATAAAATTGATTAATTAAAAATAAAAATTAATTCTTTATAAATAAATTAAAAGTTTACAAACTGTTAAGAGTTTTTATTGGTCCTTGCACTTGGTGATAGGTATCTGTCCTGTAGGTGACCAATTTTTACCTGTTACCGTACATAGCATTGCTTGCATTGTAATCTCTTACCAATAAAATTTATTTAAAAAAAAAGTCCTAACCCTACCCTTAGTCCTTGACTTCGGTTTTTGGAAGTACCATTTCCCAAAACCAAAGAAAAACGAAAGATGTAAACAGGTTGAGTTTTTTGCTTACCTAGATGTAATTTCAAAGTATTAATATAGGTACCTGCGAAAATAAATTTTCCAAATGAATTGACCTCTTATTATGAAATGAATATACCTACTACATATATATTAGTATTTAGCCCTGTCTAGGTAGTAGGTACCTACGGAAATACCTACGTCTTTTGACCTTTGGCTAGAGTTTATCTGAGAAAGCTGATACCAATAAGAAAACATGTCTGATTGGATCTAGTCGTCTATTTCTACAGAAGGAAATGAATCGGAAATTGCTACATATTATATATTTTTAGAAGAACCTTCAGAAATACCTAATGTTAAGATAAACTATAAGAATGCGAGAGTCGTGAGAGCGTAATTAGATAAGAAGTTTGTGAGATATAGTTCGAAATATTTTAGTAATTACATTTATCTGGTGAGAGAGTATACCTAGCGAGGTTGAACGTCACGCTAATGATAACAGACGTCGATTGGTATGGGTATTAAGTATGTATGGCTACAAAACTGGGATTGTCTTGAACAATCTTGGTTAAGGTGAGCACACACCTAGCCGCACCGCACGCGCCGCAGTCACCGCGCCGGGTTGGTGACGTCATCAGCATCGACCTTGGGAATTACCTTCGCTTCGGCGACTGCGGCGCGTGCGGTGCGGCAAAGTGTGCGCTCACCTTTTTAAAGTGGGCGATAATACCTCCTTGTTGGCGCTGGAGGCCTACAGGGTAAAAGGCCCATGGGGGCGATGGCTGATTTGTAATTTCATCTACTTAATATTTTAAGATTCATTTAATAGTAAATTATGCATCAAGGGCATAAAGCAATGTCTTATGTTGTGGGTGGCATATTGAACCCCGAGTGTAACGAGGGCTCTTGGGTTAACTCCCGAGCGCAGCGAGGGAGTTTAAATTTAACTCCTGAGCGAAGCGGCGGAGTTAAGTAGAGTCCTGAGTGAAGCGAGGGGTTTAAGCCGCCCAAGACGAAGACATACTTTTATCCCGAGGTGCATACTCTACTTTTCATACCGTCAGTCCACAGTCCAGTGATAATTACTATTATGCACAACATTGATAAAATTTAGTTCATATTTCTGCCCTGTTTGATTGTAGGTATAAAAACTAAAAATATCATAATTTTCGTAGGATGACCAAGTTTTTACGTAATTCTGATTAATCGGCAGGTTCATCGATACTTGTGTCTTGGTTAGAATGTAAGTTTAAACTCCAAACCAGGCTAATATAGCACACTATAATAATGAAATAATAAAAAAAAATAAAGAAGGCGCTGAAAAACAATTTATTTTCAAATTGGGCTAAGTAGTCGAAACAAGTTTGAGAACTTTGGTGTTGAGAGTTGAGTTGTACCTACTTGCGTCTATAAATATAGGACAGCGGTCAATATTTTGTGTGGATAAATACATCAAAATAAAACCCGGTCAAATTATAAAGACATCCAGTTTCAATGGGGTCAAGGCGGTTAAGAAATAATATCTTCAACTATTATTGGTTTACTGTTTTTTCTACGAAAGCTTCTAGTCAATATAAGAGACTTCTACATTACTTTCCCTCAAGATAAACAACAACAAAAATCACAACAAATAAACATCACAAAGCTATGTTTCGAAACAAAGTAGGTAGGTATATTAATAAAAAATAGGTATCTAAGTATTTACTTCCAAAGTATAGAGATAAAAACATAAGGAAAATCTGTTCGAAAATTTGAATGAGACGTTATTTCACATCAAGAAAACTTCAGTCTGTTCTACTTTTGTGTGTTAACTGTTATTACGAAACTTTAGGGTAGCCACTTTGCTACTCTACCGTTTTTAGATAGGATACAATGTTTGAATTACCTTTTCTATTCTATTGTTATTGTTGAAGTTTAGATTTGAAAGACATTCTCTTTTTAATCTAAGAGATTTGTGCTTTAATTTTTCTAAGTTTGCTTAATTTTTTTGTAAAATAATTTTACGAGACGTGAACTCTTTTGTATTGTTAACATTACCATTTTGCATTCTTCAATACGTTTCTATGGTTACTTGTCAATAACTCGTGACGTCACACTTTTTGTGAAGTGCACACTCACTAATATATAAGACGTTATCACGTCAAAAAGATTACAGGTCCACAAAGAAGGGGCTGAGCGAAGTTGTAGTGGACAGATGTGGTAAAAAAAACTTAAAGACTACGAAGTTTCCCCATTTTCCCCAGACGATGACGGGTCAGATAGATGTAGAGAGAGAAGATCAGAAAGGCAGACCACACTCTTAGTCCTAGCTCCATGGACCACACTATTAGATGTTATAGTTACTGCACAACAGAGCGAGAGAGAGTAAAAAATAAAGTATTATAGGTAGTGTTTTGTAATAATGACAGTGTCTGAAATTTACGTAAACTGTTAATTTTATTAAAATGTTCACCTATTCATTATACTTACCCAATTTTATTTTATTAGTTTAAGGGGGGTCCATACGCCAACGACCTTGGTACACAGCCTACTAAATAGTTACTATTGGCACCGGTCGCCATCGTTGGTGAAAATTGTTGATTGTTACGAATGTGTTTTGTTTTTCTCAAAAGTGCTGAGATGGAATTGTAGGTGAGATTTTTACCGACATTTTGGTGTGATTTTGAGCTAAACATTTTCTATAGTTTTGAAGCTATCCTAAAATTAAGAATTAAAACTAGTCTAGCTTTGAAACGACAAAGAATTTTCGCCTCAAAATTACCCCAAAATATCGGTAAAAATTTCACCTACAATTCCATCTCAACATTTTTGAGAAAAACAAAACACATTTGTTACAATCAACAATACTAGTAGTAAGCGACGGGTATTTCTGGCGCGTTGCGTTTGGCAGCATTAGCAGCCTTAAGCGTCTTTTTCAACAACTCCTGCGAAGCCAAAAGGAAGGTTAATGTTTTGGTCCATATATAGCTGTATGAATGTACTTTAAATATGGCATAGGTAGGTCAGCGCTTGAGCAATAATATCATATTAGTATCGGTTAGATATCATTTATGAGAAAAATTTGATCGGAAATGGAAGCAATATCATATTAGTGTTGGTTAGATTTCAATTAAGGGAATTGGAACTGGGGTTGTTTATTCCAGTTTATTCATCAATATTATGTGCAATGGATGAAGTTGATAGATAGATAGATAAACACTTTATTGTCACTAAACAAAACACAAAAAGATTAGGTACAAAAAATCATAAAAAAATAAAATTCTAGTAGATGGTAAGTGATCTACGATGTGGTCTAAAACGTAGCACACTTAGAAGATAGAAAAGTCTTAGGGGTACATATTTTTTTTCAAATAAGATAACCTATTTCTTCAATTAAAACTGAAACCGCCGTCGACAGCCCTGATAAACAACAATGGATGAAGTTTTATTTAGTAAGCTGTCTTTATGAATCGCAGCAAAGCTCCGTATAAGACGAAGTTTTCTTATATGGGTCGCGAAACTCCGAAAGCAATTCCTTTGATACTCTTTATGTGATACCTACATTTAAGATTCTCGGGGTATAGGGATAACGTATAATACAAGTAATTTATATTTCTAATTTTGAATTCTATGGGTCTTATCTCGTTTCTATTAGAGCCAATCCTACCATTTGGTTGGGTTTATGTTGTTGGTGTTGAATTGAGCGGTTCAAACATCCTACTAATATTAAATAAATAAATATATAGCACGGCTATATTATGCATTTATTAGACATATAAACCTTCCTCTTGAATCACACTATGATCGAAATCCATTACGTAGATCTTAGCATACATGGGGACAGACAGCGGGAAGCCACTTTGTTTTATACTATGTAGTGATGTGAAAATTTGTTTGTACGTACGTAAAACATACTGAACCGCTTGTGATAAAACTTTATATGGAAATAGCTGGAGACCTGGATTAACATATTTGCTACTTTTTATCTTATTTTTGACTTATTAGTATAAAGTAAGTAAACAATTGTTGACCTACCACTCTGACGTGTCCAGTTTGGGGGTCTTCAAGTTGCGAATGAATTGGTATCTTCTAGAAAAACGTGTTACATCTTAGACCGCATCGTCATTTATCATCAGGCAGGGGTTGTAGTGGTGATGGCTATAAAAAAACTACACCACTTTAGTTAAATATGTCCTTTTTGCGTAAGAAACCTTAACCTCCTACATACCGATCGATGTTAAATCTAAAAAAAGAGCCATTGAAAACACATAAAATTTAAATAATGTTTCCGAATGAAATATAATTCATTTTTTAATGATAGAAAGGCAGTATAATGGGTAAACTTAACTAGTAGGTATAATTTTTACAGTTTTTATTACTAGGGACCACCGTCACTAAGAAAAAGTGTGTGGGTACCTAAAAAAAACAGGTCGAAAGTACAAAACTACTTTAATGTATAGTAAAAACATTATAATTACGCTAACATAGAGACATCACTCTTTACAAAGAAAAGTAAACTATAGACAATTCAACTTTATGTATAGTTTTGTTCCCTGATAGTATCGTACCTAAATGAAAATACGAAAATATTTAGGAGAATGTAAAAATATCTAGGTTTTCGCAAAAATTACCTAGTTAGAATTGATAATGCAGGTAATGTTTTTTTCTGCGACTGTGTAATATAATGTTATTTTCCAACTATTACAACCTTCACTTTAATTACACTTTATTTAGGTGTAAATTTTACGTTAATTTTAGACCAATTTAAGATCAAGTCATCGGTCGATTTTATTCGTCTATTTTATTTGCGTAATTTTCCAATTACCGCTATTAAATAATTCCGCAATGTGGGCAAAATTACCATTTACGTTAGGTACTTATGTCTTGTGCACACATGCAATACCTATACATTTATTATGACTATTAAGGTTTGCGTACGCGCAAAGCGTTAATCAAAAATTGAACTGAAATCGATCGCCCAGAGAGATGAGAGAGATATGTATCATTAACTTTCCGTGTTCATTTTCCTTATTAAGAGGAAAGGGTACCGGGGGCTTTTTCCATACAAACTATTACAAACGTAGTCGACTGTTTTCTCCCTGGGTAATGACACTAGAGCAAATATTTTTGGTGCATAAAACTTATAACTGCCATGACCATGCCCCTATTTTTTGATTTTTTTGATTTTTTAATTTTTTTAATTTTAAAATCTATGATAATTAGAAAATGAAAAAAACTAAAACATAGGGGCATAGTCATGGAAGTTATAGGTTTTGCAGCACAAAAATATTTGTGCTAGTGTCATTATCCAGAGAGGAAACAGTCGACTACGTTTGTATGGAGAGCGCGCAGGTACCCTTTCACCTTAAGAAAAAGAATCAACAAGCTCTCCCTAACAGTTTAATTTGAATTTCAATTTTCTATCAGCACGTTTCCCCCATTGATCTGTTATCAGTTATCGGCTACCTTTTCTCCCCTTATCCCGTTTTACCCTTGCTTCCCGTACCTTGACCCAAATTCACCCCCTTAACAACCCCTCATCGTCTTGACGCAAGTACTCGTTATTGCATAACAAATGACAAGGGATTTCAAACTCTAAACAAAAGGAATAGAGTATGCTTTGTAGTGATTATTGAAGATTAATGGTTATAAAAGACAATAATTCTGTCAAATTGTTCTGCTGCTAAGATGTGGATACAAATTTTGAAGATTAAATTTAGGAATTTAGTGGTCTTAGCTTGTTGCTTAATATGGGCTGTTATCCTGTAAAATAGTGTATATTATGATAGATAGATAGATAAACACTTTATTGTACCATAAAAACAAAACACAAAATTAATTCTAACCAAGTACTTACATGATATTAAAAAAATAATAAGTTAAATAAAAATTAGAAAATTATAAGAAACTTAAAATGAAAAAATATGTAGTATTATTGTAGTTTTTTTTTTAATTGTTATTTTTTTTTGGTTTATTGTGCCATGCAGCTAGTTAAGTATGGAACTAATGCAACCTCTAAAAATGAATAGGTATATTGTATCATTAGTGCCATGTCATTTTATTATTTGTTGCCTTTCCCAGTATCATAAACCAGAAAAGAAAAGGTACCTACTATCTTAGTTTTCTCTCAAAAACTAAGGGCTAGTATAGACTAAAGCATTTCCTCGAGCATTTCAATGGAATGTAACGTTTTTACGGATGGTTCAATACAGGCAAATGGAAGGCAGATGTTATTTCGAGTAAAAAAACGAATGCTCGATATTCTGTTATTAGTAAATGCTCTAGTCTACAAGCACCTTAATAAATTACTAAAATACTGTATAATAATAATAAAGTTACAATAGGTATTATCATTACCACCTGCTCCTAGGTGGCTGATAACAAAATTTTCATCATTTTTTACAACTTTATGCTTTACAAGACGTGTTAAACTATAACCAAACTCCTAAAGAAAGTCAAAATTATATCTCACGCTTTACGAGTTATAAAACCACAGAAATTTCACTGAAATAAAGTAACATGCTGTGAGAAGTTATAAAAAGTTATTTATTTACATACTTAATGAGGCCAGAATTTTGTGTACCCGCCTACGGGCTTCGCAAATAAGGCCTTCAACTTTTTGAATAGGTATAACCAGTAAAGGGATATCGGTACCTATTTAATAGCTATATTATAATATTTACCAACATTAGGCAATGGTTACATACAGTTACCGGTATCCATTGAGCACATACTCAGTAGAAAATAAAAAATGTTTATATAAACCAGTGCCGGAAGAACTTTGGACCAAATCAACAACTTTTTGGACATGGCACCCACCAACGGAAAAAGATTACCCGGCTGACCCCGTCGAAGGTGGTGAGACGATATGGACAAATGACAGATTGGCAATTCGTCGCACAAGATCGCGATCAGTGGAGGGGGAGTAGAGAGGCCTTTGCCCTGCAGTTGGACACTACAGGCTCTTAATAATACAAGCTTAATAGTAATAATAACAGTAAAGTAACATGTTTTTTTAAAGGGATATCGGTATATAATATGTCCCCAGATTTATTAACTTATGGCAATCCGGCTTACCTATCGCAACCGGTATCCTTGAGGACATACACAGTAGAGAAGTTATGTCCAAGTTAAGTCATTCACAACCTACGATAAAAGTTGAATCAGTTCTTTTCCAAAGGTTGCCTGGAAGAAATCGCTTTCAGCTATAAGGCCGCCCATTTGTGCAACTTATACTTTCTAGCTATTACTACTTCCTGTGTTGTACAAATAAAGTTATCTATGTATCTAACAATGTCTATTTTTTTTTTAGCATAATTTCTCTCTGCGTCCAACTACTTCCCGCGATCTTAATCAAGCGTTTTCCTGTACGTGGTGTCCAATCTAGGACTTTAGGCCCTAACAGTCATCGTTAGGTCTCTGCGTCACATGCCCTATTGGCACTTTATCTATTCTTAGCAATATTAAAATGCTACCCAAACTTTTCCTTCCAAAATATTAATTTTACTGAACATTACCTTTTCTACCAGCAAACTTGCGTCGAATACCTTCAAACTTTCACAGACAGATGGTATTTATTACTGGCAACTACGAGTGGCTCTCCCTGCCCTAGAGTCGTAAAATCTGAATTCATGTTGACATTATTCCGGAGTATAAATTGTAAGGGTGATATTACAATGATATGGTGGAATTTGATCGATAGTAAGGAATTGAATTTTGACCCTCGGAGTTGGATCATTAAATAACGTTAAATCTTTGATAGCTATTACTAGTATCAGTTTATTAAGTCACTACGTTCTAAACGACAATCATAGTTTGGTATTGATTGCTATCGGCGGTCTTTAGGTCAAATAAGTATCCCTACCAGTGGGGAAATGTCGGTAGGGATATATGCAATAGGGGAATTAAAAGCCTTACGGCAACCTGAAAACTCTACAACAAGTGAACGATGAAGTTTTGTTTTCGAGAGAATACTTTTTTAGGCAACGAAACTTGTGTGTGTTCTAAAAAAAGTGATAGACGAGAAGTGGTAAACCGGTATAAAAGTGCTAAATCGACATCACTATTTTCAAATTGTGGTTCTTACAAGCGTTTGAACGTCCTCTGTGGCGTGGTGGGTGAATAACAACGCAGGAGGTTGTGGTTCGTTTCTCTCCCGAGCAAATATTTATATAAGTAGGTATAATAAGTATGAATATACAAAAGAAAAAGCATTTATGTATTTCAGTTGTCTGGCCACTATAACACAATCGTGTTACTTAACTTAGAGCTAGATGGCGGTGTATGAAATATCCTGTAATATTCATTTATAATAGAGCGTTGCGATTGACTGAAATATGATTGTGTTCGATTCGGAAAACTTGTGTGTTACTGAATACTGATTAATATTTTAAAAAATTAAAAAAGCATTTATCATAATTATAAAACATTGAAGATCCTTTTGGTCATTTTTCGATTTCGATCGATCTTATAGGTTCTGCCTAAAATAAAGATAAATTTATTCATGTACATTAAAATTTTATTATTCAAAATATATGAAGCACTAGATCAAAGTGGAAATGTTGAATAATCAAAATGGATCACACAGGTAAGTGTAAAATCACCCTTATCTTTGAAACTAGGTTATTATATGTACAGTCACGAATTGTCTGGACATACTTACTATTTATATACCTTTATTGTTAGTAGTTATAATCTTCCTGTAGGCAAATACAAGTATGTATATTTTACGGTTGTGAAACTTCATGGCTTTGTTTTTATCTTTAATTCTGGCATAATACTCGCGTCAATCTTTTTTATGTGGCAAATCAAATCTATGACAATGTATATAAGGGACATTATTAAATGCCAAGTACCAAAATCTGGCAAATAAAAAAAAAGTTGCTATATCATGAGATTTAGTTACATAGCTATTGCTGTTTGTAATAGGTAATGCTATTTATAAATTGCCATACGTTTAAAATTTGGCCGCTCAACCAAAAAAGTCAGGTAAATTTAACGTCTAAATTGTCATTAACTCTAGGTACTTATATTACGTTTTGATCATATAAATAATACTAATGTTAACTCTCAAGTTAATCTGTAACGTTCTTACTGAAGACTCATCGTTACGATAAGCTTCCAAAAGTTCAGAAAACTTTTCTATTAATAGCTAAAATGACAGAAAGTACGATTAACTTTACCAAAGTTTGTTACAGTTCAGAATCTTTAACAACTAGTCCTATTTCTAAGAACATGTAAGAATTTATTTCCTTAAACAAGTAAAATAAAACATGCAAAAAATATAGCATAATATAGTAATAAAAATAAAATATTATTGGGGCCTTTACCAAGAAACGTCGTCACCAAAAGGCTGGCAATATTAACCTTTTGGATGGTCTAGCAAACCCTCTAAGTGAAAAAGCTACCAGATTAGCAATGGTCACAAGTAGCCTCGTTATGAGAATCATGAGTTTACGATACGCGGCGCGAGTAGGTATTTTCAAAAATAACCCGTATCGTGGTATAGAGAGAGTTTAAGTTTGGACGTAATTGCCTTCATTTTGCTTTCAAATAATGTTGCGGGCCGTAACGTTTTTACCCCGTTTATCCTTCACAAAATGAAATAAATTTGGTCTCATTTATTTCACTGCATCTTAATCTAAGTTTATACGTTTTTCTTTTTTGGTAATTCAGTTTAGTCTATTAAAAAACAATTGAAACGCTCGATGAAGTTTTTAAGTCAAAATTATAGATATTCAGATACCAATAACTTTTATCTTAGGCATTATTTCTTTAAAATAAAAACGGTTAAACCTAGTTTTCCATTAGATCGAGAACATTTTCAAAAATTATCAAAATCGGACTTCGTTAATTAGAAACGTTACCGCTTTTTGTATGGAAATTTACAGCCTCACACTGGCCTTAAGACGCGTCCCGAAATACCCTGGATATACACTGAAATTGGCCTTTGCATTAAGTCTAGATGATTTATACAGCGCCAGGAACTCTAATCCATGTTATTTAGGGCGCTGTAGTTTCTAGGACATGTAAAATCCACGGTCAAAAGTCTCTCCCACCGTAACGTTTACAATCCTGTGCAGCACTATTTGAACATTATAACAACGTAACCTGTGGATCGAACCCACGTCGATTGGTGTAGCGGGTGGCGGCTTAAACCTTTCTGCCAACTAAAGACATAGCTAACATGTTGAAAATAATAATCAAACTGAGTACTTTTCATTCAAGTATTTAAGTTTGTGTGTAACGTCTATTAGAAGAAGGTCGTAACTCCATTAGTTTGCTACAGTAATACTATCAACAAATTTTGTTGATAGTATTATTGTAGCAAACTGATCATTTACTTATGACCCATACTGTACTGGATAGAGTAGACCTGCCTAAAACCTGTACCACCCTCTAGTCGATTGTGTACAGAGGAAAGAACTCGTCAATAGGTCAATGGTTTGAGGTGTGCGTTGATATATAGTCAGTCAGGACTTTAAATTTTAATAGATGAAAAATTCCGGAATATTGGGATAAAAATCCTATGTTATTCCCAATGAATCAATGTATCCTCATACCATGTTTCATCAAAATCGGTTCAGTAGTTTCGAAGCCTATTTATTACAAACAAAACCTCCCGGCGGTTTCTTCATACTTTTTTAATATGGCGCCATCTCTCTGCCAGTTGATGAAATATAGATAGGTATTGATTATCTCGATGTACTCAGTGTAAAGTTCCCGGACTGTTTTTTCATTATGTAGCTAAAAAAGCAAAATATATTTCCTCTTATCCTCACATAATATAGATAGATAAATATAAGTATAGATTATCTCGATGTACCTTTTCAGTATGAAGTTCCCGCACTTTTTTTTCACTATGTAGCTTACATTAGGAGCATCGAAGATTACTTTACGATGACTGATCACGAATAAGAAATATTTGACGGCTGCAGACTTCTTATCCGGAGCTTCGACATTTTTCGATATAGAAAATTGGAAGATGGAACTTACTGGCAGTTGGATTTACGAGCTATAAAAGTTTTTTTTTATCCAAAAGTGGCGGGAATTAGTGAAGTTTAAGTTAGATTAAGATTTTGACAAGATTGTGGCTGTTAAGTGTAGAATAAGTTCAGATAACTTTTCCGTAGCGGAATTTGGTGGACTGTCGATATAAAAGTTATTTTTATCGACTACTAGCTTTTGCCCGCAACTTCGTCCGCATGAGTAGATGTCGAAAATTTCACCCCTTTAGAAATTCTTTTTTATCGGATGCCTACGTCATACAAAGAACACACCCTGCAAGTTTCAAGTCTCTCCGATCAGCGGTTTAGGCTGTGCGTTGATTCGTCAGTCAGTCAGTCATTCACGACAAAGCATTTTATATGTATATACTAGCTGTGTCCCACGGTTTTACCTGCGTAGGTCCCGCGGGAATTTTGGGATCAAAAATATCCTAAGTCCTTCTCCATCTCCTAATCTGTCACTTTTATGATTATCATCCAAATCGGTCTAGTTCTCTTGCGCGTGAAAATGGGACATACAAACAAAACTTTCGGTTTTATAATATTAGAAGGATTTAGGATTAGAATGTTAAGTTATACGTGAGTGCAAAAGAAATAAATATATTTTCTCAGTAGGTATGTATAGAATAATACTTAATTAAAATTTATTAAGTAACCAAAGTTATTTAAGTACTTATGAGGTATATAATTAAGCTGTCAAACTGTATGATATCAATTTCCTACTTAACAACATACCTCAGTATTTTATTAATTTTCATAACGTTCAATTTCAAAGTAATTAAGGAAGTCCATCCCTTTAAATCTCAAATATTAACAAAAGGTTAATTTTAATAAGCCGCAGGAAAGTTCTTGAAATTTTGCCCTTCGAAAATTATTATGTACTTAGAAACCGAGAAGAGGAATTAATCTTACTTAACGTAAGTACCTACTTTAAATGGAGTTTTTAATACTCTGTTTTTCTGGTATTACCTATTGACATTTTTTTAATATTGTGATTACATAAATTATTAGTATATACTAGCGACCCGCCCCGGCTTCGCAAGGCTGTATTATGCATGTATTATATCTAAATACCTTCCTTGTTATCACTCTATCTATTTAAAAAAACCGCATCAAAATCCGTTGCGTAGTTTTAAAGATCTAAGCATACAAAGGGACATAGGGACGGCGAAAAGTGACTTTATTTTATACTATGTAGTGAAGTTACTTGTGAGTTTCATTCCAAAAATCGTAGATTCGAATTAATCGATTGAAAATTTCAACTCTCTAGCTATCACGGTTCATGAGATACAGGCTGGTGACAAACAGACAGACAAGCAGTGAAGTCATAGGGTCCCGTTTGTACCCTTTGAGCTAGTACGGAACCTTCTAACAAACGATCCCAAAACCATTTACATCGCAGGCGAATGTTCGCCCGCTGCACCACAAAGCTAGATAGATAGATAACTTTATTTGTACAACATAGAAAGAAACAGAACATGATAAACACAAAGTAAAGTAATAGCTAGAAAGTATAAGTTGCACAAATGGGCGGCCTTATCGCTGAAAGCGATTTCTTCCAGGCAAGAGGTCATCACTTAACAAATAATGATGGCAAGGCAATACTTGAGCATATACACACAGAAAAAATAAATAAAATTCTCAATTTTTATAGATTACAATTAAATTGATAGAAATTGAAATTGATTAAATTGATCTCATGTCTAGATGTGGAAAAAAAGATATAAGCAGTTAAAGTCAACTTTTTTCTTTATCAAAATCTGACGCCAATATATGCTTTTTAGTTGCCCTCAGCATGACAGATCTAATTTTATTGATTCCCTCATCTCCTTGAAGATTCCGTTTCCTATTAATGCAGCGAGTTTGGCGTTATAGCTACATTTCTTAGTGTAAATAATATTAAATTATAGATTCTCCACTCCACTGTGTATATACAATGTAAATACTTAATTATTGTATTGTATTTTCTTTAACTCTGTTGTACTCTTTGATTGTCGTTCTAATTTTTGTTTATAATTCTTGCAGATTTTTTCCTTTTTCTATTCCTTGACCATTTTTCTCCATCCTATCCGAGTTAGGTATCCAATTCAATCAATTTTTTTGTTATGGCGTTCTGTATAGCTTAAGCTAAACAATTCTGCCAATGACACGAGTTCAGCCAATAACGGTTTTTGGAGAATGATCGGTTTGCTTAATGTGACCGGTGAGTTGAGTAACAAAGAGTTAGGTATCCTTTTCCGCGCAGAAATGTTTCCCCGTTTTGACGTGACAACGTCTTATAAATTGGTTTGCCGGGTGACACTTCAAGAAACTGCGTTACGCTCCGCTCACGTTATGCGCTCACAATGAGAGCGAGTGAGAGGCACGCGGGCATGGTTAGCCCGCCTAAGAGCGAGAGAGACAGACATAAAAAGTGAAAGGCACGCGTCCCTTCCACTCGAGCACAGTTGTTGTCACGTAAAACTTTCGCCCGTATACCGACTTTACAGGCAACCAGTTTTTTTTGTCAAAACTCTCACTCATTCCTCCCTCTTCCTGAAATATTACCTAAAACCATCCTAAAATCATTACATATTAGAAACTTCAAGAAACTAACCTCTTTGCAAACAAGTAATTTTTATTCTAAAGTTTGCTATTATTATTTCTAACAATCCTTGAAGAATGTTTAAATCCTAAGACAAATATGTCAACATTACTTTCGACCTTTCTGTCTAGTCTAGACAGGACGGCGAAGTAATACATAATAATTATTTTATTCATTGTAGGCTTTGGATATAATACATTACAGCAAAGATAACTTTTGATGTCTTAACATAACTCTAGTAACTTTCTCCATTTGGGAAACTATGTTCGTTTGCTGTGTCATTTCAATGTCTGCTCTATTATTTATTGGTATAACTTATTATTAGGCTAAGTAACTATTTTTCATAGTTTCTTATTTGTTTTACTTTTGATGTGATAAGGTATTATAAATAAATGAACACTTGCACTTATAAAAAAGCGTGTCGTCATGTCTCTTCATTTTATTTGGTTTCTCTATTGCTACCTTTCTAACATCACCCATCTATTTTTTATTAATCCAAAAAATGGTGAGGCCTTAAAATATATATATTCTATCCTATTCTATCTATATTATGATAATATTGTATATATACATAATATCGGATGCCCCTTATACTGAAGGGTAAAATCTATAAAACCGTGATAAGACCTGTCGTTATGTATGGATCGGAATGCTGGGCCGTGAAGAAGAAGGATGAGAGAAGATTGCATGCAGCGGAGATGAGAATGTTGAGATGGATGTGTGGAGTAACGAGGATGGATAAAATAAGGAATGAGTATATTAGAGGAAGCCTGAAAGTAGCACCGGTTACTGAAAAAGTAAAAGGGAACCGTTTAAGTTGGTATGGACATGTGATGAGAAGAGAGGAGACGCATGTGACTAGAAGAGTGATGTGGAGGGATGGAGAGGAAGAGGACGACCGGAGAAAAGATGGATGGACTGCGTGAGACAGGACATGAGAGAGATGAATGTGAACGATGAGATGACGACTAACGGAGTGAATGGAAGAAAAAGACATACTGCGCCGACCCTAAATAAATTGGGAAAAGGGCAGGAAGATGATGATGAGTAAGGTGTGTATTTCTAAAACCTAATAGGTAATTTTCAGAGCTGAAGAACCGACTAAAATCTGAAGTTTTAAGAGCTTTACAGCTCTCATGGTCAGAGGCAGACTGAGTTGATTAATTCTTACATTTTTTTTTTAAGAAATTACCAAATCATTTATAAAAAAAAATGTACGTAGAATGGGCTGACGCGGCGGGAGACATTACGGGGCTCAGCTAGTTATGTTAGTCGGCTGCATAATTGCAGCCCTCGGTATAGTTCGAAAATTACTATTATTGGAATGTTTGCATTCTATTAATTTTTGTTTGATTATTTGATGAGTTAGAAGACTTTAAACTTCACCCAAAGCAGGTGTCTAGAATCTTGCTCGTATTGAAAACATTCTTATAACAGCCGTTTCGAATCTCTACATCTCTACCTAGAGTACCTACCTATTACTAATTTTTTTATTCACCAACCCTAGGTTGAGTTCGTACCCTAGTTTCATTGTTATCTCGCCGGTACTATATTAAGTTTCTCTTTATAATATTTACTTTAAGGCGCTTTAACATTTAACATTTTCATTTCGTGCCTACAAAATTGATGGTAGGCACTTTACGGCGATCATAAAAACTTCACGCTTAGAAGCTTCCCACTTTGTATTAATCTCAGGAATTTGGGACGAGGACGTTCTCTCGCTTTAGCACTTGTACGGGAAATAAAATTCGAGTATTTGACAAAATAAAGTAGGGAAGTAAATATTTATGGGGAAACTGTTTATATTATCTATTTACCTACTTATCTCATTGTGTTTGTTCTGAGAAGTGAAGCATAAGTGAACTTATTATCAATGAATCCTAATTTACTTATTAATCCTTATTTTAAATTCGAAACTTTGTTTATCTATTAGTTTGCTCCCTTTTCACAGTCAAATGACTCCCTGTGACCACGTAATCCGACTGCACGGTCCGACCGATCGGACGACGTGAACTTTTTCCTAATCCTTATTTTAAATCCGAAACTTTGATTACCTATCTATTAGTTTGCTCCCTTTTTACAGTCAAACGACTCCCTGTGACCACGTGATCCGACTGCACGGTCCGACCGATCGGACGAAATGAACTATCTTTTACTTTTGGTTCGATTAATCGGACAAAGAGTAAACACAAATTCGCTTAGTCCAACCGATCGGATGACGTGAACTTTTTTTACTTTTGGTTCGATTAATCGGACAAAGAGTAAACACAAATTCGCTTATACCAATCGATCGGACGACGTAATATTTTTTACTTTTGGTTCGATTAATCGGACAACGAGAACTTTTTTTACTTTTGTTTCGATTAAGCTACTTTTGGTTCGATTAATCGGACAAAGCTGAACCGATTTGGATGAAATTCAGCATAGTGATTGTTTAGGAAATGGAGAAGGACATAGGATATATCCTATGTCCTTCTCCATTTCCTAGGAGGAAAGGCCTTTTTATCTAGAAATTCTAGCGGGATAATATCGGAACTTACGCGGGTTAAACGGAGGGCGCAGCTAGTATGTAATAAGTTAGTATTTATGGTATAGTTTGGAAGTTGCTTACCTTAAATGGGCACTAAACTTCGTCCAGATACCATTTATTAGGACGTCATACATCACCCCTTCCAAAGGAAAGTGAACAATGTTTGGTACCTTCCCGCTGATAAAACTTTCTGATCAAACTAGTTTGTCCAAAAGGAATAAATTTCCTCGTAGTCAAACAACTCAACTAAGTCGTTAACAATAGGTGATGAAAACGGAAAAAAGACGATCATAATGGAAACAAAAGACGATCCTAAAAAAAAACATACGACGATCGAAAATTGACATCTGTCAAATGTCACTTTTGATATTGTCTATTACTTTTGATATCCGTTTTTGGATCTGAGTGGTCAACTGTCGATTTTTTCGATCGTCTTTTGAACGAAAATTTTTTCGATCGTCTTTTGTTTCCGTTTCGATCCACTTTTTTCCGTATCGATCGCCTTTTGTTAATCACATAGTTGAGTTGTTTGACTACGAAGAAATTTATTCCTTTTGGACAAACTAGTTTGACCACAAAGTTTGATTAGGGAAAGTACCCAATATTTACTCAACTATGCACTACCACAAATCTACTTTGTAAGTGTATGAATCGAGAACCCATAACCTAAAGCTTTAACAACTCCAAGGTCGTATTTTATAGCAGTAGCTCATTTTTTAAGTTCCCACGTCAATCCTAAAAACGAATGATCCGAACCCTTCCGAAATTGCTTGTAAAAAAAACTCTGTTAAGCAAAGAAAGTATAAAAATGTAACATTGTACAGTTTGTGACAAAAGTAAAAGTTATCACAAGGAGATACTCTAGAGATTTGTCGAAGAAGTTGTTGCCTTGACTGTGCGTATCGCGCCGATATATTCGTCAATTTGGTTGAAACGTAAAAAGCCGCGAGAGGCGTATGAATCAGATTGAACATATAACACTAGGGAAATCATTAAATTCTGTCGTAACTCGGGGAAAGGCGAAGATTTTGCGAACCACTGTTTAGGTAAGTACACGGTAAGGGCGGACGCGTATCAAGCCATTCCAGAGGTACATCTACGGTTTCCGTTCAATAAAGAATTTTCTAACAAATACTTTGGTTTCGTTCCCTCCCTTTTTGGATTTAACTTTTGTAATTTTGTCTGTTTGTCAGTAATGAATGTCTTACAACATAGACATAGAAACCTTTACTTATATTAAACTAGTTGCGCCCCGCTGTTTTACCCGCGTTAGTGATTTTTTAAAGTGATATTTATTTCCTACGAACACAGAATACATAATATTTCACTTTTAGTAAAAAGGAAATTTGACCTCCAAAAAAAATATGGGGAACAGTACAAATTACTCCTTTATACAAATCAAAATTCCAAAAAATCGTTCATGGTGCTCCTTTACGTGTTTTATGGAACTCCTATTCGAATTTTTAGACTCGTAGCTCTTGTTTTATAGAGATCTTGTGATGAGTCTTTATCTCTTTTAGATATAGGTTTATCTCTATAGATACCTAAAACTAAACATCAAAAAATTATTACTAAAACGCAAGTTGAGAGTAGCAGCAGCAGAAAAAGCAGCTAAAAGCAGTCGCTTGAAAACGAATGATTAAAAATTTGCTGCTCTATCAATTTTGTTTAGTATTTTGTAGCCGTGTCTTAGTGATACACGGCAGTCGGTTACTATAAAATGGACCGAAGAGAACGGCCATTTGTTTCATCGTTTTATGAGAATTTCTAGTAATATTTACGAAGCTGTTATGGTGAAGTACTGCTGAATTGGGTTAGTTTCTGGTATTTGCCTGTTGTGTATTTTCAACTGTAAACTTAGGATTATTTCATATGAAAAATATCCATACTTAATATTTTAAATCTGAAGGGTTTGTTTGTTTGTTTGAACGCGCTAATCTCAGGAACTTAATGGTTCGAATTGAAAAAAATATTTTTGTGTTGGATAGTCTATTTATCGAGGAAGGCTATAGGCTATTTTTTATCCCGATATTCCCACGGAATCGGGACTTACGCGGGTGAAACCACGGGGTGCAGCTAGTTTTCAATATTACAGCAACTCGAATCTTGTGGTGCAAAAATAAATAAATCAAAAGGTGCCCGGTGGGGCTAGAAACCCGCGCTTAATCGTAGCGGTGCTCTGACCAAAGACGTTTTAACATGTGGACTTTCTACAAACAATGACATTTTCCCTTATAGACCTTCTGATTAGGAGCCGATTGACTGATATTATCGGGCTAAAATTTGATATACAGATGTCTTCATTAACATAGGCATCCGCTAATCTGAAAGGATATTGGAAAATTTAAACCCTACGCGGACGAAGTCTCGGTTGAAAGCTAGTTTGAGGGCGTGTTCAGATGACACGCGTTGACCACGCGCCCACCACGCGCATCAAACGCTTTGATCACGCGTTGAACACGCGTTTAAATTTGTTCTAATACATAATTTGAGTCTTATGACACATCAATAGATTTTAAATTGCATTTATCCAAGTCACCCGCTCACGCCACGCGCCCGCCCCGCGCCAGCCCCGCGCCAGCCCCGCGCCCGCCCCGCGCATGCCCCGCGCTCGCTTGCATAAATGCAATTTAAGATCTATTGATGTGCCATAAGACTCAAATTATGTATAGAACAAATTTCAACGCGTGTTCAACGCGTGGTCAACGCGTGTGATGCGCGTGGTGGGCGCGTGGTCAACTCGTGTCATCTGAACGCGCCCATGATACTAAAATAGTGCTCTCTCTTTTTACTAAAAATACTATTTTATCTGTCTCAAAGGAGGATGGGGCGGATAAGTTCTCATTCTACTGCCATTTTCCTACCTTTACCTACGTCCTTGAACCCCGCTTATTTAGGGTTTTTTTTTAAGTCACGAATGTCTAGGTATCTTTTTTGGTGAACGTGCTACATCTTAGACCGCATCACTATCAGGTGAGGTAGTGGTCAATCGTTAGAAAAGAAAAAGATTTAATGAAATCACCCGCGTATATCACGATCCCCTGGGAATATCGGGTAAAAAGTATATGTTATTCCCAATGACGACCCAGTTGGTACGATGGTCACCATGCCGAACTGCCAAACAGAGAGTTGCGGGTTCGATTCCCACCTCAGACAAGTATTTATGCTTAGATATTTGTCTGTGGTCTGGTTGTTTCTATGTATTATAAGTATATATTTACAAAAGAAAAGTATATAAGTAGTATATCCGTTGTCTAGCACCCATAACACAAGTCTAGTTACTTAGCTTGGGGCTAGATGGCGATGTGTGTAATGTCCTGCAATATTTATTTATTTATATAAAGAGTCAATATAATGTTGACGACCTCTGTGGCGCGTCGGGCGAACACCCGACTGCGACGCAGAAGGTTGCGGGTTCGATTCCCGCCGGGAACAAGTATTTATGCTGACCATAAATTCTTGTTTCTGGTTCTGGGTGTTTCCTATATGTATAATATGTATATATTTACAAAAAAAAAAAAAAGTATATAAGTAGTTTATCCGTTATCTGGCACTCATAACACAAGCATTAAGTTGCTTAGCTTGGGGCTGGATGGCGATGTGTAATATGTCCTGAAATATTTTTTTTTATTTTATTTTATTTATTCTAATACCAAGTTTCATCAAAATCGGTCTTGTAGTTTCGGAGCCTATTCGTTACAAACAAAAAGACTAAACATCCTTCCTCTTTATTAGATTATTGTAGATATAGATGCGAAAAACAACTGGTGCGGTAGTGTTTAGAATGTAACTTAGTTACATATTATATGCCTTTCAAATATTATTAATACATTTTGATTCACATTTAACTCAGCATCCCATCTCACGTACAATATCGATCGTTACTGCAACAGGTCAACTTGCACAATCCATATTCCTTCACGCTTACAACAATTTATTACAACAGCAATAAAGTCGAACATTGGTTGTGCTAGTTTCAGGTTTTGCATAGAAGCTCGTATCTAGGTTTTCCCGGGCACTGAACGAAAGGGACAGATACTACATTCAACTGTACAAATTTAGACGCCAATTTCAGCTTTATTCGTTTGAGTTATGACCTAGTATTTTGCTTGACTAGAGGTAGAATTCTACCTCCCGCACCTCTAGGACGCACTTTGACCTTTTGGATTTTTTATTGAATGCGGATTTGTGAACGAATTGGTTAATGTTTTCCTTTGTTAGGTTTTATGATGAAATATTATTTTATGGGATTACTTAATTAAAGCTGTGGTTTCCGTGAATCTGAATATATCTGTGAAATGTATTGTTTCAGGAATCCCTAAGTCGGAAATGGGAAATGAATTTAAGTTTTTTTTGTCTTATTTTATTAGTCAGGTTTGTTTTTTTGTACCAAAAATCTGTCGTCGACATAAAGAGCACTCTACCTACTATATAAATTTAGGTATAGTAATCAAAAGTCAACATTTTCTATAATCATTTGAAATTATTAGCATGAGACCATGTCTTCGGAACGAGCCCATCAAAGACCCGAAAATGCGAGAAATTAATCTTAGCATTTTTTTGTTATCATGCTCACAATTTTTGCATTTAAAGTCATGCTTAAGTTAATCAATCTATTATCAATGTAGATAAGCATCTTTCTAAAGTCAATTCGTAGCTATTGGGCCAGAGAAAAAGGTGTTATTGTAGAAGATCGTCCCTGTAGCCATACCTTCGCAAAGTAAAGAGAATTATTTTCCTTCACGAACTTACCCAAATTCCTTTCCTAAAATATTACGGCAATAAAACTGCCTATTACGGCATTTTTCGAGTTTAGTTCGTGAATGCGACCTCTAGTAAGGGTGGATCTGGGTAAGCTATAAATAGCTCGAACATAGCTGCATTCACCTCTGCACTTTGAGAGGAGCCTAGTCCCCGGGCAAACCTTACCATTGGTTTGCATAAAAATATACACCTATTTCTTTATTTACGACAAGGTACTGGTAGGATCTGTTAATTAAAGTATAGTATGTATCTATACAATAAAAATATTGTTATAATAAATATTGGTAATGATCGTACGTTTTTTTAAACAATTTGATCTCATCTCACCTGATGGGAAGCAAAGATGAGGTCGAAGATGTAGCATGCTCGCCTAGAAGGTACCTATTCACTCTAGACTTGAAGACTTCAAGGTTGTAGTTTTGGGCGACGCGAGCAGAGAGTTCCACTTCTTAGCAGTGCGTACGAGGAAGGTAGATGCGTGACGCTTTGTGCGCGAAATTGGAACTTTCACTACGTGATGTGAACGTGTGGCTTGGTTCCTGCTGAAAATCAGCACTACAGTCATCTGTAGCATTATTAGTTGAACTCGAGCCATTTCGTGTGAGAATTGTATACGCAAGTTTTGAGTTTAGTTAGTACTAGCGACCCGCCCCGGCTTCGCACGGCTATATTATGCATGTATTATAAATATTAAAAAAACCGCATCAAAATCCGTTGCGTAGTTTTAAAGATATTAAAGATATTTCTCTTTCTATCTGTAGAGGTGACTTTTCTAACAATATTCTCCTAGGAATTAAATAACCTACTAGATACCTACTTGTGATATAGGTTTGTTGCCTACTTGTAAAGTAGGTATAATATTTAAGTGTTTTGCGCATAAATAGTAGTGTTACAATCCAGATCACGAACTGAATTTGCATTTTCGTGAGAGAGTGTCGAGCGAGCATGATTAAGTAACAGCGTTTGTTCGTATTTTTGTTACATCGTATTGTATTAAGTAACATTTACTTACGCAATGTACCCAACTTTAGTATAAATTACCTTTTGAGGTACGGAACTCTAAAAAGGCTCTGAAATTATTGGACTAATAAACGTTATTTGATATTTACCATGGTTTTTCTTTTGTGGAGCTGGATATGCCCCCATGTGGAGTAAAATGAGCTACCTAATTTCTTTTGAATTGCCATACTATGTTTGCTTCCAGGAATAGATTTCTATTTCCAACACTGTCGATTAGTACGAAAATATAGTGAGATTATTTTTTTGGAAAATTAACAGTTTCGATTCCTGTTTAGGGTAATGACTTTTTCAAAAATCTGTGCACTTTTTATCAAAATGGGGCATGCAACTTCTTCTAGCCTTTTTCGTTGTCTTATAGTTTAGGATACCTATATATTACGTAGCCCTGAGGACCCATGTATAAAAAACTCACCCTGCTTACATAAATAATGTGTGTAATGTATGTACCTCTATTATATATACATTCGTATATATATATTTTATTTCGAATCAAATATAATAAAGGCCATACGATTAAATTTTCGAATCAAACCGGGTGGGAACAAAATTTATATTTACTTTCAATTTTAAATGAAAACGACGACGTTTTCCCTAATAAAGTAAAATATCTATTTCATTTTGTTATTGAAATTACTACAGTTACCTTAATTAAACTGTCTGACCCGAGTCCGAAGAAATACAATATGAAAATAAAGTCTATTAAAATAATTTTGATTTTCCTGTTCTCAGTAGAGTATGATATTAAATTATATCTAAAGAAATAAAACTTTGTAAGTCTGGGAAATAATAATTTGTGGTGAAACTCTGAACCGACAAAACGGTACTTCTACGGCGCTAAAACCCTTGGTCTGAACTTCTGGGAAATTACAAACGGTGGCAGAACTCTGAAGCAACAAACAGTTTACTTGCCGGCGCTGCAACCCTTTCTGGGTCTTGGCCTCCTCTACGTTCTTGCGCTTCTCACTTCGATCCCTGGCATTCCTTCTTTAATGGAGAAGATGTGCGATAACGTTCATATCTTCCACAACGCTCTTCTTCAGCCTCTCGCGTGGTCTTTTCTGCTGCGGTTATTACTACATCCTCACTTTGCCAACAATAATTATTTTACGAATGCGCTAATCAACCAAATCATGACAATTCATTTAATCTGTCCGTAGACAATTCCAATTAAGTAAAGAATTTAAATTATTTATAAATAAAAACATTTTCACAAATGCCTAAACGTTTTAAGTAAATTGTTGTAAGAGATTGCGTGAATATGTTAGTAACTTTGTTATTTCTTTACACAAAAATTACTAAACCAATTGCAATTAAATTTGTTTTGATGATAACTAGAGCTCTGGAATAACTCGTAGTCTTATTTTTATAGATAAATAAATGGATAAATTATTTATTGTAAACACCTTTTTCAAATAAAATTAATAATAAAAAACAAAGCTGAAGTCTAAGTGCTACAAACGGCGGCCTTATCATTCAAAGCGATCTCTTCCAGGCAACATTTGGATGGACAAGAAGTTGAGGAAGGTGAAGAGTAGGGTGTTCAAACTTAGGAAATTAAGTAAGATGCAAATAACAACAAAAACATAAATATAAATACATACATACCTACATACTAATAATAATTACATAATGCACATATAATGCAATTTTGTTCCACTATTCTAACGAAAATTATTATGTACTTTTGTGGAAATTACTATTGTGGTAACTCCTTTCTGCGCAGATCGTGTAACATTCATAACAAAAAATTCTCCGACAATGATATTTTCTTTATGAATTTACATAGTTTTAAATCAGCCGTGGTTAAACAACTAAAAAAATAAATAAAAAAATAAATAAATATTTCAGGACATATTACACATCGCCATCCAGCCCCAAGCTAAGCAACTTAATGCTTGTGTTATGGGTGCCAGATAACGGATAAACTACTTATATACTTATATACTTACAACTGTGTTGCGATAAAACACCTTAACCTCTAGAAAATACTAAATATTTTCATCTTCATACCTAATAACTTGTTGTAAGGATAACTTTCTCTGTGTTTTTGTTCAATGTTTCACTTTATATAAGTATTATGAATTAGTGGAAACTTTGTTGGATTAAGGGTTTTTATATATTGTTATAAATATTTATATCATAGTTCTGTATGTTTCCCAAATAAACGAAAATAAAAAAAACTGGTTGCCTGTAAAGTCGGTATACGGGCGAAAGTTTTACGTGACAACAACTGTGCTCGAGTGGAAGGGACGCGTGCCTTTCACTTTTTATGTCTGTCTCTCTCGCTCTTAGGCGGGCTAACCATGCCCGAGTGGAAGGGACGCGTGCCTCTCACTGGCTCTCATTGTGAGCGCATAACGTCAGCGGAGCGTAACGCAGTTTCTTGAAGTGTCACCCGGCAAACCAATTTATAAAACGTTGTCACGTCAATAAAATAATAAATAAAATCGAGACTTATACGGGTAAACCTCTGGGCACAGTTATAAAAGTCTATTTTATAACACGAAAATAGTAAACTTCGAATGCACACCCCTACTAGAAGAAGTATAACGTGACGTAGGTGTTTTATCATGAATGTGATAGAGAATGAGGTTTATTTTAACCTTGCAGCTCTGCAAACGTCGTACCAAATCAATCGCTAATCAATTGGCAATTAATTCCATACGTGCATGATAATATAACAAACAGTATTTAAAAAAAATGAAGGTATAAGATTTTGAATTATTATAAAGTTAAAAGGGGAAAAGTAATTATTGTAGCAAAAATAACTATTATATACCAGTTATTTCCACAGCAAAGTAATGCTAAGTTTTGAGATAATCACTCTGTAACTGTTACATCTCACTGATTCTAATCATATTTTTGGTATTTCAATCTACACGACGCGCAACTATAGAAGGACATGGAAAATGTATTAAAGTAAATAAACGAAATATAGCAATGTCGCACTTTTCTCTAATTTGGCTACCATTATAAACATTTTCAATGTTAAACTGCACTGTTAAAAAAATCAACCTATTCGCTTCGGTCCTGCATCTGTGTGCGTGACCTAGATTCTTAGGGCTGTTAGCTTACAGTCGTCGAATTATGTTACTCTCCGCAATGGTAGGGTTTCGCTATTTTAGTTTCATGTTATGAATGATTTTATCCTTGAAATTAGATACTAAAACATACAGACGAATTGAGAACCTCCTCCTTTTTTGAAGTCGGTTAAAAATAGGTTCATTGTTCAATCTTTTGGTTTGAACTAAAGGTTTGATAGCTTAGGTAAGTAGTAAAACAATGTAGCTCCATCATCATCATCATATCAGCCATAGGACGTAGGACATAGGACATAGGCCTCCCCCAAAGACTTCCAGAGCGATCGGCCTCATGCTCTCTGTATTCAACGACAATTATTAAGTCGTCCGTCCAAATAGTCGTTTCAGTCATTGAAAATTAAAATGGAAAGGAAAAAATCTTTATATAGGTAGGTACGGTCGGCTGCATAATTGCAAACCCACTGTAGAGTAACAAATCGGCTGTGATAAGAATGTTTTCAACACAAGCAAGATTCTAGGCGCCAGCTTTAGTTGAAGTTTAAAGTCTTTTAATTCATGAATTTATCAAAAACAAAAATTATTATAATGAAAATGACATTCCAATATAGTAATTTTAGAACTCTACGGTGGGTTTGCAATTATGCAGCCGACCGTACCTATTTAAAAATGCTTACAAACATTCAGTGCTATTTCATTGGTTCTTACGCTAGGCGATTCCTGTCCTATAAGCGATATTTCTAACTCATTTCAGCCACCTTTTCCCATATGACAAAATAGATAATTATAGGTTGAGAGACCCAACTGTAATCTTACCGCTTAGGAATAAAGTGCTCAATTTATTTCATAAAAGGTCAACTCCCACGCAAACGGTTAAAATAAGAAATGTGTTATTTTCGTAGGCAGGTAGCTTTTACTTACCAAATGAATATCACCGAAGCCTATGAATATTAATAAATTATTAATATGACTACCTTATTTCACAGAATTGCGTGTCTACATAAACATGAGAGCTAAGAATACCTAAATAAGATACCTAATCTATTAATTGGATTTCACGTTGTCTTGACTCTATGATCTCATTGTCTTTATTAACTGTTAGTTGCGCCCCGCGGTTTCACCCGCGTAACTCCCGATCACTTAAGAATGGGTGGGTTGGCTTTGGGGGCCGGGCCCGCGGCCCCCAAAGCCAACCCACCCGTAAGAATTTTGGGAAAAAAGTAGCCTATGTCACTTCTAATGAATTAATGTATCCTCATACCAAGTTTGATCTAAATCGCTTCAGAAGTTTCGGAGCCTATTGGTTCCAAATATACACCAAAAAAACAAAAATCTTTCCTCTTTATAATATTATAGTATTGACTAGTTAAGCTCCGCGGTTTCACCTGCGTAAGTTTCGATCCCGTGGAAACACCAAAATAAAAAGTAGTCAGTAAATTTACTATTCAACATAACAATAGGTAAGTACATATTTTTTTTAATCGAGATAAATCGGGATAAAAAGTAGCCTATGTGTTAATTCAGGTCTCCAGCTATCTAGATAAAGAGTTTCATCGCAATCGGTGGAGTAGTTTTTGCGTGAAGGTAACAAACATACATACACACACACAAACTTTCACATTTATAATATTATAGTAGGATAATATAGATAGACAGCCTATAGATACAATCTCGTATCTAAAAGCTTATTAGATATGGTTTATCTGAATATTCTATTGTTATTGAGCTTGTTTGAATAGCTTTGAACCAGACTGAACCAGTATTTAGTTGTTGCTTAACCTTCTCTTTGTAACGGTAGGACGTTTCGTATTTAATTTGCTTTCTAGTCCCATGAATCTCGGTTTATGGCTGAAACACTATTATAGTAATTGGAGCAGAATTCTAAGCAGTGTGGCGAACAATTTCGAATCTCATTATACGGCACGTTACATACATTAGATAAGTACTTTATTCAATTATTTTAGTAGATATTTGAAACTTGCTTAAAATGAAGAGGAACGGTACCTCCGGTCGCTTCTCCATACAAACGTAGTCGATTGGTTTCTCCCTGGATAATGAAACTAGAGCAAATAATTTTGTGCCATAAAACCTATAACTGCCATGACCATGCCCTTATGTTTTGGTTTTTTACATTCTATTTATTATAGGAAGTACTTAAGAGTCTTAAAAAACAAAAAATATATAAAATCAAGACATAGGGGCATAGGTTTTATGCCACAAAAATATTTGCTCTAGTGTCATTATTCAAGGAGGAAACAGTCGACTTTGTTTGTATGGAGAAGCGACCGGGTACCTTCTTAAGGTGGAAACTATTTTAATGGATACTAACTTTTAACCGCGACTTCGTCCGGGTAGGGTTTGAATTTTTCAAACTCTTTCTTATCGGATGCTTACGTCATACGAACGAAAGAACACACCCTCTAAGTTTCAGGTCTCTACGACCAGCGATGGGTGTGCGTTGATCCGTCAGTCAGTCACTCAGGCATTCAGGACAAAACATTTTATATGTATGGATAATTACGTTTATTGACGTGACAACGTTTTATAAATTGGTTTGCCGGGTGACACTTCAAGAAACTGCGTTACGCTCCGCTGACGTTATGCGCTCACAATGAGAGCGAGTGAGAGGCACGCGTCCCTTCCACTCGGGCATGGTTAGCCCGCCTAAGAGCGAGAGAGACAGACATAAAAAGTGAAAGGCACGCGTCCCTTCCACTCGAGCACAGTTGTTGTCACGTAAAACTTTCGCCCGTATACCGACTTTACAGGCAACCAGTTTTTTTTTGTTTTTATATTACACTAATGTCACTTCAGTCTGCCTGTAACCATGGGATCTGCAAAATTCTTGAAACGTCAGGTTTTAACGTAAAAACAAAATAAACGCGATTATATCCGTTAAAATAGTGTCATTATGAGATAAAGTAGTAAAACTTGACTCCTTATGGTAAAATAAGTGAAAATTTAAAGTATATTTTAAAGTTATTTCTTTATCAAAGTTGCGGGAATCCGTTGGACTCAGAGGTAAATCTTTAGGGGAGGCCTATGTTCAGAAGTAAATGTCCTGTGGCTGATTTGATAATTTCTTTCGAGTTTTTCGGTCAACATGTAAATAGATAAGTAACAAAGCGAGCTTATTTCGCTCTCCCAGTTGTCACATTGCTGAACTCGTCTTTTATGTCGCGTAATGTCAGGGGTCGAGCGATCGATGTAGCGACCGCCTACGCAAACGTCCGCATCCCGTTTACGACAGCAAAACATTACAGGACGCGATTTTATATATTTTATCCTTTACCAATGATAGCGACTTTGTTTTTAACTGGTTGTACATATAAAACGACATTTTAATGGCCCGGTCCGTAACGTATGTATAGATCACATATAACATTATTCCACTCTACCCAAAAATGGGCGTAGGTAAAGTACAAAGGCACTAACTATTAGCACATCTCTTTATATTCTTAAACTAGAAGTAAACACAAATAAATTGGGACAACACTAAACGGTTCGAGTAGCATGAAGCCACTGGACAGAATGGTCTTTTTTTTTGCATGAAACGGAGTGTTCTCTGTTTCATGCAAAAAAAATGGCCAAGTATGAGTTGGAATCGCGCACGTCGAGTTCCGTACCGTGTTGTATGGGAGCCCCACTTAAACATATTTTTTTCTGTTTTTAGTTTCTGTAATCTGTGAAAATTTCAACTACCTATAGCTATCACGGTTTTTGAGATGCCTGGTGACAGACAGACGGATGGACTAACGAACGGCCAGTTAAGTCTTAGAAATCGGGTTCCGTTCTACCCTTTGGGTACGGAACCCTATAAAAGACTGATGAAATATTACAGTAAAACAAAATGGCGTCACAAACCGACGCTCTAACATTGATAAAGTAACTACCATTCCATGACTTCTTCCGTCATAACAAATGTTACAGCATTTTAAAAACTTATCGCTTTTGACATAGACCATCGAGTGTCGATATACCAAAGCTAAAATGTAGTTGAATGGGTCAAATACTTGAGCTGGATCAGGATCGCATGCCTCCGAATTCGATGCGAGTTCGGTATGAACTGCTTTCTGCTTTGATTTTAATATCATGTAAGTACTTTGTTAGAATTAATTTTGTGTTTTGTTTTTATGGTACAATAAAGTGTTTATCTATCTATCTATCTATCTATCTATCTATCTATCTTTCGGTAACCGAGCACATTGAAAAGGGGAGTACGTTTGTATGAAATACCAATACTATTGTGTGTAGGTACCTAGTTATTACAGATTGAATTTGTTTTATTATGATATTTTGGAGGTATTTTGTACGGCTAAGTATTTGAAATTTTGGCCAATTTAGAGGAAGCAGTACTTAGTAGTTTAGAATAAGGTTTAAACTAGAAATGTTATTTAATAGCTTTGCTATGTTAGAATGAGTTATTCCGGAGTATAACGTTATCATTTTAACCATTGGTCGTCTTTAGTCGCTTAGTACCTAAAACACAGTCTGCAAATTCCGCGTTTTGCCTTTACCCATTACGTATTAGTTCACGAGGTAAGTAGGCAAATCGAGATTTAGTTTTAATGCGTATTAGCTTAAGGGCGAGGCGGGCGAATCGAGGTTTAGTTTATAAGCGAGGAAGGCGAATTAACCATAAGTAATAGACCGGTCACGGCGCTTTCAACAAACACTTTCACAACCTGAAGCCCACTGCCCACTGTGCAGAGCGTGTATGGAGGCTGAGGAAACGACCGCGCACGTGCTGCTGGACTGCATGGTACTAACGGAGATTAGACTCAGGACTTTAGGTGACGTTAAAAGCCTTCCAAAGATTTTTGAGAAACCACATCTTGTGGCAAAATTTATGGAAGCGCTGGACTGGTTCACCTCCTGACAAGTAGAACCTCACCCAAAGGGGACATAACTAAAGAGGTCTGATTGCGGAAAACAGCCCGTATATAAGTACAAGGTGACCATAAGTACGTTAAGTCATAAGTTTTACTGATTTTGACCATAAATCAATACTACTAGTAACTTACTTTACTCCGCTATCAAGTAAAATGGAGTTTAAATATATAGATAATTTAAGTACCTATATACCAATTAATTTATCAAAATTCTAAAAAAAAGTGACTTCACTTGCGAGCCGTCGTCAATAGATTGGTACAGCTAGTATAAAAAGAAGAGATTAAGTTAATGATGTCAATGATAGATGACACAACATTTAAAGTAACGAATCATCGTCTTGATGAATAATCGATTATTTTACAGTTCCAACATTACGTTACGAGTAATATGAATATATTTTTAGGTAGATTTCCAAGTACATTTTTTTTTTAACTTTTAAAAATAAGGATGCTTATACTTTATTAAATTATTATTTACTAGCGACCAGCCCCGGCTTCGCACGGTTATATTAAATGCATGTATTATACATACAAACCTTCCTCTTGAATCATTCTATCTATTAAAAAAACCGCATCAAAATCCGTTGCGTAGTTTTAAAGATTTAAGCATACAAAGGGATATAGGGACAGAGAAAGCTACTTTGTTTTATATATACTATGTAGTGATGAAGTGACTATGTAGTGATAACCTATGTGGAAAGAAATGTAATAGAGATAAATGATTTCCTTAAGGTTCCGCTGGTCGATCGTGTTTCCATACAAATGAATTTAGAGTGTTATCGAATTTAATATAATTTAATAAAATAAATATAATTTGTCTATTTCGTCGCCTACATGGGCTAGATAAAGACTTGTTATGTAGATTTAACTTTTGTTTTTTCAAATGCCATAAAGTAAATAAATGGATAACACTCTAAATTCATTTGTATGGAAAACACGATCGACCAGCGGAACCTTAAGATGCCCGACTAAAAGTACATTTCTATTTTACGAATTTCAAACCTGACAAAGAGTGTCAGAAGTAAGTGATACACTTACGACCAAAAACTGGGCACTCTTCACAATGCACGTACTAATGTTGGCTACACTCCAAGTGTTACTGCTTTCTTACACAACTAAAGTTTCACAAATACGTACGTGCAAATAAATGGCTTCATGCTAAAGTTTTAATTACTCTTAACATTTTACTTTCAGCTGAAACTTACCTACTCGCTTTTGTAATTAAGTGCTTAGTTCTTTTAGGGTTTCGTACCCAAAGGGTAAAAACGGATCCCCCGTGTCTGTCCGTCTGTCTGTCTATCACCAGGCTGTATTTCAAGAACCGTGATAGCTAAAGAGTTGAAATTTTCGACTTTGTTGTTGACGATAAAATAGGAATTCGCGGAATAAGTCTTTTGAACTGTAAATTCTTAAAGGTTCACCACAATAACTTACTTAATAAGTACTTTTTTAAATGGACAAAGAAATGAAAAGAAAGGTCACAGATTGTTCTCGTAATAAAAAGGTTTCAATGTTCGAAATAGAAAATATGACTTTTAGAAAGAAATCTACTTATTACCACTTTATTGAATTTCCCGACATTTCACCTCGGAAAGCGGGCGAGGAAATATTCTAGCTCTTGGTAATATCATTGTGTATGAAAATGGCGTTGCCTACATAATATTTGATATTTTATCTGACTATTTTCGGAGTGGATTTTTATAAATGTTAGAAAAGTGAACGTTGTGATTTCTTCTTCTGCTTCTTTGTATACCTAAATACCTGACACAAATTTTGAAATGAATGGGAAAGGTTTAAAATTTTGTTCATGATGAATAAATGTATGGGTGAGGTCATATTTGGCTACTGCAGTAGGTATGCTGACAAGTCTTTGACGTTATTATTACCTGACGGAAGGCTGGAGGACACGTTGAGCCCTACAGAAGCACTGAATTTTGCACAGATTGATCATAATCATGCTCCACCTTCCCAGGTTAGCAGCATCCTGCAGCGACCAACCTAACTTCTTAGTCTGTTCAGTGACTTCCACACTATCCAAGGCAAGTCATGATCAGCGAAAAGGCTCTGAAGGGTTCAGGAAATACGGGGGTTGAACATATTCCTCTCTTCACAAGTGGACTCGGGCATCCCTGGAACTTTGTGAAGTGTGTCAACTAGAACAAGATAAGAGCAATTACTCAATGAATATTTGTAGTTTGATGAAGTTTTCTACCGAATCCCAAACCTTGGTGTGTAAGTTTTGTCACCAGAAATATGCAAAGACTGTTGTCTCACTGCAAAGACAACATTTTTGCTTCTATACCTAACTTAAAAAACTGTCATTGAAAAATACAAAAAGATTTTGTTTTTCCTTTTATTAAAATACTTTCACAACGATGGCTCCGTTTTACAAGACAGGCGAAGATACCTACTTACTTACCTAAGAGAAAAAACTGGCCCTCTATGATAAATTTTACTGTCGTCAACCTTTCAAATTCAGGGCAGGTAATCTAAAAGTAAATAACCTTTTGTTTTTACATATACTGACCTTTTCGGAGAAAATTTCCGCTTTAATGGACACTCGCCCTTATCTTTTGTGATGTTTAATTAAGTTTTAATTCGCAACACGTGTCAGGCATTTAATTAGGTGTTAATTTAGGACGTTATGTATTAATGTATATGCGGGGAATCAAGCAAATTACCAATTCTAAGGGTTTTATATTTAATATATTTCACCCGCGTAACTTCCGATCCCGAAATCACTATCACTACATAGTATAAAATAAAGTCACTTATTCGCCGTCACTATGTCCCTATTTCCCTTTGTATGCTTAGATCCTTAAAACTACGCAACGGATTTTGATGCGGTTTTTTTTAATAGATAGAATGATTCAAGAGGAACGTTTATATGTATAATACATGCATAATATAGCCGTGCGAAGCCGGAGTGGGTCGCTAGTATCAGGATAAAAAGTAGCCAATGAATCAATATATTCTCATACCAAGTTTCATCAAAATCGGTCCAGTAGTTTCGGAGCCTATTCAGGGCAATTAAACAAACAAACTATCTTTAATCTTTATGATATTTGTATAGATATACCTAGACTAGCTGCGCCACGTGATTATGGTTATATTGACTTACTACAAAACAGTGAATAAGATTCCGCTTTTATCAAACTAATACTTAAATACAGATTATTTAGATATAAGTGAAAGAAACCATGTTTTCCAATTATATTTTTAAGTTATAACCCAGCATTTTAAGGCCTCTAACTTGACCTAACGACTGCTACAAGAGGTCATCTTTCCTTATTATAATATTACAATGTATCCTCATCCAAGTTTCATCAAAGTTGGTCCAGTATTTTCGGAGCCTATTTGTTACAAAAAAAAAATATACTTATGCTCTTTATAATATACCTTCTGATAGTACAAAAGTATAGGTAGATAATAAATAACCTCTCTACCTCTATGTTTAATCAATCATTGTTCTATTAAATTGCATTTTATCCGTGACAAGATAAAATTACAATATATTTCATCTTTATGTAGGTTAGAAATTCATTATTTTATCTCTGTTTACAATCTGGAACGTCTTTAAAAGTACTCGTAAAACAATATTATCTTTTGTTCGTCTCGATCACTTTTTAAATTGAAAGCCGGTTCGAACAATGTTTTTTTCTTTACAAAGAAAATTTCTCATAATTAAGCTGATGTTTTTACAAGACGTACTTTAGAAAAATGTACAATTTAAGGTTGGTATTTTTTATTTTCATTTTTAGGGAACAGGATTAATGTAAAATCACGTTATGTTTCGGAAGCCATATGTGCACTTTTGGCCCCTCTTACTTTATTTGATAGATTGCTAATAATTAAGCTGATGTTTTTGCAAGACGTACTTTAGAAAATGTACAATTTATGGTCGGTATTTTTTCATTTTGAAGAACCGAGATGCAAAAATAAAACCGCTCTATGTTTCGGAAGCGATATTTGCACGTTTGGGCCTTGTTACTTTATTTCATAGATTGTTAGGTTAGGTTAGAGGCACCAATTTAGGCTGTCCACCATGACACAAAAAATACCAAGTTTCAATAGTAGGTATAGTTCTTATAGTTTCGGAAAAAAGTGGCTGTGATATACGGCAGACAGACAGACATGACGAATATATAAGGGTTCCGTTTTTTGTCATTCGGCTACGGAACCCTAAACTAGGTTAGAGGCAGGCAGAGAGATTAAAATTAAAATAGATATGACATGGGGACATTTTTAATACTTTTTTCAAATTATGCACATTGGAATCGACAAGTGACAAGGGTCAAAAGTCAAGAATATTAAATACTGGCAGCCGCCATTCCGCCTGCGTAAGTCCCGATACCGTGGAAATATCTAGATAAAAATTAGCCCAAAGATTCAATTTATCTTCATACCTAGTTTCATTAGACTCGATCTAGTCCTTTAAGAGCCTTAGTTAACAGATAAAACGATAAACCACCACAAAATCCATATAACTTAAATTCCTAGACCAAATAGGCCTGGTATATCCTATGCCTCAATCAGTAAAAAAAGCCGTCAGGAATCAGATTAAACTTATTGAGTCACTAACTGCGTCCTGCGGTTTCACCCGCGTAAGTCCCGATTCCGCGAGAATTTCGGGATTATATATAAAGGACCAGCTATTTTAGGCAAATCTGAGCGTAGGTTACGTAAATATAAAGGCACTTATCATCAGAACATATTTTAATCATATAAATTACATACCCATTTACCACAACGCTTAATCCACTCACTAAAAGGTATTAAACTAATTAACTCAAATAAATGGTACGACCATAAAAAGGTTCGGACATCATGAAGCTACTGCGACAGAATGAACCACGTTCCGTCATTTTATTCCTATTTATAGACACAAAACAGTAGTCAAGATGGCGGCGCCTTGACGTATACATAAAATGAAGCACTGTATTGTTGACTTCCTTCAGTCGTTTTCGTTTTGTTACTGACAGGATTAAAAGTATACTATGTCCTATACTACTCCTTCTCCTAAACTACCACTCATCTGATTTTCATCCAAATCAGTCTAGGCGTTTGACCATGAAGAAAGAACAAACCAACAAATTTTTCTGATTAACAATACTAGTAGGTACTTACTTATATATAAATAAAAAAAAACGAAATTAACAAAAATACAAAAAAAATACCATACAAAAGGCACACATTAAACAATAAACACCACAGGCACAAACAAGAATAATTCCAAACACTCAGAAATTAAAAACAAAAAACCCCGTCTTCCAAGGCGTCCCTCCGACCCAAAGTCCCAAGCAAGCTGGCAGCGTTCCCCCTCTGGATCGTTAAGCTAATACGCTGGGAAAGGAAACTACCGGCCCTACGGTCCCCAGTGGCCTCGCAAAGACACGAATATGCCTTTGGCTTTGCCTTTGGCTTTGCCTTTGCTTTTTATGCCTTTGGGTTTCGAAACTATTGAGTTTCGAAACCCAAAGGCATAAAAGCGTAACACCCAGGGATATTTTGGTACTTACGCATCTTTAGGGATTCAGCACCAAATATTAGTTAGGTTTAGGATTTTCAATATGGTCACTCACAACGTCTTGAAAACTAATTCAAGACGTGTGGAAAGAACACCCTTATGTATCACAAATGTATATTGTAGGTAGGTAGGTATTTACTTACAAATCTACACAAAGGAACAAAGATTTCCGAATATATTCTCATCTTCTCCTCAACGAATGCCGTCTGAACTATGATCATTACGTCATGTTACACACGAAAACAATCTTCACAAACATTACTAAATGAAGATTAGTTTGTTTGTTTTGGAACAGAAGAACAAATAAGTGGGTCGAGGGAGATCTACATATATCTTCTATACTAATAATAATAGAAGGTATTACTATAAGTCTGTATGTGGAAGCAAATTAGAAAAATAGAGTATTGTTTTTTTTTTCTAAGACATCTTTATAGATGTCTTAGAAAAAAAACCTACAGTCTAGTTGAAAACATCTCCCTCTTTAGGGTTCTGTATCCAAAGGGTCAAAATGGAACCTTTTTACTATAAGACTCCACTTTCTGTCTGTCCGTCACCAGGCTGTATCTTATGAAACGTGATAGCTAGACAGTTGAAATTTTCACAGATGATGTATTTCTGTTTCCGCTATAGCGACAAACACTAAAAAACAGAATAAAATAGTACGGAACCCCTCGTGCGTTTTGACTCATAATATAAAGCTTTATTTTCTAGGAAGGTTGTGGTATACTTTGCATCAAAATCTAACAAGCAGAACCTGAGTAACTAAATAACGAAAAACTGCGGCAATTCGCGTTTCGAGCACCGCGTTTCGACGTGGTATTTGTGCTGATTTTCTCACAGGACTTACGAAGGTAAAACCGCGGGGCACAGCTAGTTACTATTGTAATTTATTTTACGCATTCCCCTATCTCTTCTGAAATGAAGATTAAATTACAGGAGAATAGAGACAACTTCTAAATCTTAACCTTTCCACGCTTGCTCCCAGTCGTTCCCACCTATATCTAACGGATAAAAATCTCAGTAGTTACCTACCAGTGGATACGTAGCAAAGCTTAGTTCCTAAATAATTTGTCAGTTGTGTCACGTTTTTTATGTAACATTGATAAAATTGTTAAATAAGGTTTAATATTCCCTTGATCATCATCATCATCATCTTTTATTTGCCCTAATCCTCACCTAACAACGTACCCACTGAGAAGAAATGGGAAAAAAATCTCAGTAGTAATCTACCAGTGAATACGTAGCAAAGCTTAGTTCCTAAACAATTCGTCAGTTGTGCCACGTTCGCACCTATTTTAATGTAACATTGATAAAATTGTTAAATAAGGTTTAATGTTCCCTTGATCCTATTCATTATCATCATCTTCCTGCCCTTATCCTTATTTATTTGGGGTCGGTGCAGTATGTCTTCTTCTTTCTTTGACTGCTATTAGTCGTCATCTCATCGTTCACATTCACTTCTCTCATGTCTTGTCTCACGCAGCCCATCCATCTTTTCTTAGGTCATCCTCTTCCTCTCTATCCCTCTACATTCATACTCATCATCATCACTCTTTTAGTCACATGCGTCTCTTATCTTCTCATCCCATGTCCATACTAACTGAAACGGTTCCCTTTTACTTTTGGAACGAAAGTTCCTTATCGCGCGTTGCGCAAGGGGGCTGACAGAAAAAATTAAGACCAAAAGTTGTAACGACACTTTTTGCATAGAAAACAAGCCAGTTATTTTCATTTCGTCTTTCTATTTCGCATTGAACAGTGTGGTGTCGCGACGATTATTTACAAAGACAAAATATATATATTGTAAGCAGAATCCTCTCTTGAGAGCAGAAAAGTGTCGTCACGTCCGTTGTTATAAGTCAAACTTGCTGTGCGCAATGCCGATCCCCACCACCGCCTATAAAAGCGAGCGCTTTAGTGGTAAGCGGGTTGATTCAGTTTTAGACTTAGTAATTAAAAGGTGATTTATAAGCTAAAACAGTTATTAATGTCAAATCTACCTTAATAATTAACTACCTACGGTTTAGCTGCTATTTTAAATTATAATCGCTTCTGATTCCTTAAATGAGCAGTGGCATAGGATCATTTTCCCCCTGATTTCTAACAATATTTTATTACAATTCCTTCACTAATTACTTAATCGTTTTCCTCCTCCTCTCAAGTTTTTCAGTAACTGGTTCCCTCTATCCTACTATAGTGTTAAATATCTTAGATTGCCCTCGTTTCTGAACAATGGCTAAGATAAATGATTTGTCCTCGACAGAGGCGTCCTGTTTTTATCTGATTGCCTCCACCAGCTCCACCTGGCTCAGATGGTTTGTTCAATGCCTTCGGAATCGTTCATAAATCACAATGCTTTTTCTATTTTGAATCTTTGTACTATTTGATTTTAGATTTTTAAGCTGACTTTGAAAAAGAGACGTCAGTGCTTTTCTAGTTTTATGTTATGACGTTTTTTGAAAATCACTACATAGTATAAAACAAAGTCGCTTTTTCTGTCCCTATTTCCCTTTGTACGCTTAGATCTTTAAAACTACGCAACGGATTTTGATGCGGTTTTTTTTAATAGATAGAGTGATTCAAGAGGAAGGTTTATATGTATAATACATGCATAATATAGCCGTGCGAAGCCGGCGCGGGCCGCTAGTATTCATATAATGCACGCCGCGGTTTTACCAGCGTTTCCGATCCCGTGGGAATATTGGGATAAAAATTAGCCTATGATATTCCCTATTAATCAATGTATCCTCCTACCAAGTTGTCCAATGTCAAGTAGTTTCGGAGCCTATTTGTTACCAACAAAAAATATACCATAATTTTAAGTGAAAACGTCATAAGAAAACGATGAAAAATTTAAATTTTTTTGTTATTCCTTTATATATATTTTTTTTACCTTAAGTAGTCTATTCATCGCTCTTCACCATAACACAAGCTCAGATGAGCAATATTATTATTAAATACTCTGTTTCCTAAGTAACCATGACGCGTCATGGTCATAAATTACCATGACGCATGACGTCACACAATATAACCGTGACACTTTTTTGTGTTCCATCAATTTATTAGAGGTTATCACGTCAAAAAAAAACCTTTCTTCTTTAAAATACTAATACAGATTTAATAAGGTTGACTTTCAACGGATCCTCTACTTTCAATGGCTCCCCGTTGAGAGTTTTTTTCACTCTCACCGGCCCCCCTGGACTAATATTTTCCTTCGCTTTGTCTAGCTGTTACTGTTCTGTAATTATGTGGTTTAAATAACGCCTCTAATTCTCATTACAGTTTTATTATCTAGAAGATTACGGTTAGAGATAAAAACAAGATTTATGAAACAATTTCGAGACTGTGCCTAGAATTTTGTGAAGCAATTATTAGATAAACCTAGATTACTTTACACTTTATATTATAGCTGAAATTAATATAAATTTTAATGTTCATAAAATTAAGAATTCATTAGGAACATGAAAAATATTTAGTGTAAAGTAAATGGAATTTTAACATTTCAGGGGAAAAAAAGGTACTTATTGCTTTTCAGTTACCTTTATTCGCTTAACGGCAGAAATTAAAGTTGTAAGTATATATAAAAAAATAATGTTCATAAAGTTAAGTAGGTATTCATTACCTACTTCATTTTATGAACATTTGAATATTTTTATTTTTTTTATTAGGTTTTTTAGTTTAGCTGAAATTAATATGAATTTAATGTTCATAATATTAAGTATTCATTATATGAAAAATATCATAAATATCATTGGTAAAGTAAATGTATACTTACTTATCTTAAGACAAAATAAGAGGTTGCAATTAGGTTTATTTAGCAGAAATGAAAAAATAAAATAATATTAAGTATTCATTACATGAAGAATACTCGTATCTTATGTAAGGTAAATGTAAATTTAACTTAAAATAAAGAAAATGAGAGATTGATTGGTTATCTATTAAAACTGAATTTAAATAAAATTAATATTTATAAAATTAACTATTCATTACATGAAAAATATCTTATGTAAAGTAAATGTAAATTTAACTGAAGACAAAGAAATTGCTTTTAGATTATCTTTCAAAATATTTTCCGTAGTCATATTTCAAAGACCCTAGCGAAAGTAAAAATATAATTTATTTGTAAAATAAGGAACTTTCTTCATCTCGCACTAAACTCAACGGGAACAAACTTTTTATCACAGTTGCTCATAAAGTGGATCTTATTAAACCGCTTTTAGGCTCATAATGCAACGTATTATACACGCGTGCGATAAAAAAAAATCCAACTTGTGCTAAAATAATACGTCATCCCGATATGTCAAATACGTATCTTACTGCTAATGACATTAGTAGATGAAACATTCTTAAGGACATCATTCAAATCATACCCAAAAATTAAGGTGCCGGCCAGAAAAAAAAATGTTTCTATCTTGTAGAGAATAACATTTTAAATAATGTTTACTAAGGCAACAAAGAGCTACGATCAAAAATCGTTGAGTTATTTTACATTGAAAACCCAAAAAATGCATGTGGGTATTTTTTGTTAGAAACATGTATGATCTCCTTTATCTGGGTTATACTGTTTTGATGTATAGAAAAAGGTACCATCCAAAGAGTTTTTAAGCCTTGCTGGCTTAAAACTCTTTGTTGGTACCTTTTTTCTTCTTTTCAAAAGGTTGTCTCTAAAGTCTGATAACGAACGATAATATTACGTGATGACGTCTTTGAAAATAATTAAAAATTGAGTTTTGTTTTTATTTTGTTTTTTCTTCATTAAGTACATAAATATATTTTTTCTATATATTCTGTTTTTAATGAAACCCGGAACTAATAATGCTTACCATTATATAGAATATAATGGTAAGCATTATATTCTGTTTTTAACCGCCGCGCGCCGACGCAAAAACAAATGAAAAAAACCCTAAAATATTGTATGTCAGACGCTGTATAGGTTAAAAAGTCTTTTGCCTAGCCTTTCGGGAGTGTAATTAATAAAAAAAAATAGTAAACATAACCTAAAATTCTTAAAAACTTTTTATTATTAAAATTTTAACAAGTCTTTTTTTTATTCGCAACTGTGATAAAAAACGTCGTACGATACACGTGTGAATTGATCATTCCATCTCGGCTTTTGCCACGCTCGCGTTCCGCTCGCGCGTCATAAACCGCCTCTATGGAATGATCAACTTTCCACACTTGTATCGCAATGTACTATAACTGTTCAATTAAAAAGTAGAACACGAAAATAATGAGTTTTCAAACTTGTCATGGAAATTTTGAAGATGGTTTTCAGGGTTCTGTACCCAGTGGGTAAAAACGGAACCATATTACTAAGACTTCAGTGTCCGTTTGTCTGTCTATCACCAGGCTGTATCTCATGAACCGTGATAGCTAGACATTTGACATTTTCACAGATTGTGTATTTCTGTTGCCATTATAAAACAAATACTAAAATCAGAATACGACTTACGACTTTCTTCTAATAGACGTTACACACAAATATAAATACTCGATAGTACTCAGTGTGATTATCAACATGTTAGCTATGTCTTTAATTGTGTGAGTGGTATAAGCCGCCACCCGCTACACCAACCGACGTGGGTTCCATCCACTGGTTACGTTGTTATAATGTTCAAATTAGTGCTGCACAGGATTGTAAACGTTACGGTGACGGTGGACATTTGAACGTTGATTGTACCTATACTCTCCGGTTCAGAACGTTGGGCTACCTAAGTATTTGTTTCAGGATTTATACAGTCTGTAAGTAAAACTCTGTAATCCCTCTAAAGTACATTGAGGTTACCAATTAGCTGAACCCCACGTGACCCAGAGCTCACTCGCACATCTGTAAGGTTGTAAAGTAATGTTACCTAATTCTGTTTTTTTTTTTAACAATATACAATACAATACCACTACATAGTATAAAACAAAGTTGTACGCGACGGCCATAGTTATAGATAGATAGATAAATAGGATAGTTATAGTATTTTTATGTTTTATAAGTTAATTAAGTACATACTATTGTGAATTGTTAATAAATAATATTTTTCTCTGTCTTTTATTGAAAAGATAGTAAGAAGGATACCTAAGTAAAATAGAATACGATAGATAGGTAGGTAGGTAGCTGAGACAGAGATAGGTAGGTGAACAAGATAGAAAGAGATAGGAATATAGATGTAAACAATAGGAAACAGTGTCTGAAAAATATAGGTAAAAGTTAGGTCTCCTGTAGAGCATAAAGATAGGGCTAATAGGCCGTTAATGTTAAAGACTGAAAATAGGTTATTTGTAAACGTACGTTGCGTGCGTTCGAGCAGACGTCTCGCGCCGCACTGACAGCGCGCAAATTGGAGGGCGCATATTTATACCCCGAACATTCAAGGGTGTTTTAGGGGTGCAAGGGGTTGTTTTCCGGGACCCATTTTTAGAACATAAGATGTATAGTTGTAGGAACTATTGTAATTAGTTAAGTGTGATTTGTAATAGTTTGTAGTTTTTAGATATTCAATAAAGTTGTAAGAGGGGTGAGGCAGATGTTGGGGGATGCGCGAGCATATAAATATAGGACCACTCTCGCGCTCAGGGAGACGGCCAGCATACGCCCAGCGGACAACAACTCTGTAACCACATAACCAACTCTCGCCACCACCTACGACTCTGCCTGACCACTCTGTTTCCCAATTGTAACCTGGGGTTTTATTATTTTGGGACTCTCCACGTACCACTAAACTCCGAACCAGCATAGCGTGCGACCATCGCGCATATTGGTCCTTCGAACCGGATTTATAAATCTACCCACATCTCTCTACATCGAATTTACCATCTACGCCGAGTTCACTACGTGGAAGAAACAATGCCTATCACCACACGGTCGCAAGCAGGAAAACAGCAGTTACATAACGTCGACGCCATCGTCGACCCCGTCCCGTCGACGTCCCATAGAAACATAGAAAACGTTGAAGCACTACCGACGACGAATGAAGGCAAGAAACAGACTCCGAATCCTTCAGCCAGTCGTCCCGCTTCCCACCAGGGTAGCCACAGAGCTTCATCCAGGGCAAGCAGAAAAGCAAAATCAGACCGCTCGCTACAGCTCGCTCGAGCTAGGGTTCAGCTCGCCGCTGCTCAGCTCGCTGTTATAGAAGCCGAAGCCGAGGCTGAGAACGACGACTGCGACGATATAGCATCAGAACTTTCTAGAAAGGACGAGGAAGACGAACAGAAGCGCGTGCAGTCGTGGCTAATAGAAAACGAGAAGGCAATATGTGAGAGAGAGACAGCGATACGTCCTACAGCTACCAAAGAAAATCCGTCCGCCAACCCTCTCAACAATAACGTGAAACAACAGACACAGACCGTCGATTTGAATGAACTAGCCTCAGCTATCGCGCTGGCAGCAAGGTCGGGAACGCGTTACGTCACAGAACTAGCACCATTTTACGGATCGCATCAAGACTGGCTCTCGTTCAAGGCGGCCTATAATGAAGTGGCGCCACTCCTATCTGAAAATGAGAAACTATCGAAGTTACGTCGCTGTCTGCGGGGGAAAGCAAGAGAAGCCGTAGACAACCTACTAATCTACAGTACAGACTCCGACACGATTATCAGAGCCCTAGAATCGCGTTTCGGGCGTCCTGACGTCATCGCTATCAACGAACTAGAGAGACTTCGCAGTTTACCGCGTCCGACAGATGCTCCTAGAGATGTATGTATCTTCGCGAGTCGAGTATCGAACATAGTAGCTACGCTGCGTGCCCTAAACAAAGACTACTACCTACACAGTCCGGAGGCCGTCAAAGCTACAATAGACAAGATGACAGCCATGATGAGGTACCGGTGGTTCGATTACGTCGTGGATCAACCGTCCGACGAGCCCGAGCTACTGAAACTGTCCAAGTTTCTGAATAGAGAAGCCGACCGATGCGGGGCGTACGCTCAACCTGAGATCGTTCAACCTATACAGACAGATACTTCGAATAAACGTACACAGAAAACCTACAGCACGGTGAACAAACCGATTAAATGTTTCTTTTGCTCCGTCGAGGGACACTTCGCCTCACAGTGTCAGAAGTTCCTAGATGAAGACGTGAACACTCGTTGGGAAATGGCGAAAAAACACAGACTTTGTTTCGCCTGCCTAAAATATAAGAGCAACACTCATCGATGCCGGCGAATAAAATGCGAAGTCGATGGATGCCCACGTTATCATCACAAACTACTTCATTACGTTCGTAATAACGAGCGTGCGACAGAGAGAGAAGATAGAGGACGAAGCGAGACAGTACAATCGACTTGGACCGCAAAAGAGACCTTTTCCTACTTGAAAATACTACCTGTTCAAGTATCGGGACCTTCAGGCGTAGTAGACACGTACGCACTCCTGGACGACGGCTCCACTATATCATTAATCGACGCACAGATTGCCCGTACCGCAGGACTGAGAGGTCCAACAGACCCATTGAACATCGAAACCTTTGCAAGTAACCAAATTACAGCTGGAAAATCGCGTCGCGTGAAACTAACTCTAAGCGGAGCGACACAAAACTTCATAATATCGGCCAATACAATAGAAAACATGAAACTTTCAACACAGACAGTTAACTCGAGCGACCTGAAAAACTATAATCATCTGCGTGACATCGAACAATTTCTTGAATATCAAAATGCAAGCCCAAGGGTTTTGATCGGACAAGATAACTGGCACCTACTACTTGCGACTGAGGTACGAAAGGGACGCAACGATCAGCCCGTCGCCTCACGCACACCACTAGGCTGGGTTCTCCACGGAGCGCAAACACGAACACTCGGGCGCACACTGAGCTTCGTCAACTGTATAAACAACAATAACAACGACTATAACATGGACGAAGAACTGAAAAAATACTTCGCGTTAGACTCGATAACAATTGAACCGAAACGACCACAGAACGATCCAGATGAGATAGCATATACGAGGCTGCGCGTCGGAGTGAAAGAGACAGGTCCGTCACCTGTCTCTTTCACTCCGACGCGCAGCCTATGAAACCCCGTTACTTTGGAAAAATGAAAATAGTACGATGCCTAACAATTATGAAAATACGTTGAAACGATTATATAACATAGAGAAGAAATTAGACAGAGACCCGCTACTGAAAGAAAAATACAACGAACAGATGACTCAACTTATTACAAAGAAATACGCGGAGCTAGCGCCACCAACTCGACACGCAAATAGAACTTGGTATTTGCCACACTTTGCAGTACTTAACCCGATGAAACCTGGGAAAGTGAGGATCGTTCACGACGCAGCGGCAAAGACACAGAGTGTGTGTTTAAATGACTATCTGATGACCGGCCCTGACTTACTTCAATCACTGCCCGGGGTATTAATGAGGTTCAGACAACATATCGTTGCCGTAACTAGCGACATCTGTGAAATGTTTATGCAAGTGAAGATAGCGCCGAGCGACAGAGACGCGCTGAGGTACCTATGGAGAGGGGACAGGCGCGACGACGAACCTCCGGCGGAATATCGTATGACGTCACTAATATTCGGCGCGTCATGTTCGCCGTCTACCGCTATATTTGTAAAGAATTTTAACGCTATGAAGTTCGAGAAAGAGTACCCGGAAGCGACCTCTGCTATAATTAAAAATCATTACGTCGACGATTATTTGGGCAGCTACAGAACAGAAGAGCAGGCGATAGAAATAGCCCGCCGAGTCCGTGACATTCACAGTCACGCTCACTACGAGTTACGACAATGGACTTCGAACTCTCTACGCGTCATAGAAGCGCTCGAGCCGAACTCCGCACAACTACATATAAAAGATATAGACAGCGACTCGAAAACAGAACGCGTCCTGGGTTTGATATGGAAACCGGCTACAGATACGCTTACGTTCAACTTAAACATGTCACGATTACCTAAAGGGGCTGTGGAAAACGAGGAACCTACAAAAAGAGAAATTTTGAAGATTATGATGTCAATTTTCGATCCACTTGGCTTCGCGTCACTAATAACAGTAAACGCTAAAGTTATCTTACAACAAGTCTGGCGGCGCGGCACCGAATGGGATGAAAAAATAGATCGAGATCTCGCCGTCAAATGGAAACTATGGATAGAAAATATGAAAAAACTACATAACATTGCAATACCTAGATGCTATCTACACTACAGTGAACCTAAGTCGCGCCAGCTGCATATCTTCGTAGACTCGAGCGAGACAGCCTACGCCGCCGTCCTTTACTGGCGCGTGACGTCACCTGATGACAGCGTACATCTATCTTTCGTCACATCTAAAGCGAAGGTAGCCCCACTCAAGGTTACGTCGGTTCCTCGCCTGGAGCTTCAGGCTGCGGTGATGGGGAGTAAAATAGCGACGTCAGTCATCGAAGAACACGACGAAAAACCAGACAAGAAGTTTTTTTGGACCGATAGTAAAACCGTTCTCACTTGGATACAGAACGGGGCGCGTACCTACAGACCGTTCGTAGCTCACCGCATCGCCGCTATCGAAGACAACAGTACAGTACATGAGTGGCGGTGGGTTCCGACCAAGCTAAACGTTGCGGACGACGCGACCCGCGAGATCCCGCGGGACCTCGATCAAAATCACAGATGGTGGAAGGGCCCTGAGTTTCATCTAAATGACCCGTCACAGTGGCCCTCAGAAAAACCTATATGTACCTACTGAGAAAACCGACGAGGAGCGAGTGAATCACATTTCAATGAAAAAACAAGAAATAGAACTAAAAAACTCGGTTCCGGACTGGAATAGATTTTCAAAATGGGAACGACTACTACGTACTACGGCTATAGTACTCAAGTTTATTTATGTTTGTCGTAGAAAGAGACAGACTATACTATACAACAAACGAACAAAGGAGAACAAGAAAGACGATCCTGACTGGAAACAACATAGAAGAGAAACAATTTTACCTCAAAAGAAAAATGAAATAGTAAACAAAAAAGATAACTCGAGAAAGTACCTACCAATAGAAGCGAGTTATCTACAGGAGGCTGATAAATTGTTAGTTCGAGCGAGTCAGGTAGAAACGTCCTACGAAGAAATTAGTCATCATCCCGACGGACAACGAGCGAGCCGAGCCGCCCGCGCCGCCATCGTCAGCGCCCGCGCCCGCTCCAGCCTGCAGTCAAACCGAGCCGAGCGGGTAGCCAGCCGTCGAGTACCGGTTTTGAGTGCGTCAACGCTGCGGTCGACGCACGGGGGCCGGGATGTACGCGACGGCCATAGTTATAGATAGATAGATAAATAGGATAGTTATAGTATTTTTATGTTTTATAAGTTAATTAAGTACATACTATTGTGAATTGTTAATAAATAATATTTTTCTCTGTCTTTTATTGAAAAGATAGTAAGAAGGATACCTAAGTAAAATAGAATACGATAGATAGGTAGGTAGGTAGCTGAGACAGAGATAGGTAGGTGAACAAGATAGAAAGAGATAGGAATATAGATGTAAACAATAGGAAACAGTGTCTGAAAAATATAGGTAAAAGTTAGGTCTCCTGTAGAGCATAAAGATAGGGCTAATAGGCCGTTAATGTTAAAGACTGAAAATAGGTTATTTGTAAACGTACGTTGCGTGCGTTCGAGCAGACGTCTCGCGCCGCACTGACAGCGCGCAAATTGGAGGGCGCATATTTATACCCCGAACATTCAAGGGTGTTTTAGGGGTGCAAGGGGTTGTTTTCCGGGACCCATTTTTAGAACATAAGATGTATAGTTGTAGGAACTATTGTAATTAGTTAAGTGTGATTTGTAATAGTTTGTAGTTTTTAGATATTCAATAAAGTTGTAAGAGGGGTGAGGCAGATGTTGGGGGATGCGCGAGCATATAAATATAGGACCACTCTCGCGCTCAGGGAGACGGCCAGCATACGCCCAGCGGACAACAACTCTGTAACCACATAACCAACTCTCGCCACCACCTACGACTCTGCCTGACCACTCTGTTTCCCAATTGTAACCTGGGGTTTTATTATTTTGGGACTCTCCACGTACCACTAAACTCCGAACCAGCATAGCGTGCGACCATCGCGCACAAAAGTCACTTTCCGCTGTCTGTCCCTATGTATGCTTAGATCTTTAAAACTACGCAACGGATTAATGCGGTTTTTTTTAATAGATAGAGTGATTCAAAAGAAAGGTTTTTGTATAAAAAAATAAACTATCACAATAGCTAGTACAATATAAATAAAAATAACAAAATATTGTTTAGATTTATTTTTGATTTTTTATTTTGTTATTGTTTTTTATACTTACCTATTTTGTGATTGTTTTAATGTAAATAAATATAATCTATGGTTTAAAAAAAAAAATGTAAGTAAATACTATTTTTTTTCAGATATGCGACTGAGTGAGCTCTGGGTCACGTGGGGTTCAGCTAATTGTTATTCCGACTGAAAATATAAGCCGGGGCAACAAAAATAAACCAGCTGTAATAATTTTAACTGTCTAGCTGCAATGAGATTCAGCCCAGCCTGGTGACAGACAGACAGACGGACAGTGGAGTCTTAGTAAAAGGGTCCCATTTTCACGTTTGGGTACGGTACCCTAAAAATGGACAGTGATAAAAGTTACCTACTCTTAAATTAATTTATACAACCGTTTTAAAAAACAGCGAGTGTGGGACACAAATTGATAACCTTGAAATAATTCCAAAGCGCTCAGTTTTGTGTTGTACGTACTCAGTTTACGTCCTTTATACCCTCTCTCTCACATTTAAATATGAAAAGGTTTTCATTCAACGTGAAATATGTTAATAACATCAGAGAACCCATTTTACAAAGCTCGCTTATAGGAATCGTATATTTATACCTAAATTTTACAATTTCACATTATATATTTTACTAGCGACCCATAGCGGCTTCGCACGCTATATTATGCATGTATTGTACATATAAACCTTCCTCTTGAATCACTCTATCTATTAAAAAAAACCGCATCAAAATCCGTTGCGTAGTTTTAAAGATTTAAGCATACATAGGGATATAGAGACATAGGGACAGATAAAGCTACTTTGTTTTATACTATGCAGTTATAGTGATTATTGACTAACAGCGCTTCGCAGCTTCACCAGCGTACGTTAGATATTGTGAGAACATTGAAATAAAAATATATGTGTAAGTCAGTCGAATGACTAATTGAGACGGATCAACGCACAGCCTGACCGCTGATCGTGGAGATTTGAAACTGGGAGGGTGTGTTCTTTGTATGACGTAGGCATCCGATAAGAAAGGAGTGTCCAAAATGCTACACCTAAGGGAGTGAAAAAGGGGGGCAAAGTTTTTATGGGACAACGTGATTCATTAGTCTAATCCTAATAAAACCATTTTCGATTTCTACGCGGGCAATACCAAGTAGATACTTAATAAATTAGTAGGCCTGTGAAAGTATAGGTTTCTATATAATTACTTCCTTGATAAATAAAAATACTTATTTACTTGTTAATTGACTACCCCCAAGCTCTGGCAGAGAGCCAGAGTGATTGCCAGTGGCGCCCTTTACGTTAACTGTTAACGCCTGAAACTTTAACTAAGAAAACATTGTTAAGTGGTTGTTCACTGATTGTTTGGGGGTAGTTTGTTGTTTATTTGACTTATGGGAATGGAAATAATTTATGCAACTACGCTTGAGGTTTGAATATTTGACGATCTCTGTAACCAGGGCCGAAGCCTTCAAAAATGATAAAAAATGAAAAAAAAAAAAACACAGTAAGATGAAACCCATTAGAAAAGGAGGGGAATATGATAAAAATAAAAGTAGAAAGTAGAGATCAGAAAGTAGAGATTTCAACGAATAAAAAGCCAGACTTTTTGGAAAAAGCTGATATTTTGACGCGAGAATTTTCGATTGAAATTTAGGGTGCTTTTTTGATATTAAGTTAAAATAAGGCGAAAAAATAAATATTTTAAACCAAATAAATTACAGTGTATTTGGGACATAATAAGGTAAGTTTTCACCAAATTTCGTAGAAAAAAAAACATTTTTGAAAAAGATAAAAATAAAAAACCAAAAACTGGGTTATTTGAATTTTTCACCTAAATTTTGAGGTTATGTGAAAAAATTGTAAAATAAAAGTTGTAGATCTTTTTATTACCTACAACTTTGCCATTCAACTTTTTTCCATAGGACTTGTAGTTTTGCCGGAAATCAAGATAAACCATTTTTTACCCTTAAAACCCCCCCCCTCCCACTTCCCGAACTCGGATCGACCGTAATTTATTTTTCCTTTCATTTTTATCATATTCCCCTCCTTTTCTAATGGGTTTCACCCTACTGTGATTTTTTTTGGTTTCAAAAATTATCGACCCTGGTCTAGGTGGCCGAACACGCGACTGCACCGCAATAAGTGTCGAAATGAAGGACAAGGCTTGACTTGACTTTGACCTTAACTACTTTTATTCCGATATCCTAAAATACGTAACTATAAAATACAATAATTAAGCTTATTTTGCACAATGACTGACCTTAATCCTGATTAAGCATTTCTTAACAAGGCACTTGTTATTTATTTAATGAGACAACCGTGCCTTGAGAATATCTAACAAGATAGGTACTTGATATCGAGTGTCACTTCTTAGCTCTTAAGTTCACTCGTTGTTAATAGTTTTATTTGAAACTAGCTGCGCTCCGCGGTTTCACCCGCGTAACTCCCGATCCCGTGGGAATATCGGGATAAAAAGTAGCCTATAACCTTCCTCGATAAATGGACTATCCAACACAAAAAGAATTTTTCAATTCGAACCAGCAGTTCCTGAGATTAGCGCGTTCAAACAAACAAACAAACAAACTCTTCAGCTTTATAATATTATATATATATAATACTAGCTGTCCCGGCAAACGTTGTTTTGCTATTTACAAAAAAAAAAACAAAAAAAAAATAGATGTTGGCCGATTCTCAGACCTACTGAATATGCTCACAAAATTTCATGAGAATCGGTCGAGCCGTTTCGGAGGAGTTCAAGTTCGAACCCCGTGACACGAGAATTTTATATATATAGAGAGAGAAGATATATTTGAAATAAATTAGTGAAAAAATCTACATGAATATATATTGCTTCGTAACTACTGAACCAATTTTTAAAAAACTTAGTTTGAGGATACATTAAATCTTTGGGTGTAACATAGGCTACTTTTATTCCGGTACAATTCGAGCACAGGGACTCAATTTTCTCAAAAACTCAACACAACTTTCTCAAAAACCCCATGAGAGTCTTGTGCCTTCTTCATCGTATTGGTGGGGTTTACGTTTCAATGTGATTCCATTGATTAGTTTGGATTTGGGAGTAACATAGTATTAGATAAAGATGATAAATACGCTGATTCAATCAAATTGAACCAAGATTTCAGTTCGTAGCAGTTTTAAACATGTTGCTACGGAATTACCTCGGGAGTGATGTGAGCTACGAGAATCTGTAGCATTGTAGAGAGAGAGAGAGAGAGCTTATTTTAAGGCTTTTATTATTATCCCAAATTTTATACACCCTGAATTAAAAAAACCGGTCAAGTGCGAGTCGGACTCGCGCACGAAGGCTTCCGTACCATTATTATCACATAAAAATACATGAATGAAGGGTAGGTAAATGGCGGTTTACGGTTTATGACGTATTAAAAAAAACTACTTACCAGATCCCGTTCAAACCAATTTTGGGTGGAAGTTTGCATGGTAATGTATATCGTATATTTTTTTTAGTTTTATCATTCTCTTATATTAGAAGTTACGGGGGGGTTACACTTTTTACCACTTTGGAAGTGTCTCTCGCGTAAACTATTTAGTTTAGAACAAAATGATTTCAGAAACCTCAATATCATTTTAGAAGACCTATCCATAAATACCCCGCACGTATAGGTTTGATGAATTTTTTTTTTGAGTATCAGTTCTAAGTATGGAACCCTAAAATTTATTGTTTTTTTTTTTCTATTTTTGTGTGAAAATCTTTATACGGTTCACAGAATACATATATCTTCTTACCAAGTTTCAACAGTATATTTCTTATAGTTTCGCAAAAAAGTGGCTGTGACATACGGCAGACAGACAGACATGACGAATCTATAAGGGTTCCGTTTTTTGCCATTTGGCTACGGAACCCTAAAAAGGTGGGTTCAAAGTTAGAGCCATATATTTTTCTGTTTGTCTCTGTACGTGGTATAATATCTCCGAAACAAAAGCCCTAATATGAATGCGAAGTGTTTTGGGAGCGAACGTGTCCGTATACTATTGATTGTAAACAAGAAAAAAAAATTTTTTCCCGTAATTTTCCCTACTTCTCTAATACCCATTTCATAACGTCTGCAATAGTATGGTATACGATTCACTCGCTCCAATGCAATAACAGTTGGCGATACGCCAAATGTGGCTGTAGGCAAATCGATTGGAGCCGCGATGCCCTGAACGAAGTACCCGCGTAATTGTATGAAAAAATCTCAGTATTGAGGTCACAAAATCTACGATATTATATAGAAACTAGCGACCCGCCCCGGCTTCGCACGGCTATTCACTTTTCGCTGTCCCTATGTCCTTTTGTATGCTTAGATCTTTAAAACTACGCAACGGATTTTGATGCGGTTTTTTTAAATAGATAGAGTGATTCAAGAGGAAGGTTTATATGTATAATACATGCATAATATAGCCGTGCGAAGCCGGGGCGGGTCGCTAGTTATACATATAAACCTTTCTCTTTAATCACTCTATCTATGAAAAAAACCGCATCAAAATCCGTTGCGTAGTCTTAATGATTTAAGCATACATAGGGATATAGGGACATAAGGACAGAGAAAGCGACTTTGTTTTATACCATGTAGTGATAAGGTTAGATTTTTCAAACCAATTATCAAAATACACAAGTTCAGCTATCCATATCACTACATAGTATAAAGTCGCTTTCTCTGTCCCTATATCCCTTTGTATACTTAAATCTTTAAAACTACGCAGCGGATTTAGATGCGTTTTTTTTAATAATTCAAGAGGAAGGTTTATATATATAATACATGCATAATATAGCCGTGCGAAGCCGGGGCGGGTCGCTAGTTAGAAATATATCAAAAAAGCCTGGCGTTTTGTAGCTTCGAGGATACGTTTGGGGGTTCTTATTGCGTGGCGTACATATACATACATACATACATATTTTTTTGATTATTCATGCCTTACCTTCGATTTTTTTTATACCTACCAACATTATTTGTCTTTCATAAGTAAGTACCTCTCATTTCGGCTTGCCATATTTATACATTTTAAATTTATCCAATATTTGACGAGGGAATGGGACTGCTACCCTTAATACAGGTTATTCATTTAGCCTAGCTAGGGTACAGTTGTGACCTACTACTTTTGTATTTTACGCCTTAACAATTAAGACTTTGTTGTACTTATGCATTTATTGCACATTGTTATGTTTTTGGCATGAATAAATATATTATTATAATAATAAATAATAAATAAATATTTCAGGACATATTACACATCGCCATCCAGCCCCAAGCTAAGCAACTTATTGCTTGTGTTATGGGTGCCAGATAACGGATAAACTACTTATATACTTTTTTTTTGTAAATATATACATATTATACATATAGGAAACACCCAGAACCAGAAACAAGAATTTATGGTCAGCATAAATACTTGTTCCCGGCGGGAATCGAACCCGCAACCTTCTGCGTCGCAGTCGGGTGTTCGCCCGACGCGCCACAGAGGTCGTCGTATTATATATTATTATTGCGTGGGGTTTGTTCCTAGATGTCCCACAGCAGTGTGGTGCTAAAGGAGCAATCTCCTAAGGCTTGTTTTCACCCGCCGGCCTAAGTGGTATTCCCAAGCGGGCTTGTCCGTGTTCCGATACAAAAGGCCTGTACAGCCACGAAACGGACTTCCGTTTGTGGGTCTGAAAATGTCTTCCTCCACTGACGTCTTCCTACCTTATTCGCCTTAATTTCGACGTCTTCAAATCCCGAGTGTATAAGTATCTTTTAGGTACCGCGTGTTAGAATTAAATAAATAAATAAATATAAATATACTGCAGGACATTCCTCACATCGCCATCTAGCCCTAAGCTAAGTAATTTTTTTTTAAAGTTTTTTTAAGTTTGTAAAAAAAATAGGTCATTCTATTAAAGAAGTAGGTTTGCTCTTCGTATAAGTAGTTTACTTACGTTACCTTATTCGGAGTTTTCTATCCCCAGAGACACGCTCGCCCCGTTATTTTTTAATGTAGTTTCCCTGTTTTGCGTATTCCTCTACTAATATTTTTTTCACGGGAACAGTGTTATTTCTTATTCATTTTAGTTACTTTGGTACCGGCTTTTAGTGAATACGAAATTTTCGGTAAATTGCGTCGTTGTTGCATTGTAAAAAGAAAAAATAACATAGAATTATGATTTTTTTACATTTGTTTAGTAGTTACATTTTGTAGATTAATGAAGGCTTTATCTAGATAGAAATAAGTATTAGGCAGTATTAAAACCTTTTTTTACTTACCATTATATTCTGTTTTCAACCCCCGACGCAAAAACAAATGAAAAAAAAAACCCTAAAAAATATTGTATGTCAGACGAGGCTGTATAGGTTAAAAGTCTTTTCCCTGGCCTTTCGGGAGTATAATTAACAAAAAAATATTGCCTAAAAATAGTAAACATATACCTACTTATCACAAGTATTTAGTTCATTATTATTTTCTTTTATTCTCAAGTTTTTTTCTATTATTCGCAACTGTGATAAAAAAACGTCGTACGATACTCGTGTGGATATTGATCATAGCATTTCGGCTTTTGAACTGCCTCTATGTAATGATCATATTACCACACTTATATCATTTTGTACTATTTTACTTTTTGATAACCTCATGACGAGAAGATTGTGTGTATATTGTACACCTCCTGAAGAGTTTGTGGTCAATTAAGCCCTTAATCTCCCTGAACGCCAAAGAGCAGAGTGCGCCCCCATCAACACGGCGGAGAAGTATGACCCGTCTATTAAAGAAGGCCTTATCAGACCTGACAACTCAGGACAGGATGCCCTGGTGCTGAAATATTAGCAGAAGGAACCTAAAATGGGAAGTAGCAAAGAATAAGATGAAGAAGACTAATTCAAAGTCACAAGTCAAAATATTTTATTCATTTGGATGCATAGGTACTGTTTGTACAGTATTTGTCATAAGTAATTGATCAATTTGCTACAATAATACTATCAACATAGTGGTGCTACGACCTTCTTTTAATAGACGTTACACACAAACTTAAATACTTGAATTAAAAGTAAAAGAATTAAAAGTGATTATTATTTTCAACATGTTAGCTATGTCTTTAGTTGTGTGAGTGGTATAAGCCGCCACCCGCTACACCAACCGACATGGGTTCGATCACAGGTTACGTTGGTAAAATGTTCAATTAGTGCTGCAAAGGATTGTAAACGTTACGGTGGGCAGAGACTTTTGACCATGGATTGTACATATATCACATAGAAACATCTTAAAAACTAAGTAAGGATGTGTGCCTTCGGAACGCGCCCACCAATGATAAGAAGGCACAAGAAACTCGTGGAGTTTTTTTATGTGATCACGCTCACAAAGGTCATTATTGCTAATATTTGATAGTATTATTTTAATTAATTAATAAGTAACTTTCTTTTTAAAGTCAGCTAAAAAGGCAAAGTACAGGAAATTATCATGTTATTTCAACCCCTTGATATGTTTATTACACGCACGATGTTAACTAACTTGGCTCCGGTCCAAATATGTCGGCTCGAACTATACCTACAAACAGTAAATTTGTCAACATGTCCGTCCTTAAAGCAGTCAGTTTTGCGAGTAAACTCGTTTTTAACCGTTAACAGAAAGGTCATAGTGGTGGAAAATTCATTCAAAATGATTTGTCTTTGCTTTTAGATCGCTTTTCTTTGCGGATTTATCGGAGACTAGTAGAGTCTCGATTTTTCTGCAAAATTTCCGATTCCGTAGGAATATTTGGATAAAAAGTAGCCTATATTACTTCCAATTTTTTTTTTCTCCCAATAAATCAATGTATCTTTTTATCAAGTTTCATCAAAATTTGTCCAGAAGTTTTGGAGAATATTCGTTACAAACAAACAAACAAAAAAAACTTGAGAGGTGTCAAGGGACACCCGGATGGAACGAAGTTCCTTTCGATTAATTAGTGAAGGAATTGTAATTTTTTTTTTTTTTTAATTTTTTTAAAAAATTTTTAATGGAAATATCTAGCTTGCTTTCTATATAAGAGAGAGAGAGAGAGACAGCCAGAGAAACATGCGCACGCCGCACGGCTTACAATAGCTTACTATAGCAAAAAGTGTCGTTACAACTTTTCGTGAGATTTTTTTCTGTCTAGCCCCCTTTCACAACGCGCGATAAGGAACTATCGTTCCAAAAATTTCTCTGTATAAAATTATGTTTAAGTTAAGAAATAAAGCATTCCGATCCCTTCATACCGTATACCATTGACACGTACAATCTTTAATTGCATTTCCCCCATAAAATATGCTTCATAACAGCTGTTTATTCAAGCAAACACCTCTCCCGCGTCGCGCCAATTTCATTGCGTCATAAAAAATTCAGAAACTTTACCCCTTTCATTTTCACATGGCACAGTTACTGTAAATTAATAATTAATACGTTCATTTAAAATACATTAAGCGGGCTTCACGATCGGTCCCAACTGAGATACAGGGATATAGGAGTACCTGACGAGGATGTATGTAGTCGAAATATTAAATTAAGAGGATACAATACCAATTAAAATTGTAAAGGAATTTTTGTTTCGGGGCATACCATAACAAAATTTTATGTTATTAATGTGCAGTGCATTGCATTGACTCCCGTTTGGCCTCGTTTCTGGCGTGTGACTCTATTACTTAGCGGGAACACCTGTTCTTTTGTAATAGGTCTTTCCGTGAAAAGAACCTACATAACTAGCTGTACCGGCAAACGTTGTTTTGCCATTTACAAAAATAAAAACTAAAGGAAACAATAGAAAGTAGCCGATTGTCAGACCTACTGAATATGCATATAAAATGTCATGAAAATCGGTCAAGCCGTTTCGGAGGAGTATGGTTACTAACATTGTGACGCACATATAAGTAACCTTTTTTTTTACAAAAGAACAATACTTACAAAAGAAAAGTATATCCGTTGTCTTGCACCCATAACACAAGAGTAGTTACTTAGCTTAGGGCTAGATGGCAATGTGTGGAATGTCCTGCAATATTTATTTCATTTTTTTTTAAGGTTTTTTTTTAAGGCAGGTTTATTTCATTTATATCTTCAATTTGATCCTTGCTCAGTGTATGTACACGAGGCACAAGTGAGAGGTAAAGGAACAAAGGTAATTTCTGCGGTTTCAGCTGCCTCTTCCGACCGCACCAAACGATGTGGTTTGTTTAAACCTCTGTTACTGTACTTTACTTATGTAATAATGCCACGACACAAGTATATGTCATAAATATTCTGACTCTCACACATGTGGTTTTAAGTAGGGGTTTCGATTACTCGACCTATTAAAGTTATTTAAAAAAAAATGGTTGTCTGTACAGTCGGTTTATTGACGATAATTTTACGTGAGAACGTCATAAGAAAACGTTAAAAAAATTAGATTTTTTTTGTTAGTTCTATAATTTGTATACTTACTTACGCTGGCTCAGCGACCCGAAGTGGATCTTGGCCTCCGACACCAAAAGCCGCCATTGCACCCTATTCTGCGCCACTTGTTGCCAATTGGCTGCATGAAGGGCTTGCAGGTCTTGTTGGACTTGGTCTATCCAGCGATACCTAGGTTTGCCAACTGGCCGTCTCCCCTGAGGTCGTCCTAGATATGCTCTTTTGACCGCTCGACGCTCCTCCATTCTCTCGATGTGGCCAACCCAGCGAAGTCGGGCCGATTTGGTCTCGCCGATGATATTAGGCTCAGCCACCAGCTCTTCCAACTCCACATTTTTTCTTACTCTCCATGAGCCGTCCTCTCTCTTGGTTGGTCCTAAAATTCTCCTCAATATCTTCCTCTCTTCTATAATTTTTACACATATTTATTTTTCTTTAAGTTATTTTTCTCCTTTATTTAAGTCTTCTATTTCTCACTCGTCACCAAAACACAAGCCCAGCTGAGCAATATTATTATTATTAAATACTCTCATGTTACCATGACGTCAAACATCGGGAACGGGACGCGTCATGTTTCGGTAACATGACACTTTTGTGTGAATGCTGGTGATCCATCAATTTATTAGTCGCTATCACGTCAAAATGTTTAGTTACCATGTTTATTGTTTTTAGGGCTCCGCACCTCAAAAGGTAAAAAAAGGAACCCTTATTAGATCGCTTTCTTGTCTGTCTGTTTATTTTGTGGAGCTCGATTTCGATGTCGTTACAAATATAATTTTCAACGAAACTAAAAACTAATTTTCAACAACGAAACAAAAGACGATGAAAATGTAAACAAAAGACGATCTAAACTAACCACCACCTCACTCCTGCCTTCAACTTGGGGTCGTGGTCCAACTTCTGAGTTGAACCACGGGACTGCTCGGAGTCTTGTGGTCCAACTAGTTGTACCACCACCCCGCTTTTTAACTAACTACTTCAATCGCATTAAAACCAAAGTTGCATTAAATATAAAATCGTGATCAAAACAACTTGAATGTCGCAAATAAAGTGAAACTGCAGAATAAAACGAGTTATTAAATTCCATTATACCGCCATTAGCCACAATATTGTTGTTAAAAGCATTGTTACTTACTCTCACAAATACCTAATAAGCGAAGCAAATGAACTTTTGTTTAGTACTTGAAAAGTATTTACAATTTACATACATTTCATTTTAAGAGGAAAGGGTACCGGGGGCTTTCTCCATACAAAATATTACAAACATAGTCGACTGTTTTCTCCCTGGATAATGACACTAGAGCAAATATTTTTGGTACTTAAAACTTAGAACTGCCATGACCATGCCCCTATTTTTAGTTTATTTTTATTTTTTAATTTTTCTAATTTTAATTTTTATGATAATTAGAAAATTTAAAAAACCAAAACATAGGGGCATAGTCATGGCAGTTATAGGTTTTATGGCACAAAAATATTTGTGCTAGTGTCATTATCCAGGGAGGAAACAGTCGACTACGTTTGTATGGAGAGCGCGCAGGTACCCTTTCACCTTAAACACGTTTGGAATAATAAAAGTTTATACATTCGTACATTTACTTTTAAATGTTTATTTTGGTCCTTTGTCCAAATTATGGCCACTTAAAAGTTGGAACAGTACCTATAGATAGATCATACCTACGTTGTGCATTAGTCAGTAGTAGATAGATAAATTATAGGTAAGTATATTTAAAAACCGACCAAATCCGACTCGCGGACGAAGAGTTCCGTACCATGTAAATAAATGTTGCATGGGCCTGCGCGCTCTCCATACAAACGTAGTCGACTGTTTCCTCCCTGGATAATGACACTAGCACAAATATTTTTGTGCCATAAAACCTATAACTGCCATGACTATGCCCCTATGTTTTGGTTTTTTTAATTTTCTGATTATCATAAAAATTGATATTAAAAAAATTAAAAAAACAAAAAATATGGGCATGGTCATGGCAGTTCTAAGTTTTATGCACCAAAAATATTTGCTCTAGTGTCATTATCCAGGGAGAAAACAGTCTACTACGTTTGTAATAGTTTGTATGGAGAAAGCCCCCGCTACCATTTCCTCTTAAGCTATTCATAGCTTTTATCGCGGGCTTTGAGCGCGGCGACCGAATTAAGAAATTCCGTAACGAAAATAAAACCGAACACCCCCCATTTACAACTTTTTTATGAATGTGGGTACACCCGCAAGAAGTGTCACGTTCCCATTGTGTGACGTCATTGTCGCGTTCCCGATGTGTGTCGTCATTGTTACGTTCCGGTGATGTCGTGTCAACAATGACGTGTTTAGTGCGTTAGTAGTTCAGCACACAGCAATGTTTAATAATAATATAGATCATCTGGGCTTGTGTTATGGTGACTAGTTACGAATAGAAGACAAAGGAAAAACAAAATAAACGAAAAAAATTTATATGTAAGTAATTGAAAAAAAAAATACCGAAAAGAAACCGAAAAAATCCCGTCACGTATGCAGCGATCTTTAGTAAATAGAGTTCCGTTTTTACCCTATACGGAACCCTAATAGATAGAAGCCTATTAATACACTGCCCTATTGATGGATACAATGTTATTAATCGATACAAAACTTTGTCCTTGATACTCGTAGTTCTATTTACGTTAGAAGCATTTATAAAGGCTATTTCAGTTTAAAAGGTCAATACAAAGAGTAAATACGATGTACAAACATACGACAATTTATATTTATATTATGTATTATATGTATAGATTAGCTGCGCCCCGCGATTTTACCCACGTAAGCTCCGATCCCGCGGGAATATCAAAATAAAATGTAGTCTATAGCCTCCTCGATAAATGGACTATCCAACACTAAAAGCATTTTTCAATTCGAAGCAGTAATTCCTGAGATTAGCGCGTTCAAACAAACAAATAAACTCTTCGGCTTATAATATTAGTATAGATTATCTAATAGCTGCGCCTCGCAGTTTCACGCGCGTAAGTCCCGATCATGTGGGAATATCGGAATATTTTTTTAGGTCTCTAGCTATCTAGTTATTGAGTTTCATCGCAATCGATTTAGTAGTTTTTGCGTGAAGGTGTAACAAACATACATACACACACAAACTTTCACATTTATAATATTAGTAGGAAGTAGGATAGTTAGGATATACAAAAATGAATAGAGTTCATCGTAAAATACTTAAGAGCAACAGCTGGATTAATTTGGCTAATTTTGGTTTTGGAATATTTGTTAAATAAGAAATAATTGAAAAAAAAATGCATGCATATATGCACATACTGTAGCTGCGTCTCGTAACGGTGTCGCGAGTTCAGAAATTTTATCTCATCTAAAAATTTCGCGCGCTAAAAGAAGTTTTCACTTAAACAAACAAAAAAAAACTAAATCAAAATCGGTTCATCCGTTCGGGAGCTACGATGCTACAGACAGACACACACACAGACACGTCAAACTTATAACACCCCGTTGTTTTTACGTCGGGGGTTAAAAAAAAGATCGGGACCTCGGGTGAACCTGCGGGGCGCAAAAGTAACTGAGTGTCATATGATACTTTTTTATTTTCAAAATTCCCACGGGATCGTTACTTACGCGGGTGAATCCGCGGAGCGTTCCTAGTTTGTAAATAAAAACACTTGAAGGAAAATATAAATGTCTTTGATATCAACGTTAAATATTTTAGGAATTTTCTATTCGAGTCAATTAATTAGGTTGAAAAGGAAATAGGTATAATTAGATATACTATTTACAAATGTTTCTAGTAGGTATTTAATTTACAGTTCAAAACGTTTTTAATTTACAGTTCAAAACTATTTTGTTTTTGTTTACTTTATCTAGGGTATCTATTTTTAGATGGTTGATAAATTAGTCAATTTCTCGAACGAATTATAATTTTGATTGCATTTCATAGAACTAATACCCTGAACTCCCAGAACTATTTTTATCCGCTTGTTCGCAGTTCCCAGTCGTTACTAGTGCCCTGGAATATAGGTGATTGTAGACACATCACAAATCATCTTTTTAAAGACAAAAATGTACGAAAGTTGAAACTCTTTATTCAAATACACTGAAACGTCTTGAAATTAAGTTAGGATGTGTGCTAACTTAGGTGAATATGTAGAGTATGCGTCATAAGTCCACTATCAATAATACTATAAACAAGTATTGGACCTACGACTTTCTTCTAATAGACGTTACACACAAACATAAATACTTGAAATTAAAATACATAGTGTCAGTAACAAAACGAAAACGACTGAAGGAAGTCAACAACACAGTGCTTCATTTGATGGATACGTCAGGGCGCCGCCATCTTGACTACTGTTTTGTGTCTATAAATAGGAATAAAATGACGGAACGTGGTTCAGTCTGTCGCAGTAGCTTCATGATGTCCGAACCTTTTTATGGTCGTACCATTTATTTGAGTTAATTAGTTTAATACCGTTCAGTGAGTGGATTAAGCGTTGTGGTAAAATAATGCCGATGGGTATGTAATTTATATGATTAAAATATGTTCTGATGATAAGTGCCTTTATATTTACGTAACCTTACGCTCAGATTTGCTTAAAATAGCTGGTCCTTTATATCAGAAGTGCGATGACATAGTGAAAATCGAACTTTCACGTGGCACCTTTCGGTCTTGCTGACAATAAGTGTTTTATGGTTTTAATATAAATGTTTAAAAAAAAAGGAGCGTGTATAATATTGTGAATTAATGTGTTAAATATGAAATATTGTTTAAATAAATATAAAAACGCAAATCTATTGAAATTTGTGGGTAAGACAATAATAAAAATAACAGGTAAATAGCCTAAATATTTTATTGTGATAAAAAATTACAGTGTAAAACAGTGATAAATACAGAGGTTCCATAAAATATTATTTTGAATTGAATTACCGAAGAGGGGGTCATATTACTCCTTCTTCATCTGTTTATTCGAAGATGTTTTTAGTAATTTTGCAGATTTAATGACGAGTGAATGTAGATGACTCGTAGATGGTGACACTGCTGCAAAACGCAAAGACAGCACGTGGACAACACGTGTTTAGCAGAACTTTCGTAAGCATTTTGTATAAAATGATGAGCTGTAAAGATTGTATAAATGTGTTCATTTTTGTTATATATAGTTGGACAATGGACAGGCGCAAATGATGGGCGCAAATCCTGGGCTCAAATGCAACGTGAAAACAGCACGATGATGTAGTAAAATGACTGCGGTGGAAAATGGTGAGCTGTATCGTTCATAATTTGTATAATGAGCTGAATATTTTCGTTAAAAAGTATAATTACAAAAATATCGCTAGGTTTGAAAAATTTAGAGCCAGGAGTGGCCGAGGCAGTCAATAAAGTGCTGAAATATTTTATCAAAATTGCTGATGCAAGTAGATTAAATCTAGACTTTTACATGGTTGTCTGAAATATTGTTTTTATGAAAGTTTTAAATTAATAATGGTCGCTAGTATGGATATACCAAAGAAATATGCCATATAATTAGCGATAGAAATTGATAAAATTCAGAATTTTTAGAGCTGTATCGTTTATAATTTGTGTAATGAGCTAAATATTTCTGTTGTACCTAAAGTATAATTACAAAAATAAAGTTCTGAAATATTTTATCAAAATTGGTGATGCAAGTAGATTAAATTCAGATTCTTACATGGCTGTCTGAAATATTGTTTTGTATGAATAGTTTTGAATTAGTAATGGTCGCTAGTATGGATATAACAAAGGAATATGCCATACAATTAGCGATGCAAATGGATTAAATTCAAATTTTTTAAAGCTGTATCGTTTATAATTTGTGTAATGAGCTAAATATTTCTGTTGTAAAGTATAATTACAAAAATAAAGTTCTGAAATATTTTATCAAAATTGGTGATGCAAGTAGATTAAATTCAGATTCTTACATGGCTGTCTGAAATATTGTTTTGTATGAATAGTTTTGAATTAGTAATGGTCGCTAGTATGGATATAACAAAGGAATATGCCATACAATTAGCGATGCAAATGGATTAAATTCAAATTTTTTAAAGCTGTATCGTTTATAATTTGTTTAATGAGCTGAATATTTCTGTTGTAAAGTATAATTACAATTAAGGCTAGATTAAAAAAGTTTAGAGCCAAGAAAGGCCTATGAAGTTTTTGAATAGTGAAAAAAGTGGTTTCATGGGTGGATTCATATTTTTGACTAATTCGTCGAGAGTGTGAATTTGTAGATGAATTTATTTTAGTAAAGGTGTACATGCTATAAGATGTTGTGAAATAAACTCGATACGCTGTGAACGCAAGTCATTCTTAAACCGATAATATAAATCATTCAGATATGGGTGTCTCTCTCTCACAAGTGAAGCGAAATGTTCTTTGTGAGATGTGTAGCGAGAAATCTAGAATGAAGAGATCTGTAAATGTAAAAAAGAAATGGCGTTGCAATATGGGTTCTAATGGCAGGAAAAAGAAATAAAACTCAAATTAGAGATTCCCATGCAGTTGCAGTCACTTCAAACATTTTTCCAACAGAAATAGAGTGACAGAATTGTGTATAGTAACAGATATCCATGGTGAACACTGGTACTTTAAATACATGGCGATACACAACTAAGCTGATATTGAACATCACTTGGTTTAAGCCATTTGGTTGAGTTGGTTGGCCGGCGATGGGATAGCTAGCTCTTCCAAGATTCTGTCCCTTTTGCTCTGGTGTGTGGATGTGGAAGTATTGCGAACTGTAGATGTCTTTTGGTCGAGTTAGTTGGCCGGCGATGGGATAGCTAGCTCTTCCAAGATTCTGTTCTTTTTGCTCTGGTGTATGAATGTAGAAGTATTGCAATCATTTGATGTCTTTTGGTTGGGTTGGTTGGCCGGCGATGGAATAGCCAACTCCTCCAAAACTCTGTTTGCTCTTCTATATCAAAATGATCAAACGTTGCAGAATCTGACCTTTTTGTGTTGTTCTCAGCTTCCAAATTCGACTACAAGGGTGTTCGAGGGCGAACACAACCGCAGGACGGCCGTGTCAGTAACAAAACGAAAACGACTGAAGGAAGTCAACAACACAGTGCTTCATTTGATGGATACGTCAGGGCGCCGCCATCTTGACTACTGTTTTGTGTCTATAAATAGGAATAAAATGACGGAACGTGGTTCAGTCTGTCGCAGTAGCTTCATGATGTCCGAACCTTTTTATGGTCGTACCATTTATTTGAGTTAATTAGTTTAATACCGTTCAGTGAGTGGATTAAGCGTTGTGGTAAAATAATGCCGATGGGTATGTAATTTATATGATTAAAATATGTTCTGATGATAAGTGCCTTTATATTTACGTAACCTTACGCTCAGATTTGCTTCTTTATAATAGTGTGATTATTATTTTCAACTTATTAGCTATGTCTTTAGTTGGCCGAGTGGTAAAAGCCGCCACTCGCTACACCGACTGACGTGGGTTCGATCCACAGGTTACGTTGTTATAATGTTCAAATAGTGCTGCACAGGATTGTAAACGGTGGCGGTGGAGTTTTGAACGTCGATTGTACTGTATGGGTAATAAGTAAATGATCAGTTTGCTACAATAATACTATCAGCAAGTATTGGAGTTACGACCTTCTTCTAATAGACGTTACACACAAACTTAAATACTTGAATTAAAAGTAATCAGTGTGATTATTAGTTTCAACATGTTAGCTATGTCTTTAGTTGGCCGAGTGGTATAAGCCGCCACCCGCTACACCAACCGACGTGGGTTCGATCCACAGGTTACGTTGTTATAATGTTTAAATAGTGCTGCACAGGATTGTAAACGGTGGCGGTGAAGTTTTGAACGTCGATTGTACCTATTATGTAACTTTAAATTTTCCGCACCGAAATAAAATGCAAACCCTAAAATATAAATTCAAGGCCTTTTCTATTCGAAATTTAAACAGCACGGCGCTTTTAATCATGCAGCTATCTTTCGATTAGCATATATTGTTATGCACGGCCAGCGGTCGCTGCCTGGATTGCATCAATTTGCATGTAGTTTGTGGTGACGTCACAGATGCTGGCAAACAACGTCATTGGTGCATAAACGGAGGTGTCGGATTTGCAGATGCAGGATAGCAAAGGCGTATCGTAATTGCAAATTAATGCAAGTAGGTCAACTATCAGGGAACAAAATTGCGTTACCACCGTCAGTAAGTTAAGAGTACATTGTTACCCTAGGTGTGAAAGTCACTCATTGAGTCCCGAGACGGAGTTTGGCGCTAATAGTTCGAGGGACTAAATGAGTCTTTTACCCGAGGTAAACACTGTGCTTTTCATTACTAATAATACATAAAATTCTTCCTAACAACGAGAATGAATGAGAGTACTACTACTACCTGATCCTCTTACAAGGTTGGGACCAAAGAGGTTATATACATGTAGTGGTATTCTTTGGTGTCACTTAAAGCAAGGAGGTTATGTTTTTGAAGTTCCTAATGCGTAATGATACTGATACTGGCTAGATGCACATTGCACAAGCCGTGCGAAGCCATAATTTGACATGACAGCTGTCAGTGAAAGCGATTTTCCCTAGGGCTGAAAGTTTTATTTTCTACACGCTCTTCAGGCATCTTTAGACCTACTTTCGGAGTATGAATAATGAAAAGTGTATATAATTTCCCTGTAAAAAGAGCTCAAAAGTCCAAAACGACTTCAATTTAACTAGTTAAAACACAACATATAAAGTCATCGATTTCTGATATCTTTCTACAAAGAAATTATACGATTACCTACACACTCTAATTTTTGCTTAGATGTTTGTCTTTGGTCTGGTTGTTTCTATGTATTATAAGTACACTAGCGACCCGCACCGGCTTCGCACGGCTATCTTATGCATGTATTATAAACCTTTCTCTTGAATCACTCTATCTAATAAAAAAAACCGCATCAAAATCCGTTGCGTAGTTTTAAAGATTTAAGCATACAAAGGGAAATAGGGACAGAAAAAGCGACTTTGTTTTATACTATGTAGTGATATAATATATTTACAAAAGAAAAGTATAAAAGTAGTATCCGTTGTCTAGCACCCATAACACAAATCTAGTTACTTAGCTTGGAGCTAGATGGCGATGTGTAGAATGTCCTGCAATATTTATTATTTATTTATTTTATTTAAATGCAATTTTGTGTAAAAAATAAATAACATTGTTTAAATTACATTGCAATATCATTTCGATTGCAAAAATATCCTCAAAGCTCAAATTACCCTCAAAGTCAGCTGTTTGAAAAAAAAAGCTGCCTTTGAGGGTACTTTTTGCAATAGGAATGATATTGCAATTTATGTAATTTCAACAATTTAATTCACGAGAATTGGCCTTCTGATAAGTAGAACCTACATTTAATAAGTTTTTTTCATTTAAATAAATTTAAACGGATCAGTAGCAAATAGAAATACCTACCTAAGTTTGTAACTTTTATGAACTTTTTTCACGTAAACTGTCATATTCCTGTTTTAATTAAAACGAAAATTTTCCTGAATTACAAGGGATCTTAATAACTGTCCTTATTTTCCGCTGGTACTCGGTACTCTTATTCTGCCCCTTTTCAATTTCCTACATAATTTTTCAAGGAATTATCTCAAAGAAAAGACTTTTATAATTTAAATTATACTTTGAGATATAAATAATTCATTCAATAGAACGTCTTTTAGGGAAAAATATACATTTTATGAATTAAATATGATATTATCCTTATTTTTTTTCTCCTTAGAGAATAAACTGTTTGAAAAATAAACAAATTTAATATTGTCAATTTATATCATGTTTTGTTATCATAATTGGTATTTGAAAGAAGTACATTTTCGTAAAATGTAATTTATTATATTTTAATATTTTGGTTTAGGTACAGTCACATTACTAATTAGCTGAACCCCACGTGACCCAGAGCTCATTCGCATATCTGTAAAAAAACATAGTATTTAAGTACCTATTTTGTTATTTTTTTATATTGTATAACAATATAATATAAACAATATTGTTTAAAAATAAAAAGAATCAGGTAACATTACTTTACAACCTTACAGATTTGCGAGTGAGCTTTAGGTCACGTGGGGTTCAGCTAATTGGCAATGTGACTGTATCTACTTGCAAATGTGTTCACCGCAAGCGTAGGTAGTTTGTTATGTATTCAATAATCATAAAATTCAAAGTCCTGATTGACTGACTAACATATTAAGGCTGCTTATGCTGCTAAACGCAACGCGCCAGAAATACCCGTCGCTTACAACTAATATTGTTGATTGTAACGAATGTGTTTTGTTTTTCTCAAAAGTGCTGAGATGGAATTGTAGGTGAAATTTTTACCGATATTTTGGGGTAATTTTGAGGCGAAAATTCTTTGCCATTTCAAAGCTAGACCAGTTTTAATTCTTAATTTTAGGATAGCTTTAAAACTATAAAAAATATTTGGCTCAAAATTACACCAAAATGTCGGTAAAAATCTCACCTACAATTCCATCTCAGCACTTTTGAGAAAAACAAAACACATTCGTAACAATCAACACTTTTCACCAACGAAGGCGACCGGTGCCGGTAGTAACTATTTAGTAGGCTGTGTACCAAGGTCGTTTGCGTATGGACCCCCCTTAACGCACAGCTCAAATATATATGAACAGATCTGTTTAAATTTGGTATACAGCTTGCTATTTTAACGAATGTACATAATTATTTTAACGAATGTATCCGCTAAGAAAGAATTTTGGAAAATTCTACACAGACGAATTCGCCGATAAAAGCTAGTACTAAAATAATTTACTTAACTAAAACCAATTCACAATTTCTTTACATTACTAACACCGTAACAATAACAAAAGCAAAAAAAACCTTGGCGACATAATGAATCAACATTGAAAACGCCGTCTAGACGTACCTACTCAGGTCCGGCTATATGAGGCAAGCGAAATAAAACCGGGCTAATAAAAGCTAGGAGCTGAATACAGCGACAATGGCGCAAGTCTCAACTAGGCAAGCGGTACATCCGGGATTGTTCAGGTCAAGGTCACGTGGCTCACGGCCCGTGGATCGATGCAGCTACTGCTAAGGGCGGGCGGTTCCCCGCCCGTTCCTCACCACCGGCAATCTCACAAACTTGCCTCTCTACACACTTCAACGTATTACTCTGACGTACAACAATTTTGGCTGGCGTTTGTAATTGTTTTTTTTTTAATATTTGGCACTAGCGACCCGCTCCGGCTTCGCACGGCTGTATCATGCATGTATTATATCTAAAAACCTTCCTCTTGAATCACTCTATCTATTAAAAAAACCGCATCAAAATTCGTTGCGTACTTTTAAAGATCTAAGCATAAGTACATAGGGATATAGGGACATAGGGACGGCGAAAAGTGACTTTATTTTATACTATGTAGTGATAGTGATAGTGATGTTTTTTATTTATCCTACATTGTCATACAGGGCAAAGGTCTCATCTTGTTTCCAAGCCTGTCGGTCCTGGGTTATATTGGGCCAGTCTTCGTGTTTTTATTAAATATTTATAGGTGGCGCTAAAGGAACTGATAAAGAAGCAGTGGTAGACCTTGGCCGGCGGCTTATAATAATGGGGGGAATCCCGGGTAAATGTCATGGTGCCAAGTGACTCGTCGCGTACCATCAAGTTGTCCAGGCATGCAGATCTACTTCTAAGCGAACATGCTATGATGAGGTATGCAAGCCCATTTATCATACGCCATAACAAAAAAAAAGGTAAAAAGTTTATGTAAACTAAAACACACACATATATAAAGAGTTAAAGAATAAGGTAATAATATTATAAGCGTAGGTAAGCCGAAGCAATCCTGTGGCAAATAAGCCACAGTTCATCAGTGCTTATAATAAAGTCAAACTTAAACGTGGCACAATAGCACTGCAGCGTTACTGTATAAAGCGGTCTCATCCAGGCAACCTTCGAATGGAGAGAAATTATTGGGCGTTTCTTGGTGGTCGTATTAATACGGAAATATTATTTTTACCTTTATATTTTCGTTTTTTATATTTTTGTTCTTACCATTTTTTTTCAAGGCAGACAAATATTTATGTTGCAAATGCCATGTGTAAATAAATTATTATTTTTAATTTTCTTTCCACTTAATAGCTAGGTTTTCACTACACCATTTTTCTCTGAGACGTAAAAAAGCTTTGTAATTGTGTTTTTTTATTTATATTTGGAATGTTTTTTGTAGGTCCCGTTACTCCCGCTTTTAGCAATTAGGTTTTGGTTCATTGCGTTTTACATTCGCTTCAGTAGAACAGTAATTTTATTGTTCATTTTCCTGTTTCATCTTACAACAATTTATAAAATAGGATTTTCTAAATTACCTTGACTTTATTTACCTAACTCTAAACAAGTTTAATTTCACATCTAAAATCGGGAGAAACTTTGGTATTTAATGAATGGAAATTAAGCTCAAAAGGTAATGCCTATAATTGTATCTTTGAAACTTCGGTTGATTTTAAAATACGCCTAGATTATTGCTTCTAACTTCAACTGATTTTAATAAAAAAAATTAAAAGATTTTCCGCTTATTTTTATCCCTATTCAAATTCTCGGTTATGTTAGTTGCCAATCTCCTCCTAAACGGCTGAACCGATTTTTATGATTTTTTTGGTGTACCTGTATTCGTTAGGTTTGATAATCTAACAACATCATTTTTTTTGTATATGGCAAAAAAACGTTTGTCATGACACCAAGTATTTTATAAAAAATGCTTAAAATTGATATTTCAAATTACATTGGTTATTATACCTACTAAAATTTTTAAAACAGTGGTTTTACAGGATGTTGATACAACAAAAAAGGTACCTAAATAACTTTAGTAGTGAAAATTAATATTTTATGTAGTACAAAATGAAATTATTACACCTACTTAGTACCTACTTATCGAGCTTAAAGCTCTAGTCGTTAAATAACCTTTGCTAGCTCCTAATTCGTAAGCTAAACAAAGTTCAAGGTAGTTGAACAACTACGATCATTAATAAAAATTATGGCGCTATAACTGGCTCTAACCCATTCGACTTTGTTAAAAAAATGTTGCTCTACTAATGGCAAAGTTCCAAAACACGCAGATTGGACAAAATATGATGTGTAACTTGTTTTGTTTGAGGTTTTTTTGTATAATTTATGGACTTGAATATCACGTACTAGCTGACTAACTGACTCAACGCACAGTTCAAGCTAATAGACAGATCTGGCTGAATATGTGGCATATAATAATAGCTATTATGACGTAGGTAGGCGTTCGTTTTATAAAAGATTGTAGGAAATCTACGAGGACGAAGTTGCCGGTGAAAGTCAGTCAGGCATAAAAATACATTTCTTTTACCCCAACTCTGAAATATCTCTATTTTGTAAGTAAAACATTAATAGTTTATGAATGTAAGTGGCCATCGTATTTCTACTAGTATTTAAACCAGATTAAATCTCATAGAACTCAGCTCTTTTAATTTCCTATACCTACTCCATAAGAGGTAAGGGAACCTTGCAATTTGAAGTGAACTTTGTTATAGTGTTACCTGGCGTTCAAACCTAAGTAATAAAATCTAGTATCATCACGGTATAAAGCATCATTCAATACCATTTATTTATCTTCATAGCTCGTAATCTATTACGAAAGCGTTTTCATAACATCAGGGGCATGTCAAAACGGTGACGACCGTGAAAATATCTTTATTGCTTTACCGAGCGTCTACCCCTACGGATATGGAAGCGGTCATGGTCGCGTTACGACCCCAGAGCAAAGCTAGGGACGTCCGCTCACCTCGGCGGCTGCCGCTCGAATGGCCTTCTGACGCTACCCAGAGGGGAGAGTAGAGGCAGCGGTATGGGAGGGAATGTTTACCCTCCTACTCTCCGCCCGTGCCAGCTGAGCAGCGGCACGCTATATTTAGGTTGCGCTGTAAATATTCGGTCCAAGTACGGAAGGGGAGGCGTGGAACCGTGGAATGGCGAGGAAGGCACCCGCTCGCGCCACACAAGCGGGTAAAAGTTGAAAGTTCACCAACGCCCCGCACACGAGTTCGCGTTGTTAGAAAATGCTTCTTTATTTAAATTCTATTGCAACTTGTTCACCATTGTATTCTCCGCTGAATTCGCAATGCCGTCTCTAATTTTTCAATGTTGACCGAGCGACTGTGGGTAGGTAGTAGCTACCGTTACAAAAACTTATCCAATTGTTTTTTGGATTTCAATTTCGTGTTGTTGGAATTTCAACACGTTTACACTGAGGGTTTTTATTGTTATTGCGGATGCGGTCCAATTTGTTTGAAACAAGTTTACGCGAATTATTATCGTGAAGGCAATGAGCCGACGAAAGGGGGACAGATGTGGAATATCACTCTAGCTCAATTGGAACGGATTACTTTTCCGTTGATGGGTTGTTTGCGTGGCGATAGAATACAGAGCGTCATCATCGTTTTACTCATCATTTCCGTATATGGAACAGGGTCAAATAAAATAACGTTATGTTCTCATAAATCCATTCAATTAAATAGTCTAACAAACACAATAAATAATACTACAATGCCCCATACAGGACTTTTACATTAATTATTTCTGAGGACGGGCCTTACTTGCATGTGATCCGGTTCCAGAGGCAGATTTACGTGATTGTTCAACTTGTGCCGATGGTATACCGTCAATAGATGGGGTAAAGAAATCATCATTAGAAGTCTCGAATATCGGGACATAATTCGCGTAATCAAAGTCCGGTTCAACCTCTGGTTTATATTTATCTTTCTCGTGCTTCGGATCGTGGAATTTGACTATGTTGAAGGCGGTTGCTGTTCCGCCGAAAGCTATTCGGTCTTGGTAACTGGCAACGGCTACGAAAAGAGAGAAAATGAGCAATTTATATAAAGGTAAATTTAAAATTAAAAGAGACTGAGTGATATATCAATGGTACAGCTGAAATATATACACAGGTCGGGCTGAAATTTGGCACTAAGATAGCTATTATAAGACATAGATATCAGCTTAGAAATCCCAACGCGGATGAAGTCGCTAGAGAAAGCTAATTTATTATAATGCTTTTTCTCTTTTTAAACAATTTTTGACGTCGGGAAAAACAGTCAAAACTTAATAGCAAAAACTAAATGAGATTAAAGATGAACCATAATAAAATTAGCTATTCACTTACTTTGACTTTGACTTTATTTACCATTTTTTGTTTTATTTTTAGAGCCAAATATTTCAATGCTGTTTATAGCACCAAACTTGTGAAAGTGTAGTGTTAAAAATAGCATAGAAACAGCATCAATGAAATAAATAAAATAAATAATTAATATCTTTATTGATTGCTCCACAAAATAAAAACGAAAATCGTGGTAAATATCCTGTTTTAAATTACTTTAGTAGAGAAACAAATAATTGCGACGTACCTAATACAGTCCCCGGTGCGTGGTAAGAACATGTTATATATCGATTGTGAAGGTTTATAACTTCTACACAGTTGGTGCCGCTGCCTCCTATGATGCCGTACTTGCCTTTACGGTTGAACTGTAACGAAACAATTTTATTATTAGGTATTACGATATTACGAATATTATCTATCGTATATATTATATATATATATAATATATACGATAGATAAAGATTTTGCTACCCAATGACCCAATTTTGCTATCTTCATTCTTCCGCTATATGATATACTTATGCAGGTAGTCTGATATGCAAGCTTAGGTACATTTTTTTTGCGCGTTTGTCCACTGTTACATCTGCCTGATGGTAGGTGACGATGCAGCCTATGATCTGGCCTGCTTTTCAAAAAAATATTATTATCTATTCACTCGCGACTTGAAGATCAATTCCCATAAAGATCAGTTCCCTGAATATAAATAATTTCAATGTAGTACTTAGAGACCTATTCACTCATTATCAATATGCGGACATCCGTAATGTCTTTTTTAAAAGACATCAGTTTTCTAAAATGTCAAAAATGCTCCTAAAACTACAATTTAATATAACATCCATGTCCAAAATCATCCATTTCCTAAATCAAGCGAATGGAACATACTTCCCGACATCACTATCACTACATAGTATAAAATAAAGTCACTTTTCGCCGTCCCTATTTCCCTTTGTATGCTTAGATCTTTAAAACCACGCAACGGATTTTGATGCAGGTTTTTTTTAATGGATAGAGTGATTCAAGAGGAAGGTTTATATGCATAATACATGCGTTATATAGCCGTGCGAAGCCGGAGCGGGTCGCTAGTATAAAACTAAGATTGAGTCGCATCAACTAATAATGACAGTGGTTTGATATTTGATCCCTTAGGTATCAAAACAAAAAGTCTATTCAATGTTAATATCAAAATGTTAGTAAGTTTAAAGTCAATAAAAGTTAGAATATTGTTTACCCACAAAATTGTATCGAACCAAAAACTTTAACGCTTGACCAATTTACACAGGCCCTTTAAGTGTAAACAGAATGTAAATATACTTCAAAAATGTTCAATAGTTTCCAAATATCCAATTCGCGGAACGTTCAATTCCCAAAGTAGCCATATCACGAAATTGAGTTCTGGAACATCGGTTCAATGTACCTACCTATTTTTGTAGGCACGGAGCAGATTCTTTTTTTTATAATGGTCATTTAGGGAGTGTATAGGTTTTTACGCACACAGTTTACATTTTACAGGATAGTTAATTAGAGTGGGTCAGTAAGTTCTACAACCGCTGAAGAAACGACGAGAAAATAATCTTGAGACCATACTTTATTTTAATAATAAATAAATATTACAGGACATTCCACACATCGCCATCTAGCCCCAAGCCAAGGAACTAGACTTGTGGCATGGGTGCTAGAAAACAGATATACTTTTCTTTTGTAAACATATTTTTGAAATACATAGAAACAACCATACCACAGATAAATATCTAAGCATAAATACATGTCTGAGGCGGAAATCGAACCTGCAACCCTGTGTTTGGCAGTCCAGCATGGTGATCATTGTGCCAACTGGGTCGTCATTACCAGTAGGTACCTAACGTGCCGAAAGGTCATAAAGGTCCTCCAATGTCTAGGTCATAGGGTACATTGAACATGGAGGAATGAACTCCTCATAACTAGACAAGCAGCCCGTGGAAATATCGGAATAAAATGTAGCCCAGGTTATTCCCAATGAATAAATGTATCCTCATACTAAGTTTCATCAAAATCAAACATACTAACAAAAATGAAATGGTTGTCTGTAAAGTCGATTTACTAACGATAATTTTACGTGATAACGTCATAAGAAAACATTGATGACGAGTTCCCGGAATATGACGCATGACCTCATGTTTTTTGTGAATGCGTTCATCAATTTATTAGACGTCATCACGTCAAAAATCTTTCCTCTTTATAATATTACTAGCGACCCGCTCCGGCTTCTCACGGCTATATTATACATATAAACCTTCCTCTTGAATCACTCTATCTATTAAAAAACCGCATCAAAATCCGTTGCGTAGTTTTAAAGATCTAAGCATACATAGGGACAGACAGCGGAAAGTGACTTTGTTTTATACTATATAATAAAATATGCGCGAACATCCATAAAAAAAAACATACAACCAAATTGAGAACCTCCTCCTTTTTTTGAAGTCGGTCAATAAATAAATAAGTAATGAAGTGTACATAAACAAAAGTATGTAAGTATTATATTTCCCGTTCACAAACGTGACAACAATAAGATAGTAGGTTAGGTTACCTAACTTTCTATTTTGAATACACATTACCACACAGCGCTATAAAGTCGGAAAATAATCAGAGTTGGAAACAATACAATGGATAGAATAGTAGGTATTTTGATTACATTTCTAGTCAAGGTTCAGAGGCCTTACTACGAGTAATTTACACACACGATTATACGTATCTTTAGTATTTCCCATTTTAAGGGTCGTAGCATACAATGGATACATTTGGAATCCGCGAAGTTTGTTAAGCAACACCCTTATTTTCTAAAGAAAAGTTTCCAAAAAATACTAGAAACGGAAATCGACTCGTATTACCGGTGATACCTAATTTAAGACTAGGTATATCATAATAATTGTTTTGCTATGTGTAGTTCTATTTACAATATGATACCGGAGAACATTAAAGAACTCCCGTATATACAATTTTTAAAAAAGTTAAAAGAATGGTTGGTCGAAAAATGTTTTTATGAAATTAAAGAACTATTGCCAGATTGTTAATATTTTAATGCGGTTTTGATTATTTTATTTTAAATTTATTTAACAATTTATTCTGACATTTAATTGACCGAACGAGCGAAGCGAGAGAGGTCTAGTGTTGAGAAGGGTCGGTCGCTCGTATGTTTGTATGTTTGTATGTTTGTTCGACGATAACTTGAGTACCGTTGCTCTGATCTTCATGATTTTTGGTATACAAGTAGTTGAGGTCCATAGAATTTTTAAGTTCGAACATGAGCAGGATCGGTCAGGGGGTTACGGAGATAGGGGTCCAAAAGGGGATCTACCTATATGGCACACAAACTATACTGCAAATATACCCGAGTGGGGTATCAAATGAAAGGGCGTAACTTCGGTGACAATAATATGGTACCATGGAACTGATCTGATGATAGAGCTGGAGGGAATCTGCAGGAATTATCTCATTATCCATACTTCATAGTTCATTCATTCAAACTACTCGTCAAGAATCGCCTTGACGAGTAGTTTGTCTTTCAATGGTAACCAGGGTCTGATGATGGAACTGGAAGGTGGTCATAGGAACTTCGCAATGAAACGACACAACCACATCGAGTTTGGGCTCGTTAGAATCGTCTTGACAAGTAGTTTGTCTTTCAATGGTGACCAGGGTCTGATGATGGAACTGGAAGGTTGTCATAGGAACTTCGCAATGAAACGACACAACCTCATCGAGTTTGGGCTCGTTAGAATCGTCTTGACGAGTAGTTTGTCTTTCAATGGTGACCAGGGTCTGATGATGGAACTGGAAGGTGGTCATAGGAACTTCGCAATGAAACGACAGAACCCCATCGAGTTTGGGCTCGTTAGAATCGCCTTGACGGGTAGTTTGTCTTTCAATGGTAACCAGGGTCTGATGATGGAACTGGAAGGTGGTCATAGGAACTTCGCAATGAAACGACACAACGTCATCGAGTTTGGGCTCGTTAGAATCGTCTTGACGAGTAGTTTGTCTTTCAATGGTGACTAGGGTCTGATGATGGAACTGGAAGGTTGTCATAGGAACTTCGCAATGAAACGACACAACCCCATCGAGTTTGGGCTCGTTAGAATCGTCTTGACGAGTAGTTTGTTTTTCAATGGTGACCAGGGTCTGATGATGGAACTGGAAGGTGGTCATAGGAACTTCGCAATGAAACGACACAACCCCATCGAGTTTGGGCTCGTTAGAATCGCCTTGACGGGTAGTTTGTCTTTCAATGGTAACCAGGGTCTGATGATGGAACTGGAAGGTGGTCATAGGAACTTCGCAATGAAACGACACAACCTCATCGAGTTTAGGCTCGTTAGAATCGTCTTGACGAGTAGTTTGTCTTTCAATAGTAACCAGGGTCCGATCTAACATATTAAGTTATCAAAGACCAAAAAGTATAAAATAAATTAATAGAATAAAAAACTAAAAAAACACGCTTTAATAAAAAAAGTCCAACTAAAAAATAGAAAATAAAATCTAATAAATTTGAATTAAGAATATTGTACTTAAATAGTAAGCGTGTTACATTGTGATTGCAAAAGAAAAATAACGAAGGTGTAGCATCACAAATTCACAATGTAACACGCTTACTATTTACAATATTCTTAATCCAAATTTATTTAAATTTAAAATTTATAGAAATTTATATCTTTGCCCCAAATCGTCCGAACTCTCTTTGCTTCATTTCCTATAATTATTTATTTCATAATCATGGGCTGTTTTACAATAATAGTGGTGGATAGTATTAAATAGTAGGAATGTTCGGTTCTAGCCGATCTAGAGACTCTGATAATTATAAAATTTGTGACTAATTTTTTTATAATTTTTATTGACTTGTTATATTTTAGTTTAGGGACTTATTACAGGACATATTGGCCTCAAACTTCTCTAATATATTCTCGTTCTCGAGCTTGTCTTCTCGTTTCCTCTTACGTAACATTATGATAAGTAGATACATAAGGAAGGAAGGAAAGGAATTACTATCTTCTGGATATTATGTTGGACACATTCAAAATGTCTTGAGTAAAAATAAAGAGTCAACGGATGTCCAGGGTGTGATGATTGAGCTGGCCTATGCTTTTAGAACTTAACAACAACAACAAGTTATGCCTATCGTGTTTGGATTCTCTAAATCATCCAATGTCAGATAATAGCGATACTAGGCACCTATCATTCAAATAAGATAGACCTGTCGTATTTGGAGTCTTTCGTCGTTATATTATACATTTTAGTACTTTACGCTGAAATATAATAAACGCTGAAAAAAACTCGTGAGGTCTCAGTTCGGGGCGAACTACTAGTTTATTGTATGATGAATTTGACATAATCTATTTTATAACAAACTTTATAACATATTTAATCCTCAATTTAATGTAATAACTGACTGTGTATATTTAATAAATGTATTTAAATGTTGGTACGTCGAAGGATTCGACGAAGTAAGGCACCACCTTGTACTTAACCAACTGTTATACCTACTTCATGCGAATAAATGAATTTGAATTTACATATCAATTCGTAAACGGAATGTAAACGCATCAACTCGAGCAGTTCAGTATTATTTGTATGAAACTCCCTACTGCAACGCACACTAATCGAAATTGTCACGTAATTGCCTCGCCTCGGGACGGTGCGTGCTCGACTTGCCGTTCCCGCGCTTACGTCTCACCGTACGCTATCTTACGACTCTCCGTACCCTAGCTTGCGTTTATTCGTTTACACTTCACGTTCGGACACTGACTAACCGCGCGGCGGCCGGCACCTCGCCTAGCCGTAGCCGAGTCGATTCGGAGCTGCTGATCGCTTGGCATCGCGCTTACGTTAGGTTGACGGCGAAGCGATACGGTGACGATCCTTTTCCGAGTTGATAGTGTGCCCTAAATCTGAAACGGCCATATTTTTCGGCCGGTGACCAAATATTATTTTGTGTAGTAGCTGAAATAGATAGTGGAGCTGGTTTAAGCTATCTCCGATTTTAGTGACAAGAAAAGATCGACTTAACATACCGTGAACATAATTATTAGTTTTTCGATGTATACTTTCTAGACTAAAACGACGGAACGTCATTAATTCTGTCGTCAGTGGCTTCATGATACTTACCTGAACCGTTTAGTGTTGTCCCGAATTATTTGTGTTTATTAGTTTAAGAATTAATGTATAGGTTAGGTATAAGTAAATTACCTAAGTATTGATTGGATTAGGTATAGATTAGTAGCCTATATGTTAATTCAGGTCTCCAGCTATCTACATACCGAGTTTTGTCGCAATCGTTTCAGTAGTTTTTACGTGAAGGAGAAACAAACATACACACAAACACACAAACTTTAAATTTTTAATATTAGTAGGAAGTAGGATAGTAGCAGAAGGATAGGATATAGAAATACTCAGACCAGAAATAAATACGAAACATAAAAAAATATTTGTTTAAGACGGGAATCGAACCCGTTGTGGGTTCGGGTGTTCACCCGATGAGCTACAGAATTCGTCACGGTTATCGACTATACCATTATTAATCTACTAGCTGCACCCCGCGATTTCACCTGCGTAAGTTCCGATCCCGTGGGAATATCAAAATAAAAATTAGTCTATAGCCTTTCTCGATAAATGGACTATCCAACACATAAATAATTTTTTAATTCAAACCAGTAGTTCCTGAGATTAGCGCGTTTAAACAAACAAACAAACACACTCTTCAGCATCATAATATTAGTACCTATAGATATAGTTTAGATGAACTTTTTAAACTCACACGATTTGTATTCATAGTAATTATTTTTTAGGGAAATAAAAATAAAATATACGCGATTAAGACCCAGAAAAATAATTATCACTACATAGTATAAAATAAAGTCACTTTTCGCCGTCCCTATGTCCCTATGTCCTTTGTATGCTTAGATCTTTAAAACTACGCAACGGATTTTGATGCGGTTTTTTTAATAGATAGAGTAAATCAAGAGGAAGGTTTATATGTATAATACATGCATAATATAGCCGTGCGAAGCCGGGGCGGGTCGCTAGTTTAAGAATATAATGTATTTGCGTGAAGGAGTAACAAACAAACACACAAACTAACACATACACCATGGTGGTAACAGTGGTAACTCGATTAAACTATAAATTAATAAATAGTATTAATCCATCATTAATCGATGGTTTAAGGTGAAAGGGTACCTGCGAGCTCTCCATACCATATTTAAATTTTTTTAATTTTAATTTCTATGATAAATAGAAAATGAAAAAAACCAAAACATAGGGGCATAGTCATGGCAGTAATAGGTTTTATGGCACAAAAATATTTGCTCTAGTGTCATTATCCAGGGAGAAAACAGTCGACTACGTTTGTAATAGTTTGTATGGAGAAAGCCTCCGGTACCCTTTCCTCTTAATCGAGTTCGTAAACAACTCGTTGTAGGGGTACAGCACAAAATCCAAGGTCGTAAGTCCGAATCTCACCGAAGTTCGAAAATGATTTCTTCGTAATCCAGCATTGTAATTCTTTATTTATTTAAAAAGTACACTTCCTGAATCTCAAGGGAAAAATAAATAAGCTTTTTGCCTTAGTATAAATTTTATCTATGCACATAATATATGGTCTGTTTTCTAAGACCACATTCCCTTTTTGTTACGATGATTTATTCAAAACACAAAGAAGAAATTACTCTGTGTAGGTCTGTGAGTTCAAGGAAATTGCTAGGCAATGAGGATATTTATTTTTTTCTTTGTACCTTATACCTTACCGCAAACAACTGAGAAATATTCCATGAATAAAATATCAAGTAAAGAGTTTCATAGCCTTGATTGTACTTTAGCCGACAGAAAGAATTGGAGGGTAATGTATTTTACTCTTAAGTTAGTAATTATTTGTTTCTGACGACCTAGTTGGCACAATGGTCACATGCTGGACTGCCAAAAACAGGGTTGCGGGTTCGATTCCCACCTCAGACAAGTATTTATGCTTAGATATTTGTCTGTGGTCTGGTTGTTTCTATGTATTAAGTATAAGTATGTATTTACAAAAGAAACGTATATAAGAAGTAAGTATATCCGTTGTCTAGCACCCATAACAGAAGTCTAGTTATTTAGTTTAGGGCTGAATGGCGATGTGAGGAATGTCCTGCAATATTTATTTATTTATATATGAGGTGAATAATTAAAAAAAAAAAGAATCATCTCAAGCAAGCGGTTGAGCACATAAACGCGATGAAATGAAAACCCCCTCCTTTTCTGAAGTCGGGTAAAACTGTAAGACGCAGCTTGGAAGAAACTGTATTTCAGCAATATTTCGATTTTTTTAACTTTGTTCGTAGGCCCTGAGACTACTGGACTGATTTGGATAAAACTTGGTATAAGGGTACATTGAAACCTGGAAAGTTTATGTAGACAATTTTTTATACCGGTATTCCTACGGATCGGGACCTAGGTAACAAAATCGTAAAATACCTTGTAGCACTGCTACAAAGTGCTACGTATTCGGAGCTCCGTAGCGTCACTGTAGCACATGTCGTAGCCACATATTCTAGCCCTAAGAAAAGTCATAAAGTCAAAGTCAACCTACGTAACAAAAACGTAGAATATCTTGTAGCACTTCTACAAAGTGCTACGTATTCGTAGCTCCATAGCATCACTGTAGTCACATATTGTAGTAACATATTCTAGCCCTAAGAAAAGTGACAAAGTCAAAGTCAACCTAGGTAAAAAAAACGTAGAATATCTTGTAGCTCTGCTACAAAGTGCTACGTATTCGTAGCTCCATAGCATCACTGTAGCCACATATCTTAGTTACATATTCTACCATATACAGGGTGAATTTTTTATGTGGGCCTTCAGGGCTATATCCTAAAGTAAAAGGGATAGCGAAAAATTCTGAAAGGAGTTGCGTGCCCGATTTTGATAAAAACTAAAACTACATCATTAGATTTTTGGGAAAGTCATTACCCTAGCAGGGAATCGAACCTGTTCATTTTCAAAAAAAATTATCACCCTATATTTTTGTACCAATCGATAGTGTTGCTAATAGAGATCAATTCCTGGAAACAAACATAGTATGGCAAATTAAATTAAATAGCTCATTTTAGTAATCTTCTGTAATTTTCATACAACCATCCCTAAATAAAAATGCAGTGAGGAGGTATGGCCAATGACGTAATAAACTGCGGCACTAAAAATATGTTTTTTTTTTACAAATTTTATGTAAAGTACTTTATTTATCTACTTATTTCGAACATATTTTAAAATATTTAGAATAATTTCACTTGCACTCTCTATGCCTCATACATTAGTTTTGCCAGAGACAGATAGCTGAAAATTGGAGAAAACTAAAAAAATGAGCTATTTCCTTTGATTTGCCATACTATGTTTGTTTCCTGGAATCGATCTCTATCAGCAACACTATCGATTGGTATAAAAATATAGAATGATTATTTTTTTTGCAAAATCAACAAGATCGATTCCTGGCTCGGGTAATGATTTTTTCAAAAATCTAATGATGCAGTTTTAGTTTTTATCAAAATCGGGCACGCAACTCCTTTCAGAATTTTTCGCTATTTCTTATAGTTTAGGATATAGCCTTGAAGGCCCACTTAAAAAATTCATCCTGTATATATATATAGATATATACCAATAAAATTATCCGCATCGCATCGACGGATAACGCTCGCAGTTCTCCAGTCTTCCCGCGACCATGGTCGATGCAACCCAATCGAAACGTCGTCGGGTAAATATGATAAAATCACTAGAAGTTTTACACGATAAAATGAATAATTAAAATCGCTTAATGAGTTTAAGTAATTATGGGAACATCCCTGAAATATCTCCTTTCTTACACAAAAATAATCATCTCAATCGATTCTTAATTGGCGGAATTATCGCGTAATAAAAGTAATAAAAAAAAAATACCATGACGCATGACGTCACACAACGTCATGACGTCACACAATATCATCATGACACTTTTTTGTGAATGCAGATGTTCCATCAATTTATTAGACGTTATCGCGTCAAAAACAAAAACATACAGTCGCATTGAGAATCTCCTCCTTCTTTGAAGTCGGTTAAAAATATAAATGTACTTACATCAGTTGAATGCCAATAACGACACGCGTAAATATATTCTCCATCCACATTAGGCCTTCGATTTTGCACTCTGACTACATTGAGCTTCTTCCTAGCCACCAAGTCCCAGACACCAAGGGCTTCTGTTGTTTGCCAGCTGCCGGCTATGCACTGCTCCCTCTGTAAAAAAGATTAGGTATTTTATTTACAGATAGAGATTCCAGATATTTGCAATTAGTTGCATTAAAACTTTAAGCAAAGTTGTGTGGGTTGCAAGTTGCAAGTGTGCCTTCCAGTGAAGGCAGCTACTCTTTTGTAGCTGCAGCTTTTTTAGCCCAGGATGTCTTTTCTTTTCAGTCTCTTCTTGTAGGTTCAAGTAAGGGATTCATTGCAGCTCATTGGGCTGCTCATCACCAATTATTTATACAGATTGACGAATTTAACAACAAAAACATACCCGAGAAAGGATTGAATATTAATACTTTTAATAAACGTTTGAGTTTAAAAAGTTAAAAAATAGAATCTAGGTAGGTAATAAATAAATAGGTATTATGCTATGCATACTACAAGAGCTTTACAATTTCATTCTACCCATCAAAGCATTTTTCATCCAATAACATCGAGTAAAATCTAACAGGCAATCTCCGAATGTTTTACGCATTTTGTTGTAAAATCGACCAAGTGCGTGTCACCACACCCAGCGTAGGGTTCCGTCAACTATAAGTCGTTAAATTGTTGAACTTACTTAGTATAGAAAGATTTGTTTCTTCTTAACTTCGTTATACCCTTAACCTCTTAGAACCCTCAAACTTAATGTATTAAGTTTAATATTATTTATCTTCCCTATGTATACATAAAATTCTCGTGTCGCGGTGTTAGTTGCCAAACTCGCATCTAAACGGCTGAACCGATTTGTTTGAAAAACTATTTGTGTATATTCGTTAGCTCTGAGAATCGAACACTATTCCATTTCTTTTCCCATTTTATATATCTTTTGGAAATAACAAAACAACGTTTGCCGGGACAGCTTGTATTTTATGTATTAGTCTGTACTTATTTTTAAGTATTTAAAATATATTGGGTTCTTAATTTTACGACTCGGTTGACGTGATCTAATGTAGAGTACCAATAGTCTCTGAACTAAACCACAGACGAATGGACGTTTGATGGACGAACGGATGGCGAAACTAATGGTTCCTTGTTGAGTACGGAACCCTAAAAAAGGACAAATAAAACTTTAGCAATCCACTATCGTCCATCAAACAGAATACGTACCGTGTCCAAACTAAGTACCTACTCCGATTCTAATCCGTGTCCGTTCAAAGCGAATCGAAATGGAACAGTGTTTTAAAACTAAGCTATTCCTTTAAAATCTTTTTCATTACTCATACTCCGAAAGTAGGTGTAAAGGTCCATGAAGAGCGTGTAGAAAGAAAAACTTTCAGCCCTAGGGAAAATCGCTTTCACTGACAGCTGTCATGTCAAATTATGGCTTCGCACGGCTTGTGCAATGTGCATGTAGTCAGTATCAGTATCATTAAGCATTAAGAACTTCAAAAACCTAACCTCCTTGCTTTAAGTGACACCAAAGAATAACACTACATGTATATAACCTCTTTGGTCCCAACATTGTAAGAGGATCAGGTAGTATGGAGTATCTCATTCACTCTCGTTGTTAGGAAGAATTTTATGTATTATTCGTAATGAAAAGCACAGTGTTTACCTCGGGTGAAAGACTCATTTAGTCCCTCGAACTATTAGCGCCCTGGCTACGCTCGGGCGCCAAACTCCGTCTCGGGACTTTCATGAGTGACTTTCACACCTAGGGTAACAATGTACTATTTTTCATTTATTTTTTTCCATTATAGTAAATATTTTACTTACAAACCCAACCAAACTCTGTAATTTTACAAAAAAACTTCTCATAAGATGTTTTTAAGGTTCCGTTCCCCATAACATGAAAAAGGAACCCTTATAAGATGACTCTCTTGTCCGTTTGTCTGTCCATAATATGTTAATACCGATTTTCTCAAGAACGGGTGGACCTAGCAAGTTAAAATTTAAAACAGATACTGAAGTCTATAGTAAAAAAATCAAGGTCCTGAGTCAACACGATAAGAAGAAAACTAAGTATCTACTTTTTTGTAAAATTAAAATAAGCATGTACCGACGAAGATACTCTCATAAGTTCAGATTATAAAAGCTTTATCTTATTTGTTCTTATAAACAACTTTCACCAAAACTCATCCAAAACTTTATACCAACTAGACCAACCCAAGCTAGAAGTCATAAATAGACGACATAAGCTACTATAGGGTGCTTGTAACTTAACCTAAACCCTGATGAAACTTACAAGGCAGTTTAATTAAAAACTCTTGCCTTTGTCATGTTGTAACTACCCTCGCCCTCGCAGACTACGGACTATCTATCGGCCGATTAAACGAGTGATAAACAAGTGAACTGTCTCTATCTCTAGGTATATCTATAAAATAAAAAGCTCGTGTTACTGTGTTAGTTGCCAATCTCCTCTTAAACGGCTAAACCGATTTTATTGTTTTTTTTTTGTGTATATTCGTTAGGTATGAGAATTCAACAATATCAATATTTTGTGTTTTTTTTCTCTTTTTTTATATTTTTTTAGTAAATGCCAAAACAACGTTTGCTAGGACAGAAAGTATAATACTTACTATAATAATAAAATATTGTAAAGATGAGGGAGGGAGGAGGCCTGCGCGAACTTCAAGTCAACAATTGGCAAGAAATAGCGCAGGACAGGGAGCGATAGAAGACTCTCGGTTCGGAGGCCAAGATCCACTTTGGGTCGCTGAGCCAGCGGAGTAAGTAGTGTGTAAGTAGTAAGTATAAAGAGGAAAGGTTTAAGTGTTTGTATGTTTGAAATGAATATAGGCTCCGAAACTATTGAACCGATTTTGATGAAAATTGGTTAAAGAATACATTGATTCATTAGGAGAGACATAGGCTACTTTTTTTCTCAATATTTTGACGGGATCGGGAGTTACGTGGGTTGCTACGGCGCGTTGCTAGTAAACTATAAAGTTGACTAGCGCAACAAAAAATAATAGAGTTTAACAAACTGACTAAATAACATCAACCTTGTAGTTATTGAAATAGAATTTCATTTTAGATTCCCGGCGTTTCGATGTCAGAGCGATTCAGCAAATAAACTTGGATGTTGACCGACTAAAAGTTGGTACTCTATTTTCCCCCCCAGCTTAGTATCGTTGTACCTCGTTATGAAGTTTGACTCTCCTTTGAAGAATAATTTGTACCTACTGGATACAGCTTTTGTTCGACGTTTAAAAGTTTTATTACTGCAATGTGTTGTTGGTTCAGAGCTAGACGTGCAATGTTGAAATTGCACTCGTGAAATAGTTTACACTTGGTTGAAGTATGGACATATTGCAACGAAGAAGAAATCTCTATCTCTGCTTAAGTATATTTAACTTTAATGTTTAATATTTAGCTTTTATTTGCGACTTCATTCAGGTAGTAGTTGAATTATTAACAGACTTCAAAAAAAAGGAAAAATAGCCATCATAATCTAAAATCGGAAAGTCAAACTATAATAAACCGCCTGACTTCAGATAGCTATTAGGTATTTAAAAAAAAATTATACCAACTAATTTATTTATTGGTTACTTTTTACTTTAACTAACTTAATATTCAACGTTTTAATGGAATTTTGTTTATAGATTTGAAATACTAATGTATTTGTTACTAACTATAGAGATATTGTATTATACTTACATTAAGATCTATGCTGTCGCTGCAAACATTGACACCTTCGAACGTCATCACGCAACCAACTTTACATCTTATGTCCCAAATCTAAAAAGAAACAATTAAATATTAAAGAAATCTAATAATCATCATCATCATATCAGACACAGGACATCCACTGCTGAACATAGGCCTCCCAAGACTTTCAGAGCGATCGGTCACATGCCCTCTACGTCCAACGAGATCTAAATTAAAATTCATAAGTATAAGATCTGTAAATACAAAGAGAGATAATATAATATACCTATGAGTAAATATCTGTTAGTAACCGAGCTGCCAGATACAAAATATTTCACTTATCTCTAGATTAATTTTCATATAACAAAGTGATATGCAGTCTGTAATTTTCCAAATAAAAGACTCGGTTTTTAAACAGCTCTTCGAAACAAGCGAGATTTAAACTATTTTTACGGAACCGTAGTTCGTATGTGTCAGTTTTTAAGGTGCAAAGTCGTGTGGTTATAAAATTGCGTTTAATAATTTTGAGCATTTAACTGTGGGGTGAACTCGAAAGCAGTAGAATTTATATCGAATCGACATTAAAAGAAACGTGCTGACATAAATGCTTAGCATTTTAGATTTAAGCCTTACGAATTACATCAGCTTTATGAAAAACTAGCTGCGCCCCGCGGTTTCACCCGCGTAATAATTTTCTACGCAATTTTCTTAATATTTTCTTTCATAAGAACCTTCTCCTGACAATAACAAACACAACAAAAAAAGAATTGGCCAAATTGGTCCAGGCGTTGTTGAGTTATGCGCTTACCAACACATTTTGCGATTCATTTTTATATTATAGATAAGTCACCGTACACTTGAGGCGGTTTACATGAGATGTTCATAAACAGATTTAGAGCCAAATGCATGGCATGGTAATCTTAAATTAAATTAAAATTGTGAATTTTTTAGTGTGAATGAATAAAGAATGATTTAATTAAATTCTATTTCAATAACCACAAGGTTGATTATTATTTTTAATTAGTTTGACACTTTGATATCTTTTTAAAATATTTTTGACGTGTAAATTGGTGCCCTACCCTCACAAAAAAGTATGACGTCATGTTATTACGTTATTGACAAGTAACCATAGAAACGTATTTAAGTAGGTATGCAAAATGGTAATGTCAGCGATACAAAAGAGTTCTTATAACGTTATCGCGTAAAATTATAGTCCGTAAACCGACTTTACAGACCACCATTTTTTGTTGAGTAAGTCAACCTTGATCACATCCTCAGAGTTAAATGCATTTACATTAGAATCTATAATTATAAATATATTTGAACGGATATATTCGCGTTTTTATTTTTATTTTAAATCTGATGTTTCGGGAACTTTGCAGATCCTATGGTCACAGGCAGACTGAGCTGACATTCGTCTTACAAAAATATTATGTGAAATGCTGTCAAACTACCGTCTATTTAAAATTATTAAAAAGGTTACTAAAAAGGTTTTTCATCTTACCTTTTTAACCGACTTCAAAAAAAGGAGGAGGTTCTCAATTCGGTTGTATGTATGTTTTTAGTTACCTTTTTATTAATTACCTTAGTAAATACTATTAGAATCTATTTTTTGTCGCATAAATTCTGGGACGCTTGCACTTCGATATGAAGGTGGATTTAAAGGAATTATTAATCGATTCGATAAGAAGTCTACTGATCACATACTCGCCTCTCTCTAAGGGAAATATTTTAATCTCGACAGAGATGCTTTGAGTCCGTTAGCGGTCTTCGTACGAAATGTTTTATTCAGGTCTGTTATGAGTAGAGTTAGTCGTTCCGTTCTTAGGTACTTACACTGTCGGAATACGAAGGATGCTGGATAAAGGTGGTTGACTTTTTTATGACGTAGTACGTGATACGTAGGTGGGAATTGTACTGTTTTTGTCGTCTGAATGTCGCTCACTTAGAAAACTATTAGAGGGTACAATAACCAACTCTTAACTCAACAGTTTTCTGCCACGAAAAACCTACCATAGCCTTAAGGTTCCGCTGGTCGATCGTGTTTTCCATACAAATTAATTTAGAGTGTTATCCATTTATTCTTTATGGAATTTGAAAAAACAAAAGTTTAATCTATATAACAAGTCTATATCTAGCCCATGTAGGCGACGAAATAGACAAATTATATTTAATTTAATATAATTTAATATAGGTAACCAGCGGAACCTTAAGGCTAAAAAGCAACTCTAAAAGTAGACCCTAGTCCATAAGAATAGTCCTTATGGACTAGGGTCTACTTTTAGGGTTGCCTTTTTAAGGTCAGGTTTATCTGCTAAGCCAATATATTTTATTGCATTAAAATTGTTTTACTTTCTAATTGACTTTTTGTGAGCAGATTTTACTAATTATTGTGTCATTTTTATTATTTGTGACGTGTTGTTTATTTTTATTTATTTTTTATAAGACTGCGCAACGCAAAAGAGTGGTAATGTGTTCATCAGTCTATGTAGGTATCAATGTAAGTTTTTTAGACTTTAATTTTAATTGATTCAACTAATATTTTGCATTATTTTTATTTCATTTGCATTGACGGCATCTATGACTCACCGGGCGAACACCTGCCTGCGAAACAGAAGGTTTCGGATTCGATTTCCGTCCTTAATAAGTATTTCAAAAGAGGTATCAATGGATGTATTTAGAAAAAAAATGTATATTAATATTATATTTATCGTCTGGTTACCATAACACAAGCCTAATTGCTTAGATTGGAGCTAGTAGATAGCGTTGTGTGTAATGTCCTACAATATTTATTTATATTTATTTAATGAGCAACCTTTTGTTATTTCCATTAAGCTGTAGGGTTTCATTTTCAAAGGTTTTGCGACTTAAACTAATAATTAAATTAATTTAAAACGGATATAATCGCTTTTTTATCTTTATACTAGCGACCCGCCCCGGCTTCGCACGGCTATATTATGCATATATTATACATATAAAACTTCCTCTTGAATCACTCTATCTATTAAAAAAACCCCCATCAAAATCCGTTGCGTAGTTTTAAAGATTTAAGCAGTCAAAGGGAAATAGGGACAGAAAAAGCGACTTTGTTTTATACTATGTAGTGATTGTTAAAACCTGTCGTTTCGAGAACTGCAAACTCGGAACTGACAAAGTTCTCGAAACGTCAGGTTTTAACAAAATAATGTAAATTACGCGATTATATCCAGTAAATTAATTAATTTATAAGCTGTAGGTAACTTCATAATGTGTCTGATGTGGGAACGGTAAAATAGATTACGAAGTAATTCAAAGTAATCGATTCCATGACAATTACATTACATTGGCTCTCATCAAAACACAATTACTGGTGACATTTCCTCCGAGATACTCAAAACCAGTATGATCCGTAAATGCGTGGGAGAAATTGTTCCCGTAATGATTCCGCCCACATTTTAGCTAAAGATAGTGCTCGGAAAATGTTAACATAATGGGTTTAGGGGTCGATTGTAAATGCCATTGTGTTCTATACTACAATGGAGTTATATTACAGTATATAGTATATAGTATAGTAGTATATAGTATACAGTATATTCTATACTGTATGTGAAATAAATAGGGTTAACACCGCCTTCGCTCATAGATTTTATATTTTCAGGGCTCCCATATTGTACAATAAAATCAATAAAATTATTAACATCTTTAGAAGCAGCAAGATTGAGTGTAAAAATAAAGTTGCAAAGTTTCTTTGTGAATTAGATTACGACAGCACCGAATCATTGCTAGAAATAATAGTGTAAGACTGTGTATTTGAATGTTTGTTGATACTCTTTTTATGTACAAATTTGGCTTTGAGTTGTTCTTGTTTTTCCACTCGTGTTTCAAAAATATAATAACCTTACTAGGTATAATTGTGTAAGTAAACTAAATAATATTTAAATTGATTGTATCCAAAAGGGAGACCTGGAGACCTATAGTACAGGCCTCGGCTTAGTGTAGGCTTCAGATCTCCCACAACCGAACTAATCTGTACCTACTTTGTCACATTGTTTTTGTTATTTTTAAGTTTGATTGTGGAAGAAAATTAATAAAATATTTTATTATATATTATATTATTATTTGTCTCGTTTTTATTTGCTGCAATATTGTACCGTTTCCGCAACGGCCTAGCGTGGGAAATCCTAAAATAGTTTAATATCGTAGTATAGAAAGACTTTGGACAACGAGATTGAAGTTCATCGACAAAACAAGGAATGAAATACCGGATTCTAAATTAACCAATCCAAAATCATATCAAAAAGTTATTAAGCAAAAATATACTTAACGGTGAAACCTGAATCGTCGACTCTGTGTCCTCCAAATGCACAGAAAAAAAAGGTTTTTTTAAAGCAAGAAATTATTTTCTCTCTATAGACGGTAGAGAATATTTTTTTTTGTTTTTAATATTTTTTTTGAAAATAATAAGCAATATTCTTCATTTAAAATCAATAGGTATTCTTAACTTAAAATACTGTTTCATAATTTCAAGAACATTTACTAAAAACAAGAAATTATTCTTATTTCTTGCTTCAAGAAAACTTTTTTTCTGTGTAGACTCCAGTAGCAAAATCTTGTATAATATAAATAATGTAATCTTAGTATAAATAAACAGTATTCAAACTCTACCCTCAAAGTCTTATCCCAAGCGGCGCTTGCAAACGTGTTAGGTTTCTGCGGATGACATCGTAAAGCACATACTTGACCAAAATGCATCCTCTGCAGCTTCTTAGGAATGAATTGCAGGCGAAGTTTGTGAACCTTGTAGGTGATAATAGCCTGTAAAACAAACAATGAGATAAGTTTGAATGAAATAGAGAATGCTTGAAACATTCTATCCACGAGAATACTTTGGTATAGGAAAGATGTTTCTTGTTCTAGGTGGTAATGGCAAGCTTTGTTTTTTATATTTAACTAGCGACCCGCCCCGGCTTCGCACGGCTATATTTTGCATGTATTATACATATACCCCTTCCTCTTGAATCACTCTATCTATTAAAAGAAACCGCATTAAAATCCGTTGCGTAGTTTTAAAGATTTAAGCATACATAGGGAAATAGGGACATAGGGACAGAGAAAGCGACTTTGTTTTATACTATGTAGTGATGTTATTTGAAAATGGTGTTTACATTAAAGAATTTATTTATCTTTCTATCTATCAACTTTCGTAGGTTCTTTACTAAAGATACTTATAACGCGATATTTATTATGTTTTTATTATTACTTATAAATCGATGAACACCGGCATTCACAGAAAAGTGTGATGTCATACGTCACTTTACGTTGCGTTATTGACAAGGTAACCATAGCAACGTATTGAAGTATGCAAATGACATGTCAACGATACAAAAGAGTTCTTATGACGTTATAACGTAAAATTATCGTCCGTAAACCGACTTTACAGACAACCATTTTTTTTTAAGTGGAGTTTTATTTTTCAATGCTGCTACAAGCGTCATTTTTACTGTTTTAAAGATTAGGTACAGTCAGAAAAGGACTGAGGGTAGCAGGTGCATATCTTAACGTTTTATTTTTTTAAATAACGGTTCAGTAATTTTAAATTATTTTGCTCAATATCACTAAAGCTTTCAAAGTGTTAGTTATTTCACGCAGAATAACCAAAAAATATTGAACCGTCATTAAAAGAATTAGAACTTTAAAATATGCACCTGCTACCCTCAGTTCTTTTCTGACTGTACTAACAGATGAAAATAAAAGGAAAATCTCCGTAGTTAGGTACATGACATAGTTAAAAAGCTGTAATAAGAGTCAACAAAAGTAGAAAGGAACGTCGTAAACACCTTTCAAGGAAACAAACCGCGTAACACAGTTACCGGTGTTTATGGACTTTTAACTTTAATGAAACCCTTGACCAGGACATCCTACTTCGCGAAGTCCTTCGAGAAACCCCGTAATCTCTTAAATTCATTGCAGTAATGTTGAATTTATATCAGCAATAAACTGAGAATAGGCCGTAATCTTTTATTGAAGGTTTCATTTTACTCATACTCGTAATAAACGAACGGTGTCAGATTAAATCGTTAGAATTTATCTTTTGCAAGTCCTTTGTCCGCTGTACCTTTCTCATCGGGTTACTGTGCATCAAACAATTTTGGAGCTTTATGAAGATCTTTGAAATATGATTTTATTGTCGATCGTAAAAAAGAAATTCAAAACTTTACTGTGGCATATGGTAGGTGGGTTAAAATCGAATTTGTTTTTGATGTGTAAATAATTTTATGTTAGTCGTAAATGTTGAATTTTTAAGATACAAAATAGCAGTTAAAAGAAGAAATAAAACACTTCAAAATGCTATCAGCAAAAGATTCAGCAGTAAAAGTAGGTAGGTAAGTAAGTACACAACCATAGGTATGTAGGTGTTTCAAACAAAAACAAATGTAGATTTAAATGTCATTAATAACCTCCTTAAATCAAAGAAAAAGTCAAATATATTTAGATACCTAACCAGATAAAACGAAGACGTTAGGTATAGGTAAATTCATGCTACAAAAACTGATCTCAAATATCCAAGGAGAAAATTCTTCGTAGGTAGAGACCTACTAACATTTAAACTAAACAAACAAACGTTGAGCAAAATAAATTAAAAAGAACGTGGTCTGCTTAAGAAAAAGTAATCACCAAAGAAAACAATTACTTATATTTATTTAGGTCACGAACTTTTAGACATTTTTAGGTAAACAGGAAAAAATAAGTATAATTCCAGGAATATTACATATAATAGGTATGTTGACATGTGTGCCCTATATTTTTACCCAACTGCAAGGAAAGGGTTAGGTTTTTCGCGCATATCTTGTATGTTTGTTTGTAATATTCTTTATGGATTATTAGAGGATACTTCGTTCTCGGCCATGTTAGATTATAATCCATTGGAGGTTCAATTGTATAAGACATGCCTAAGCCACTACAGCGCCCTGAATAGCATGGCATGTATTAGATCTGCCTAAGCCACTACAGCGCCCTGAGTAGCATGGCATGTATTAGACATGCCTAAGCCACTACAGCGCCTGAGTAGCAAGGCATGTATAAGACATGCCTAAGCCACCACAGCGCCCTGAGTAGCATGGCATGTATTATACATGCCTAAGCCACTACAGCGCCCTGAGTAGCACGGCATGTATTAGACATGCCTAAGCCACAACAGCGCCCTGAGTAGCACGGCATGTATTAGACATGCCTAAGCCACAACAGCGCCCTGAGTAGCATGGCATGTATTAGACATGCATAAGTCACTACAGCGTTCTGAGTAGCATAGCATGTATTAGGCATGCCTAAGGCACTACAGCGCCCTAAGTAGCACGGCATGTATTAGACATGCCTAAGCCACTACAGCGCCCTGAGTAGCATGGCATGTATTAGTCATGCCTAAGCCACTACAACGTTCTGAGTAGCATGGTATTTATTAGACATGCCTAAGCCACAACAGTGCCCTGAGTAGCATGGCATGTATTAGACATGCCTAAGGCACTACAGCGCTCTGAGTAGCATGGCATGTATTAGACATGCCTAAGTCACTACAGCGCTCTGAGTAGCATGGTATTTATTAGACATGCCAAAGGCACTACAGCGCTCTGAGTAGCATGGCATGTATTAGACATGCCTAAGTCACTACAGCGCTCTGACTAGCATGGTATTTATTAGACATGCCTAAGGCACTACAGCGCCGTAGCATGAATTCAAGCTGCTGACGCTGTGGAAATTATCTAGATTAGATGTTAAGGTCAATATTATTAGAGTATCTTAATAGGTCTGCCTAGCACCTATAACACTTTTAGTTTTTAGCTTTTAGTTAATCGTAAATAACTCGTCAATACGTCTGGAGACAGCTAAGCCGTGGGTTTCCTTCACCGTAAGAGTAATGTTAATTAGCGTTTATGCACTTCAATAACTATCCAACATTCAGAATCAAGGACCAAATTGATGTAAAAGATTATTAGAATTAATCAGTTTTTCGTCTTGAGGATATTCACATCATACTAAGTACATAGGCACGTATTACCTAGGGACTTAATACAATTCTCATTTTCTTTTACGTCTTATTTTACTATTGTACGGTCGGCAGCATAATTGCAGACCCACCGTAGTGTTTTAAAATTACTATTATTGGAATGTTTTCATTCTAGTATTTTTTTTTTGATAAATTAATGAGTTAAAAGACTACTTTCTAAAGCAGATGCCTAGAATCTTGCTTGTGTTGAAAACATTCTTATTATACAGCCGTTCTGGAGCTCTACGGTGGGCCTACCAATGAGTCCTTTCACATTCAGATGTAAGCACAACCTTATATCTACTTAGTCTTGTAATTAGGCTATTTCTACTAATTATCTCCTTACAACATTTACTGCTAACTAAATAGATACTACTGTGAGCAAAGTAGTCGAAGTATCTAATAAAAGGGTTTAATCCAAGAAATTTAACTTTTAAATAGAGTGAACATTTTGATAAATTTATTTTTAAAATAAATAATTATATTTATTTAGGTACTAAGTAAATAAAATAAAGATTATTTTATACCACAATAAACACTAATATTATAAATGTGAAAGTTTGTGTGTATGTATGTTTGTTACTCCTTCACGCAAAACCTACTTTATACAACAATAAATACATAAATGCAATACAATTCTGTATATTAGGACTAGGTCAGTAACAATTATTGTGGGATCATAAAATAAAAAAAAATAAAAAAAGAATAAGCACTGACAATTTTTTTCTTAGTTATAAATTTTTTAATGTTGTTTTAAATGCCCCATTCAGACATATTTGCAAACATTCGATTTCCCATGTAGGTAAACCCCATAACGTTTCAACTGGTCAACCGATTTCCATCAAACAAAGATAATTATGTTAACAAGAATAATGTAAATCACAATAGGTTCATTCGTTTGGGAACTAAAGATGCCACAGACAGACTTGATGACATGAGTCTAAACAATATCCCTATAGATTATATAGGGAACTATAGTCTAAACACTATCCCTATATAATCTATAGGGATAGTGTTAGACTATAGTTCACGAGTAAATCAGTGTCGAAATCTAAGGTTTAAATCTACATCTCGGACTATCCTTAAACCTCGTTTTGGAATAAGGGGGATGGTATTTAACTTTTCTTCCGTTTTCAACCCTTTCTTTTTAATTTTTGACATTTTTATTTTTGTACAATATTATTCGGACATTACTTAAGCAAATATTCTCTTGGGATAAAATATATGCGCTCTCCAGATTACATAAAGGTTTTTTTTTATCCAACGAAAAAACGGAGTAGGTTCTCAAGTCGACGCGTAATTTTTTTATGGGATTGGGCGGGTCACGTGAGTCGAATGAACCCCGACTGGTGGGCTAGGGTCGTCACGCATTGGGTGCCGGAAGACGGACGTCGGAATCGAGGCAGACCCCGTAAACGATGGCGTGACGACCTTGATGCATTTGACACAGACTGGATAAACCTTGCCCAGGACCGAAATGCTTGGAAAGATGTTAGGAAGGCCTTTGCCCAGCAGTAGGACGGTATAGGCTAACAAAAAAAAAAGACCATGCATAACTTTTAAAATGTAGCCCGATTTTGATAATTCTTTTTTTTATTGGAAAGGGGATAGGTACCTCGAAATTGTTTTGATTTAAGGTGGCTCTCTCTACTGGTTCAAATGCTCTCTGTACTAAATATCTTAGGGTTTTAGTAACGTAATAGCCTCGTCACTGCATGAACTCACCTCCTGTCTTTCCATATCGTAAACTTTTATCGAGGCGTCGTTGTACCCGATGGACATTTTCGTTTCATCGGCAGTCAGACCGAGGCACAATGCTGCTGGACGTTCTGTAAATCATAACCTAAGTAGACATAGGTATGTAGTGTATAGTCGGAATACCAATTAGCTGAACCCCACGTGACCCAGAACTCACTCGCACATCTGTAAAGTTGTAAAGTAATGTTACCTGATTCTGTTTTTAAGCTATTGCATAGCTTTTATCGCGGGCTTTGAGCGCGGCAACGGAATCAATAAATTCCGTTACGAAAATAAAACCTAACACTCCCCACTCTGCAATTGCTATGCAATAGCTTTATCGCTTCAATCCCCGAGTGCCACACGTTTTTTTTTAACAATATACCTACTATACAGCACAATATATAATACAAAAAATAACAAAATAGGTAAATATTACATTTTTACAGGTGTGCGAGTAAGCTCTGGGTCACGTGGGGTTCAGCTAATTGATATTCCGACTGTACCTTAAATTATACTATCTAAAGACTGGCTGTGCCACGCGGTTTAACCTGCATAAGTCCTGATATCATAGGAATACCCATCGGAGTTAAAAGAAGCCTAATTTTATTACAGGACTTCAGCTATTAATATATTATCAAATTTTATAGCAATCGTTTCAGTAGTTTTTGTGTGAAGATGTAGCAAACATACTAGCATCAAATTAACTTTCACATTTATATGATTTGTGGTACTACGTATAGGTAGGTATACCTACGCTATATGTCCAATCTCACTGCTCTAGTTATGGGTTTCTAACAAATTAAAGGTCGATGCATACGTGACGAGAAAAACTTCGGGCGGGACGGGAACATGATTTTTCTCGTGCCGGACGGGACGTGACGATTTCTTGACATCGTTTCATATAAAAATATTATCCAGGGAGAAAACAGTCGACTACGTTTGTATGAAGAGAGCCTCCGGTACCCTTTCCTTTTAAAGACATTAGGTAACGCAGCTTTGGCTACTAATATGGGAATCAACAATCTATCTAAGTCATGAAAATACAAGTACACCTATTCTAGATAGATAATCTAGATATTCCGCGGCATGAGTCATACTCGCACCTTCCCACGGCAACAAAGTCGGCCTATGGATCCAGGCTTCTTGTGAATAGCAATAAAACAAATTCTCTTCCAAAGTTTTTCAATGAATAGGTAAGTAAAGCGATAAAATAAACGCTTTTTAATTAAACAGTCTGCGCAGAAAACTTTTCGATAGGCAACTTTATTTGAGTTTTGTTTTCAATGAAAGTTAATTGAATTAGGAATTGGTTAAAAGCTTTCATTAAGATTGTCATTCAAGATTTTTTGGAAGTTTTTATCACCAACCACGTTACGGCTTGTGCCGCCACACCATCTGCTTAGTGTAGGTATAGGTAGCGCGACTTTCTTTTATACTATGTAGTGATAGTGAAAATCCGGGGTAGACTCTAGGTAGGTGTATAATAAAATATAGGTAAATAAACTTATCCCTAAGCAGGATTTGAACTTTCTTAAAACCTATGCCACGTTATGGTCGAAGGCCACGTTGTATTTAAATAATGACAGAGGATAACCGCTACTACACAGGGTCCTACCCAAACAAAACACAGTGCATTTGTAAAAATCTGTTTTTTTTTGTTTACAGCTATGTCTAATAACCACCTACCTAGCTATTTATAGAAGATAGAAGTCATAAAATGTTGGGTGCTTACACATAGTAAGTACCTACCTAGATGTAGTTGAATTCAAAGATTTCTCAGAAGATATTACAGGCGCCTCTAGCCCCGAAAGCTAAACACTAGGCTTGTGTTTTGATGGCCATGGATACATACTTTTCTTTTGTAAATAGGTACATACTTAACACCCAGACCATAACAAATATTATTGCTGGGTTCGCATGAATGCCACATGCAAGCGGATTGCACCCTGCTGCAAAATATTGTTGAAGAAGAATCACACAACGCTTATAATACCTACTCATAAGTACATAATATTGCTTACGCGTTATAAACGGAGTAGAATGCATAGATATCCCGGGCGCTCCGTAGAATTGCATAGTCAAACATTCTAGTGCTGGATCCGAACGGATGCAATATGCAGGCGGATCATCTACTCGTGCAACAATCTATAATAGGATAGGTATGTAAGTAGAAATAGGTTTTAGGGGAAGTTTTAAGTAGGTATTTGGTTATTTATTGGGTACCTACGTATTATTATTTCGATTATCCATTGCAAAGGCATACTGAGACTGCGCTTTTTTAAAATCATACAGTAATCAGTATACTTACCCAATAATACCCATTGACTTCAATTTCAACTTTGGTAATGGCCTCTCTACAGGCTTAAAAAGCCGTGCATGATTTGCCAATGTCACCAAAAACGAAAGAGACAATTTAGTGCACTAGCACAGAATATAATATAATAGTTAGTACGAGTCAGTAAAACTATATGACCGGCTCGGTGATGAAAAATAGAATGGAGGTAGTGAGACTCTTGTCCTCCTAAAAAATATCTCCTTAACAAAAACAAATTTGCTATGACCTCTGACTTGACAATCTTTAACGATTTTGACTAGATATCCTGAAACACTTAAAGCCATAATTAGATGCAAAATATTACTTGATACTGATGGCTACACTGCATAGGCCAAGCGAAGCCATAATAGAAAGTAAAAGTATTAGTAGTTTAATGGTAGTTATTAAGTATATTTACTGGTGGTATCTGGATCCTGTAAACAGCACCGTCCATACACGAAGCGTAGCAGATCCTTTCTTCCTTCTTACTGTACTCGATAGCGTAGATTGGTTTCGGTGGAAATTGAATATTGCGCAGCGTGCTTAGAACTACGCCTGTGCTGCCATGACGCATCTTGAAAGAAGAAGAATAGAATTTACGACATAATATAATCATAAAGCGATATAAATTAACTAGCTGTCCCGTAGACGTTGTGCTGCCATTTACAAAAAAAATAAAAATATAAAGGAAACATTCAGGAAAAAAATAGAATAGTGTTCGATTCTCAGACCTAACGAATACAATACACAAAAAAATCACTACTAACTACTACTTATTGGGAACTAACACCGCGACACGAGATTTTTTTATTTCCAGAGAAAAAGTATACCCAGAGAATAAATAATTAGTAGTTCTGAGAATTTGTGTTGCCCGAATGGGCAAAGCCTCAGCATGTGCTACATATTATACGAACGCACATCTGCAGCAGCTGCTTCCGGCCACACCGTGTGTGTGACTTTTCCGCTAGGTTCCGTAAGGTTGCGGGTTCGATTCCCACCTCAAGCAGGAATTTAAGTACCTACAGATATTTGTTTCTGGTCAGTGGTGTTTCTGTATGTATACCTATTATTATGTTGAAAAGTATTTATGTACCATATTCGTTCTCTGGCCACCATAACACTATAAATAAAGCTTGGGGCAAGATGGCGCTTTATAAAGTGTCCTCCAATATTTATTATTATTTATTTATAATATTTTGTCAGTATGCGACTATTAGGATTCTTTGACCCTTCTTCTTTGTAGAAAAAAAAAATTTTAAGCGCTCTTTTTACTTAGAAGATATGATATATAGTAAGGTACGTAGTAGGCGAGAAGTAGGAGAGACAGGAGAGTATGGTAGAACGCTTTAGATGTATCGAAGAGTTTAACAGAGATATTTTATATTTATACTACATTCGTTATTATGTAGGTACGTATGTAGATAACCTAGGTAGAGTACCTGCCTATTGGTAATTAGAGCGTGGCAAAGTATGGGTGAAAATTTAGGCAAACTAGCGCAGTGGTGTACTTTACACACAGTGTAGGTAGAAGAGTATGGTATAGTTTAGCAATGAATGCAGTCATATAATGTCTCTATCTGTACAAAAACAAAAAAGAGGTATAGTACAAGTATTATACCTACCTAATAAGGGTAGAGTTATACCTACTAACACATTTGAGTAGGTTGTTTGAAATTTTAATAGCACATGTCTGACCTGAAAACGTGCGACCACGAAAACCCACTAAAACAGCTTCGGTCATAAACCGAAAACCCTATTTGCGTAAAATTACCTTATTACAAGGAAAAATAGACATTGTGTACAAAATAGGTTTAGGACACCACAAAGGATAGCCCACACAATGCCCATTTTATTTAACAACTAGCATAGGTAGGTACTACCTTCCCTAAATGTTTTAGGGTCATTTTCACACAAAAAACAAGATTAATTTACCTGAATTAAGCCAGACGCATGGCCCACAGTAATATGGTTGCCATTTGGGGAATACGCTAGAGCTGTTATAGCGCCCATTTCTGAATAAAACCATCTATAATATAGCATCTTATTTGGCGTGCCTTTTAAAAATCTATCACTATTTTCCTTCACCCATGACAAATCACTAGGATTTTTTGGTTTTCCTCCGTAAAACATTGGATACCATGGTGCACGAATCCGTACTTCAGTGGCATAAGCACGGGTAATAGTTTTTTTGTGCTCTAATAATATTCCGTCAAAATCGGTCATGTTTACCTGTCCTATAGAGTACTTACGTAGCCAACTAGATCAAGGATAGGCTAATACACTTCGCGGGGGTAGTGGGCAATCTCGAGCAGAGAAGTAAATTGGGAAATAGACAACGTGAATAGGTAGTTATAGAAACGGTTAACCTCAGATAGGATATTCTATAGCCTCTTAAGCACATAAGCAGGAAATGCTTACTATTACGGGACTGGATTGAATATATCCACCTAAATAGAAAGGGTGAAACACCTGTATCAATCCAGTAGAATGGCCAACTACAATGTTCTCTCCATCTGGCGTGTAAGTCATGCAGGTAATAAAGCCGCATTCCACCAAGAAGTCTTGCTTCGTAAGTCCAGTATTAGCAGTGTCCGTAAAAAACCTCTCGTCGTTATCTTCTACCCATTCGAGGTTAATATTTGTCAGTCTACGATTATTGAAACACTTGAAAGGATTCCTTGTCCCTTGTTCCTCGTGGAATAATTGATTTTTTATGCGCTCTTTATACTCTTTTAGAAAGATGTGAATATCTGATTCACTTTCCGCAAAATTAAAGCGGCTGTAGGTTGAAATGTTGAAGAAACTAGTCGCCATTGCTATCAATATTAAGTATAATAAGTATATTGTTTTTCACGAAGTAAGTTAAACAGCATTTAATTAAATGCTCCAGTCCCTGGTTTATTATGTCCAGATCCAGAGGTCCAGTGATTTCAGCAGCATCAACAGCAGATAAAAAAATGAGAGCTGCAAAAATCACCGTTGACATGAGGTTGACTTGCGGTTCAAAAAGACCGCCACGAAAGGAGATATTACTTTACCATTTATCCAAAATATGTTTAAAATCCCGTACAATAACTAGCGTACAATGAAACGTTATTTTTAGTTTTGAAAAGTTGGCAGTAAAGTTTACGAAGAATGTCCGAAAGAGACAAAGTGACGCATTTATAGAGAGTAAAAATGAGATAGATTTAGAGCCAACGAAAGCACCCGATTGCCAACGAGAGTTCACGAAGCGCCGCCATGTTGTATTGTCAAATTGTGAGGGTGGTCGATTTATTGTGCTGAATTTTTATTTGATTGAAATCTGAATAGATAGTGTTTTTACGAAACCCTTGCGGCCTACCTAGCACAGGTATGTTATTAGAAAGCTAATTTATGTAAAATTGTGTTAGATAAAGCAAGTATTTAACGTCAAATCAAGTGTAAAATGTTCAAAGAATCGGGTGTGGTATCGAAATCTAGTTCATGGATGATTGTTTATTTTCCTTTTTCTCGTCCTAGAACGCGTTGAAAACATTAAAATCTCACCACAAATACCTCTTAGCTTGTAAAATAAATCAATTAATGTCCTTATTACTCCGTAAACTATTTAGAAATCGATAAGTATGTCTGTTCGATCGGAGACGCATCATGGGGTTTTTTTTTCAGGCGCAGGGTGCAGTTCTGCATCGAAGTAAATCATGAGTTATCAGATACCATCGTCGCAAAGCCGAACGAGTAAGTACAGTTTATGATAATTTACCTATTGTCGGTGAAAGTACACTATCATTATCTATCTTGATACTTTGAAGGCAGCTAAGTACCTACTGGTCCAAGAGTTGATTGGTAGCCATTCATAATAGGTCTCAAGACTCATACGATAGTGACTCATACTAAACTAACGTACTTTTAAGTTTCTAAAGTATAACTACCTACCTAACAGTAATAATAAAGTAGAATTCACTAAGGTTGCATCTGCAGTCAATTCATTTCTTTTGAAAAATATTTTTAAATATTTACTTTACTTTATTACTTTCCAGTGTCTCACAGCAACTATGGTGGTTCAGATGTGCCGATGGCACCAAGCAAGGAGCAGCAGACCCTTATGTGGCAACAGAATTCCTACTTGGTTGATTCTGGTATCAACTCTGGAGCTGCCACTCAGGTAAATTAATAATTTTTCTCAGTAACTCAGTAAATTTCACACTAGTCATGTGTAGTATCATGGAATCCATAGTAGGTATTTCTTGTTAACAAATTGCTATCATCGGCCTAATTCATGAGCAATAATGACTTCTACTAACTTAACAAAGCACTACATAAGTGGAGACCTTAGTTATAAGCAAAACTGGAAGAAAATAAAAACACAGACAAAAAAGTGATCTTATGAGGGTTCCTTTTTGTACATTTTGAAGTACGGAACCCTAAAAATAAAAGGGAGAAATCCAAATAATATACATTGATATACCTAGTTTCAATGTATTTTATTTAACCAAAAGTTTACGATCTTAGAAAATAGACAGCTTCTCAATTACATTCAAATGTGTTTGTATTGGTATGTAACAAAAACAATTTTCAATACACAGGTGCCATCACTCACTGGCAAGGAAGATGACGAGATGGAAGGAGACCAGCTCATGTTTGACCTGGATCAAGGCTTCGCCCAGGGTTTTACTCAAGAACAAGTTGACGGTAGGTACTCTATTCCTTTATCCAATCTTCTATCTAACTAATAAAAAAAAAAAAAATAAAAAAAAAAAAAAAAGATATGGTCTATGAAGAAGTATCTGGTTATAAAAACAGACAAAATTAAAGTGTTTTCGCTAAATAAACGTGAAATATTGTTCAAAATAAATGCAAAAACAACTACAGCAGTAGTGATAAACGGATGCGTTCCAAACAACCATCGGAAACTTCGAAAATATGGTTGCCACGTGCGCTGTTTGCAAAACCAACATTGCTACAAATCAAAAACGCATTAAATGTAGTGAGTGTTCACTTCAAAGATTCTCCGAGGGGAAGTTGGAAATGCCCGGCTTGCATATTGAGCTGCAAGAAAGGCGGGGACAGTAACATTACGCCAATACGCAAAATGGTGACAGCGGGTGCGTCCGCGCCGGCGGAATCATTGAGTGGCGGCGGTAATGTTGTGACTGGCGTCGAAACGCTCCGAGACTCCGATACAGGTCTGCTGCTTGTTGAGCTACGCGCATTTCGAGCCGAAATATTGGGAAGACTCGACAGCCTCGACAATCGCGACAAAATGTTTACCGACGAGCTGAAGTCCATAAAATCTGAAGTCAATCACCTGCAAACTCGAGTTGACAGTGAAATTTCTGATATAAAGCGACAAAACGAGCAGCTAGCTTATATTCTAAACAAGAAAGAACAGCAAGAACGTTATAACAACATAGTCATTAATGGGCTCCCACAAACACCCAACGAAAAAGTCGCTGATATTGTTATTAAGCTTGCTAACCTGCTCAACATTGAACTGGCTACAGAAGACATAGAATGGGCGTATAGGGTGAAGAGGAATAATTATGCAGCAGCTACGGCGGCTGTAATACAACATCCTATTGTAGTAAAGCTCCGTTGCCATCACCACAAGGAATTATTGATCAAGGCTTCTAAGAAGAACTCCAAAGATGGGAATGAACAGGTGAATTCCACATTGCTTGGATACCCTGGGCCGGCAAAACGGATTATTATCAATGACCATCTCACGGCTGCGGGGAATAAGTTATTGGCCGCTACAAAAGAAAAAGCCAAGGAGATGAACTATCTATATGTGTGGGTGCGTAATTCCAAGATCCTGTGCCGTAAGGATACCAATGCAAAAGTGATTGTGATTAACTCCGTCAGTGACATAATGAACATAACTTGACTATTAATTTATAAGTTTTCAATTAAAAATACACGGTCCTTGCATAGTGGGTATAATGACCTACATTTGATTTACATATTAATATGTTTGTCACCTTATGGTATAACAACATGGCAGGGGGTAAGTTTGGTTTGCATTCTATTCTACTATTTATTTTTAATTACTATGCACATTTATGATGGCTCCTAAAAAGAAACATTATTTTAAATTGTCACTGTTGAATGCGCGGTCCCTCAACACCGGTAGGGAGGAACTGCTTTGTACTATGAACCTAAATAAACCAGATGTGGTTGCAATAACTGAGACCTGGCTACATGAGCAAGCAGATTTGGATCGTTTTAGTGTTCCGGGTTATACACTTGTGCACAGTCCTAGAATGGATATGCGAGGTGGTGGTGTTGGATTTTACATAAGCGAGGGGTTAAAGTTTAAGATGATACAACTGCCTACAATAACAAGTGAACAATTCTGGTTAGAAATCAAAATAAAGAAACACAAAATAGCGGTAGGTGTAGTATACCGTCCTAGATGGTTTAAAGTATCTACTTTATTAGATGATCTTGATGAATGTCTATCAATGATTTCACCTGCATATGACCACTTATTTCTAACAGGGGATCTCAACATTGATTTACTGGTGAGTTCTACTTTGCAAAATACTCTGTCTCAATTATTATACAGTCACAACTTAAGACAGGTTATAGGCGAACCGACTAGAGTAACCAGCGAAAGTAGGACTTTGATAGATATTGTGTGTTGCTCAGACGAAACTAAAATTAAATCTACAAATGTTGTACATAATAGCGACCTTACGGACCATTCTTTTATTACTACCACATTTATGCTTGAAGTTGAAAGGCCTATACCTAGAATAATCACATACCGCCCGTTCAATGATTTTGATTATGATACATACAGCTTCGCTTCCTCTATCACACCATGGGACCTTGTAGAGCAGTGCGACTCGGTAGACTCCATGGTGGAATGTTTTAACCAACTTACTACTGGTTTATTTGATCACTTTGTGCCAATAAAGACTCGTACATTTAGACAGCCTCCACATCCATGGATCACTGACAGTATTAAGGCATTAATGGTAGATAGGAATAATGCATGTAATTTGGCTAAGCGGACAGGCAACAACAATGACATAAAACATTATAATGTACTGAGGAACCTTGTTACAGATATTACTCGTAGAGAACGCCAATTTTTCTTTACTCACCAAGTGAACAAGCACGTTAACAATCCACGTAAAATGTGGGGGGAATTTAACAAGGCCATGGGCAGAAGTAATAAAATCTCAAATATTCCAGACCAATTAAGTAATGCTGAACTTATTAATAAAACCTTTATAGAAAGCATACCGACAGTTACTTGCACTAACAGCAGTAGTGAATATTGCCAGCATGAAGTATTTAAAGGTTCACATTTTAATTTCATGGAAGTAAGTCAGGATGATGTATTAAAAATAATAAATTCTATCAAATCAAATGCAATGGGTATAGATCAAATTTCAATTAAAATGATTAAGTTAACCCTACCTTACTCTTTGGGTGCTATCACACATATTATTAATGAATCTCTTATGAAGGGGTCCTTTCCCAAGAAATGGACTACCTCGCTTGTCAAACCCATACCTAAAAAATCTGTAGTAGAGACAGTAAGGGACCTACGACCCATTGGGTTGTTGCCTGTTCTTTCTAAGGTACTGGAAAAGGTTGTGCAGAGGCAATTAGGTAGGCACACTGAAGCTAATTCAATAATCCCACAAAACCAGTCAGGTTTTAGGAAATCGCATAGCACAACAACAACACTGTTGCATATTGTCGATGAAATCTATAGTGCATCTAATGATGGAAACGCATCAATACTCGTGTTGTTAGACTACAGTCGCGCATTCGATTGTCTCGATATTAACTTCCTACTCAACAAATTATCCAATCTTGGTTGCAGTGATAGGGTATGCCAGTGGTTTACTTGCTATTTTAATAACAGGAATCAAGTGGTGGAGTGCATTAATTCTAATGGTATAAAAGAAACTTCATCCCCTATAGTTACAGCGCATATTGCGCATATTACCCCCTTCCTGAATTCCTATAATATACTTAATATGGCAAATAGACGCAATTTAAAACTGTGTAAGTTGGTACTTAGTTTAAAAAAAACAGGAATCCCTGAATATCTAGCAGGGAAGTTGAAGTGGGGAAATGTGAGGAATAACATACCTAGAACTTTGCAATATAATGTTCTCCAGGTCCCACAAACTAAACTGCAACGTTCAAAGGGTAGATTTAAGTATGCTGCATCTAAGTGCTGGAATAACCTACCCCCACCTGTCAGGAAAGTAGTAAGTCTTTTCCAATTCAAAAATAAATGCAAAGCCTGGCTTCTACATACACAAAAAACTTCATGCTGCTGGTCACCGCAGCCCATTCAACAGTGAACTCAGTGCTTAGGAGGAGCTGTACATAAATGTAAACTTACATCTATAGTAATGTATTACTATATATACTTACAATTTGATATCTATTGAAGTGAATGCAACCCACTTACCTTCCCCCCTTTTTTACCTAATTCTGTCTTATTATTTACCTTATTCTACCTATAGAACCCTGCAAATGTATATAATACCTAATCATATTTTAAACATGGCAGAGGCCATTTCTTTTTTCTTTTTTTTAGTAAGGAGAGACTGAAAAACAGCTTAGCTGAGTTCTCTTCCTTTTTACCTTTGTTTTTCTTGGGCATGTACCTACCTAATGTGTAATGTTATTTAATATATACTTACAACTCTTAAATTAAAATTGTCTTATATCCATCTTATAACAGAAATATTATAAGTAGGTATAATAAGTTTCATAAATTAGTTTAAGATAGGTAGGTATTAATGTTTGAGTTAAGTTTTGTGTAAATAAACGCCTTATTTATTTATTTATTTTTATTTTATTTAATACGATAAATAAACATACAATTAGAGATAAAAGTCCCAGGACTGTGATATTTTTTGGAGATTCTAATAAATGATGAAATTACAGCACACTCCAGTTATTATTGCTCAATTATTAATAAGTTCCTTTTTATGTTTAAATTTAACATATTTCTTATGTTATTTTCTAGACATGAATCAGCAGCTATCTCAAACTCGTTCTCAACGAGTCCGTGCAGCTATGTTCCCCGAAACTCTGGAAGAAGGGATTGAGATTCCATCAACTCAACTGGACCCAGCCCAGCCTACTGCGGTCCAACGTCTAGCTGAACCTTCGCAGATGTTGAAACATGCTGTTGTTAACTTGATTAACTATCAGGACGATGCTGACTTGGCTACCAGGTAAAGAAGTGGATGCTTCTGTAAAAACCCTTTAAAAATTTAAAATAAGATGATTTGAAAGACTGATGCCACTGGAATTTAGGGTTCATTTTGTTTCTTGTAGACACTTCGGTGGGTATTATAAGTTTGATCTGAACCCATTGTCAGTTTGATGTTGTAGCACCATAGCCCCTGAAATAAATTCTCAGCTATGTTTCATGAAAATAGCTTTATCTATTCAAAAGTTTTTGCAACTTTTTACAACTTGTTTTGTTTCCACACAGAGCCATACCTGAGTTGATCAAGCTCCTCAATGATGAAGATCAAGTGGTAGTGTCCCAAGCTGCTATGATGGTCCACCAGCTCTCCAAGAAGGAGGCATCAAGACACGCCATCATGAACTCGCCCCAAATGGTTGCTGCTTTAGTCCGTGCTATTTCCAACAGCAACGACTTGGAAACTACTAAAGGAGCTGTCGGAACCCTGCACAATTTGTCGCACCACCGTCAAGGGTTACTGGCCATCTTTAAAAGTGGTGGAATACCTGCTTTAGTCAAGCTTCTAAGCTCACCAGTGGAAGCTGTTCTGTTCTACGCCATAACAACGCTCCACAATCTGCTTTTACACCAAGATGGATCTAAAATGGCTGTCCGTTTGGCTGGAGGTCTCCAAAAAATGGTAGCTCTACTTCAAAGGAACAATGTCAAGTTCCTGGCGATTGTGACTGATTGCCTCCAGATCCTGGCGTACGGGAATCAGGAATCGAAGTTGATTATTCTCGCTTCTCAAGGACCGATCGAATTGGTGCGCATTATGCGCTCCTACGATTACGAAAAGTTGCTGTGGACGACTTCTCGGGTTTTGAAGGTATGGATTATGTATGTTAATATATCCTTAGAATACATTCATGTAAAACGGCGAATAAATTGGCTTAGAAGTTCAAATCCCGATAAACTTTATTTGGAAAGCTCGTATTTAAATTCTAAGGCTTCAGCTATTTACATCTATCTACCCTTTCAGCTTAGTCGAGCTACAAGCGTACTCCAACTAATTCATGTCTTAGACACTACATAGCGTTCTAAATAGCAATCTCTAGACGTACTGATGAGTTGTTTCCCCTGGCTACATACTAAGTTTTAACGCAATCAGCAAGAAATCAGTACTATTTACGTAAAGATGTAACATACCTACATGCAAAAACACTCACAAACTTTCGTAGTCCTATTATTTACTTAACATTTAACTTTCCTTCAGGTTCTATCAGTTTGCTCCAGCAACAAGCCAGCGATCGTTGAAGCGGGTGGCATGCAAGCCCTGGCCATGCATCTCGGCAACCCGAGCGGCCGTCTTGTACAAAACTGTCTCTGGACTTTGAGAAACTTGTCCGATGCTGCCACTAAGGTATGTTAAGTTCTTTTTTCTATTAAATGTTTTTTTTAGGGTTCCGTACCTCAAAAGGAAAAAACGGAACTCTTATAGGATCAATTTGTTGTCCGTCTGTCGGTCTGTCAAGACCTTTTTTCTCAGGAACGCGTGGAGGTATCAAGCTGAAATTTATATCACTCAGGTCAACTGTCCCTTGTTTAACATTATTGCCTATTGATTGACGTTACAAAGTGCACTTTTCAAACGAAAATACCATTATCTTCATGAAACATAGGTACACATTGTACCAAAAGAACTTAAACATGTTAATATCAAAATAACCTGAAACTTAATGGTTTAAAACTAAAAAGTAATGGGCCACTTTATTACTAAAAGTGATCTCTTCCAATCAACCTTTGGATGTAAGAATTAAGGATATCGGAATCAATGAGTGAAAGATTAATAAACGAATTTACATTTTGTAAAACAAACATCAAGCTTGTTTTGTCTTAGAAATCGGAAAGTTCATTGACCTTCTGTTTTTACTATAAATTTTACATCCTGGTTTCAAAATGTGGCAGGTGGAGGGCTTAGAGGGATTGCTACAGAGTCTGGTGCAAGTGCTAGCGTCGACTGACGTGAACATCGTCACCTGTGCTGCCGGCATACTGTCTAACTTGACATGCAACAACCAGCGCAATAAGGTAAACCAAACAGTTTTTACTTCTAATAAATGTGATGACTAACAATGGTCGCTGCAGGGCAAAATTAGGACCGTGTGGCTTGTCTAAGCTGTGCCAGATCCAGTGCAACTACTGAGCTCCATGCAACACCTACTAATCTGCAGCCCTAGTATCTGTACCCTGGCTGACCTTATTTCAGCCAATATCAATGCTAAAGACCTGGCTTTACACTTGAGTAGACAGACCCTAATAAGTTGTGCCATCGACATGATGAAGAAGAAAAATATGATGACTGAGCTGAATGGTGGATATAAAGTTGAACGCAAACTGCAGCTCAAAAATATCAGAACCACATTACCCCCCAAACTGGCACTGTTCTGCGAGTTTTTACTTGCACAATGGCGCACTTGCAGCTAACTCTAGAGCCGCTATTAGATTTGACTTAAACTTCTAAACCTTTATTTCACTATTGTATTAATTAGTAAATTAAAAGCACATGCAATCCCCTTAACACAATTCTATTCTATCCAGGTGACAGTATGCCAAGCTGGCGGTGTAGACGCACTCGTCCGCACTGTGGTCTCGGCTGGCGATCGCGAAGAGATCACGGAGCCCGCTGTGTGCGCGCTTAGGCACCTCACTTCAAGGCATGTCGAGAGCGAAATGGCGCAGAATGCTGTCCGTTTGCATTATGGATTGCCGGTATGTAGACAACTAGATATCTGGATTATTACTTACCTCTATTCTTATGGGACCGAGACTGGCGCGATCTACTAGTGGGGATTGAATGAAACTAGCCGTCAATGAAGGGTATTAAACCACTATATTCCGCCATTTTCTTTAACAACTACTTAGCGAGAAATGCTCGCTTATGTTTTTGATGAGCACATTGTCTTGAAATTAGAACAACTAGCATATAAACAACTAAAAGATCCAAGAGGCCAGTACACCTTTAAGGCGTTACATAACTAAATAGCTTCACTCTTCAACCTGCCATTAATGATTGTTTTCCCCCAGGTCATAGTGAAGCTCCTGCAGCCACCATCTCGTTGGCCGCTCGTCAAAGCGGTCGTCGGGTTGGTCCGTAACCTCGCGCTCTGTCCCGCCAACTTTGGTCCATTGAGAGAACATGGCGCTGTTCATCATCTCGTCAGGCTGTTGATGCGAGCTTTCAATGATACTCAGAGGGTAAGGATACTATACTAAGTAGATTGGTCTGACTGAACATGAAGTGACTTGCGTGAGGGAACTGTTTATCGCGGGTTTTCGGAGCTTCTGACTGCGACATTTGTATAAGCCTGCTTTTACTTTAAATTAGCGGTTCTCTCAAAGGGTAAGGATATTATGACAGGTAGATTGTTTTCATTAAACATGAAACTGTTTATCGCGAGTTTTCGAAGCTTCTGACTGCGATATTTGCTTTTACTTTAAATTAGCGATTCTGATGATTACTTATTTTCCTATAAAGCAGTGGTTTTTAATTTTTTTAAACTTGTCACCCCTATGACCAAGTTAGAGAACTTGATTTATCCATTTTATAAATTATCAGCTTATTACCCCTACAGAATAGTAGTTTTGCGTATTTACCCCGAAGTTAGGAACCGTGGCATACTAATTTACCACTTTAGGAAGACAAAAAAAGCAGGCTCTTTGGTGTTAAAAGGCATTCTGAATTCATTACAGATGTCACTTCTACTTATGCAAATTTTTAAAATGTCTTCAAATACTAATTGTTGAATTTTCACAATTTACAGCAGCGCACATCATCAGCCGGCGGTACCACAGGCGGCGCGTACGCCGACGGTGTCCGCATGGAAGAAATCGTCGAAGGAGCGGTCGGCGCGCTCCACATTCTAGCTCGAGAGAGTCTCAACAGGCAGCTGATACGGCAACAGAACGTCATACCTATATTCGTGCAGCTTCTGTTCAACGAGATTGAAAATATACAGGTATGATTTCGTTGCCTGCAGAATTCCCGCGTATTTGTTTCTTGTAGTTTCTGTATTTTTTTACAAACTAAGCTGTTGCCCGCGACTTTGTACGTGTGGTAGGTTTTTTTTATATACTAAAACCTTCCTTTTGAATCACTCTACCTATTTAAAAAACCGCATCAAAATCCGTTGCGTAGTTTTAAAGATTTGTCTGACAAACAGCGGGAAGTGACTTTGTTTTATACTATGTAGTGAAGTATGCAATTATACTATCAGTTATCTGGCTACCATAACACAAACCTAGTTGCTTGGGGTTAGATTGCACTGTGTACATACGTACTTTAGGTAAGTAGGTATCCTATTTCTAATCCTGGCTCTCGAGATCCGAAACTCTCTTGGGACAAACACTAACTATAAAAAAACTTATAGTTATAACACCCCAGTTTTTGCGTAGCCCCCCTCAAAATTGTACTTTTTTGTCTGATTCATGTAGGTATTATTACAAAGTTGTTCTACCTTATTGCTCTGTAAATGCTAAAAAATCTCATACTTACTATCTTCCCCTGCTACAATCGTTGTGGTTACTATGTTATAATGAACGGTATTGTCTTGAATTACAGCGCGTTGCGGCCGGTGTTCTCTGCGAGTTGGCTGTTGAAAAGGAAGGAGCTGAAATGATAGAGGCTGAAGGGGCCACCGCTCCGCTCACTGAACTACTGCATTCGAGGAATGAAGGTAAGCTATTCAAACTCTTGGCCAGATTCATCTAAAAGAGTAAATAAAGTTGTGTAGGGATAAATTGAAACTTCTTAAGTGATTAATCTAAGCGAAAGCGTATAGGATCATACTCTAGATTGTATTTGTTGTCGGGCTGTTTTCCGCAACTCGACGTCTGAGCGCCTATTTTGCGTCCGGGTGGGAGTTTAGCCTCATCCTGCTACTCGAGCCATCCCAACTCCCCGAGGAAAGCCATAAGACCTTTAATGTTCTTTGTTACCTCGAGAAGAGACCTCGGCGAGCCGAGGTGAGTCGCCCTGTATTGGGCTCATACTCTAGATAGCAACAAGCACGAAGAACACGAAGATTAAACTATCTAGTTATGGCTAATGCATTTAGCCAATTTTTGTTGGTTAGGTATTTATGGTTATTTGTCGCGCAGTTCTTGTTAATTTTAACTCTAAATTAATCATTGTACAGGTGTAGCAACGTACGCCGCTGCCGTATTGTTCCGTATGTCCGAAGACAAACCACATGACTATAAAAAGAGACTCTCTATGGAACTTACTAACTCGCTGTTCCGTGATGATCATCAGATGTGGCCCAACGATCTTGCTATGCAGCCCGATTTACAGGTAACAATGAACTAATATTAACAAAGTAGATATTAGTGTGTGTTTCATCAGTCTCTGTATTTTTTTATTTAGCGCTAGGATATTTACGTATACTCGAATTCCGAATCCTATTTAATCACTCTAATGATATGGCCACACCAAGGTCACAATACCCAGGAAGGTATAAACTGCCTAAAATGTCGCGGAAATCGCGGCTAATCTATTATTTGTGCTAATTAAATAAAATTTAAAATATCTTTTGAATATGGAAGTAGAAACTGCCACATCATTGTGGCCACTATAAGTTTTAATTCTAATAAATCTAGATTCAAATATTCTTAAAAGCTAAATTGTAAAATCTCGTTTATACTTAAGACTTGTCCATACATTTTAGACATCATTTTAAAGATATTAGCCATCTGTCAAAATCCTGGTTTTCATAAAATCGAGAAACCGGAGTTTTTTCACCTTGCGTTTTAGACGCCTTTGGACCTTCAGTCAATTAGACTTAATTTCACCATAGTCACAAAACATCATTTGTATTCATACTTTTTATTTAATTTTTTGTTTATTTCTTTTTTATTTTATTTAAATCGTTAATTCATTAGGACATGCTCGGACCAGAGCAGGGATATGAAGGGCTGTACGGTACGAGGCCTTCGTTTCACCAACAAGGTGAGTTGAAACTTGAAACCGATATCACTTAGGTTGACTAACACCTTTTAGGTTACGAGTAGAATTTGAACATGAATAAATAACAATAGGTTATGTTATTTTCCTACACAAATATCAAGTTTGCAGCACTATACCTAAGTCGGATCTTTTTTTTCCAATCTATTTTTATTAATTTCTTGCACTCATAAACACTGCTTAACGGGTGATTGGTTAAACATCGTTTTATCAGGTTTGATTTACTATAATAATCCGCTGAGGCGCGTTTATGGGTGCGGCGGTTACTTTTTTTTGTTTCTTTTTTATGGCAACACTAAGACTTATGAAGTAGTCACTAGCATGATTTCTTTTTCTTTTAATTTCTGCATATAAGGAGAATTTATACCGGAGGCGCGCTAAATAAAAAAAAATAGATTTTTTGTAAAATGGAACTAGTTAAAAGTTGAAAGGTAATTTTATTTTGTAATCTTTGACAAGAAAACGTGATTTTTTTTCAACTGGAATCCGTACTTTTTGACTCTTTCCTCTTTCCTGATTGTATTGAGAATAAACTTAGTAGGGCTGTCTAAAGTTGCAAACGACAAAATAACATTTTGATTTCTAACGGAGTCATGGTTATGAAAATACTTTTTTGTTTTCAATTTCGCGTGCATCCTTGTAGCATTCCCCTATAATACGACAGCAATCACTATTTCTTATAGTTTTTTTTTTCACCAAATAAGTTTGACACCTATTTCTAAGGAGTATAAGTTTATAGTCTTTTATATGGTATAAGTACAATGTGTTTTCTCTCTTCTTTACATGCAGCTTAATCCGGGACCTATTTATCACTAAACAGGTGAAGGGCATATTTTACTGTATTTGTGTTTTTCATGAATATACTCTAAGGCTTTGTTCTGGGGCAACTTTACGATTCACTGCCGATTGGATCAGTTTCACATTTACGTAGTAAGATTGGTATGGAATGAGACCCATGTAGGCTAATCTTCATGCATAATGGTTAACACTGACAATACGCACAAGTCGTGCAAAGCCAATCTCAATTCGAAATAAAAACACTGCATAAGCAGCTAGTCTCTGAATTTTACTTACGATTTTATCAATGAATCGTAAAATTGTCACTGAAAGTACAGTGGGGCTACTCTAAAACTAACTAAATACGAACGAGAAATTAGATTTGTTTTAAAGTAACCCTCTTTGGTTGCTAACGTTTTTATTGAGTGCTAATTTTGTGATGGTGTTAAGGGCTTAAAAAAACATCCTTTATAAAGCTTTGAACCCCCATAAACATATCAACATGCCTAAAATAACGCATGCTTAGACCTACAAAAAGGTAAGTTATAATTTCATTTTTGCAGATCATTTTTAACAACCTTCCAAAGCAATTACGGCTGAGAAAGCTTTGCAAATTGCTTTATGGAAAATAATTTGTTTTTATTTTTTGTTTATTACTTTTATATTGGCCCTATCATCATACCGAGTTCAGTTTTAATTCATCTATGAGATATTCCAAGAAAATAATTCCAAAAGGCACTATAGTTCGATTCAATTGTCGTGGCATGCGATATAATATTACCGATGCGTTTGGAAAGTATCCTTACCACGTTTTGTTTACGCACGAAGGTATCGAGAGTTTACTAAGAATAAATAATAAATAAATAAATCTTTATTTCTATAAAATACAATGATTTGGGTAACAGTAAATAAAAACAAACAAATCAATACAGCTTTTGTCATGTATGATGACATGAGTATTGAGCAAGTACCCTTAGGGAACTCTGTCCCCCACACTAGGTCTCTAATGAGCCTGTACAGCGGGGTTACAGCGACTCGCTTTGGGATTATATTATACTTACTAATTTACAATTCTAAAACTGATTATGCCTACTAGGTCTATTAAATACTATGAAATTTATTATTGTGCAGTGACTTTGTGTAAGTGAGTGAGTGTGTATGTCTGTTAAGTGTCAGGTGTAAATAATAATGAGTATGAGTGTCGAGCGTAGGGATGTGTTGTGTGTATGTAGTGATGCTTAGATGCTCGTAGAGAATAAGAGAAGAAACTTCTACGTTAGAGTCTGCCAATACGCGAGCTGCGAGATAGACGGCTTAAAACAGTATTTCTGTCTCTATTGTGCCGCACAATGGGGCAGAAATCATGAAAAACGCTCTAAATTAGATTTTTTTAAAAGTGGTGTTTTGAAAATTATCTTTGGTTTCCAATATTAGAAGATATATTCTCTTATTATCGCTTTGAAGTTGACACTTCTGTGAACAGGTTTTTATAGTATAGTCAAATGATGCCTTTTTGTGATTTTACGTTGACGAATTATTGTTTGTGTGTTTTTTGAGCGTTGCGTTCTAAACTGTTTTTCACGAATCACCTCTTTAATCGTACTACTGTGACAGAACAACATTAAAAGAATTTATATGAAAGTTATTAATTAATAGCGTTTTTTATGATTTCTGTCCCACTGTGCGCCGTCTATTTCAGTTACCTACACAAAATAATATTTGGCCATTATAATATTGCTGCTACACACAGCTGGACCCAGCTGGCACTAGACAGGGAAAAGTGGAAGGAGGGGAGGCCTTTGCCCCGCAGTGGGACGGAATAGGCTAAAAATAAATAAATAAACAATAATATTGGCCCTTACACATCTAAACTAAATGATTTAAACAGCGCAAGCAACTTTTTTAATTCTTGCTAGTCAGGGCGCTGTAGTGCCTGGGACATGGTATTAGATGGATTAAGCTTGCCCAACACCTAAATCTCAGCTTAGTCTACCTTATCCAAAGGAAAGAACTTGTCAATACGTGTTTAACGCTACCCACCGCTAGATGGCAGCAGTGTGCAGTTCGCCTGAATCGCGCAAGCGTTGTGTCGCAACGATTTGTGTAGATCAAAGCTTTGAATATTTTTGTACTGAGTTAGAGTTTGAGTGTATAATGTGTATCTAGTATGTGCGAATATGAGTATAGTGTGTACTAGTGAGTGTAGATTAATTTTTACGTCCCCCCGCGAGTTTTACATTGGTACCGAAACCAGGGAATGAACCTTTAGATCCAACTAAGCCGTGGGTTTCATCACGATGTTTTCCTTCACCGTAAGAGCAATGTTAATTAGCGCACATAATTTTGTTCTCAAGAAAAATCCATTGACCACTAACCGTCTCAGCTCGCGTATTAGCCCATTTCAGTTTTAAAGTTTCCTGTGAAATACTCAATATTGTAAGTTTGATCGTTTCCGTAAACGACTCGTGGTAAGGTCTCAGGTTGTCTCCTAAGAAATAATGAGTGCAAAAAAACCACAAACCACCTTTGCGTCGTCTTTCCTTACAGCAAGGGATGCCTGCTACTGTTTTTGCGGCGTACACAATTTGGAGGTCTTCAAGTCTGTAAAGATACAGACTGTTGTACTTACGTTTTCCTATAAGAATAGGAAAACGTAAGTACAACATTTTAGACCGCATCGTCACCGCATCGTCAATCGCTGACCTATAATTTGTAAAAAAAAAAAAAATAGTCGGACGACAAATAGTCGTCCGACATTTGTCGTCCAACAAATAGTCGTCCGACATTTGTCGTCCAACAAATTGTCGTCCGACATTTGTCGTCCGACATTTGTCGTCCGACATTTGTCGTCCGTCAATAGTCGTCCGACAAATAGTCGTCCGACATTTGTCGTCCGACATTTGTCGTCCGTCAATAGTCGTCCGTTAAAAAATACCATATGTACGTCTTAATACACTCACAGCCAAATTAAAAACAGTAGGCCCAGGCAGTTTCTGCTGCCAAATTTTTGTCGCATGCCACGAGTTTTGGAAAATATTATAGAATCCTTATTGATACAGTGCGATAAAAATAGGATTATCCCACCGCCATATTGTGACGTCACGCGTAGATAACGAATCACTTTATTTCAATGGGGATTTGATGCAATATAATAAACTAAGAGATTAATATCTAAAATGGCGGTGGCTGAATCCTATTGTTATTTTAATTGTAACATTGGCTTTCAGAACAATTAACTTAATAAATGCCGTACTCTTTCAGGATACGATCAAATACCGATAGATTCGATGCAGGGCCTCGAAATAGGTAGCGGTTTCGGTATGGACATGGATATAGGGGAGAATGAAGGAGCCGGCGCCGCCTCCGCAGACCTGGCCTTCCCTGAACCACCTCACGACAACAATAACGTTGCTGCTTGGTACGACACAGATCTATAGACTGCTATATATTAAACAGCACAGTTTGAGTTAAAGTTAATGGCAGCTGAGGGTACTATGCCGAAGATTCATTGCACATCGTCATCGCACAAGCAGTGTGACGCGAGCTTAATGGGGCGGGTCACCTTGTGTTGATTTTGGTGAGGAGTCAGAGCACATAGATGAATTTCATCTATGTTTGACATAAGCGTGCGCCTCTTTTTCCATATATTTGTTTTACATGGAGATGACGTCGATGGGTGATGTGCAATGTGTGTTCGGCATAGCCATACCTTAACAGGAAAGGGTACCGGGGGCTCTCTCCATACAAACGTAGTCGACTGTTTTCTCCGTGGATAATGACACTAGAGAAAATATTTTTGTTGCATAAAGTAACTGCCTTGACTATGCCCCCATGTTTTGTATTTTTTTGTTTTTTAATCTTAATTTCTTTGTAATTAGAAAATGAAAAATTCCAAAACATAGGGGCATAGTTATGGCAATTGTAGGTTTTATGGCACAAAAATATTTGTGCTAGTGTCGTTATTCAGGGAGGAAACAGTCGACTACGTTTGTATGGAGAGCGCGCCTCGTTCACATTGCGCCTTAAGGTGAAAGGTTACCCTAAAATATTAGGACTACCCTCAACCTCCAGCGTCTCAAACTGAATTTGTACCTAAAAGTTGCGCAGCTAACTTCAGAGCCATTTAGTTTAACATGAACTTCGTCGAAGTGGGCCTTAGAACTATGTCTAAGATATTAAAGTTTCTACTTGATTTTTGATTGATTTGGTTAATTCTGGCGACTTTTACTTCTATTTATGTTTTAATGTTATTGAATCAATTCAGCTGTTTCTAACTTCCATCGATACATTCGGAAAGTTTTCGCTGTTTTTCAAACAAAAATTAAACAAGTTTCTTTATTTTCGGAAGAAAATAAAGTGGACATTGCGAAACATTCATGACTGTATTTAATGCAAGAAATTAATTGAAAACAATTATGAGGGCCTGTGCAGATGACGCACAAAATTAGATTGGACTAGCGATACTATAGTATTATTTAATCCTGACCACCAGAAAATATTTTCAAAGGAAAATGCATCTCTCTAATTTTAGGTTTGGTCAAATTTTGTGCATCGTCTGTACAGGCTTAATGTTTTACTGAACAATGTACAATGTTTCTGAACAACGCTAAATTAAGTTTAAGCATTGCAAAGAGATTTTTCAGTACGTGTGGTCCAGTAGCGAGGGTGATATTTATTTAAAGGTAAGCCGCTAAAACACTAATAGAAACAAAAGTAAGCGGGTTGTATGGAACCCTCGCTACTCGTATCTACACATACCGTGCCATAAAGATTGTCATACAATATAGTGATACAAAGCAGTTAAAATCAAAACATAATCCATGATATTTCTCTAAAAAAAACTCAATGCAATACAATCAAATTATTAATAAAATTTATCGTAAATATTCGAGCCCTTTATATGTATGGTTTACCAGTGTGTACCAATTAGGATAGCATTCGTTACAAAACTTCTAATTAAATATACCATGATATAAATAATTTCCATAGAATACCTCCTAATAGATGTCGCATGTTGAACAATAGATTCGTGCAAAACATTATTTTTAGTTCAAAATCGTATTGAAGTGAATGCACAGCGCTAAATGCGGCCCTATGATTGGTCAATTTTCTGCTGCCCGCTTCACTCTAGCGAATCAGCGTCTCTGCAATCTCAAAGGGTTGATTGTGAATACAGGTGAAAGTGACGCGAGCAATCACAACATCAGTGTGGCTACCTTTGTGACGAAGAAGGTTGTCGGTTCGATTCCCGCCTCAAACAAATATTTATGTACAGATATTTGCTTCCGGTCTGAGTATTTCTGTATATATTGAATATACGGGGTGGTCAAAGAAGTAACGCGTCCAAAAGTAAAAATTTGGTAATACTGATTGTGAGGTATCTAATTTTTACTTTTGGACGTCACTTCTTCGACCATCCTGTATATTAACAAAAGTATTCTGTTCGCTGTCTGGCCACCAAACACAAGTCTAGTGGCTTAACTTGTTGCTAGATGGCGCTGTGTAATATGCCCTTCAACATTTAGTTATTTTTGGTTTTACATGTGGAATCTATTTCGGGGGATCTGTGAGTATTCGGATATTTGGTGCTATATGAGTTTTAACTTCGACTTTCGTTTCATTCTTGTTATTTCGTTCTCGTTCGCCAGAGCCCTGCATTGTTCGTATCGTAATTACGCACAAGATGCGTATAGACGGAAGATAGGGTAATTACTAGTTCATAAGTAACTTTTTATAGGCTTTAAACTCGTATTCGTAGTTTGTGTAACGGTTAAAGAGATTTGTGTTTGAACGAATCAGGTTTTTTTAAAATGATTTTGTTATTTCGCGTCTTACAACTTGTTTTTACCAGTTGTGGATGAAAATTCGCAAACACATAACCAATGAAAGCATTTAAAGTATTCATTTTGATTTAAGGAATAACCGGTATGTGATTAGTATGCTCCTTAAAACAATTTAGGGCTGTCTCAAAAACTCATATAATTCAACTGTTAGGTTTTTAGCCCAATTTGGACTAAAATGTACTTGAGACCGGCTATAAGTACAAGTCGTACGAAGCTATTAATCAAAAACATGGCAACCCTAAATTGTTTAGTAGTAAACATTTTTAATTAATTTGCAATTGAATAAGACTGTTTGATTGAGTGAGGGCATGTATTTAAATTATTTTATAAAACGATTGACTGCCATTTTCATCGTTTTTCCATTTCGTACTCCGTATGCATTACGATTATCTTAGGATAATATTGCGATTAGGATAACCGTCTGGCACCGTTTCGTGGCGCCGCAATAGGAAAGCTAACTTCAGTCGGGTTTTATTGCAACAAATTTAAATTGAATGAAGTTAGTTTTTGTCTCACATGACGTTATAGTAGAGTTATACACTCGCTGCAAACTGGGTCATAAATTATAGGAACAGCGATATTGCGTTCTCTCTTCCACTTAGCAGTACACACGGCCTATTTGAATAAGCAAAGTCAAAGTCGAAATTTCGTTATATGTACAGTCGGCTGCATAATTGCAGCCCCTGGTAGAGTTCTAAAATGACTATTATTGGAATGTTTTCAATCTAATAATTTTTGTTTGATAAATTCATGATTTAGAAGACTTTAAACTTCAACTAACGCAGATGCCTAGAATCTTGTTTGTGTTGAAAACATTCTTATAACAGCCGTTTTGGAGCTCTACGGTGGGTCTGCAATTATGCAGCCGACCGTACATTGGAGTCATTCGCGTGAAATCACATTAAATCGTCTTAAAAACGCAGGGATGAGACTGGTGTAGTCGATAAACCATCAAAAATGGATGATTAAAGCAACGTCGTTGGTTACTCATTTTATCGATAAAGAGCTTGCACTCGCGTAGTATACTCCCCAACACTGATACCTCGATGAGTAATGTACTTATGACCCAGTTTGCCGCGAGTCAATAACTCTACTATAGTCTAATCATACGAATCACATCATTTTGTCGATTAATAAAATGTTTCCCATGGCGTAGATCTTAAGTAGAATTATTTTTAAGTCGTATTCTCTATAACTTTTCTCACGGATGGACATTGAAATAGGTATCTTATGTACCTACTTAATGAAATAGAATTTTGAAATTTAACCATTTAATCTTGCACTCTGATAAAAAACCATAGACAGTTGTTTAGATGCACTATATGCCTACATAATCGTTTAGAGAATTAGAAATAATGTATGTAATCATTTAGAATAAGATTTATTATATATTTTTTTTAGAATCCTTTTTTCTCTTTTTTATATTCTGACTTTAACCAATGTTTTTTTGTTTAAACATTGCTAGAGTAACGATAATTTGTGTCCATTCTTTGTATGAATATTTTTAAATTAATAAAATAAAGTAAATTAATTTATCTCTGTGTTTCATTTTTACATTTGTAATTATTTATACTTACTCTATTTGTAAAACTTAGATCAAAAATGTAAACAAAGAAATGTCAAATATTGACAGAAACGCTATTTCGAAAAGGTTGAAAGCCGCTGTAATTGTTGTCAGTGTGTAAAAAAAACTACCATTCAAATTTGAATATAGTAATAACTTTGTCAAAAAAAATATTTTATATAAAATAAACAATCATATTTCATATTGATTTTATTCGCAATCTTATTTTTTAGAAATTGAGGTCATAGTTGTTTTTTTTTACATAATTTCCAGTTCAATAAAAAAACTACCTAAGCTTGATGTATTTTTTACTCTGATAACACCATTGTTTACATTTTTGATCTAAGATTTACAAATAGAGTATAGACGGATCAACAGATTCGATCCTAGTTTAAAAAAACTTTTCTATCTTTATCTATACTAATATTATCATAAAGACGAAAGATTTGATTGTTTGTTTGAATTGAATAGGCTCCGAAACTACAGGACCAATTTTGATGGAACTTGGTATGAGGATACATTGATTAATTGGGAGTCACATAGGCTTTTATCACGGGATCAGGACTTACGCGGGTGGAACCCGAGGTTATGCTAGTCAATTCTAAAATGTTATAAAGAGGTAAAGTTAGCTGGACGTAACGTTAATCTCCTGAACTATGTCAGTTCCGACTTTGATGTTAGATTCAATCCTGGAAATTAATTATCATAGGTTAGGGAAAAAACGGGATCCTATTTAGTAATAGGATCCCGACTTCACTGTCCGTCCGTCTGGATTAGTAGCAACTCGATGTTCTTATAGATCAGCAATAGTCAGCATATCATGTCCAGGATATTTTCTACCAATCTTTGTTATTATTGCTTCAAATATTATTTGAATTAAACGAAACTACAGGGTTGAATTGTGAATTAGCCTCCTGATGCGTTCGCGAGTAGGTACGCATGCTTTGCGCGTTTGTGAGAGAAGAAAACTAAGAGAGATAATAACAAAGATTGGTAGAAAATATCCTGGACATGATATGCTGACTATTGCTGATCCATAAGAACATCATGAGGTTCGTGTGACGAGTTGCGAAAATGACAAGTTGCGCCTGAGTGACGAGTTTGCGTTTATGACGAGTTGCTACTAATCCGTCCCGTATGTCTGTGACCGGGCTCCCATGAACCGTGATAGCTAGAGAGTTGAAGTCACAGATTATGTACTTATATTGACGCTATAACAACAAAACAAAAAAATTAAGCGCTCCATGGTACGGAACCCTTCCTACGCGAGTCCGACTCGCACTTGGCCGGTTTTTTTATCCCGATAAACTCAATTGGTGAAAATTTACGTGAATTAAACCTAGAGACGCTGCTAGTTGCTTCCCTTCGTTTTTATGGTGCCCGCACATTGATACGCGCCGAGCGCGCCGAATTTTTGCCGTCCACGGAAAAAGGTAGGTACTTTATAATAATAGAGATAAGGTACATTTATTCATTTCAGAGTCGGCCGCCTCTGACATGCAGACGACTCTGATGACGTCATCGGAAATATAAATGTAGATACCTTATCTCTATTATTATAAGGTACCTTTTTCCGTGGACGGCAAAAATTCGACGCGTTCGGCGCGTATCAATCTGCGTCCACCTTTATAGGGAAAAAAAACACTCCTAATTTAAATGAGCGATGTTGACCTAGTGGTAAATACCTTTCCATTTCGAAGGTTCTGGGTTCAAATCCTGGCCGACCGACGGTTTCTTAGAAAAAAAGTATGTGCGCTAATTGACATTGCTCTAACAGTGAAGGAAAACATCGTGATGAAACCCGCGGTTTAGTCCACTGTATAGGTAGACGAAGTATTTCCTCTGGATACGGTCGAATAAGTTGAGAGGGTACTATATAAGTGCTGGGCAAACCTACGCCATCACGCCATAAATGAGCCAACTAAAGAGGGAAAAACAGTCCCTATAAAAGTACAGCTCCTAATTCAACCATACATTTGAATGGAGTCAGTATTAATTAACTTATCAATATATGCTTTCATATCTATAGCTACCTACATAAAAAATGCTTTGTCCTGAATGAATAACTGACTGACGGATCAACGCACAGCCTAAACCGCTGATCGTAGAGACCTGAAACTTGGTGGGTGTGTTCCTTGTAGGCATCCGATAAAGGATTTTCCGAAATTCTACCCTTTAGGAGATGAAAAAGGGCGGCAAAATTTGTATGGGACAACGAAAAAAAAACCTATTTGAACAATTTTGAACTTCTACGCGAACGAAGCAGCGGGGAAGTTCCTCATATAAAACTTGATGTGTATTAAACAAAGACATTTCGACAAGGCTAGCCCACAAATTGTTAAGGGCTAGGTTATAGACTGCGACCGCGAGGGGAGCTTGCGTTTTACTTGTACCTACCTACCTATTTACTTCGCACTAGCATTACCATGTTTGTTAGAAAGTTAGGACAAAAATTAATTAATACCAGAGCGCTGTAGGTAATACAAAATTGTATAACAAACTAACTGCGCCCTGCTGTTTTTAATATTGATTTCCTACAAACACATCACTACATAGTATAAAACAAAGTCGCTTTTTCTGTCTCTATTTCCCTTTGAATGCTTAAATCTTTAAAACTACGCAACGGATTTTGATGCGGTTTTTTGTAATAGATAGAGTAATTCAAGAGGAAGGTTTATATGTATAATACATGCATAATATAGCCGTGCGAAGCCGGGGCGGGTCGCAGTAATTAATAATAGCTACTAGATACGATAAACAAACTTTAGCTGCCCTTTTTAGCCCCTCGAATTTCCAAATCTTTCTTAGTGCCGTCTTTGTCTCTTTTTAACCCCCGACGCAAAACGACGGGGTGTTATGAGTTTGACGTTTCTCTCTCTCTCTCTCTCTCTCTCTCTCTCTCTCTCTCTCTCACTCTCTCTCTCTCTGTGTGTGTCTGTGGCATCGTAGCTCCCGAACCCTCCTGGACCGATTTTGATTTCGTTTCTTTTTATAGGTATGCATAAGTATAGATTATATAGATTTCTTTATTTATAGATACTTAAAATTATATAGAGACTTAAAAACCCAAGAACTTCTCTATTGCAAGATATGTAATTATGTGTCCTGTTAGGTGCACTGCAGATATGAGTTCAAGGGCGTTATGGCGATAAACTGGTGTGGCTTTATAAAAGGAGTTTAAACATTAGGTGGTTAAATAGATAGGTAGTTATTTTGTATTCAACATGTAGTTAGTTTCATTAATTGCAAGTCAGTCAGAAAATACAGCTTTCAAGCATCTTGGGGACAATGCCTCGTTAGGGTGTCGCCGACGGCTTCCTTATGTGTTAGGTTAGAATATAAATTAAGTTGGTTATGCCCGAATGCCCAAACGAATCTCAAATGTTTAGGATAGGATAGGAGCGTCTGTGGACCCCACTTAATATTTAAGACGCTCCTATCCTTTTGAAGGTTACACTTAAATGTCAATTTATTCGACACTTAAGATAAGTACCTACCTTTCAGTATTCGGACGTAAGTAATTTTTCATTTCGTTTATGTACATTGATATGGTTTTTACTAATTGTATATTGTATTTATGATACTCAACTTTAAATACTTAATACAAATATCTGCCTATAATAAACTTTGTAAATTGTCCATCAGAAGTAATGGTGACCCTGTTCCATACTGTTATTATGCACAATTAGAACTAAAACCGTCGCACGCGGTACCTAATCTTACGAGTTCCAAGTTCCTTGAGGTATGTAGGTATGGAATAGCTGGCTCATGTAATTACTACGTGGAGCCTCGCTAGTATATTTTGCGACAAACTATTTCAGATCAATATTAATGCGAAAACTTGGGGAAATCGATAAGATCCGATGGTTTTACGCGGGTCGTACAGATAATTCTCACGGGATTGTCCCATTTGAATATCGGTTTAAAAAGTAGCCTAATGTTACTGGTACAGTCACATTACCAATTAGCTGAACCCCACGTGACCCAGATCTCATTCGCATATCTGTAAAAAATATATAGTATTTACTTACCTATTTTGTTATTTTTTATTTATTTATTGTTCTTATCAGGCAACATTATGTACAACCGTACAGATTTGCGAACGAGCTCTTGGTAACGTGGGGTTCAGCTAATTCGTAATGTGACTTTATCTACTTGTATACTTCGAGCTGTTTTCCGCAACTAGACCTTTTTAATTGGGCGTTTTTTTTGCGTGAAAATAGAGGATAGGGTTCCTCAGTACCTCACCCCTTTCAGCTTAGAACTTGTCAATCCATCTAGATGGCTCCAGATTAGTTTGCACTAAGCCGTGGGTTTCACCAGGATGTTTTCCTTCACCTTAAGAATTAGGTATGTCATCGCACATGCATTTTTAGTAAGAAATATCCATTGGCCGGCCGGGATTCGAACCCATACCTTAAAGTCTTAAGTGTCTTTAAGAAGACATCGTTTTTTGTTTATTGAAGAGTTCTTTCTTCTTAACAAAGTCGACTTAGCTGAAAGGGTGGTATGTAGGTAATTATGGTTCTGCGCAAGCCTAATAAATATAAATAAATAAATATTGCAGGACATTCCACACATCGCCATCTAGCCCCAAGCTAAGTAACTAGACTCGTGTTATGGGTGCTAGACAACGGATATACTACTTATATACTTTTCTTTTGTAAATATATACTTATAATACATAGAAACAACCAGACCACAGACAAATATCTAAGCATAAATACTTGTCTGTGGCGGGAATCGAACCCGCAACCCTGGTGCTTGGCAGTCCGGCATGGTAACCATTGTGCCAACTGGGTCGTCCATCTAATACTGTCATGTAAAAGGCCTGAATAGTACGTGCCCATATAAAGTATTATATAAATCAAATACCTAGATTAGATATTTATATTAACTCTATGTGTACAGTATGAGTCATAAGTACACTGTCAGTTTGCTACCACAATACTGTCAACAAGTATTGGACTTACGACCTTGTTCTAATAGACGTTACACACAAACATAAATACTTGATTTGAAAGTACTCAGTGTGATTTTATTTTCAACATGTTAGCTGTGTATTTAGTTGGCCGAGTGGTATAAGCCGGCACCCGCTACACTAACCGACGTGAGATCGATTTACAGGTTATGTAATTATAATGTTCTAATAGTGCTGGACAGGATTGTAAACGTTACGGTGCCGATGGACTTTTGAACGTTGATTGTACCAATGCTAAAATCCTTAATTCCATGTAAGTATACTATACAGGAAAAGTATTTTTGTAGTGCACATTTTTTTTCTGCTGAATATATGTCGGCAGTGGAGTACATTTATGCAAAAAAAAAAATTAAAAAAAAAACCAAAACTTAATGTGAAAAACTTCCTGCAATTTCTAAATTATTGGGTATCTCAGTATTGATACACACAGTGACACGTAGGTACCTACCTTCATTTAGAGCGCGCTATTAAACTCGCTGGCGCTAGTATTGTGTCCATGGACTTCGTCGTTTTGTTAGAAACACTTAAATGGTTATAGCTCTGAGAGTTTTTGAGTTAGCTCCAAAATAAAAAAAACAGTATTTTTTATTTTAATGTGCTTAAAACATACCGAAATTTGTGCACTACAAAAATACTTTTCCTGTATAGAGAAGATAAGAACTTACCGTTTAATTATTCGATTTAATTTTAAGTAGCCGAATGACTGGTATGCCATATAAAGTTCAATAATTTACAGGCGGATCAAAATCACAGTTTCGAAACCAGTAATCACGAACATTTTCCCTTTCAATATTTCATGTAGAGTAAACGATATTTGGTCTTTTCCCACAGGTCGATCGGTAGTAATTAATCACATAATCTTTGAACCTTATTTCCAAGGGGAGAAAGATCAAAATAGCGTAGTGATTTTATTGCGTAGTAATTATTAAGGAGTGAACTGTTGCCGATAATTATTGTTTCAGGTTTAAGTATAGGTTAATAAATCTAGGAATTCTTGTGTGAGTTCGGTGAATTGTTTATTTGATAATTATTGTGATGTTTGAATGTTTCGTGGGTGGTTAAATAGCGGGTACATTATTATTTTTGAAAGGTAGGTAAGTACGGTCTTACTTATCGTAATAATACATATCCATTTTTTTTAACATAGGTACTTATATAAGTAAGTAGAAAAGTACCTTGCTTTTTTTCTGACTGCAGGGAAAGGGTTATGTTTTCCGCGCCTATCTCCTATACAGGGTTATTGGAAATTAATTGACACGGCGTTAAGGGCTTCTTCTGTGCTCCTTAACGATCAACTTTTGTTCTACGACTTTTGGAAATTCAGTATAAAAATAATCCATACAAAAATAAAAAAATAAATCCAACAGTTCAAATAATACTCAACTCTACGTCTACGTCACAGAATCAATCATAGTAGGTATGGTACAACCCGATCGGGTCGCACGCAGTGCGCCCCGTGCCGATCGCGCGCTCGCACTTGCCGCATAGATATAGAAAATTACCAGACAGTACGAGAAACACTTAAATATTTTTTTTGGGATATGTATTAAGTTTCGACAAAAGTCGTAGAACAAAAGTTGTTTGTTAAGGTGCACAGAAGAAGCCCTTAACGCCGTGTCAATTAATTTCCAATAACCCTGTATATATAAAATTCTCGTGTCACGGGGTTCGAACTTGAACTCCTCCGAAACGGGTCTGAGAATCGGCCAACATCAATTTTTTTTTTTTTTGTAAATAGCAAAACAACGTTTGCCGGGACAGCTAGTCTTTGTATATATTTTTGTTGGTAATACTCTTTACTTTATTCCTTTATCTTCCAAACCTCTACTTCGGATGGATTTTATTAAGGTATCGTTAGATTCCTCTCATTAGTCAAAGTGTTATTAGATCATTTTATTAGATAAGCGATGTAAGTAAAAATTAAGGTTCCATTGTTTATTTATGTATTTATATTATTTTTTTATCATCTATTTAAATAATTTGAACATATGTCACTAAGTGAACATGTCAATAGGTATTTATATGTTTTTACAATGCTCAGAACTATAGTTACTTCACTAATTCAAACTCTACCCCCCTTATTCCAAAACGAGGTTTAAGAATAGTCTCAAGATGTGGATCTAAACCTTAGATTTAGACACAGATTTACTTGTGAACTATAATAGTCTTATCACTATCCCTATAGGTGATTTAGGAAACTATAGTCTTAAGACTATCCCTATAGATTATAATAGGGATAGTGTTTAGACTATAGTTCAATCTGTGTCTAAATCTAAGGTTTAAATCCACATCACGGACTATTCTTAAACCTCGTTGTTGTATAAGGGGGTAGGTACGACTTTACAGAAATACATAATCAAAATACATCCTGACATAATCTGCAAGTTTTAGTCACCACTGCAACTGGTGCCTGCATTCGGCACGCGGTTTCTGGTGTCACAAAACTTTTTTCATTACTTCGGCGCGTGAAATGAAATGGTCCACCACAAATTAGTATTTACTTTTCCAGTGTATATTTTGTGCCTAATCAATTAAATTATACATGATGGTTAAAAAGGCGAAAACTATAAAAGTTGCAGGAAGTCGTTGGACGCAGAGGACATGCTACCGATCTCTCTAAAAGTCCTTGGCAGAAGACTATGTTCAGCAGTAGACATTATTATGATGTTTAGGTATATTATGTATTCATTGTAATTAAGTAATTATTTACCTAACGTTTACGTTACTACTGCTCCAACATAGACCTTAAACCTGTTTTAAAAAAACTGAAACCAGCACGTCAGTTAAGGCTTCTTTTCTTTTGCCTCTTTTAGAGTAGCAGTGCGGTTTCACCCGCGTAACTCTCGATCCCGCGGGAAATCGGGATAAAAGTAACCTTTGACACTCCTAATGAATCATTGTATCCTCATTTCAAGTTTCATCAAAATCGGACCAGTAGTTTCGGAGCCTATTCAATGCAAAGAGACAAACAATCAAATCATACTTTTTAATTTTTATAATATTGTTTAGAAGTATAGATAAAACGTATTAAGATAAGGCACCGTTTTCCACACATTCTCTACTTAAATACAATAAAACTAGATCCCAAAATCTGTTGGTAATAATGCTTAAAAGCATTTATTCACCTAATAGGTATTTCTAATTAACTTTACAGCCGTAATTATTGGTTGCATCGCTTCCCTGCAGGCGTTCATTTACGACTGTTTAATAAACCTCAGTGTTTGTGAGTCGAGGGCAGATAATAATGTTTTTATAGACAATGTTGAGTGCACGTCGGTCTGGTGTTTTAATAATGGGTAAACGAAAAGAAAAATACAGATTTTTACTTATAATTTTGAGTTTTTTGAACTCAAAAGATATAATAGTTCGATTTGTGGAGCGCGGCTTGCATGCGGCATTGTGCTTAAACAAATTTAGCTACATGCATTTAACGGATAATCTAAAATTATTTAATCACAAAGTTGATATTATTTAATCATTTTGAGTTTGTAGATCATGTTCAAGGTCTTAAGTCATTTTTTTTTGTGATGTAAGTCAACCAACAAGAATTTTTCAATGTTTCATCGTATATGAAAATGGTCCAATTCTGTGTTATATTTACTTAACTAGCTGCGCCCCGCGGTTTCACCTGCGTAAGTCCCGCTCCCGTGACTATATCAAAATAAAAAGTAGCCTATAGGCTTCCTCGGTAAATGGATTAGCCATGACAAAATGTTCAACCAAACAATGGAAGCCCTCAAAGTCGAATAATTTTGCCCGTTTTTTCCACATTTCCCACTGATTCTTCGCTCCTATTGGTTGCAGCGTAATGTTAATAGCCTTAAGCCTTCCTCGATTATAAATGGACTAATCAACACAAATATTTTTTCAATTCGAACCAGTAGTTCCTGAGATTAGCGCGTTCAAACAAACAAACTCTTCAGCTTTATAATATTAGTATAGATACTAGCTTTTCTTGTTCGTTCTACCTAGTCTCTTCAAGAGAGGACTTATTGGCACCTATTCCGATTTTTCGGTATCCTAAAAAAAATTAAAAACTTTATCATAAAAGATCATGTTATAAACATTTTTCGTTCACGTAAAAGTTAAAGGTTAATTTCAATATAACAAGTTAAAAACTTTGATAATTATTTTAATAAGGTAAAACTGGTAAAACCAACATTGATCAGGGGCTACCAACTGTTACCGGAATAATGTTTCAGAGTTTTTACTACTTTTTAAAAGCCCTCGCTATCCGACGGTTTATGACCTCTGAGATTATCTTACGTTTTATGAGTTGGTATGTTTACATATTTCAAAGTGTAATTAATTTTTATGTTTTAGATAAGTAAGGTTTTATGTTTAGGTATGTATGGGGACTGGGGATAACTAGCTTAGAGAAATTTGGTAATTTTTGAGCTTTTAGTTGGGTTATTAATGTTGGTGATCTGTAGGATATAGTGCTAGTTTTTCATAGGATTATTTGAAAGCCAGGGGTAGGGCCCCACGCGGTTTATTTGGTTTAGGACAGATTTGCTTTACAACAGAATCGTATTATTATGACGGATTCGCTTATAGAAGTATCTTACGGAGTGGAACGGAACTAAGAGACTTTTCATTGTGAATTTTAGTCACTGTAGTCGTCTTTTGGGCTTATTTTGTGTAATTCTTAGATTAGATTAGATCTAAAAAAATAACTTGAAGGCTTAATCCTAATAATTAGTTATATGTCACGTAAGTCCTCCTTCCATATACCCGAGGCTTCATAACCCCATGATATATGGGGTTATGAAGCCTCGGGTATATGGAAGGAGTACTTACGTGGAGCTGAAACCAGCACGTAGCTAGAGGCCCTTTACAATGACAAGTTTAATAGCAAAGTCTGATGTGGACACTAAACCGACGATTATTTCTGTCTGAACTATAAAATACGGTTTAGAACACCTTTCGGTTTGAATAAAACTATTGATAAACAACAGGAAAAAACGAATTTATTATTATTAGTATTGTTTCTAGCCACCATGCATCTAATCTCCACTCTATCCAAACCTCAGCATGTAAATATCTGAAACTTCACGCAACTTGTATTACAAGTTACGGAAGTCCTGACACCCTGGCTAGGGTGACCGTACCTGCCCCTGACAAGCAATTAGGAAGCCGGACCTTCGTCCACCCGTTTCACGGAATGTTAATTAAAATCACGAAGACTAAACAAAGTTTAGCATTTACTGAGAGCTGGATGAAGGTAGGTTTTCTTTAATGAGTTTCGTAAGAGCTTTTAATTTGGTTTAAATTAGTTTGGGTTCAGGTTAATGTAAGTATTATGAAGGTACCTACGTGTTAACTCCCTGAAGAGGTGTCAATCTGCACGCAAAGAAAAATCTTCAAGGAAAGCGTTCTACATCTTAGAACGTTCATCACCTACCATAGGCAGGTTTGACAGTAATCAAGCGCTGACCTGCGATTTGTCTATACTGTTATTATAAAGTGGAAAGATTCGATTGTTTGTTTGTTTGTAAAAAAATAACTCTAAACAACTCGAACAATCATACCATAAGAGCATTAAATCTATGTCTTGTTTGTTTTTAAGTATTTTCCTCTAGTTTTGGTAAAACGCAAATATTTAGGCAACAATAGCGAACATAACAATGCCCTGGGCGTAAGCGGAGAACGCGATCTTTTCCTCAAACTAAAAGTTGAACAATGAAAGACATAGGGCTATGTAGGTTAAATTGAAACTTGATTTTATTGTCATTTTATGTTTTAAAACGGTTAAATTAGAAATTCATTTACAAACATTTATAACTAGCCCCGCGGTTCAACCCACGTAATATTTTTCTGGGCAACTTTCTATTTTTTTTCTTTCATAAGAACCTTCTGACAATAACAAACACACCAAAAAAAAACAATTAGCGAAATCGGTTTTGCTGTTTTCGAGATTTGCGCTTAGCAACACATTCATTTTTGTATTATAAGAGAAGAGATAGTATGTGCAAGTTTGTTTAGGTTTGTCTTAGCATAATATAATCATCACTTTTGTTGATAACTAGCTGCGCCCCGCGGTTTCACCCGCGTAACTCCCGATCCCGTGGGAATATCGGGATAAAAAGTAGCCTATAGCCTTCCTCGATAAATGGACTATCCAACACAAAAATAATTTTTCAATTCGAATCAGTAGTTCCTGAGATTAGCGCGTTTCAAACAAACCAACTCTTCAGCTTTATAATATTAATATAAGTATAGATTAAGTACAGAAGTGTCTCTACTGACATCCTCTCCATATTTTTTCTATCCAGTCAAACAGCAATTTAAGGGTGATTATTTTAAAACGATATTCCTTCTGCCTATTTATAACGTCTTATCTTAGTACGCATAAATTCGACTCGACTGGGACGAGCCATGTAGCCTTCAGGTGTAATCATGTTTAAGAAATTTAACTTGAAAATTCTTGTTTATAGCTAACTAGCGACCCGCCCCGGCTTCGCACGGCTATATTATGCATGTATAAACCTTCCTCTTGAATCACTCTATCTATTAAAGAAAACCGCATCAAAATCCGTTGCGAAGTTTTAAAGATTTAAGCATACAAAGGGAAATAGGGACAGAGAAAGCGACTTTGTTTTATACTATGTAGTGACTAGCGACCCGCCCCGGCTTCGCACGGCTATATTATGCATGTATTATGAGTGCTAGACAACGGATATACTTACTACATAAATACTTTTCTTTTGTAAATATAACAAGAAACAACCAGACCACACACAAATACCTAAGCATAAATACTTGTCTGATGCGGGAATCGAAGCCGCAGCCTTGAGTTTTGGCAGTTCGGCATGATCACCACTGTGTCAACTGGGTCGTGGGATTATGCATAATAGATAGAGTGATTTAAGAGAAATACGCTACGTTTATTTAAAACCGTTATAAATACGTTTATTTAAAAACGCATCAAAATCAGTTTTAAAGATCTAAGCATACATGGACAGACAGCGGAAAGCGACTTTGTTTTATACTATGTAATGATTTCTCATTTTTCGTTACTATAATTATTGTAAATAACAAATTCGTACCTGAATAATTATGGTAATTTATTGAATACCTGCTGCGCCCCGCGGTTTCACCCGCGTAAGTCCCGATCCCGTGGGAATATCGGGATTAAAAGTAGCCAAATGTTATTAGTTAATAGCTAGAAAGTAAGTATAAGTTGCACAAATGGAAAGCGCAATATCTTCCAGGCAATCTTTGAATGGAAAAGAACTGATTGAAGAGCTGTGTTTTTAAATAAAGGCCTTTACCATACTTACCAACTTAACTTCTCAAATTCAAAATAAACGTAAAGAAACCATAATAAATCCACATTCAAATAAACGAACTAATCAGCGGAGGGTGGAATTCAAGAAATTTCCTCGTCCAATAAAAACAACACTTTTCGCTTCGTAAAAAAAAACTCATTTTCCTTTATTGCAGCTACCCTAATTTGAATTGAGTGTTATGCAGTTATGATTCAAGAGAGTGGATAATTTTAAGTAACTGAGGACTTGGCGATGCTTTTTTTTTCAGAATATTCAGAGGTCCGTGAAAAAATCTTCTACTTATACGGGTCAGGATTGTTCATATTTTCATGAAATTTTTTTTTTTTTTTCTCTATTTTTTTTAACCCTCGAATAAACAAACACACAGCGCTATCTAGTCCCGAGCTAAGCAATTAGGCTTGTGTATTGGTGGTCAGGCAACGGATAGAGTACTTGTATACTTATTTTTCTTTTGTAAATAACTATACATAGTATAGAAACACCCAGACCAGAAACAATTATTAGTACTTAAATATTTCCTTGAGGCGGGAATCGAACCCGCAATCTTGTGCGTCGCGGGAACCTACAACAAATAAACCTATTTTGAACCAAAACAAATAAACCTACCTATTTTAATCCAATTCTTTTATCTAAAAACCTATGTTTGATGAAAATTGGTTCAGCCTCTTAAAAAATGTTTTTATTTATAATTTTTATTTGTCTTACAAATCAACTTTTAGATCAATGTACTGTGATATTGCAAATAATAAATAAATAAAATATATCATTCTTAAATAATATTTGAACCTTCAAAATTCGTAGCGTCAAATCAATGGTCTTTTACACTAATGTTTTACAAATAGTAGAACTCAATTTAATTTCTATCACAAATTGTAAGATACGAACTCTGCGAACATCGTAAGCATAGATACCTTCCTAATCAATATTTATGTCTTGGGTTACGTTTGAGCTGACTGAGATAAAAGTAATTTAAAGCGACTACATTAGTATTTACTCCCTGGATGAAGATTCGAAGTTAATAGTAGGTAGGTAGCATAGATATACTATACTAGGTGCCTACAGGGTCGGATTATGAATTTGTCGGGCCTTGGGCTGATAGTTCTAAGGCCTAAGGGACCTACCTAATCACTTAATTAATTGCCATTTTGGCAAAAAAAACTTTTTTGTACATATTTTACTATCAGCGGAATAATATTCTGCGCAACTTTCTTAATTTTTTCTTTCATAAGAACTTGACAATAACAAACACAGAAAAAAAATAAGCAACATCGGTATAGCCGTTCACGCGTGATGCGATTACAAAAGAAAATAGGGATTCATTTTTATATAGGTAAGTACCTATATAGATATATTCCTTTAACCCTTATTATCATACCTACACTATGCTAGTATTAGAGACAGTCTAAAAACACATAGTGGTCTACGCTTTTCTCATCGCCAACCTTATGATCAAATTTTTTTAATTTAAGTTTTTTTTCTCATCAATATCATCTACTAGCTCCGCCCCGCGGTTTCACCCGCGTAAGTCTCGATCCCGTGGAAATATCAAAATTAAAAGTAGCGATAAATGGACATCCAACACATAAATAATTTTTCAATTCAAACCAGTAGTCCCTGAGAATAGCGCGTTCAAACAAACTCTCCAGCTTAATAATATAAGTATAGATTGTTTTCAATGGACGCTAAGGAGGCCCTTAGTATCTACGTGGCCCTAGGCCGCCCCTGGATGCCTACTTGTATAGTGTTAATTAAAGCCACAAATGATTTTCGAATCTTCTCGAGTCGAACATTACTTATTAATCTTACGTTTTAGTATTATAAAGACGGTAATTCATGGAAGTAGACTGTATCGGTTTCACGAAAGGTAGGACCTTCAATTCTAAGAAGTAACAAAGGTTACTGTTTATTGCGATATAGCTTTTACCTATGACTTCGTTCACGTATACAATTTTCCAAATTCCTTTCTTGGCAGATGCTTACGTTATAAGTAATATGTATAACTTTAGTCATGCTAGAAAAAATACATGCACAGGATAACCTTATATAAGTACCTACTTAACTAACATAATATACATAACAATATAACTGAAATACTTAATTTAACATACTTAACCATATCTATAATAAACCCATAACTTGCTGTGCTTAAACAATTCTGATACGAAAACTAATAATGCTACAAATGACTGTAGCGCTAATTTTCAGCAGAAGCCTCAAGTGACACATGAATGAAGATTAATACACATGTCATTATTAAATATCATAACAAGTAACCACACTATACTTGAATAGAAATAGTAAAGGTATAATATAATAATAAAAAACTATCTGTATGCTCAATGTTAGTCCGATCCGCCTTTTGGTTTAAGCTGTGCGTTAATATAATAGTTTCTTAGCACTTTGAATTTTATAATTATAAATTTCAATGGGATCGAGATTGCACCGGATAACCGCGACGCTCCAGCTAGTTTAATAGTGAAAAAATGTGTCATTATTATTTGATTTTGTAAACTTCAAATATTATATTTTTTACATAAAACTTGCTGCTCGAACCTAAACTTTTTTTTAAGTCGGTAAAAAAACTTGCTCACCAAGTTAGTTTGTTGGGTTGTCGATTATTTTACTTAGTTTTTGTATGGCTTTCTGGCAAATAAACTTCGTTTTCTTTCTTTCTCATTTCATTCTCAACATTTCAATGGCACTGCTCGGTCTTTCCTTATAAATTCTTATACCTATTATTCTTAATTTAGATTTGATTTCGCTCTCCAAGCTAGCGTTACCAAGCGGTGGGTAACGGTAAAAATCTAATTAAACAAACAAGGGTCGGTGTTTTTTGATGTACGAATATTTAAATTAGAATTAGGTTAATATCTACTTGTGTGGGAGTCACGTTTCTTACTAATATTAATTTGGGAGTCTACAAATTGCGATTGAATAAGTATCTTTTAGTAAAGCGTGTTAAATCTTAGACCGCATTGTCACCTACAAATCCTACAATCGGACAGGTGTGATAGTGGTCAAACGGTGACATATATCAATTTAAAAAACTATTTAAAAAGCAAACTAGGATAAATAGATAAGTAGGTACCTAAGCTTTGTTTAAAACAGAAATAAATACGGAGTTGTACAGAAAGAACAAAGGAGCCAGATGCGCCCCTTAAATAATTCCGTTCTACGAAAGGAGGCATTTTCTGGTGGTCATACTAGTTTATCATATCACGATGACCACGGACATATACCTACCTAAATGTCCTCGTAGTCATACTGTAAAATATTTTTAAAGAATAGCTTTTAAATGAGTACTTTTCTGCGTATTTATTGAAATATTTATTGAATTTTTTGCTTATAAGGAAACAGAGAAGAAGATTATTTGTACACTTTGGCCACGGTTACCTCCCTGATGCAGTAGTTAGTGGACAAGTTAAGGCTTTAGTTAGAGTGATCTAAAAGTTGTAAAGGTTCTGATACACATGCTCATTACTAAAATGCTTTTTATTTTACATTTGCTACCATTGAACATGCTAATGACAGACATACGCTAATAAAACGCACTCAAAACAAGCCCCTTTCCACCCACCCTAATAACATGCTTAAAATCAGCATGCTCATTACTAGCAACAACGTTTAGAAAAAATGCTACTAAGTAGCACTTGCTCAATAGCATGCTTTTGTGCTAGTAATGAGCATGTGTATCATTAAGTGCTTCACATCACCCTTTTTTTAATAAATTCATCCAAGAAGTTTAGTCACACATCAGTTTCAAACAGTCATTACCACCACAACAAAACCAATAATTATAACAACACATTATTTATACCAAGGCTAATCTCATAATAACAACTAAGCCAAAATCAACACAATCAAGAAATAAATGAGCGCTAAGATTAGATAAAAGCAAAGTTACTACACGAAACAAATAAATCTTTTCTACCGTTCCTTCCAATTTCTACCAATCTCAATTTGATACTGTGTAATGTCCGGTAGAGAGAGGAGTATTCGAATTGTGTGAAGTGATTGCTCTATAGGGAAATGTCGGTGGAAATGTCCACGAGGTGTCCCTAACATGTTTTTTAGGGTTCCGTAGCCAAATGGCAAAAAACGGAAAGACCTTATTCGTCATGTCTGTCTGTCTGCCGTATGCCACAGCCAATTTTTTCCGAAACTATAAGAACTATACTGTTGAAACTTGGTAAGTAGATGTATTCTGTGAACCGCATTAAGATTTTCACACAAAAATAGAAAAAAAAAATTCATTTTAGGGTTCCCCATACTTGGAACTGAAACTCTAAAAAAAATTTAAGTAGGTAAGTAGTTTTTTTTTATCACTATCACTATCACTACATAATATAAAACAAAGTCGCTTTCTCTGTCCCTATATCCCTATGTATGCTTAAATCTTCAACACTACGCAACGGATTTTGATGCGGTTTTAAATAGATAGAGTGATTCAAGAGGAAGGTTTATATGTATAATACATGCACAATATAGCCGTGCGAAGCCGGAGCGGGTCGCTAGTACGTCATAAACCGTAAACCGCCATTTACCCTTCATTCATGTATTTTTACCACTAGCGCCATCTATTTTTTTACATTTGTTTTTGCGTCGGGGTTAAAACAGACTACAGTGGTACGGTAGTTACGGAACCCTTCGTGCGCGAGTCCGACTCGCACTTGGCCGGTTTTTTGCCTATAAGTTAATAACTAGAATAGGTTTTATGTAGTTTGACATGAGATTAATTGGCATACTTTCAATACGTTTAAAGGAATTAATTTTGAAAATATTTTTAAGGAAAAAAGCATCTTCAAAAATTGCGACTAAGACGAAACTCGAACTCGCATCCTTTGAATACCGTTCAAATGCGTTACCAATTCCGCCACTTAGTCAAGTACCGTCATAGTCGAATTTAAGAATCGCATTAACCTCTTTTCGAATTAAGTTTCCTTAAAAATATTTTCAGATAGCCCAGTGCAGGCTTAGCACTTTAAACAAAATAAAAAATCATTGGGAATTAAATAAATATAAATAAATATTTCAGGACATATTACACATCGCCATCCAGCCCCAAGCTAAGCAACTTAATGCTTGTGTTATGGGTGCCAGATAACGGATAAACTACTTCTATACTTTTTTTTTTGTAAATATATACATATATATATTAGAAACACCCAGAACCAGAAACAAGAATTTATGGTCAGCATAAATACTTGTTCCCGGCGGGAATCGAACCCGCAACCTTCTGCGTCGCAGTCGGGTGTTCGCCCGACGCGCCACTGTGTGGAAAACTTATAGAAATAAAGAAAAGCATTTATTTGGTACAGGCACACGACAAATTTTAAATTAACACACAAAGAAATAGGTAACCTATACAACGAAGAAATAAGAAAAAAACACCGGTATTTGGCATATTAAAAATAATTTCACATTTCTTATTTAGCTTCCTAAGTAACGATAATAAACAACTCTTATATATGGTTAAAATAAATTGAAGTATTCTTTAATCTCGTTTTATTTGAAGTTAGATTTTTAATAGTAAATACGAGTAGGTAATTGCTTTACCTACGCTTTAAAAAAATGTAGTAAAAAGTCTAGAAGTTTTAAAATAATTAAATTGTTATATACTTTTATCTTTAATTTATTTACATCATGGAGTAGTATTATTATTGTAACTTAAGTTACAAATAAGTATTGTTTTGATACTACAAAAATTTGCTATTTGCCATACTATGTTTTTTTCTAAGATTTGATCTCTATCAGTAACACTATCGATTGGTATAAAAATATAGGGTGACCATGAAAAATCAACAGTTCCAATTATTGACTAGGGTAATGACTTTTCTAAAAATCGAATGATGCAGTTTTAGTTTTTATCAAAATCGGTTACTCAACTCCTTTTGCAATTTTTGCTATCTCTTATAGTCTATATGTACTAATAGTAAAAGCTGAAAAGTTTGTTTGTTTGTTTGAACGCGCTAATCTCAGGTATAAACTACTGGTATGAATTTAATTTTTTTTTGTGTTGGATAGTCCATTTATCGACAAAGGCTATTGGTTACTTTTTATCCCGATATTTCTACGGGATCGGGAGTTACGCGGCTGAAACCGCGTAGTGCTGCTAGTTTAGAATAAAACCCATCTCAAAGAGTCATCCTGTAGGTATACCTATCTACAAAGTGTTCACTAACAACCTACCTTTATAATCAGCCTACTTTACCACACGACGGTCACCTATCAAAAGAAGCAATCCACGTTCATGAAAAGGGTTCTTAAGACGCAACTTTTAAGTTATTCGTTAAAGGCCTCCCTCATCCCCCAGTCTTTGAAACTTAGATAAGTCTGCGGTCGCGACCGCATCAAAAATACTGTCACCCGTTACTGGAATAAACGTCTTACGTTTTGCTATTTTGTTGTGGTTAGATAAGTTGGCTTCAACTTTATAAATATACCTACGTGCGGTAAAATTTTCTTTTTTATTAAGAGACTAGCTTACACTTGCGACTTCCACGTAGGAGTAGAATTTTCCCAAATCCTTTTTATCGAATGCCTACGTCATACAAAGAACACACTCTCTAAGTTTCAGGTTTCTACGATCAGCTGTTTAGGTTGTGCGTTGATCCGTCAGTCAGTCAGGACAAAGCATTTTATATGGATAGAAGATTTTCAGATTGTTTGATGTTAATAATGCTTTATTACCTGACTGTAGAGTGTTATGTTTTTCTTTCATTTTATGTTCCTGATCTTATTTAATCTGTATACAGGCTGTTTTTTTTTAAATGGGCCTTCAGGTCCAATTTAAAAAACATACTTCGATTTGAACTTTAACATTGCCAACTCTGAACAAAACTGTAGTAGGTACGTTATAAATCAAAACAAATTAACCAAGCAGTGAGTTTCATTCGACATAGTGTTGCCATACTGTCAATAGTACCTATTACTAAAACAGTCAATTGTATTAATACTATCGACTGCTCTATACTATCGATTGTTATCATGCTATCTATAGTTTAGCTACTTCAAATTATTATCACGACATAAAAATACTATCGTTAATAATAATAAAAAAAAATATTTAAAAATAGCTAGTGAGATATCTTAAATTAGTCTATACTAGCGACCCGTCCCGGCTTCGCACGGCTATATTATGCATGTATTATACATAATTTATTAACCTTCCTCTTGAATCACTCTATCTATTTAAAAAAAACCGCATCAAAATCCGTTGCGTAGTTTTAAAGATCAAAGGATACAAAGGGACATAGGGATATATAGGGACGGCGAAAAGTGACTTTTTATCACAGTTGCTCATAAAGTGGATCTTATTAAACCGCTTTTAGGCTCATAATGCAACGTATTATACACGCGTGCGATAAAAAAAAATCCAACTAGTGCTAAAATAATACGTTATCCCGATATGTCAAATACGTATCTTACTGCTAATGACATTTAATCTATTTAATAGATGAAACATTCTTAAGGACATCGTTCAAATCGTACCCAAAACTTAAGGTGCCGGCCAGAAAAAGAAATGTTTCTATCTTGTAGAGAATAACATTTTAAACAATGTTTACTAAGGCAACAAAGAGCTACGATCAACCATCGTTGAGTTATTTTACATTGAAAACCCAAAAAAATGCATTTTGTAGAGATCCGTTTGACCACTTTTAAGATATTACTACAGAAAAAATATAAAAATAAGTAGTAAATGGATAAGCTTTGTCTGTTTTTATTATATTTATATAAATAGGTATATTCAATAACCCTTTTAGAAGTTTTAGTGGGATCTTAAAAGTGGTCAAACGGATCTCTATAAAATGCATTTTTTGGGTGTTCAATGTAAAATAACTCAACGATTTTTGATCGTAGCTCTTTGTTGCCTTAGTAAACATTGTTTAAAATGTTATTCTCTACAAGATAGAAACAATTTTTATTACTGGCTGGCATTTTTTTTTGTGGGTATTTTTTGTTAGAAACATGAATGATCTCCTTTATCTGGGTTATACTGTTTTGATGTATAGAAGAAAAGGTACCATCCAAAGAGTTTTTAAGCCTTGCTGGCTTAAAACTCTTTGTTGGTACCTTTTTTCTTCTTTTCAAAAGGTTGTCTCTAAAGTCTGTTAACGAACGATAATATTACGTGATGACGTCTTTGAAAATAATTAAAAATTGAGTTTCATTACCATTATATTGTTTTTAACCGCCGACGCAAAAACAAATGAAAAAAACCCTAAAAAAATATTGTATGTCAGACGCTGTATAGGTTAAAAGTCTTTTGCCTAGCCTTTCGGGAGTGTAATTAACAAAAAATAGTAAATATAACCTAAAATTCTTAAAAACTTTTTATTATTAAAATTTTAACAAGTCTTTTTTTTTATTCGCAACTGTGATAAAAAACGTCGTACGATACACGTGTGAATTGATCATTCCATCTCGGCTTTTGCCACGCTCGCGTTCCGCTCGCGCGTCATAAACCGCCTCTATGGCATGATCAACTTTCCACACTTGTATCACAATGTACTATTATTTTATACTATGTCGTGATTTACGGAAAATAATATAAAAACCATCGGTCAGGAAATTTGGACAATCCCAATGTTAAAGTATCGATAGGCTATCGATAGACAACACTAGTCGTACCAATTTAAACATTTCTACGAGGTGACAACAGAATGGTTATAACTTTATAATTGGTGTCGGGATATTCAGTTTTCTAAAGCGTTACCTACCTACCTACAAGCACGACAATAGCGTATGGAAATCGAGGTGAACAAAGCGTCGAATCATAATAGGAGCTTTAAAATCTGTTACTGAATAAGTTCACAATATACATTTTAAGGTGAAAGGGTACCTGCGCTATCTCCATACAAACGTAGTCGACTGTTTCCTCCCTAGATAATGACACTAGCACAAATATTTTTGTGCCATAAAGCCCTATGTTTTGGTTTAAGTATTTAATTTTCTAATAATCAAAGAAATTAAGATTAAAAAAATAAAAAATAAAACAAAATATAGGGACATGGTCATGGCAGTTATAAGTTTTATGCACCAAAAATATTTGCTCTAGTGTCATTATCCAGGGAGGAAACAGTCGACTACGTTTGTAATAGTTTGTATGGAAAGAGCCCCCGGTACCCTTTCCTCTTAACCAATATAATTAAATAAGCGTCTCTTCGAATTGAAATATTTGTTGTTTTTAAAGTAAAAGGTAAGTCGAAGTATTAATAAAGACACTAATATCGAACACAAACTAACAGTACCTCGCGGTCTCACCCGAAAAAATCCTGTTATTGTGGTGTTTAAAAAATGGCCTATACTAGTGCCGAGAATTTGATGTCATTATACCAAGTTTCATCAAAATCGGTCCAGTAGTTTCAAAGCTTATTCGTTGCAAACAAAACAATATTTTCTCTTTATAATATTATTAGCGACCCGCCCCGGCTTCGCACAGCTATATTATGCATGTATTATACATATTAACCTTCCTCTTGAATCACTCTATCTATTTAAAAAAACCGCATCAAAATCCGTTGCGTAGTTTTAAAATCTAAGCATACATAGGGATATAGGGGCAGAGAAAGCGACTTTGTTTTATACTATGTAGTGATAGTGAAGTGATGACTAGCAATGCCCCACGCTTTCACCCGCATAAGTTCCGTTCCTGTCGGAATACCCGGATAAAAGTAGCCTATGTTATTCCTAAAGATTCAATGTATATTCATACAAAGTTTCATCAAAATCATTTCGGTAGTTTCGAAGATTATTCGTCACAAACGAAAAAATATTTACTCGTAATAAGATTAGTGTATAGAAAATAAGGGATAAAAAATCTTCTAAAAACGTTATTTCGTAGCTCTTAGCGATTCTAGTAGCTGCATTTAGTGCTCTATTTAAATTGACTCCCCTGTTTGTATAAAGAGATACCTCGTAGCACAAAGATTACGTCGCTTCGTAGCATAACAAAATCGTAGAGGAAAAGTTTTTCTGAACCTTTATCAAACTGGTAACAAAGGTTATAAATAAATCATTACTTGCGCCTGTCGTAATAATAAATTATTTCATTTAGTAAGATGTATTATATACTTACTATCACCATATAGAGAAAAGATGTACAATGATGTCTATTCTAACGAGTAATCGGGGGCCTATATAACCTACAAAAATGAGCTATTTCCTTTAGTTTGCCATGCTTTGTTAGCTTCCTGGAATTGATCTATATGTATAAGCAATACTATCGATTGGTACAAAAATAAAGGCAAATTATTTTATTTGGAATATTAACAGGTTCAATTTCTGGCCAGAGTAATGACTTTCCAAAAATCTTATGATTTTATTAGTTTATGTCAAAGTTATGGGGTCCTGAAAGGCCATTAAAAAATGTACCATGTATACAGGGTGAAAATCTTGCTGCGCCCCGCGGTCCGCGTTAATGTCGATTTCCTCGAAAAATAGGGATAAATAGTAGCCAAAAAATAAACGAAAAGGCGTAGCGGTGCTCGCAAGAACTAACATAGAAGATGTAATAGTTACTACGGACTACAAACTTAAACAGACCTTTTGAGGAGGTCTAAAAAAATCCGTTCTTAATGCTCGTCTACGTCCTAAAATGGCGGTTCCATGCGAAGTTTCAGACCTAGAAATCTTTCTTGATTTCTTGATAAGTTTGTTCCTCTTTTATGTATAAAAATTAGCGAAAATTCTGAAAGGATTTGCGTGCCCGATTCTGACATAAATAAAAAGCTCCATTAGACTTTTGGAAAAAGGCATAGCCAGGAAGTCAAACATCAAAATTATTTAAATTTTGCACCTATTTTTTTCTTGTGTTAATCATAACTGCATACTAATTGTTTATTAAAAACAATATTTCCTCCACTGATTGCAACTTCCAGAATTGCCTGCATTGAAACGTCGCCTTTGTTAAACGTTTACTCGAGTCGCGTTGACAGTGTTATATTATTTACCTACCCTACTGGGAATGCATTTTGCATGTTGGAGTTACATTTCGTTGGAAACTTAGACGAGAACCTTTTTTAACTTGCTTATTGCTCAGTTACTTTTATCATTTGTTAGTTATATTTAGATCAAGATAGAGTTAGAACTAATGATATCCTAATATTTATGAAAACCTGCTTTCGTTCATAAAAATCCTGATATTTTTCGACAAAAATAGTGTTATTAGTAATTTTAACGTAATAAGTAATTAGGTTCAAGAAAATAAACGGATCGTTTAATAGCTCATGTGTGCTCTATTATTAAGAGGAAAGGGTACCGACGCTCTCTCCATACAAACGTAGTCGACTGTTTCCTCCCTGGATAATGACACTATCACAAATATTTTTGTTGCATAAAACTTATAACTGCCATAACCATGCCTCTTCGTTTGTTTTTAAATCCATACTTCTATGATACTTAGAAAATGAAAAAAACCAAGACACAGGGGCATAGTCATGGCAGTTATAGGTTTTATGCAACAAAAATATTTGCTATACTGTCATTATCCAGGGAGGAAGCAGGCGACTAAGTTTGTATGGAGAGAGCGCAGGTACCCTTTCACCTTAAGTTACCTAAAGATATCTGATACCTTTATAAAATCTCCATTGACAGGTTAAATTTTTTATAGGTAAATCATAAATTGTGCGGTAAGGCGTACAATGATACGTCGTTGTTCCCTAATGTTAAGAACACATGGCATGGGCATCATTTTAATTGCTCCATTTGAAATACCTATACCTTCAAAACTATGGTAATATTGACATTTGTAAGCATGATTAGAAATAAAAATTAGAACCCCTTGAGTTTCTATTCTCTTTTTCTCATTCATCATCATCTTCCTGCCCTTATCCCAATTTATTTGGGGTCGGCACAGTATGTCTTTTTCTTCCATTCACTCCTATTAGTCGTCATCTCATCGTTCACATTCATCTCTTTCATGTCTTGTCTCACGCAGTCCATCCATATTTTCTTCGGTCGTCCTCTTCTTCTCCATCCCACTACATTCATACTCATCACTCTTCTAGTCACATGCGTCTCCTCTCTTCTCATCACATGTCCATACCAACTTAAACGGTTCCGTTTTACTTTTTCAGTAATTGGTGCTAATTTCAGGCTTCTTCTCATTGGCTTTCCTAAAAAACACATCCCAGCTTAAAATATACTTTTAATCAGAATAATGCTGGTTTAAAACGACCTTTTACGAGCAATTATAACTGGATGATAAGTACATATTTACCCAAGTAAATGCTAAAGCAAACATTAATTATGGCAAGCCTAATTATCTTTTCTACGTCGACGATGGAGTCGGGAAGTCGTGACCGCGCCGCTACACCTCATATTATGAGTAAATCCTTTTAAATGCATAAATAATTTAGCTGACGGCGGATTAAAGAGAACCACGGTCACACGAGCTCGTAACAAGCGTTGGACAATTTACCTACAACAAAGTTGCTTTCCAAAAACATCCTCGTGTCTAATACAGCGTTAGAAATAATCCGTTTTCTTTGGCATTTAATTCCGTATGAAGAATCTGGGTAGGTAGGTTAAAATTGACAAAAATGTTAAAAAAATTATGATATTCTATAGGAGGAAGTTCATTTCATACATTTTTTTACTAGAAAAGAAAAAATGTCTTGTAGGATCTTTCCGTTTGTTATCTTGTTACGACCTAAACGTATGCCCAGTGGACGAGAAAGCCTGATAGTCAGAAATTGGTTATTCAGTTCTCAAATTTGGGTGAGCATTTAGATATAAAACGCAATAGTAGAAATTCCATTTGTCACTTAACTTTAGTTTTGGTGTTCAACCTAGCTTTTCCGATATTTAAGCAAGCTTTTCCGTACACTGTGTTTGTTTTAATTACCGAAATAACCTCACATTGAAAAATACTCATACTTTTATATGGGTCAAACTAATTATAATGTCCATGAAGTTTTAATAATACTGGCTGAACTTTTAATATGGATTAGCTGTGATCAGACATAGTTAAACAACAGAAATTGGTCATACTTATTCTTATAAACCCCCCTTTTATCATTCGGAGGTTATGAATTGTTTTCTAATATAGATTGCCACGTTTCGGTGTAACCCACGCCCGCAATACGTACGAGACGTGGATACGACCCTCGTCTTCATACTGCATCTAGTAATCCTCTTAATAGATTCCGACGGACTTGGTCCTGACGTACTGAACGATAAAGACCTCCTTAATAAAGCGATATGAAAGGCGACATTATATTTGCATAGTTCTTGGTAGGTGGTTTAATTCGATTTATCTCATTAAAATGTAGCTATATTTTAGTTAGATATCTTGTTATTTTACATTCCTTTTTAGAAGTGTTTTTCATACAAGTGTTTACGGCTAAATAATAATGATTTTCCTGGGTCCTTAATTGCGTGTATTAACCCATGACTATTGCAACATATTCGAAACGTCTTGTTAAGATAATACGCGATCCGGGACTAGTAAAAAAACCTAAATAGGTTTTTATGTTTCTGTTTTTCTTTTTCAATTTTTTTTTGTCTTTTGTAATGTCGTGTGCATGTTTTAAATGTATTTCTTTCTGTCTTGGACATCACAATTTAATCAAGTAAAAAAATGAATTATCAACGAAAAACGATCACTGGATTTATAGAGGAAGGATATTATAGGCTACTTTTCATTTTGATATTCCCACAGGATCGGGACTAACGCGGGTGAAACCGCGGAGCGCAGCTAGTAAGTATATATTTTCCAAGGAAAATGATATAAGTGGTAAATCCGTTTTCTAGCACCCATAAAACAAGTCTAGTTACTTAGCTTGGGGCTAGATGGCGATGTGTGGAATGTCCTGCAATATTATCTGTTCCGAAACCTTATAGCTCTTGTTTGCTCAGCTTATTTTGAAGCTAGATGGCGCTCTACGATAACCACCATGATTATTTATTTATTTTATCCATTACCACAATTATAGCCAAACCTTTTTCACTCGGCTATCCTATAAAATATGAAACAAGGTATTTTATTCTACCCGTCCTATCCCTATTTCCCAAATCACGCCTCAATGGGGGAATACATAATTAATTAACATTTTTAAGAATATATTTTAAAGTGTTAATAATTCAAACAGGATGGAAAGGGTAATGAACGTCAGTTGTCTGCTCTGAAACGGGGAGAGCGAAAACGTGTTAACTTTATAAATAAATTATTTAATTAAATCTACTTATATAAATAAACTAGCGACCCGCCCCGGCTTCGCACGGCTATATTATGCCTTCCTCTTGAATCACTCTATCTATTAAAAAAAACCGCATCAAAATCCGTTGCGTAGTTTTAAAGATTTAAGCATACAAAGGGATATAGGGACAGAGAAAGCGACTTTGTTTTATACTATATAGTAAAGAGAAAAAATCTCATCTTGATATCTCTGAAACTACGAGCTACGATAGCTTCGAGTCTGAAACTTCGCATTAGGGGGTTCCTTTGAGAATGTAGGCAAGTAGCGCGATTTTTGAATGTTCGACCTCTAAAGAGTAATTATAAATATTGCAGGACATTCCATACATCTCTAGCCCCAAGCTAAGTAACTATACTCTATTTGTAAATCTTAGATCAAAAATGTAAACAATGGTGTTATCAGAGTAAAAAATACATCAAGCTTTGGTAGTTTTTTTTAGGGAAGTGAAAATTTGGTAAAAAAACAACTATGACCTCAATTTAAAAAAAAAATACGATTGCAAATAAAATCAATATGCAATATGATTGTTTATTTTATATAAAATATTTTTTTTTAATAAAGTTATTACAATATTCAAATTTGAATGGTAGTTTTTTTTACACACTGGCAACAATTACAGCGGCTTTCAACCTTTACGAAATGGCGTTTCTGTCAATATTTGACATTTCTTTTTTCACATTTTTGATCTAAGTTTTACAAATAGAGTATAGACGTGTGTTATGGGTGCTAGACAACGGATATAAGTAATACTTATATACTTTTCTTTTGTAAATAAATACTTATAATACATAGAAACAACCACACCACACACAAATATCTAAGCATAAACACTTGGCTGAGGCGCTAATCGAACCCGCAACCCTGTGTTTGGCAGTCCGGCATGGTGACCATTGTCTCAACTGGGTCGTCAAAATGTGCTAAAAATGTAGAGGAATGAACATTGTATGATAGGTCAGTCCCGTCTGGCCTTCCTTTTAACCCTCTCATGCATCGTCTGTTCCATTGGGTCAAGCCTATAATTAAGTTTAAAATGTTACACTGTGTTCTTACGTAGTAACAATAAAGTCTTAATTCTATGTTTAATTATCACATAAGTACAGCATTTTCTAGTTAAAATTAAGCAGTTAGGCTAGTAGGTAGGTAATATGTTAAACAGACTTGTATAAAAAACATAAAAGTATGGTCTAAGTATTTAAATATTATATACTTTCTTATTTATAATAGGAATGCCCAGATCATATAGAATAGAATATTATTTATTTGCAATAAACAAAAAATTACAAAGTTGTTAAAGCTAAATAAGACTAACAACTGTTGCAAAACGGATCCCAACTCAGCGAAATGTTAGTCTTTTGACTAGCGCTGATCTTCCGTTAAGGGCGTTCCAGTGACGTCAGTAACAGACGGTATAAGTCAAACTATACCTTTAGCAGATATACATACAGAGAACTCTAGATCGTACATATTATAATAATATTTCTAACCGAACTCGCGATCTTCAACCCCTGAGACGGGTGTTCGCCCATCGTGACCCAGAAGTCGAGAGATAACGTAGCATTATATGGTTATATTAAGATAATCAGCTTATGTAACTTGATTTAAATCTTAAATTTATTATTTCATAAAAATGATTATGTAACTTACAGTTATCGAGTATTTGTAATAACTCGGTTTGACAGATTCATCCTCTTTAGCTAAATAACTCATTTATCTAACCAAATACTTGAAAATGCTCGACTCCGGGAATTCTGAAGACGTTATAATTCCCAGACATTTAGACCGAACGCCTCGACCAACTGATCGTTCAACTAGTTGATAAATTGTATCAGAAGTCGATTTATTGCACGACAATGAATTTCCCACAGCTCATACGAAGCCGAATTCAGTAAGCGAGTTATACAGTCAAGGTATCGACAGTCCACTTTACTAAGAACTTTGAACCTGTAGTTCCTTGGTTTCGCATCTAGTCTACTGAATGGTCGAACGGGTAGACCTTCTTATACTGGTCGTAAGTTTTGTTTGCGTGGGGTTAAAGTAGTTCGAGGAATGAGACATAGTTAGTAAAAGGTCGTAACTTGTTTACACTACTTTACAGGATTAAATCGCTACTGCACGGCTTTAAGTGGTATTCTTTTAGTGATGTATAGTTGTTGGCTAACTTTTTGTGCTGACACGTTTCTATTAATAAAATATGGCATTCATGTTTTTCTAGCGTTTGCAGGCTTTGTTTGGAAGTGAATTTAGGTGAAATTTGAACACAAAAAATATAAATATTGCAGGACATTCCACAAATCGCCATCTAGCCCCAAGCTAAGTAACTAGACTTGTGTTATGGGTGCTAGACAACGGATAATAATATACTACTTATATACTTTTGTTTTGTAAATTTATACCTACTTATAATACATAGACACAACCAGACCACAGCCAAATATCTAATCATAAATACTTGTCTGAGGCAGGAATCGAACCCGCAACCCTGTGTTTGGCAGTCCGGCATGGTGACCATTGTGTAAGATAAATCAAAATGTAAGGTAGAGCATTTTTTTGCACACTTAATAGATCATTAGGAAATATATTACCTACTAGATATTTAACAAGGTAATGGAGACAAAGACAATGCAGTTTTAGTACCTACTTGTGTAGTTTTAATTATTAAGTAGGCAGTTTGGAACTAATAATTGTTTAATTTTTCATTAGCTGCTTCACAGAATAATACAAGTCTAATTCAAATTCCTCGGCGAACCGAAATTCTTCAAGCTATCCTAACTTTAATAAAAGTTTCTTCGTCCCAAAGTTTTTAAATCAGCCCTTAATTCGAATGGAGATTGGAGAATTGTTTTTGTTTCGTAAACAATAGGGCTCGGAATCGTGTGAAACGGACTTTATCATAACTTGTTAAGTCGTACGGATTAAACAGTGACGCGTTAATTGAAAATCGACCTTCGTAACTTGGGGAAATGAACTATTTTCCTTGAAAAAACGGCAAGCAATCATTTTTATGGAACAGTGCAATGAGATTTCTTTGTCAGAAGTTCTAATATTCTTTTTGATTATGCAATACTGCGGATTCGAAGCGTGGAAATGCGGTTTCTGGGGCTCGTATTATTTAAGCTATTATTTTTAACATGCACTATCTTTGTTGGTAATTTTCATACTAAAACCTATAAACTACTAGCTGCCCTCCGCGGCTTCACCCGCGTAACTCCCGATCCCGTGGGAATATCGGGATGTAAGCTATCCTATCTCTCAAGTTGGATCGAACTGCACATGGTGTGCGAATTTTATTATAATCGGTTAAGTGGTTTAGGAGTCCATTGAGGACAAACATTGTGACACGAGATTTATATATATTAAGACTAGCTGCCCTCTGCGGTTTCACCCGCGTAACTCCCGATCCCGTGGGAATATCGGGATGTAAGCTATCCTATCTCTCAAGTTGGATCGAACTGCACATGGTGTGCGAATTTTATTATAATCGGTTAAGTGGTTTAGGAGTCCATTGAGGACAAACATTGTGACACGTGATTTATATATAATAAGAAGATATACTGCCCACTGTTACTTAAATCCAACAGTCGCTTTGATAATCTTATGTTATTGGATTTACGAAAAATATGTTAGAAAATGAATTGAAACTTCTATCGTCGATCTAAAGCGAACGTAATGAAAGTGCCTCTCGGAACTTTTATCTTTTATTAGTTTCAAAGACTTTGTTCTATAAGCGTAACTACTAACTTAAACCTACTCTTACTCAACTTAAGAGTTTGAAGTTATTAAGTTTAATATTGGTTTATATGTTCAAAGCCTTAATAATAGCTTAATAATATTTGTATTTAGTCAGTTATTTTTACACCCATATTCGTGAAAAACAAAGCAGAAAATCGTAACGAGCAGATAGTTTGGTATGACCAGATATTTAACAAAACTAGGTGAATTAAAAACGGTACCCTTTTACGCAGACTTCTTTGACCGTCCGTCCGTCTATCTATCACCAGAAGGCCAATTCTCGTAAATAATTTTGAATAAATTACATTTCAATATCATCTCGATTGCATTTCGATTGCAAAAGATACCTTCAAAGTCGGTTTTTTTGTACAAAAAGCTAACTTTGAGGGTATTTTGAGCTACTTTGAGGTTATTATTTGAGATCGAAATGCAATCGAAATGATATTGAAATGTAATTTGAACAATGTTATTTACGAGAATTGGCCTTCTGGTTGTATCTCATGAAGCGTGATTGTTAGACAACAAATACTAAAAATCAGAAAAAAAAATTAAGTGGAGCTCCCATACCACATTGTATTTGTATTTAGATCGACGATAGAAGTTTGGTTGAAAAAACTTCTACTATACAACTTACTTGTTTTTGTACCAACCATTTTTTACTATAAGTAAACACACTTAAGTAGGTACCTATCTCAGTAGCTACCTTCTTACTTACAAAATAAGCACGTAAAACGCCATAAAAACTTAATCATTACTTCTTACCCCGAAAGTAGTAAAAAGTGTTTTAGTAGCTATTAAAAATATCAGAAGAACCTTTGCCGTTTTCCTTGCAAAAAGGGTTTCAGAGTTTAACTTAATACGACGTATAAGATCCCTTGCGGCCTCTTTGTTTTAGATTTGTTTTCTGAACGGTATATTTAACTTGAATATTCTTTGTAAGACTTTTTGCACTTTTTCAAATAGTGTAAAGAAAGTAGTTTAAACATGACGTACATTACACACTTAAATATAAGTTTTTCTGCATTCTGACGGAATCTACCTAAAACATAATTTTTGTGACAGAATTTCCCAAAAGTTCGTGTGTGCGATTTGATTTTCCGAAAGAATGTTGGCATGGCAATACTTGAACATATAGTACACAATTAGAAAACATATGTTTTTCAGTAACAGATTACAATTAAATTGATAGTATTTTTGTACTAGATGTGGAAAAAATATATAAGTACTAGCTGCGCCCCGCGGTTTCACCCGCGTAAGTTCCGATCCCGTGGGAATATCGGGATAAAAAGGAGCCTTCCTCGATAAATGGACTATCCAGCACAAAAATAATTTTTCAATTCGAACCAGTAGTTCCTGAGATTAGCGCGTTCAAACAAACAAACAAACTCTTCAGCTTTATAATATTAGTATAGATTAGAAAACATATGTTTTTCTAGATTACAATTAAATTGATAGTATTTTTGTACTAGATGTGGAAAAAAGATATAAGCATTTAAAGTCACGTTTTTATCATTTTCCAAGACACTTAAACTTAGAGACTTCAAGAACCTAACCTTGCAAAAAAGTAATTGTTCAAAGTTTTGCCATTATTCTTTCTACGGAACGCAGTGAGTAACACTGGCAGCTAATCTCTATATATATAACACAGGGTCGCGGGTTCGATTCCCGCCTCAGGCAAGTATTTATGCTTAAATATTTGTCTGTGGTCTGGTTGTTTCTATGTATTATAAGTATATATTTACAAAAGAAAAGTAATATAAGTAGTATATCCGTTGTCTAGCACCCATAACACAAGTCTAGTTACTTAGCTTGGGGCTAGATGGCGATGTGTGGAGTGTCCTGCAATAATTATTTAATTAATTAATTAATATAAAATTCTCGTGTCACGGGGTTCGAACTTGAACTCCTCCGAAACGGCTCGACCGATTCTCATGAAATTTTGTGAGCATATTGAGTAGGTCTGAGAATCGGCCAACATCTATTTTTTTTTTGTTTTTTTTTTTTGTAAATAGCAAAACAACGTTTGCCGGGACAGCTAGTAGTTATATAGGTTCCGATATGCGACACCAATTCATGGTAGTTATCCCGTTTTGCGTCGTCTTTCCTTACATCAAGGGATGCCTGCTACTGTTTTTGCGGCGTACACAATTTGGAGGTCTTCAAGTCTGTAAAGATACAGACTGTTGTACTTACGTTTTCCTATAAGAATAGGAAAACGTAAGTACAACATTTTAGACCGCATCGTCACCGCATCGTCAATCGCTGACCTATAATTTGTAAAAAAAAAAACAGCGCACTCCGGGAGTGCAGGCAGAAGTGAAAACTGTATATCTGTGTAAAATCTCATATGTCGCGAGAACATACGCAAAAAGAGTTTTAGATGAAAAAAAAAACAAACAAAACAAATAGTCGTCCGACATTTGTCGTCCAACAAATTGTCGTCCGACATTTGTCGTCCGTCAATAGTCGTCCGACATTTGTCGTCCGTCAATAGTCGTCCGTTAAAAAATACCATATGTACGTCTTAATACACTCACAGCCAAATTAAAAACAGTAGGCCCAGGCATACATTTTCGCCGCGCCGTAGAGAGGGGATAGCTGTCTACTCTCCATCCGTCTTACGCTTTTTCGATCAGGTCACGTGTCCTGACGCGAGTTTAAGATTTTATACCCATTACAGAAAAAGTGCTCTACGCCGCTAAAGAAGTTTTCACTTCAAAAAAATCGCAATAAACAATCTATCATTAAATCTCGGTGATTTTTGTGAAGGTTTTATTGCAATATGAACTGAGATGTTGCTTTTGTAACAGCCAAATTATGCAATTTTTACTTTTTAACTTGCTTTGTTTTTTTATCGTGTTAAAATTAGTATTTTACATGAACACTGTGTTGCTAATAATTCAAACAATCATAACAACACTTCAAGGGAACTCATGAGTACACCTAACAATCGCATTCAATCTATTGAGGCTTCACTTTGAGCGCAGGTAATTGGCTCATACAACTGTCTACTTAAACTATGAATAGCTAATACTATTTGATTACTATTAGTTTTACTTTCTTTGAAGTAACTTGACTAATAAATAATACCGCTCCTTCGTCCACTTTTGCCTTTATTTTACTACTAGCTGCGCCGTTTCACCCTCGTAAGTCCCATCTCTACAAAAATTTTAAGATCAAAAGTATCTCATCTCCTTTTCCATTCCTTAAACTACCACTTTACCTGTTTTCAGCCAATTCGGTCCAGTCGTTTGACCTTGAAGAGGGAACAAAATAAACAAACTTTCTGATTTTTAATACCTATTAGTTACGCACGTTTACGAAATTGCATTGTACTTAATAAGACACACTGAAATTGTCTGGCTATAACGCTTATTCTAATATTCTTCAGTTTTGTGTACAACTTTATAAAAATCGTTGTATTTGTATTTGTATTTATGAAATTAGGTAGAACACTGAAATAAAGTCGGCATCGAACATTAATTTCAGGTTCCAACTTCTACTGTAAATCACGACTCTGCTTTTACTTTGTGATGGGCTATTATTCATACCAAATTACTATTCTAGACTTGTACCTAGTTACTTAAGTAAGCAACAACTTAGGAATATTGTGTAACTTAGTAAATTCCTTGTGTACCTATTGTTGCGAGGTTCGAGAAGGGTGACTAGGACGTCATCTGACGACTGAAGATTTCACAACTAACACGCTAAGTCGTCATAATCAAATCAACGTGTGGCACTCGGGGACTGCCGCGGTAAAGCTATTGCATAGCATTTTTTTACCAACTTATGCAATTATAATTACTTATTTATTTTTTATAAATAATTATAAAAAAAAGTCTCGATCCTTGCGAACTTCGTACAGTCGTACCCATATACATACACGTTAAGCGAACGTGTTAGGTTTTATTTTCGTTACGGAATTTCTTGATTCGGTCGCCGCGCTCAAGCCCGTGATATAAGCTATGCAATAGCTTAAAACTGTCTTAAAAACCTATATGATAAAAAAATAGAAAGTTTAAATGTAGAATCTTACTTAAATAATCTATCTATAAATAACTGAACAACTTAATAAAACAATCCGAACTAGCAACAGCAACGGTGTAATTAAAAAGTTAAAGAGCACCTGAACGCTCGAACTAAATAAACTTGTAAAGAACAAACTTTTAATTTGAACTCGGCCACCGATAACAACGGTGGCGAGTTGGCATCGAGGGGCGCGGGACGGCTCCAATCTTCCTCACATTGCAGTACAAACCCGTACTTCTTTGTAAGAACACCTCGGAAAACTTTGTATCAAGTAAACTCCGTAAAGTGGCCAAGTCGGTCCATAGACGCCGCCGTTGCCGCCCGCCCCGCTCTCTCGCTCCGAAATTTTCACCTCACCCCTCCGCAGTCCGCACCCGGGATCGACAACGATCCGCCTCCGACAAACAAACGGACAAGTTTTAATGTTTTGCTCACAAAGTGTATGATTAAACGAAGAGAGCGGCGGAGAGAGTCGGCCGTAAGTTATTGATTTTCCCCGAGCGAACCCCTGTCGACTCCGCGGCCCGCGTTCTAGTACCGCTGCTCTACGATTTATAACCACTTTAAACTCTACTAATACGCTTAGAAAGTACTTTTAATATAATATTTTGATGATATATTACTTGTTATATTGTTTTGGAAAAGTTTTGTTGTAATAAACTGAGGTTTAGAAGTTTTTAGTACAAGTTGATTGTGAAAAGTTAGGGGTGGCTGCGCAACGTCGCCGAGAGCGAGCCAAGCCGCGCACCCTACAACTTCACTCCGCTCTACGTTCCGAAGTTAACGCGAAGTTCCGCCATTTTGGTACATGCTCACAACCCACTTGTTTTATAAAGAAACTTTTTATTAATTCCTGTGGGCTGCGGAGTGTCAGTAAGATGTTTTGAGGTTATGCTCAGAGACTAAAGACGTATTTCTGACTGAAAAGTGGCCTACCTGTGTTATAGTGACTGTGAAAGTGTTAATAACGTATGTTTATACTGAATTGGAATATTGTTTTGATGTGTAAATCGAGTTACGTACCCAGGATGCTCTTCTGATTTGTGTTTACTTCTTGGAACAGTAAGGAGGACGCTCCTGACACTGGCCTGACCTTGCTCTAGGCCCGAGGACTACAATAAGTGACAGGTAATTAGTTTAAAACAAAGTTTCACTACTTTTCGTAGTACTGGAAAGTTGTATCGGTAAAAAGTTTTAGTCGAAAGTATTTACAAGGTGAACCAACTATAAACTTGTATAGAGATTTAATCGTTCACCGTCCGTGACACATTCCTTGTTTTGAGGGCGGAAAATAATAAGGGGAGCATTAAGTCACTGTGAATTTACATTTGAAACGTGATTCAGTGGAGTTGGCTTTATGATATTTTATTAATAGAATGATGAATTTTAATATCCAATGTTATTTACAGACCCGAACGTAACAGTATCGAGTATTTATTTATTAACCAAGTTCTACAAATATCAGGCATCCCTTACTCGCGAATATTGTGAACAATAACTCTATAAATATCTCTTCAGGTAAACATCTAACCTTGTACAGAGGTTTTGATCAATAACGAAATGTTTATATGAATTACATCAGTTAATTTTTAATTATTTTACCTATTTTAATCAATTATCATAATCATAACAGTCTGATCTTAAATTCGTATTATAATAACGTATAGAGCAAACTTCAACGGAGTTTGTTATGTAACTCTGTTAATTATACAAAGTTAAGCTCGTTAAAACTTAAACTAACTGTTAAATCACGAAGATGGAAGCAGAAACGTTCTATAATAGTTACAAAATTAATGTCTTTGTTTCGGACTCGGTTTTATTCCAACGTAATGCCGATATACGGACTGTCGTAAACAACACTTAGGTAACTTTCCTTGATGTTATTCCTGAAAAAGGTCTTAAGTACATAAACGTAAACATTATTGAACAAACTCGTGTCAAACTATGTCATAAATAAAGTAGAAAGGGCCAAGGTATTGCGCGTTTTATTGAGTATGCTATTAAAAAGTCATTTCAGCGACCGGTCCTGTCTCAGTCCATTGTAGATGGAAAATCTTTCTACAGTCACGGCTCTCGATGGGATAACGCAAACTGCTTTCAATAACAAAACGGCACACACTTAAAACGATCTACGAACAATACTTAACCCAACTGCCGACATCTTAGAGTATATTCTCGCGCGACTCCCGAGAAAGCTATGAAACTTTGTTAAATAACTTTTCAGATAACTTGAACTCGGCGTATTTGCGCAAAGTTGTAAGCGTAATACCACCGCGGGCTAATTCAATCTGTACTCGCTTGTAATAAACGTTGTTTTCGCGTAATACCGATTGCTGAGTTAGTTTAGTTTGTCGAGTTGAAAGTTCTGGACTTCACGAAGCAAAACGCGAACTTTTGTAGAACATTTCAGTGTAGTTAGTACAATGTTATAATGGAAATAAGCACTTCAAAATGGCGTCGTCTGCAGCTGGTAGGTATATATCTAGGTATGTTTATATCGATTCCCGGATGTTTTTGTTTGATGAATGTTACTGAGTTGTGACAGTTGGATTAATCAGATTTCTCTTTATTTCAGACGGTATTAAAGGATTTGCTTTATACAGTAATTTAAATATCGCTGAACTGAAGGCTCGACAATGCTCGATGAATACGTTATTGCTTCTGATTTAATTCATTATGTAAATTATGTCTATCAAAATTATTATGAAGTTGTTAACTGTTTAAATGAATAATTCGGTTGCTAATAGTTTTAGCTATGTAAAGTAAATGTTCCCTGTTTTACCTACCTAATTACGTTTCTGAACTTAATTTAGTTTAAAACAAATTAACCTGAAACCTAAACCACTATATATGTCCGTTCTTGAACCAAATTATATTAAGAGGAAATGTACCGGCTCTCTCTCCATACAAACGTAGTCGAATGTTTCCTCCCTGGAAAATGACGCTAGTACAAATATTTTTATTGCATAAAACCTATAACTTCCATGACTGACTATGCCCATATGTCTTGGTTTTTTCATATTCTAATTATCATAGAAAGAAAGAGTTAAAAAAAATTATACATAAAAAATAAGACATAGGGGTTATAGCGTTATGCAACAAAAATATTTGCTCTAGTGTCATTACCCAGGGAGGAAACAGTCGACTACGTTTGCATGGAGAGAGAGTCGGTACCCTTTCCTCTTAACTACAGATAATTGTTTCTGATCTAAGAATTTCTAATCAATAATTTTAAAACCTACAAAAGTTCGGTCAACAAAATTAAACAAGTACAAACTTTACGGACAAAGGTAACTTGTAAAACAGTTTTACAATACGTTTTCTTTAATGGTACCTGATAGAAGTTTACAATTTTGACGTGACAACGTCTTATAAATTGGTTTGCCGGGTGACACTTCAAGAAACTGCGTTACGCTCCGCTGACGTTATGCGCTCACAATGAGAGCGAGTGAGAGGCACGCGGGCATGGTTAGCCCGCCTAAGAGCGAGACAGACAGACATAAAAAGTGAAAGGCACGCGTCCCTTCCACTCGAGCACAGTTGTTGTCACGTAAAACTTTCGCCCGTATACCGACTTTACAGGCAACCAGTTTTTTATTACTCTATCGAAAGATTTAACGTTCTTTCGACCTCAAATTATTCAAATTCTCAATTTTATGCCGAACTCATGAATTATCCAATAAAAAATCGACTTTGTTTACATTCGCATGATAATGTTAAGTCACGTATACAGACAGTTGTTTAGCTAAAACCCATTTATTGTTCAGCGCAAATAAAAAGAAACGGAGCAAAATGTATGAGAACGGCCTTTTAAGAGGTTAACTTTGTTGTTCTTTAAAGGAGCCTAATTTCATGCGCAGTAAGATTTATTGTTGCGTGGCGTAGTTGAGTGTGCTTACGTTCTCTTGAACTTTGTGTGTTATTAGGGTTTAATTCAGGAGCTAGTTGTAAATTCTGAATGTGCTTGAATACAGTACCTACGTACACAATTAAATCGCTTCAGCTTATTTTGATGTTTCTAGTTGTTTCTTGTTTTTAGTAATGTGTGTTAATATGCATGCATGTGTGTTTATTTGCGGCGTTACTTCATAATGTAGGCCCCTATATCTATACTAATATTATAAAGTAGCCTATAGCCTTCCTCGATAAATGGACTATCCAACACAAAAATAATTTTTCAATTCGAACCAGTAGTTCCTAGGATTAGCGCGTTCAAACAAACAAACACTTTAGCTGTATAATATTAAGTATGACGACCCGGTTGACACAATGGTCACCATGCCGGACTGCCAAACACTGGGTTGCGGGTTCGATTCCCGCCTCAGACAAGTATTTATGCATAGATATTTGTCTGTGGTCTGGTTGTTTCTATGTATTATAAGTATACATTTACAAAAGAAAAGTATTTAAGTAGTATATCCATTGTCTAGCACCCATAACACAAGTCTAGTTACTTAACTTGGGGCTAGGTAGCGATGTGTAGAATGTCCTGCAATATTTATTTATTTATAGTATAGATTTATGTTGTCCTTATTCACACTGCTCTTACGGTGAAGGAAAACATCGTGATGAAACCCACGGCTTAGTTGGCACCAGACGTAATGACAAATCCTCTCCTCTGGACATGGTCGACTAGGCTGAGAGGGTATTAGGTGCTCAGCAAGCCTATTCCGTCCTCGCGCAAAAAGGACGCAACTAAAGAGGTCAAAGATTTTTTTTTAACTCACACGATTTGTATTCATAGTAATTATTTTTCACGGTCTTAATCGCGTATTCTTTATTTTTATTTCTCTTATCTCGACGTTTCGACTATGTTACAATAGTCATGGTCGCGACCATGACTAACAGGCACTGACAACTGACATGTAAGAGAAATAAAAAAGAGAATAAAATATACGCGATTAAGACCCGGGAAAATAATTACTATGAAGGCCAAAAATGTTCGGTCACAGAGCTTACCGGATAAAAAAAAATTAAGATGTCTCGTTGCAAAAAATACAGCCCGTAGGTATAAGTACAAGTACAACCTAAGTGCCTTCTAATAAGGATAAGATATTGCGGAAGTCGTATAGATAAGTTAAGTCATCAATCATTTATAACGTTGTAGTTTAGAGTAGCTATGTACCTATAGCCTTTTTTATACTTCCCCCTCGACAACCTCTACGGCACGGTGGCTAACTTGAAAGGTCGCTGGTTTAATTCTTGTCTTGGACAAAATTGTATGATATTGGTTTTTGGCCTGGATACTTTTTGTATGAATAAGTAAGGAGTAACTTTTTTTAACTGCTGAGCAAAGTTTTCCTTAACACCCTTGAAGCATCACGGTCTCGGTCTGTCAGAGGCATCCAAATCGTCACGCCATCTTTTCCGTCGTTTTCCTTGATTTCGACGAACTGCTCCTATTATAATATTATACCTAATAGCGACCCGCTCCGGCTTCGCACGGCTATAATATGCATGTATTATACATATAAACCTTCCTCTTGAATCACTCTATCTATTAAAAAACAACCGAATCAAAATCCGTTGCGTAGTTTTAAAGATTTAAGCATACAAAGGGATATAGGGACAGAGAAAGCGACTTTATTTTATACTATGTAGTGATAGTGATGAGATAAGATTTTTTGTTGTGTTTTGTTTGTAACGAAACTACTGGACCGATTTTTTTGAAACTTGATATAAGAATACCTACACTGATTTATTAGGAGTAACTTAAGCTACTTTGTATCCTGATATTTCCACGGAATCGGGACTTATGCGGGTGAACCCGCGGGACGGAGCGAGTTAACAATATACATACAACTACTTATTCTAATTTGTGTCTGTGCGTATTTAATCTATCGTTCTAAATGATAAAGTGTCTTTGTGAGAGTGAGCTGGGGACATCCGTAAGCTAGATTTATTAACAAACAAGATCTTCGTTCTTAGAATTCTTACCTAAACAATTTGTATTTAAAGAAAAATAACTCGGTCTTAAGCGGAAAAATACCCGGCTCTCTCTCCATACAAACGTAGTCGACTGTTTCTTCCCTCGATAATGACACTAGCACAAATATTTTGTGCCATAAAACCTATAAATGCCATATTATGACTATGCCCCTTGGGGTTTTTTTTCATTTTCTATAAATTATCATAGAAAGTAAAATTAAAAACGTTTGATGGAGAGAGCACCGGTACCTTTTCCTCTTAACATAAAAACTTTTTGCGACCGATTGAGAACTTCCTCAAATTTTTTGAAGTCGGTTTGTAAGCACTAATCGTAAAAACTAAGCAACCAATTCCGATAAAGTTTCTTATAAAAATTGCAACACATTTATTTTTTCCTGGAAGAGATCGCTTTCATCGATAAGGCCACCCCATTGTGCCATACAGTTCGGTTTATATTTATTTTTATTTAGAAGATACTTATGTATGAATCGATTTTGATAAAGTTTCTGATACATTTTTGTATTTTGTTCTGGAAGAGATCGCTTTTAGCGATAAGGCCGCTCTATTGTGCTATACTGTTTGGTTTAAGTATATATTTTTTTAGATTTTTAATGTTAGAATTAAGTTTAACTAATATTAAAGTACAATAAGGGTGAGCGCACACCTAGCCGCACCGCACGTGCCGCAGTCGCCGCAGCGAAGGAAATCCGCAAGGCTTGGGCCCCGCGCCCGCCGGGTTGGTCATCAGCATGGCCAACCCGGCGGGCGCGGGGCGCTGCGCGCATACAAACGGAGACTGCGGCGCGTGCGGTGCTGCTAGGTGTGCGCTCACCATAAAGCAATATTTTGTAATTTTTATGGTTCGGTACCTCAAAAAGTAAAAAAAAAGAACCCCTATTTTAAGTACCTAACTAATTGATTCCTACGCAGACGAGGAAAATATTTCCGAATCCTGAAACAATACCTACCTAGATCAACATGTTTTTAAACAATTATTATTTCACAACGTTACAAAATAAGCTCTCTTAAAATACAAATAGAATATACATTCCCTTCACTACTTATTTATTCAGTGGAGCATGCCAGGAGATCGAGCCATTGTTCACAATCGAAAATTGATTTTATCACAACTTAATAGAGCATGTTTTTATTTGAATACAGCTTTCCGATAGAGATTCGTATCCTACTTTATTATTGTTTAATGAATATAAATGAAGGTAAACATATTAATGTAATATTTTGTAAATAATTTCTAGTGAATTTATGTTTTTGGCACGGATCTGTAATTTCATGTTTACTTTATGAAATTATTTAATAGTGGAGATTTATTCGAATGTATTACGCAATTTCAAGTAGATTTTATAATTAAATAGATAGATATATAGATAAACACTTTATTTGTACAACACACAAAACGTTGAAAAAATCAAAGAGGACAAGAAAGCTTATTAAATTGTACAAACAGGCGACCTTATCGCCTAAGGCGATTTCTTCCAGGCAACTTTAGGATGGAGAAGGTCTGTTTAGCTTAACTGGTAGGTCGTGTGTAATTAAGTACGTATCAGTAGCGAGGGGTAAAATTTCTTAAAAGGTAAACCGATTCAACACCAATAGTTTTATAATATTATCCTAATACTAACTAATATTATAAATCTGAAAGTTTGTTTATATATTTGTTTGTTTCTTCACAGTTAAATAGTCATTTAACTACCGTTTTGGATGAAAATCAGTACTTATAGTGGTAGCATACTTTTGATCCCGAAATTCCCGCGGGATCGGGACTAACGCGGGCGCAACTAGACGTAAATAAACATAACTAAGAATAGAAGTAATAATATAAGTACAGTCGGCTGCATAATTGCAGCCCCCGGTAGAGTTCGAAAATTACTATTATTAGAATGTTTTCGTTCTAATAATTTTTGTTTGATAATTGATAAGTTAGAAGACTTTAAACTTCAACTAAAGCAGGTATCTAGAATCTTGCTTGTGTTAAAAACATTCTTAAAATAGCCTTTTTGGAGCTCTACGGTTGGTCTGCAATTATACAGCCGACCGTACCTATATATATTTATGGTTTTAAATTATATTAAATAAAAAAAACTGGTTGCCTGTAAAGTCGGTATACGGGCGAAAGTTTTACGTGACAACAACTGTGCTCGAGTGGAAGGGACGCGTGCCTTTCACTTTTTATGTCTGTCTCTCTCGCTCTTAGGCGGGCTAACCATGCCCGCGTGCCTCTCACTCGCTCTCATTGTGAGCGCATAACGTCAGCGGAGCGTAACGCAGTTTCTTGAAGTGTCACCCGGCAAACCAATTTATAAAACGTTGTCACGTCAACAATACGGGTGAAACCGTACCGCGTAACTAGTTCAAAATTAAGACTCAACAGCAATAAATAAATCAGAAAACGTGTCTCAACTTTTCCATTGAAATGTCTTATTTATGAACAATCGATTTCAAACTTTATTCCTTTGGACGTAGAGTCTTTTACGTATTGAAATGCGTAGGCAGGTATCAAATATAGCAAATAGAATTTTTCATTCCTTGAAAATTTGCTTGTAACATTTTCAAGTAGGTACGTAGTTGAAAGTATTCTTTGTAGTTTACCTTTACATAAAATGTATGAGGTATTTTCTTCTAAGCTTACAAAATCTTTACATTTTAGCCTGCCTGCCTAGCATGAAGACCAAAACACGATACGATAAAGCTATATCACGCGATCAACTCTCAAAATATGAAAGATAAAGCCGCCATGTTGAATTTTTATTATAAATTGCGATAAAAATTATGATAAAAATTCAACATGGCGGCTTTATCTATCATATTTTGAGAGTTGATGTAGTTATATCGCTTTATCGTATCGTGTTTTGGCCTTCATGCTAGGCTAGCTGATGTAAGCTTTTATGATATGAAAAAATTTAGATATTAAACTACTTGTAGATACAGTATGCGTCATAAGTCCACTCACTATCAGTGTGCTACAATCCTACAAATATTATAAACTAGCGACCCGCCCCGGCTTCGCACGGCTGTATTATGCATGTACTGTATCTAAAAACCTTTCTTGTTAATCACTCTATCTATTAAAAAAACCGCATCAAAACCCGTTGCGTAGTTTTAAAGATCTAAGCATACAAAGGGACATAGGGACGGCGAAAAGTGACTTTATTTTATACTATGTAGTGATAATGAAGTGATGTGAATGTTTGGTACTCTTTCACGCAAAAACTACTGGACCGATTGCGATGAAACTCGGTACCTAGATAGATGGAGACCTGGATTGACACACAGTGCTAGCTGCGCCCCGCGGTTTCACCCGCGTCACTCCCGATCCCGTAGGAATATCGGGATAAAAAGTAGCCTTTGTTATTTCCAATGAATCAATGTATCCCTTATGTATACCCAAACTAAGTTTCATCAAAATAGGTCCAATAGTTTCTAAACATATTATACCAACCAAAAAAATAATTATAGATATAAGAAGTATCACTATCACTTCATCACTACATAGTATAAAACAAAGTCACTTTCTATGTCCCTATGTCCCTATATCCCTTTGTATGCTTAAATCTTTAAAACTACGCAACGGATTTTGATGCGGTTTTTTTAGAATAGAATAGAAAAAAATTATTCGCAACAAAAACTTATAGTAAGCTTATAGACTAAATAATCTAAAACAGAAAAAACTTAAGACTATTAAAACTACAAAAAATAAAAAAAATGTAATAATTTTGTTGTGAAACGGTCCTCAACTCAGCATAATGTTTTTAATAGATAGATAGAGTGATTTAAGAGGAAGGTTTATATCTATACTAATATTATAAAGCTGAAGAGTTTGTTTGTTTGTTTGTTTGTACGCGCTAATCTCAGGAACTGCTGGTTCGAATTGAAAAATTATTTTTGTGTTGGATAGTCCATTTATCGAAGAAGGTTATAGGCTACTTTTTATCCCGATATTCCCACGGGATCGGGAGTTACGCGGGTGAAACCGCGGAGCGCAGCTAGTGTATAATACATGCATAATATAGCCGTGCGAAGCCGGGACGGGTCGCTAGTATAGAATAGATGTAGATTTATTTGATTTTCTTTTCCTTGTTGTAGAATGTCACGTAAGTCCCGGCAAGGTTACAGCATACGACACCTCCTGCAGCTCCCGAACGCACCCCGGAGCCCTCCGTCTGGGTCACATCCACCGGCACCATGTATCAAGGTCAGTTTTTTTAGTACAATCTTACTTAGGTTGACTTGTATAACAAAAGATAAGTGCGTTTAGATCCTTTAACATAATTAAGGTGAAAGGGTACCTGCGCGCTCTCCATACAAACGTAGTCGACTGTTTCCTCCCTGGATAATGACACTAGCACAAATATTTTTGTGCCACAAAACCTATAACTGCCATGACTATGCCCCTATGTTTTGGTTTTTTTCATTTTCTAATTATCATATAAATTAAAATTAAAAAAATCAAAAAATAGGGGCATGGTCATGGCAATTATACGTTTTATGCACCAAAAATATTTGCTCTAGTGTCATTATCCAATGAGAAAACAGTCGACTACGTTTGTATGGAGAGCGCGCAGGTACCCTTTCACCTTAATTATGTTAAAGGATCTGTGTAATAGTTTGTATGGAAAGAGCCTCCGGTACCCTTTCCTCTTAACCTACTTTCAAAGTGTCAAACTAATAATGTCAACCTTGTGGTAATTAAAATAGAATTTAATTTCATATTACCCGTTAAATGCAATTAGCTGGAATACATTTAGGTTTAAAGATATTTATTCTCATAAGACAATAGTCACTTAAAATGAGATACAAACATAAAAATAGGTAGTTAAATATTCACCTCTGACGTGTTTAAGTAGGTAGTTTTAACAAGTTAATTGAGAAGAAAGAAAAATAAAAAGAAGTTACTATTCTAGCTTGGCAATATGCAATTTAAGTTTTCTTTTAAAAATATTTACACTATCCGATTCTTTAATATCATCAGGCAGATCGTTGTATAGCCTCACTCCTTCAGATACTATAGTTCTCTTCCCATATGTAGTTCTATGTGGTCTTTCTACAAATTTATTTTTGTTTCTTAATCGTTGTGTTTTTAGGTTTTGTTTGAGTTTTATATTAGAACTTAGATTATTGGATGCTATATTCTTTACCAGAACACAAGTTTTATATTTATATATTTGAGTTAAATTGAGTAGTTCCGTTTTTTTGTATAATTCGTTTGTGGGTGTAAAATAATCGTAATTATGTAGTACTTTGATAATTTTGTTTTGGATTCTTTGCAAGGAAATTAAATTAGTTGGAGCAGCGGAACCCCAGATCTCTATTAGATACTCAAGATGTGATTTAACTAAAGAGTTATAGATAATTGTTCTTATTTTGATTGGGATACAGTGTCCTACTTTACGAAGAGCTCCTAAAACCGTTTAGGCACAACAATTAGTGGTAATATTTATGGAAGAGGTTGAAAACCTCTGGGGTTATTCAGTGGCTAGGTGACTATTTTTAAATAAAATAAAAAAATTACAATAAATAAAGCAAAATATTAATGGATCAATGTTACCTTTGTAACTTATTGAAGTGTAAACTTATATTAGCGCGGTATGTTATAAAATATCTGAACTCGCGACACCGTTACGAGACGCAGCTACATTGTGTGCATATATGCAAGTTTTCACTTTTGTCGGCACTCCCAGAGTGCAACCGGTTTTTTATTTATTTATTCGGAGATCCAGCAGCTTATAAAACATATTTTAGAAACAGAAAGCCAATAATTATAGGACCTTATGTTTTGTTATCTAAGAAACTATACCTTCTCAATGAAGTTAAAAGTTTTAATTGGTATCCTATCCTTCCTACTAATATTATAAATGTGAAAGTTTGTGTGTGTGTGTGTGTGTGTGTGTGTATGTATGTTTGTTACTCCTTCACGCTAAAACTACTAGACCGATTGCGATGAAAATCGGTATCTAGATAGCTGGAGACCTGGATTAACACATAGGCTACTTTTTATCCCGATATTCCCACGGGATCGGGACTTACGCGGGTGAAACCGCGGGGCGCAGCTAGTTATTATATAAAACTAGATTTAGAACTAGATAAAAAGTAGCCTATGTGTTAATCCAGTTCCCCAGCTATCTACATACCGAGTTTCTTCGTGATCGGTCCAGTAGTTTTTGCGTGAAGGAGTAACAAACATACACACACACACACACAAACTTTCACATTTATAATATTAGTAGGATATATAAAACTAGATTTAAAACTAGATAAAAAGTAGCCTATGTGTTAATCCAGTTCCCCAGCTATCTACATACCGAGTTTCTTCGTGATCGGTCCAGTAGTTTTTGCGTGAAGGAGTAACAAACATACACACACACACACAAACTTTCACATTTATAATATTAGTAGGATTGACACTCCATTCTTATTTTATCGAGACAAAAACTGCGGAAATAAAAAACTCTCTGTGTTATTCTTAGGCTCCGAAAATTCAATTACAAAGTTTCGCTTCCCCGAAAGTAAACTTTACTAACTTCGTTTTTAAAACTTTTCTACCTAAATTCCTACTAGCGCACATAGCGTGCGAACAAATAAATACCTAACTACCATAAATAAACTAAATCTGTATTAAAACCTACTCGTTTTGAAGGTAATAAAATGCTCTTTAAATGTAGCAACCTTACAAAATGGTTTCAATTTTTGAACGAGTGAAAATTCACCAAACCTATGAAGAAGTTTTCTTACTCTCCGTAGAGCGTCGCTACGAAGGTTCGTAGACACGTAGTGGTTCTGCTACGGAGCGTTTTAGTTCGTCAGGCGCGACATAGATGGCGCTATTTCAAATTTTTTATTTAAACGATTTGATAATAGTATTTGTAGTAAAAATAAAATAATTGTTAATAAACTTTAAGAACTCGTGGAAATTGAAGTAGTTTCAGATAACGAAAAATTTTAATAATAAGTATTAGTACTTAACTATCTGCGCTTTGCGTTTTAACTTGTAGTTGCAGAGCGTATTTTCGTAAGGTGACCGCGTTTTTATTCGTTGATAATTCAATTTCTACTTGATGCATAGACCGAAAAACATTAATTTTGAAAACTGTGATTTCGTGTTCCGACTTTTATGTAAAAGCCCTATTCTATTTTTTGCATAGCTTTTATCGCGGGCTTTGAGCGCGGCGACCGAATCAAGAAATTCCGTAACGAAAATAAAACCTAACACCCCCCACTCCGCCCTACCATGTAGCTCGGCTGAAAGTGTTTTTTTAATTTTGCTTGCAATGCAAGTATACATACTTTTTGTCTATTCTAGTAGGTAAGTATAGAATATACCAATAGATTATTAAAGTTATTTAAAATATGCCATGTTTTATTGCCTTTTTTTAAAAACAAGAAAATAGACATCGTTAATAAGAGGTTAATAATCCGTTTTAAATAACTTAGTGAAAATAACCATGGTAGTTTAAAATCTTCAACCTATCGATTGTTTTCTTAGGTAGTTCAAAAACAGTTTTCGCGTAGATATAAAAACACGTTAAGCGAACGCTCGGTCGAGCTACATGTTAGGCGGAGTGGGGGGTGTTAGGTTTTATTTTCGTTACGGAATTTCTTGATTCGGTCGCCGCGCTCAAAGACCGCGATAAAAGCTATGCAATAGCTTAACTTCCTGCGAAAAACACATCTTTAACCGATAAAAGAAAATGCTGCATTTCACTTAAAATTCTCCAATCAAATCTAATAACACGCTCGAATCGTACTGTAAACAGAATTCCTTCTACAAAAACAAACCCATTTAGTTCACGTTAGTTAGTAGAATTCCCTTTACATTCGCCAACTATTTGCGAAGACCTTTCAGTATTTATTTACAAAGCAAATAAACTATTTATTTATTGGACGATCGCTTTGATCGACGACTGACCGGACCGACGATTGTCGTTTCTGTTAAAGGGTGACGTTTGATTATTGTGGACATAACTATTAATTTAAAAAAACAACAATATTTTAACCGACTTCAAAAAAGAAGGAGGTTCTAATTCGTGAAATATATATACCTATATTTTAAGTATGTTCACTAAATTGTGTAATTTTCATAGACAATAGAAACACACACTAAAAATGCAGTAGCTGTAAAAATTACTAAAATAAATTTTAAATTTTAAAACTGACTTAATATAGGGAAATATATTTATTTTTAATTAAACCCTAACTACATAATTATTATGTCACTCTTTTTTTTGTTCTAACAACTACCTAATTACTAATGGAGAGACTAAGAACTATGGAATTAGGAAAAAATTCCTTATTCCATAGTAAAGCTTAGGTTTTATAATTTGAAACTATCTGCAATTTTCTTTTTTTTTTGTTTTTATAACAACTTTTCCTGACAATGACAAACACAACAAAAAAAGAATTAGCGAAAGTGGTCCAGCCGGAAAACAGGGATTCATTTTTATATATTTTAAATGATTGCTCTAGAGACAAGACAAGGGGATTTAAATATGTATGGGAAAAAAACGATACCGGCTTAGCCTCTTTAAAAAGCCTTATATCCACACTAATCCAACGTATAAGTAAAGGGTTTCTTTTCACGGTCCGTTCGGCTATTCGCTAAGGTAAAGGTTGTAAGGCGACCCTGAGAGCTTACCCTCGTTTGTAAGACCTTGTTCTTTTAAGATATATTACGGAAACCGGACACGCTTTTATATCTGTGATTGATGTGATTTCATTATTGTTTAAAGGTACTTACTTGCTGGGTTTGTAGATATTTGCTTAGATTTCATTTTATATGTATACTAGCGACCCGCCCCGCACGACTATATTATGCATGTATTATAAATATAAACCTTCCTCTTGAATCACTCTATCTATTAAAAAAAACCCGCATCAAAATCCGTTGCGTAGTTTTAAAGATTTAAGCATACAAAGAGATATAGGGACAGAGAAAGCGACTTTGTTTTATACTATGTAGTGATTAGCATTCCGCGGTTTGACTTAGTCCATGAAAATATCGAAGTGAAATCTTAGATATAACCTATATCCAGGTCTTTAGCTTTGATAGCTAACTAATTTTTATCGCGATTGGTTCAGTAGTTTTTGCGTAAGTAAAAGAGTAACAAATAGACGCACCAACTTTTATCACTACATAGTATAAAACAAAGTCGCTTCCCGCTGTCTGTCTGTCCCTATGTATGCTTAGATCTTTAAAACAATGCAATGGACTTTGATGCAGTATGATTCAAGAGGAAGGTTTAAGGATATAAAACAAAACAACTACGTTTACGAAGTCGCGGACAACAACTAGTTTAAAAAAATAAAAAATCCTGCCTGACTGCAGACTAGTATATTGACGCACACTTCAAACCTATGGACGGATAGGACCAAAATTTGGCACACAAATAGATAGACGACGTAGGCATCTGCTAAAAAAATATTTAGTTATAACTCCTACGTGGGCGAACCCGTAGGTAAACGCCAGTAGATCTACACTGTTCCACTGCAGGGCAAAGGCCTCTACCTTTCTTCCATTGATCACGATCTGTCGCCATTGCACACCAATCATTCCTATAGGAGTCAAAATGATCTCGCCATCGTCGCCTCGGTCTGCCGCGTGGTCGTATCCCTATGGGGGACCATTCTGTTGTTATTTTGGCACATCGTATACTTAATATCCATGTACCTAGTATACCTAATATACCCAATACCTAATATTCTACATAATTTGGCGAATTCATTGATATTGTACGACATTTAACGGGGCGTCATCTAGGCTAAACTAAGTAAAGTTTGTACTATGGTAACCTGATAACGGATAAAATAAAGACTATATAGTCTAGTGATATTGATAACCCCAAAAGCCTTCTTATCTTCATAAATAAATTAATCGGACATAATCGCGTTATTTTCTTTATTTTGATATTACCATCTTATCTTCGTTATAATTACTATGACTTAGAAATGATTAAAAATTAAAAGCTGCGTTTCGTAGAAGGAAAATGCTTTTCTAATGTTAATGTTATTTTTTGGTAATAAATTTTCTGATAATCTGGCAAGTGTTAAGTGATTAAGTACTCAGCGGGTGGCCGGTCGGTCTCTTACACGCCGATTTGTTAAAAGGCCGTAAACGCCCCACTAGTGATGTTTATTTGTCGATAAATGTTGGTTAATTGAATATTTTATTGAAAAATACTTATTTTTATCTACTACTACTAAACATAATGTGAAATTGCTGCAAAGAGAACATGGCTAGGTGGGTTTCTCCAGATCGGACACTCTGTGTGAGTGTGGGAGGGCCGCCCAAACGATGGCACACCTGTCGGCTTGTTCTCTCTGCCCTGTTAGCTGCTTTGCAGACGACCTCAACAGGGCAACAGAAAATGCGATTGCCGTGGCTAAGTTTTGTGAAATTATGTTTAAGTTACTCAGGTGACCAAAGAGCTGACTGCTTCTTTGATTAACAGTTCGGCATTGTTATGCAAAGAGTTAATAGAGCCAGTTCTAATCTTTGAATAAAAGTGAAATTGTAAAATTGTAAAAAGTGGTAAATTGCAAATTCAAGATGTTGTACCTTCATTTTATAAAACCGGGTCGTCATCGTGTTAAAACTTACCATCATCATCATCATATCAGCCCATACACGTCCACGCTGGACAAGGCCTCCCCCATACGACACCACAAACAGCGGTCCTAAGCTGCCTTCATTCACCGACTACCCGCGACCGCCACAATGTCGTCGGTCCACTGGGCAGCTGACTGCTGGTCTCCCAACACTCCGTTTCGCGTTGCATCGCGGCCGCCACTCGAGAACCTTTACTCCCCAGCAGTTGTCAGTTCTGCGAGCTATATGACCTGCCCATTGCCACTTCAGCTTTCCAATCCTGAGAGCTATGTTGGTGACTTTGATTCTTCTCCGGATTTCCGTATTTCGGATCCTATCACGTAGATAAACTCTATTTTTAGGGACATTTTATTACTGGTTTATTTTGAGATCACGATCACCACCCGATTTTATAAAATGAATAAGTAAGTATTATTTACTTTGTATTCTATAAGTAGTTCTTAAAAATTAATATGAATAAATAGTTGTCTATGCATTTGCTTCGACTGCTTTTATCAATAACCTTTTCAACCAATTGAACAGCATGTAACCGAATTACTTTAACAGTTATAATCCAGACCTTAAGAACTGTTTATTCCAAAATATCGACTATCGATAAATTGTGTTTAGGTCTTGACGTCGCATCCCTAACAATACAAATACAAACGCGTCGACAGCTATATTTCTTTCGGCCATCCATTTCACGCGTTTGTAAACCATAAATTTACCGGTCGACTCACTAACGCAGGAGAAACCGGTGTTAACTTAACTGCTTATTTAGGTATTATTAGTTCTTTGTTAATTGTTATTTATTTGTCTGATTACTTATTTTCTTTAATCAAAACATCCGCGTCACCTAAGCAATATTTGAAAAAATATAGGGACAAGTGGAGAAGATTGGAAGAGACCTACACCCAACGAAAGAGGTCCTTCAAATAAATATTATAGGAAGGTATACCTATTTAAAAAATAATAAGAATTGTAATTTATCTGTATGAAGAGAAACTAAAAAGCTATTTCAAAAAAAATTGTATGACGAAAGAGATAGCAAAATTAAATCGTGTAGTTCTGTTGCACACTCCTTGAAATGTTTTCAATAATTTGTCACTTCTTTCGTATCTATCACTACATAGTATAAAATAAAGTCGCTTTCTCTGTCCCTATTTCCCTTTGTACGCTTAAATCTTTAAAACTAACGCAACGGATTTTGATGCGGTTTATTTAATAGATAAAGTGATTCAAGAGGAAGGTTTATATGTATAATACATGCATAATATAGCCGTGCGAAGCCGGGGGGGGTCGCTAGTAAGTAATATTATAAAACTGAAGAGTTTGTTTGTTTGTTTGAACTCACTAATCTCAAGAACTACTGGTTCGAATTGAAAAAATATTTTTGTGTTAGATAGTCCATTCATCAAGGAGGGCTATAGGCTATTTATATTTCTATATTCCCACGGGATCGGAAATTACGCGGGTAAAACCGCGGAGCACTGCTAGTCACTATCACTTCACTATCACTACATAGTATAAAATAAAGACACTTTTCGCTGCGCCGTCCCTATGTCCCTATGTCCCTTTGTATGCTTAGATCTTTAAAACTACGCAACGGATTTTGATGCGGTTTTTTTTAGTAGATAGAGTGATTCAAGAGGAAGGTTTATATGTATAATACATGCATAATATAGCCATGCGAAGCCGGAGCGGGTCGCTAGTTTTACATAAAGTTCTTAAAATAAACCAAGCATCTTCAAAGTACAATAGGAAAGCGATAACAACAAATTGTCTCAATACTTCACGATCGCACTAATACCCAGTATTGTGCCCCCGAGGCCACTTGTCGATGTTAAACGCGAGTAAAGCTTGCGAATCACGCGATTCTACGAGCTATTGCCCATTTTTATAACCTTTTATTGAGATTGTCTACGTACATCAATACGTACCTACCTTTATTTACTACATTTATTAGATGTAATGTAATGGCTTAGTCTGTTTCTTTCTAGAGGTAAGTACTCAATTTTAAAAACACATAGGTTATGCATAGGTATATCAACACATTGGCTAGTGGAGTATGTTACATGCCTAAATAAAGCCTCAGAAAATTTACTTATTAAAACTACACTTTACATAATATAAAACGATCATATTAGTTAGTGCACATCTTTGTATCTTAAAATAAGAACAGTTAATATGTTCGTCCTTTTATTTGTATTTATAATAGAGTAGGTATTTATCTATTTATGATCATGAATTATAGTTTAATAAAATAAAAATTAGGGTAGTAGATATCAAGGACGTCTCATTTTACATTAAGTCGTTATAATTCAATTCTATTATATAGCTAATTCACCTATTTTTCTGGTTAAATTAGCAACATCCTTTTTCTTACATAACAAAGAAAGAAGGAAAACATTTCTTTGGTACAGGCACACGACAAACTTTCAAATTAACACACACAAAAAATGGGTAACTTATACAATGAAGAAATAAGGAAAAAACATACATTAAACATAAGAATATTTAAGAAGCCATGTGGTTTTTATAAGTAACCCGCTACTCGTCTGACTGGTCTCAAAAACTTTTTAGGTCAAAATTGTTGAATTAAGTTTTAACATCAACAAACAACTATTGTATAAAGTAACGAAGCCAAAACAATACAACAGTATGCACCAAACGTCTCCACACTATATTACTTATAAACTTACAAAATCTTCTGTATACAAAGTTCCATGTAACATTTTGTCTGAAGACGTGACCCAACACCGCAGAATGCCAACCTCCTAACGAGTTTTTGAAAGGAACCCCTGACAGCCATCTTAAAGGGATTTGCACTTTCTAACTAAATTGTCTGCTTGAAATGGATATGAACTATTCAATGGAATAAACAAACATGGCTGTGTTCGAGTGGAAATTAAGTTAAATCCAGAGATATACCTAATTATTATGTGTAAAGTATCTATAATTTTAATGACGGATCATCTTAGTGATACAATGCACATATTTGACGACCCAGTTGGCACAATGCTCACCATGCCGGACTGCCAAACACAGGGTTACTGTTCGAATCCCGCCAGAGGCAAGTATTTATGCTTAGATATTGATCTGTGGTCTGGCTTAGATATTTGTCTGAGGTCTGAGCCAAACGTGTTTTGCCATTTACAAAATAAAAAATAGATAGTAGCCGATTCTCAGACCTACTGAATATGCATAATTTTTTTTATAAAAATCGGTCAAGCCATTTCAGGAGTATGGTAACTAACGAGAATTTAATATAATATAATAGATTATGTATATATTTACAAAAAGAAAAGTATATACCTAAGTAGTATATCTGTTGTCTAGCACCCATAAAACAAGTCTAGTTACTTAACTTGGGGCTAGATGGCGATGTGTGGAATGTCCTGCAATATTTAAATATATTTTATACTTGCGACCCGCTCCGGCTTCGCACGGCTATATTATGCATGTATTATACATATAAACCTTCCTTTTGAATCGCTCTATCCATTAAAAAAACCGCATCAAAATCCGTTGCGTAGTTTTCAAGATCTAAGCATACAAAGGGATATAGGGACGGCGAAAAGTGACTTTATTTTATACTATGTAGTGATCCTATGGTCGAAAAGTAGGTACTACTACAATAGGCACATTTAAGAAATGTACCTAAATTTTCTTCAGAACTCACTAAATGATATTCTCTCACTTAACAATTCATACGTTTGTACGTCCTCACCTATAGATTGACTCTATCTACGTCAAGGAAACAATAATACATTATTAGTCGACCGTCTTCAAGAAACAGCGATGATCCGTCCATTAAGTATTCATCTCGCGACATTAGTGGCTGCCGTTATTAAAACCACCTGTAAATCCCACACTCGAGTCTTGCCAACACCACACTAAGGGGGGTTGGGTGTCCCTTCCGCCCTTGTGACTTTTGTCTCGAATCTCGGCGCACGTCTTGGACATCGGGGACACGTCTTACGGAATTAATAATAAGCCAAGGCTGGTGCGGTTTGGGCCGCAATGTGCCGAAATTTCTAACCCTCATTATGGGTCCTCTGCATCCAAAACGCGCTCCTAACTTTAGACGTTCGCGCCCGCGTTCTCTCGTTGTTTATTGGTGTTGCCAGCATCTTGTTCCTTGTACCGGGTTTTAATAGTCGAATTAAGAATGTTCTAAGCGTTTGCTATGTCTTCGTAACAGCAGTTGAAGTAATTTATTTTACCTTGTCACTTTGTATTTCCGTCTGGAGCTAAGTGACTTTAGAATGCTTAGGTACTAGGTACTGTATAAATCAGGGAGTATTTAAGGTTCATATTGTCGTGTGAACCCTGGAACACAATAATTGTAGACCACTCGATTCTCTTCTTACTCTACTCTTCTTACTTCTTTCCCTCTTCTTCTTTCTTTTACTCTTCTTACTCTTCTCTTCTTACTTCTTTCTCTTCTTCTTAGACTTCTTAGTATTAACTGTTACGTAGCTATTTATTCACATAAACTCTAATCATCCTTTACAATTCATACTTCTATATCTATTCTTAATATTATGAAGAATAGCTGCGCCCCGCGGTTTCACCCGTAAGTAAGTACCGATACCGTGGGAATATCAAAATAAAAAGTAGCCTATAGCATTCCTCGATAAATTTACTATCCAACACAAAAATAATTGTTCAATTCAAACCAGTAGTTCCTGAGATTAGCGCATTACAAACAAACAAACTCTTCAGCTTTATAATCTATTATATAAAAATAAGTCGGGTTTTCCTTCCTGACGCTATAACTGCAGAACGCACGAACCGATTTAGATGATTTCAGTTTTGAAATGTTTGTCGTAGTCCAGGGAAGGTTTAAATGGTGAGAAAGATCGGACTTACGCGAGTGAAACCGCGGGACGCAGCTAGTATTAGTATAAAAAAGATATTTTTTTTTGGTTCAAAAGGTAAAAAAATAAACCCTTATAAGATTTTGTTCGTAACGAATAGGCTCCGAAACTACTGGACCAATTTTAATGAAACTTGGTATGAGGATACATTAAAACATTGAGAGTAACAAAGGTTACTTGCTATCCCGATATTCCCCCGGGATCGGGAGTTACGCGGGTGAAACCGCTCAGCGCTGCTAGTCTTCAATAAATTCGTCTAAAACGTGTTAGCATCGTTGTTTACAACTATCATCTCGGTAAGGGTACTACAGTCGACAGCGTCTTGTCATTCAAAGCCTCGGGCTGCGGTAGTTTTCGATGTAATCCCGCGAAATGTCAACCCGATTGTCACTTCTCGTGATATTTATGCTAAGAGAGTGGTATATTAGAGTTATGGGTTTGATGTTATATGAATTTAGTAGAAACGGTTTCATCCGCGTAAGTCCCGATCCTGTAGGAATATCGGGATAAAAAGTAGTATGTTACTCCCAATTAATCAATGTATTCTCATACCAACTTTAATCAAAATTTGTCCAGTAGTTTCGGAGCCTATTCGACACCATCGGGGACACAAAAAAAAAATGATGCAATTGATGAAATTGCAGTCATCAAAAATAAACCATTCGTATTTGTATCCCCGAGTAATAAAATATGTGGTTATAAGTTTGACCGCTGTTTGTTTATCTTCGTGAAGTAAAATGCGTAAAATGCGTTTTTACCACAGTTGCTCATAAAGTGGATCTTATTAAACCGCTTTTAGGCTCATAATGCAACGTATTATACACGCGTGCGATAAAAAAAAATCCAACTAGTGGTATAATAATACGTTATCCCGATAAGTTAAATACGTATCTTACTGCTAATTACATATTAGGTAGATGAAACATTCTTAATTTATCTGGGTTATACTGTTTTGATGTATACCATCAAAGAGTTTTTAAGCCTTGCTGGCTTAAAACTCTTTGTTGGTACCTTTATCCTTCTTTTCAAAAGGTTGTCTTTAAAATCTGATAACGAACGATAATTTTACGTGATAAGGTCTTTGAAAACAATTAAAATTGAGCTTTGTTTTTATTTTGTTTTTTCTTTAGGTAGGTACTTACATAAATATATTTTTTCCTTACCATTATATTGTTTATAACCGCCGCCGAAGCAAAAACAAATGAAAAAAAAACCCTGAAAAAATATTGTATGTCAGACGAGGCTGTATAGGTTAAAAGTCTTTTGCCTAGCCTTTCGGGAGTGTAATTAACAAAAAATAGTAAACATAACCTAAAATTCTTAGAAACTTTTTATTATTTTAACAAGTCTTTTTTTTATTCGCAACTGTGATAAAAAACGTCGTACGATACAGGTGTGGATTGATCATTCCATCTCGGCTTTTGCCACGCTCGCGTTCCGCTCGCACGTCATAAACCGCCTCTATGGAATGATCAACTTTCCACACTTGTATCGCAATGTACTATTTTAGGTTTCCGTACCTCAAAAGGTAAAAAAGGAAAGAAAGAAAGAAAAAACATTTATTGAGTACAAACACACGACAAACACAGGAATGGAGAAATGAACATGACAAGGAAAATTAATAAAATAAAAAACAAAAAAATGACAAAGAAAAAACAACATAAATGAGGAGTCGTGTGCTGATTCAAATGGGTCGACCTCAGCTAAAAACTGCAGCCAAACATGCTTAGCTGCAGCGCTGGTCTTCCGGCCAGACCCATCTAGCTAGAAAGCTAGATAGGATAAGGATAAGGATAAGATGACTCCCTTGTCCGACTTTCCGTCTGTATGTCCTTGAGTCACCACCGATTTTCTAACGTAGTACGAGTAAACCTAGCAAGTTGATACCAGATACTGAGGTCTACATTCCTTATTAGGTGTATAAAAATCAAAATCCTAAGTCAACATGATAAAAAGAGTTGGCCAAATTTTTATACTGCGAAGTATATCATAATAAGCCTTACCGCACAATTTCTGCTTCATAGAAATTTTAAACCTGTTAATGGACATTTCGGCTGCATCCCGACTCTACCCAATCCCATCTCTACCCGATTTTAAAATACCTAACAAAAAATCCCAACTCTACCCGATTTCATTTTTCCATATAGATAAAAGTAAGAGTACAGTTAACATGAAAAGTTGTAAATATTTTAGTTATACAAAAATGTTACAATCATATGATAGTATTATATACCAGTAGAATTTATTTTCTTGGAAACTGTTTTTTATCTGTCTGACAAATAACTGTTTGTTCGTTCTATTTATACCATCGCGTCATCTTTCGCAATGCGAATAAACTCCGTATTCAAAATCTGTGAAACAATTACGGAATCCTAACACACTTGACATGTAAAGCAAATATTTTACATGAAAATATACAGATAAACACATGGAAAGGCAATCCATTTATTCCACGAAACGTGCCTATACTTGTAAGGAACGGAAATTCATTATAATTTCACGAAAAGGGAGAAATCATTTCGTAAAATCAAAAGTTCGTTTCAAATTTCAATTACTTATTCGTTCGATGCGTGCTCCTCATGCCGGGGTCCCGTAGGAAATGAAATAACACTTAAATATGATTTACGGTAGAAAATATATTACAATATGAATAAGACATTGTTTTCTTAGATTGAATTAAGGCGTTTCGTATGCACGTGTTTTCCTCTGATCTATGACTGTGGAATTGAATTAAAATTAATTTATGGATTTCTTGTGGTAAGTACCTACACACCCTAGTTCAGGTACAAGAAAAAGTTAAAACTTTATTAGCTAAACATTAAAATAAGAACAAAATATACAGGTTGATTTTTTTTTTACGTGGGCCTTCAGGGCTATATCCTTAACTTTAGGAGATAGCGAAATATTCTGAAAGGAGTTGCGTGCCAAATTTTGACAAAAACTAAAACTGCATCATTAGATTTTTGAAAAAGTCCCTAGCCAGGAATCAAACCTGTTGATTTTGCAAAAAAAAATAATCATCATATATTTTTATACCAATCGACAGTGTTGCTGATGGAGATTAATTCCTGGAAACAAACATAGTATGGCAAATCAAAGGAGATAACAAATTTTTGTAGTCTTCTGAATTTTTTCATACTATTTTAGATATAGCCCTGAAGGCCCACGTAAAAAATTCACCCGTATTAGTTAACATTAGTAAAAAAGTTAAGTATTTATTTACTCAGAAATATAAGTTAATTATATCATAAATACTTGGTGAAACCATAATGAAAAGGTACCTAAACTTTTCAAATTAATAAATCTAAGGTAAGTACGTTTAAATTAGCGAGATCTGTATAATATAGCACCTACGGCCTCCAAGCGGCTGCATAACAAATTTTATTTCCTAACAAAATGTTGAGTCCGAACAAAAACGGAACAGAAACTTGGGCGTTACGATCCCGTCCTGCCGTGAATTTATATCGCTCGAAAACAAGAAAACAAAAGTGGAGTCGCGCCAAAGGTACATTAACTTAAACAAAGTACGGCAATTAGGTACACGTTCCACATCTTGCTCTAATAATTTAAATATGATAAAACAAAGTAAGACGCGAAACGAGGGCTTCGTCTTAACTTATTTATAAAATCTTCGGTAGACGTTACGGAACCCTTTCCTTTCCCCAGTTTAATGCAATAAAGGGGCACATATAAGTATCACCGCTTTACGTGCCCTGTGATAAAGGCTAATCCTTCTCTCCTTGTGCTCACTGATCTTTATTTATTAGATTTTCTCATCATTTAGACCTTTTCATGTGTATGTCGCTGCTAAGGTGCGGTTTGTTTCCTAATTACGAGTTACTTTGTAGTAATTAAGCTGTTTTTGTTATTACGGAAGAACGTCTTAGTCTGTTATTGAATTGTTATCTATTTTAGCAACTTATTTAAACTGATCAGTAAAATAATGACCGAAAATGCCATCATCATAATTAAATAAACACGACAAAATTATGCGTTATCTAGAAATGGTAGACGGTTCTTCGAGCCTTTGTTCTACTTCCAAGGTTTTCAACTCGAACAAAAACGTAGAGAAGAGATCAATAGGCCACAATCCACGAACCGTGAGCAAAGCTAGGGGCGTACTCAAAGCTATAAAATTACAGATCAAAACTCTATCGACCCGGTGGCCTTTATTCAAAGCCAGCCGAGCGAACTATCAAAGAAAGTCTTCTTAGGAGTTAGCGTCTTAGGGACGGCAAGTTTCTTAGCAAGGGTTACGAGATGCGGGCAAGGGTGTAAGGGTACGTTTTTGAATGTAAATAGTGGTGCGTAGGGTCTCGTATGAATTAAATTTAAGTAATTAATGGGCTCAGACGGAACTCGGAGGTCCGATGTATCTACGCTTACGTTTTAGATAGCATCGCGTTAAGCTTCATTGCGTACACTATTTAAATGTTGCATTCATTGAAGTAGCTTTTCAATTTGAGTACTAATATCACTTAAATAAATCTTATTGAAAACTTTTCTATATTAATGGTATGCCGTGAATTGAAGATTAAATTTTATAAACTTTAGTTTAAAATTGCACATTGCACCGGGGCGGAGGAGCAATGCGAGTGTGGAGCGCCATCGCAGTCCATGGTGCACCTGTTCCAATGCCCATTGTGCTCTTATACCTGCACATTGGAGGACCTAATGGAAGCCAATGATGCTGCAGTTGCGGTGGCCAACTATTGGCAGAAAAGTGGGACGGGTCCAGTTTGAGAAGAAGAAGTTCAAAATATCAATAAAATCAACCTCAATTACTATAAGAACTCAGTTTAACACGTATTTATAGATCTTATAGAGGTATACTTACCGTCACCGTTTGCTCACGACCTAAGGGACCGCCGGGTCATTTATTAATTATAATAAACATATGAGGGTTAGGGTAAGAAGTCACCATGAAGAAAGGGTGGCCATATTTTAAGATGTCGCATTCATCTGGCCACCAAGGAATGTGCGAACTACAGCCGGCAATATAATTTATTGCTCTAAAATAATGTGTAACATACTGCCTGCGGACTTAACCCGTTCCAGAAATGTTACTTGGACGTAAAAGTAGGTGATAAAGTTACGACTGTTTACTTTTTGCGTTAACCCATAATATGGCCAGGACTATTTTTGTCTTAGATGTTCGTGGATTTTGGATAAGTATGTTTAAAACAGCAAAAGAAAAAGAAGAGAGGATCAATATCGATCTCCTTGGCATCATGTATGGGTTTAAGTTTGAATGGCAGCGACTGTATAATTCATTTACGTTTTGTGTTGATACATTACATGCCCAGGAATATTATTGTCTCAGATTTGCGTGGTGTTTAGAAAATGTTTAAAAAGCAGAAAAAGAAAAAAAGAAGAGGGGTCGATATCGACCTCCTAGGCATATATAGGTTTAAGTTAGTATGGCAGTTACTGTACAATTCATTAGGTTTTTATTAAAAGGGAGGATATATACATTCAGTGTCTAACAAAAACTTGTAATCCCTCATAGATCCTTGTAGGTATACGCAGGGCTTGATTAAAAAAAATCACGAGAATAAAAGAATTGTTTTAATGTAAAGTTCGTAAAAATAACCCTAGATTACTGAAAATTTAAGATTTTTTTAAAGGTCAAAGTCAAAGTTAAAAGTAAAAAAAAATATGCATTTGTTTCTAATTTTTGTACACAGATCACATAGAAACGTCTTAAAAACTAAGTTAGGATGTGTGCCTTCGGAACACGCCCACCAATGATAAGAAGGCACAAGAAACCATAGGGGTTTATTATTGAAAATAAAAATTAAAGGTAAAAGTTAAGTAAAAGGTTAAGGTAAAATTATTATCGGCATGCTCTTAGGTAAACAATCGTGTTATCAGATTTCGTAAATTCTCCGAACTCTGGTTAAATTAAGATAGATAGGTTAAGACCTTATTGTACCATAAACTTAATTTTAACATAAATAAAAGGAAAAGGTAATTTTCTCAAAAACAAAAAAAAAACTTTTTGGTTAGTCCCATTTTTTTTAACATTCGTACTAAATCCGACCGAGATAAGTACCTTAGAAGAATTACATAGCTTTCTTTTCACATTATATTAGAACATGGCTCTCTTTACCTGTCTATCTTTAATTTTATTTTATTAACCGATAACCATCTAAACTTCATAAAGCACAAATTAGAATCGACTTGCAATCGCCTGAAGCGAGTTTACAGTCGATATCTGTGGATGCCGGCTATCGGATACGGACGGTAACGTGATCAAAGCGTTTCCTAGTCCTGTAATCGACTAAACTTGCAACTTGAGTGGAGCGATTGTTATATTATAAAGGATTTTACTCTTATAGGTACGGCAGCTTTGTTGTATATTGTTTAATAAATGAGTCTTAGATAATTGAAAGAAATTTGTATAAGGGCTGTTCTCCGCAAATCTATTTAATTGGGTCCTTATTGCGTCAGTGTGCGAGGAGTGTGCGTGGAGTATTCATCCTAGCAACCATACTACCCTCTCAGTTAAGTCTAGCGAATCCAGAGGAAAAACTTATCCGTCGGAGCCAACTAAGCCGCGGGTTTCATCGCGGTGATTGACATTGCTCTTACGGTGAAGGAAAATCACCGTAATTAGAGCAATGTCAATAAGTGCTCATAATTTTTTTGGGATAAGTTAAGTAATATTAGCAACAACTGTATAATTACAATCAGACTAAAACATTTAAAAAAAATCTTAATGCTGTCCACAGAATACATCTACTTACCAAGTTTCAACAGTATTATTCTTATACTTTCGGAAAAAAGTGGCTGTGACATACGGCAGACAGACAGGCATGACGAATCTATAAGGGTTCCGTTTTTTGCCATTTGGCTACGGAACCCTAAAAAGACGATAAGTAAGTAGCTATACCTAATATTATGAAACATGTATGTTCCTGTGTTCTGTTCCTATTTTGGAATTCACAACCAAGTTAACTTTTACCAAACTTATAAGTCACACAGTTATTTAAACTACGAAAACACCATTCCATGTGAAACAGCATTTGTTCCGTTTTAAATATTCAAAGAACAAGACGGGGTAGGTCTCGGGGGTCCGAGAGACCCGAACAGGGTTAACCCGCGAGCGCTCATGCGTCCCTAATTTCCGATTTGTCGACCTGAAGGGTTGATTAGCATGACTTGTCGCAACGCATCGACCTTTGTTGTTGATGTCTTGCCTTCTGAATTCTCCATCATCTGAAGTTTAAATAATTTGATAGTTTGAGAGCGGTATTGGCTTAGTGGTAGATACCTCGATTTTCATTCTGAAGGCCGTGGGTTCGAATCCAGGCCGGCCGTGCACCAATGATTTATGTGCGCTAAATGACATTGCTGCCCGCTGCTTAGTTGACTCCAGAAGTATTGATAAGTTCTCTCCTCTGGACATGGTCGACTAAGCTGATAGGGTAGTAGGTGCTGGGCAAGCCTACTCCATCTTCACGTAAAAAGGACCCAATTAAAAATAGGATCTAATCGCGGAAAACAGCCCGTATACAAGTAGTTTGATTTTACACTGATAGACTGAAGAATGAGCAGTGTGATAATGAGAACCGTAAATTGATTATATACCTAGCAATATAGCCATAGGTTAGGGAACATTATTTAAAATGAAAAATCTTCTAATAGAGAAAAAAAACATCAAGAAATCTCTTCTTCTTCTTGAATAGGATTTGCCCTATTTTATATTACTAGCGACCCGTCCCAGCTTCGCACGGCTATACGAGTATTATGCAAGTATTATACATAATAAACCTTCCTCTTGAATCACTCTATCTATTAAAAAACCGCATAAAAATCCGTTACGTAGTTTTAAAGATTTAAGCATACATAGGGAATAGGGACAGAAAAAGCGACTTTGTTTTATACTATGTAGTGATGATTTGCCCTTCTAGAATAGGAAGTCTACGAGTCTAAAACTACGCATGGGGGTTCATTTTGAAACGTATAGGTGTTCAAAAAGGATTTTTGGTTATTTGGAAGGGATAAAAACGGCTTTCACAGGTGAAATTGCAAGTTGCAACATTTCTCGCAAGTCACCTTACTACAAAATATAAACAAATCAATTTAAATAAATATATTATAGAAACAGCTGATTTTCGGGTAAACATAACCTCTAAATTCACGAAAAAACGTTCGAATTTCTAAAAGTCGTAGAACACAATGTTGATTTTTAAGGTGCACAGAAATAGCCCTTAGCGGCTTTCTTATTTAATTTCCAAAAATCCTGTATAATATACAAGGAAAACTAAAATATTTCGTCATCCACATCTATTTTAGCACTGGACCCCTGTTTTCCGGTGCATTACCTCGGTAACGACACATGTGATCCCAACAACCAAAGACTCACGACACCTCATGAATCTCTCGTTTATCATCACCTTAGCATTGTCATTATAGTTTTTTTCTTCTTATATTTGGCGAAACGCACACACACTAATGGTTTTTAGTTATTATATTACTACACTAGTTGCGCCCCGCGCTTTTACCAGCGTTAGTCATATTGATTTCGTACAAACGCAAAATACTACAAAATTTATCAGCACTTTTTACCCCTTTCTTCTTCTTCTTGAGGTGTCATCTCTTACCTTAAGTCGGCTATCATTAGGGTTATTTTACTTTTGATGCTGCTGCAGTTGGTAAACTGCAGCATTGCAAACTGCAAACTGTTGATTTTCGGAAATTTGACCTCTAAAGGGGTACCTTTTCCGAAAATAATTTTTAGTCCTAAAAAGGACCCCCATGCGAAGTTTCAGACTTGTGGCTCTTGTAATAGTTTCAGAGATTTGAAGACTTCGGCGAGTGGTATTGACAAATAGGACCCTTATTTCATCAACTGCACCGCTAGATGGCGCCATATTCAAAATGTATGAAGAAACCGCCGGGCGGCCAGCTCTGCCAGCTGACAAATGGGTTCGAATGTTTAGCCCTTAGGTGACTTATGTAACCTATTTTGTTTAAAAAGTTCGTCCGCAGCAAGCACACGTGAGAACTCCGTTTTCATAGTTGTAAACAAGGCAGAAGGTGGCTTTCTCTTCAGCTGATCACGCTTGTCGTCTATCGGACGCGTCTTCGAACTCAGAAACCTAAGCCTGCACACGCCGCCTCCATTCCGGACGCTCGGAAGCAAGCGAATCCCAAGCACAAGACTCTATGTCGCAATACTTATTTTTGACATGATAACGTCTTATAAATCGATGAACACCGGCATTCACAAAAAAGTGTGACTTCATCGCTCCCGTTCCGTTCTTGAACCAATTCTTAGTTAACAGTTTTCTTATGACGTTGTCACGTAAAATTATCGTCCGTAAACCGACTTTACAGACAACCAGTACCTACTTTATTATTTTTAAGCTATTGCAGACCGAATCAAGAAATTCCGTAACGCAAATAAAACCTAACACGCTCCACTTCGCCTACCATGTAGCTCAGCCGAGCGTTCGCTTTACGTGTATGTATATGGTACGACTGTACGAAGCTCGAACGATGCAATAGCTTTACCACGGCAGTCCCCGAGTGCAACACGTTTTTTTTTCTCTCAAAAATAGCTACTCTTAACAAATAAAATGGATAGGTAATTACACACTTTTAAAGTGAGAAAGTTTTAGAGTCTCCAGTACTGTAACTGCAATACGATATTGATCAGTAATTTGGCGTTTGTTTTGATCGGGACTCGGGTTGTGTTGTGGCGACGTATCGGCTGTCACATTACCGCCCCCGCGTGCCGGCCGCCGCCGCCGCGCTGTTATTATGAAACTTTTTGAAGGGTCCCCGGTCGAATAGACGTCGGACGAACTGAGATGAGGGCTATATTAATGTAGATGCTACTTATTTTAGCAATGGTTTTATCTAAATCTTTTATTTTAGTTAGTTAGTCTTTGGTATTCTTTAACCGGTCATTAACCAAAACTTATATTTTATTATTTACTAGCGACCCGCTCCGGCTTCGCACGGCTGTATTATGCATGTATTATATCTAAAAACCTTCCTCGTTTATCACTCTATCTATTAAAAAAAAAACAGCGCACTCCGGGAGTGCAGGCAGAAGTAAAAACTGTATATCTGTGTAAAATCTCATCTGTCGAAATCTCATCTGTCGCGAGAACGGCTGAAAATGCTCACTCGTGTATCAGTGATGGCGTGCGACGCGAACTGCGTACGGCAGCTCGCTGCGAACCTGCACCATCCACCGAGAGATGTCGCTGTTAACACTGTTGTACAGAAGTGAGTATCGTAGTTCGGCCGTTTGCACAGAGATGGCGCTGTTTTCAATATTGCATAGTAGTAGAAGCACAATAACTGTTAAAATCTCATCTGTCGCGAGAACGGCTGAAAATGCTCACCCACAAAAGTGCCCAACGCGCCATAAGAAGTTTTCACTTCAAAAACCGCATCAAAATCCGTTGCGTAGTTTTAAAGATCTAAGCATACAAAGGGACATAGGGACGGCGAAAAGTGACTTTATTTTATACTATGTAGTGATGATACTCGTAGTGATAGTGAAGTAAGTACCTAATATTGTTAAATGATTTTGGTTTTTAAAGGGATATGCTCTTAAACTTCTTTATAGTTAATTTAGCTGATTTGTAACTATTATTGTTATTTTTACTTTTTATTTAAAACGACATATTTACCAATTTCATTGATTTATTTTGTAGAACACCATTTTCAACGAGACGTTTCTCGTTTTTCGCTGAAAATCATGTTTGTAATAGTTAGTTTAAAGTTAGTTAGCTTAGTTTAAAGTAGGGTCGAAGTCAGAATTGCAGATCTACTGACTCCGACCATATATAAATTCTGTGCCGCATTGAATGAAAATGGATGTGTCATTTAAAAACGTTTTGTCATAACCCAATTTAGGCTCAATGCGTTTTTGCACAAAGTGAAAGGTTAGGAACTCTAGATTAATCCATTGAGTATATTCATGTTTAGGTTTGTATGACCACCAATTCCTTTATACCCAAAAGTCCATATCCACATTAACCCTCCACTGTCCGCGTACTCTAGGAGTCACATATGGTAATTCCTTATTCAAATAGGAAATAGAGGCGGTCAGTGGCAATAATCCATCACGGTCGCCGTTCGTTATTTGTTTGTCCGTCCGACCGGTCGTGTTTTATGTCATTTTACGTATTCCTTACAGGTTTTGATAAATATTTGTTTCGTTGTTCGGACATGTTCAAGAATTGAATATCCGGCCGGTTTTGTAACTCGTTTCGTGATTGGCATGGGTACGGAATGCTTAAATAGGGTTTGTGGTTTTCCTTAGATTTTCCTTAAATATTTCCTATGAATTTATTTTTATTTATTAACCCATTTCGGCCCACTGCAAGGCAAAGGACTAGAGTGAGTCAGTCGTTTGAATAAAAAACGTAAATCTAAAAAACGTAATAAGCTAAATCTGTGGAAATTATTTCATCTTCATTTTATATAGAACTAGCGACCCGCCCCGGCTTCGCACGGCTATATTATGCATGTATTATACATATAAACCTTCCTCTTGAATCACTCTATCTATTAAAAAAGCCTCATCAAAATCCGTTGCGTAGTTTTAAAGATTTAAGCATACATAGGGATATAGGGACAGAGAGAGAGCGACTTTGTTTTATACTATGTAGTGATAGTGACATTTAGAATAAAATATTTTAAAGATTTTTTTTTAATTTTTCCTATTTTCTATATTTTTTATATTTTAAAATATTTTAAGTTTTTTTAGAGAATAGAATATTTTAAAGTTTATTAAAACTTAATCTGCGCAAAATTTTGAAGAATCATAAAATAAGAGGTAATAAAAAGATATGTTAGATAACACCTAAACTGAAACCTATAACTATACTGAGTCAAACAATAAGTATATCCCAAAAAGTGCGTGTACTCCTGGGACGTTTCGTCATTACGAGCCCAAGGATCGTATGCATACAAAATCTAGCTTATCTGTTATGCATAATGCCGAGACCCCAAAGGTGGGCAAAATATTACCGTAGCTGCCACTGAGATGATCTACAGGGTGATGTTCATACAATGGAACTTTAGTTTCATAAATAATTAGCTATATCCTGTGACGTTTCTCTCATAAGATCTAAATTCCACGTTTTCAGAAAATTCCTTCTCTATATTTCATAAATGAACATGACATTGCAAACTATTTTTCAAAATTTCGTGTTTTACCCAGCGAATTTGGCGGTGTCTATCGGTTACCTATGATCTTATTAATAAACCAAAGAGTTTCACATTATTGAGAAGGCTCTGGCTATAGGCAAAATGGGTTAGTAAAAAAAATTGGGTTCTATTTTTTCCCTTTTGAGGTACGCAAACCTAAAAACATATTTATTAATTTACTAAATTTTATTGACATCCTTGTAATTAGCTTCTGTTGATCATGAAGTTTTCAATATAATTATTTAAAATACAGTAAAATACCAAACTTTTTATCACCCCATATAAGAAAAGTAAAGTGACGATATCCCCGCATGTGTCTACGTCACGGGATGTCACTCTGATGGATTTTGTTCGGCTGATTCTATTAGAGGTTTTTTATTTGCCAGTCGCGACTCTCCGGCTCCCTCTATGAATATGAAAATGTCTAAAGTTTTAGGTTATCTTCTTACTATTTTTCGTTTTTATTTGATTGGACTTGTATTCAAATGATTCTATGATTTCTTTATTCTATAAATTGTATTTCGTAAAACTTTTAAATAAACAGCTATGGACGAATATTTCGATGAGTATAAAATTACACTGAAAGCTCGTTTTATATTAGATGTATTTATATTTATCTAACGATAAATCGTTTATTGCATCACACAAAGGCACATACTATTATTAATACTAATTAATTATTTAAAATATAAAACAACTGACTACTACTTACTTACTCCGCTGGCTCAGCGACCCAAAGTGGATCTTAGCCTCCGAAATTAGAGTATTTCATAGCTTCCTGTCCTGCGCTAATTCGTTCTTGAACTCCAAGTAAACAATTGGCAAAACAACGTAAATATAGGTTGGTACATAGAACACGTAGTGAGCAGTGTGTCACAGTGATACAAATGGGCAGTAGCGCAGTGTTGGGTTTTCTATAAGAAGCAGAACACTTATTTTTAGCTATGCCTATGGTGTATATAGACCATTAACTTACTTCAAAGTGAACCCATGCAATTGCCAAATGATTGAAGAATTTTGACAATGACTTTGTGTGAGAATTATATTAAGAAAATGGCGTCTTCGTCTTCACTTACATACCACCTGTATCCGAATGAGTCCCATTACTTAAAAAGTAAAAAGGAAAATTTAAAACGGTGATAATCTAACGTCACCCGCACCACCATCTGGCTGCTGACAAATGCTGGCTATTACTTACAACGAGTCTTATGCCAACTCGTGAATATATCAATTGCTGTACAAAACGAGAAAGGTGGAAAAAAAGAAAAAAGTTTTTTGGTTTTTTTAGACTTCGCCAATTTTTTTAAGGTTTATGTTAAAACAGTACGACATTAAATAGATATGTGATCTGTCCCCATAAAACAATTTGAAGATGACTAAATCAATATAGGTTTTTAAAAAAATAAAGAGATAAGTACCTATCTTATAAACTACAACAAGATACCGGCTGGCGCAATTGTTATAAAAAAAAGGATTTCGTCTGGCGTGCTAAAAATTCGACGAATTTTTTCTAGAGTTCTCTTAAAGCAATTAAAAGACCTTTAATTTAACGCACATTTCCCCGGTTTCGACAGATCCTGTCTAAATCTGTACACCATTAAACAAAGTGTCACCCAAGTTGAAGACTACTGTCGATGGTAACACTTTTAACTAAGCGCCCCTGACGCAGATCGGTTTCCAATTAACAGCGGCTCACTTCGCTCTCATTATATTTTTAATTTGGGGGTGGAATCCTAAATTAAACCGGGCGACGTCAAAGGACAAGCTCCACTGTCATTAGAGCTAAATAATTAAGGAATTCGGCCTTCTTCACAGTCCTTAGATGGTATTAAGAGACCGCTTTGCTTAACTTTGTAATTTTGATTTAGGTGCGCCTTGTCGAACGTTAAACTTCTTTTAATGTTCGAGTGAGTTCTGAAGTGGGCTAGCTACTTAGACGGTACTGGACTAATTTACGAAATTACTCATTTAAATTCCACTACAACGAATCCATACATAGACAACAAACATAATATTTACGACCTACTCTGTCTATCAACCAGGTCATGATCTAGCTGCGCTCTTTGATCGAATCTCTAGTTAGGTTAGTGTTTTCGACCCTTTTAACATAATACTGCATATCCTTACCAGCAGTTTTATTGCTCCTAAAGTATTCATATAAATAGTCACCTCCCATTATTTAAATTTAACCAAAACTACTTTCTTAATAACCAAAGGGCATGTCTTACCTCACCGAGCTTAAAGTGCAGCCTCAGTAATGAATCCTGTTTGCATGCAAACACGTTTACTTCGTACTTTACGTGTCTAGACGTAATTGAAACTTCATAACTTTGGACAACTCTATTCACGTGATTACGGGAAGATTTAAAAAATAAGACCAAAATATTTTTGTCCCATTACGGAAACGGAAAAAATAGTTTAATCGACCCTGGTAGCACTGGAGTTGAAGGTTACAGAGGCACACATTAATTTTTAGCCAAACGAATAGTTTGCCAAACTACTACCATTCCTGGACAAGCCTTTCTTATATTCTTGTTAGCATTTCGTTTATTAAAAAAAAAACCTCGCCATGCAGACACTGTTTATAATAATAAATCAGCATTTGACCATTATCTCACCTGATAGTAAGTGACGATGCGGTCTAAGATGTAGCCCGCTTACCTAGAAGATGTACACTCGTGACTTGAAAATCTCTAAATAAGCGGGGGGCCTTCGAAGGACGGGAGTAACGGTAGGAAGTCTTGAAGAATGTGACAGTGGGTGTCACATTCTAAAATGACGTGGAGCACTTGAGTGACTCTACCTTATGGCTCTATCCTGCAAAGTTTTTTAAAACAAAACAGCTAAAAAAGTTAAAATTAACCTTATTAAAAACGTAACACTGTTCACCTTTTAACACTTCCACTTTAATCCAATCTTGTCGTGTACCATAAAACATTCAGGCAGCACGCAGAGGTGTCGTTTGCGTCTGTAGGTATTCAGACAGAATAAATCCGGTGCCAGGGTCTAGGGTACCCTTGGGAGTGATCTCAGCAGAGATGACCGCTTTGAAGGTACTCCGCACTTAGATTAGACGCTCTTATTATAAGGGTTTGTAAACGAGCGGGTTGGACGTTGCGTTTTGACGCGAGAATAAAATAATTTGGATGCATTGACGAAGGAATCCACAAGCTTTCTTTATTAGGATAAGTAATTTTTTATTGCCTGTATTTTAGATTTCCATAAAACATGTAATTCTAAAGCTATATTTAGTTCAGAGACAATTCTGTTCTGCGTCGTTATTAATAATAATTATCTAATTATGAACGTTTGTGAAGTTCATTTTTCAATAAAATAATTAGACTAACATAAGTTATTCAAAAAATCTTTATTCTATCAAATCAATAATTTTAAAATCTAGGGGGAATCCGCAATGAAACGGACGCGTTATGAAACGGACACTATCGATATCTCCAAGGTTTTAAACGAAAATGTTCATGTCATTTTATTGTTGGCAGCATTGATGACCATAGACAAACCCACAATAATGACAGCACCGGCAGCCATGTTTTTGTTTACCTTTTTGCACGATCCTTGTTGCACTTGATTATTGTAAAAAAATACGTTAATTTGCAAACTGGTTTAAAGCTGGATTAAAACGTGGGTTACAATTGTGATAATCGTATCGGTTGTGACACATTCTCAAAAATACACAGAACGGTGAGTTATAATCTTTTCATAATTATTGTCTGGAATTTGGTTAATAATGTTTTGAGGTTAAATTTGCAATGAATCGGACAGGTACCGACGCGTTGAAACGGACGTCCGTTTCAATGCGACAGTGTCTGTCCGATTCATTACATCTGTATACATAATCTCTTAAAATTGATTTTGTTTATTCATCAGATGCCACCAAAGAGGAGAGTTTGTCCAGGGAAAGCTGCAATAGAATTTGCTGTAGAAGAAGTATTAAAAAAGTCCAGTCGATTCGCTTATTTACATCCGCACTTAAGATATCAAAATTAAGAAAGCTAAAGGGGCGTCAACTACGTTTGCTTATGATATTTCCATATATTGGGAATAAAACAATACCCAGGGGCAAGAGGCACAACTAGCCGATTATTTAAAAATATGTGTTAAGGACTAACTCCAATCCAGGTGAAGGAGCTTGCCTACCAATTTGCAGTTGCTGATAAGGTAGCACCCGAAAAGTGGATTAAGTGCCAAAAACATACAAAGGATTGGTTTCGTGGGTTCCTGGAAAGGAATTCATCATTAACACTACGCAAACCAGAAAAGACTTCTCTCTCCAAGGCTACATCTTTTAACCAAGACAATGGTAGCACGTTTTACGAAAATCTTGGCAATATATGGCATAAAAAGAAAATTGATCCCCATGATATACAACGTCGACAAAACAGGATGTTCGACAGTGATCAACCCACCAAAAGCAGTTGCAACCCGAGGGTGTAAGCAAGTTGGACAGGTGACATCGGCAGAGAAAGGACAGTTAGTCACAAATCGCTTGGATTAATTAATGCTTCAGGTCCATACCTCCGGTATTTGTGTTTCTTAGAGTCCATTTTAAGGAATTCATGTTACAAGGCGGTCCAAAAGGGTCACTGGGCTTAGCCAATCCAAGTGGATATTAAGAGAGTTTCTACAAGGCCATGATATACTTCATCAAATTGGTAAAGCTGAGGAAACCCCATGTTCAATACTTTATGTGAAAACCATGTTAGCCACATAAAAATTGACTTTGTCACGTTTGCTAGAGTTATACAAATATAAAAGCAAAAGAATGTGTGAAACCTTGCTTAATTATGTGGCACAAAGTATTACATTGGTTCCTAGTCCGGTTCAAGACACCCACTGTCCTATTCAATGCGTCATGTGTCATGAAACGGACATTTGTGAGTTTTTATAAATATTAAAATATTTCTTAAAATATATTTTATTTTCTTAAAATATGGTGTATTACTAATAGTATAATACCTCTAGATTCCTTATGGACAGTTAACGAATTTCTAAGTGTTTACTATAGGACACAATAATACTCCAAAGTTAAGTGTCCGTTTCATAGCGGATCTCCCCTAATGACCATTCGAATGACTGCCCCTCCGTCCATTCCATACTCATTGCACAAAACTAAGTTAAGATGTATGACATATAGTGTATCATGATTTAACTAGATATTTTTTAAAACAATAGATCCTGAGTTCTCGAGCTCTTACTTGTTACGGCAGTCAAGGTCAATCAGGGCATATGAAACGGCGACTTTTAGACGCTCGTCTGTTCTCCCATGTATAATGTAAGATAGAAATGACAATCCAGCCCACCGACTTGGGGTGGCGATGTTTACATTTTAATGTAAGAATACTTCGGTGCTGCGGCTCGCTCGTTAAAGGGGTAATATCATGCGAAATATGCCAGCTTATAATCACACTTTGCCTTCTGTATGGAGTTACTTTAATTTCTTTTTTTGTTTTGCTAATTATAACCTAATCGTAGATGTCATGATATTCGCAGTCGTATGCTTAAACTTTACTTTATCTTTTTGTGTATACAATTCTACGAAACAATTAGAATTTATGTTGTAAACTAGGGACCCGCCCCGGCTTCGCACGGCTATATTATGCATGTATTATAAATTTAAACCTTCCTCTTGAATCACTCTATTAAAAAAAACCGCATCAAAATCCGTTGCGTAGTTTTAAAGATTTAAGCATACATAGGGATATAGGGACATAGGGACAGATAAAGCGACTTTGTTTTATACTATGTAGTGATGATACCATTTTTTTTATTTATTAACTTATTGGTAGTTAAAATATATTAGGTATTTTAATTTTAACGACCACCTTCAAACTTTCCAACCTATCAATCCGAATGAAAACTTAAACTCTTTCAATATAATGCAATAAAAATATTAAATCTACGCAATGATGGGACCAATAACGATTTCAGTTAATATTAATCGGTTTTCTTGTGCGACCCTTCCCTAAAGCGGGAACGTTTTGCTTTATTTTCCCTTTTATTTCTCCCGGAGGGATAACTATGATATATTTATTATTGCATGACTATTTGAAGACACTCGCGAGATGTATTAAGAGGTGTTTCGAACGTTTTTGGAAATAATAATGTTTATTGGTGCCTTTATTGTATTCCTTATTGGCTATTATTTAGAGCTGTAACGCTTAAGAGGAAAGGTTACCTGGGGCTTTCTCCATACAAACTATTACTAACGTAGTCGACTGTTTTCTCCCTGGACAATGACACTAGAGCAAATATTTTTGTAGCATAAACCTTATAATTGCCATGACCATGCCCCTATCTTTTGTTTTTTTTTATTTTTTAAATTTTTTAAATTTTAATTTCTATTATAATTAGAAAATGAAAAAAACCAAAACATAGGGGCATAATCATGGCAGTTATAGGTTTTATGGCACAAAAATATTTGTGCTAGTGTCATTATCCAGGGAGGAAACAGTCGACTACGTTTGTATGGAGAGCGCGCAGGTACCCTTTCACCTTAAATGCATTGAAACATCATCATCATACATCTCAAACCGCCTACTTAGGCAGGTTTGATAGTGGTCAAACGCTATGCTCTAAAATACAAATTAGTATCTGTTAATACTTGCGAATGTCAAAAAATGCGGCCCGGTCGAAACTCGAGTGGGGAAAAATGCGAATAGAAATTTTGCTACGCGGAATTTATTAAGTTTGGGGAACAGTACTAAATACTCGTGTAGGAACGCTAAACTTAGTCTCTGTAGTAGGTAGAGAGTAGAGAACATTTTAGTTAAATACGAAGTGAACCATAAAAGCAAAGTCGACAAGCTTCCCTCGTCCAGTACAAATTCGCAATCGCAATCGATAGGTATGTAAAAAGGAAGAAAATGAGACGGGTTCCGTACACGGAACATACCGTTAACTACCAAACTGCGTTCTAATCACGGCACGTCAAAAATGGATATTGGAAATTGAATTCGCAAACCGAATTTCTTTTTTTCGGCATGCAAAGGGCGAGGGCTCGTACAAATAGCCAGATCAACTCAATAAGGGGTACGTCGACGTGTTTACTCGGAACCCGCAAACTGTGCGGGTGTTTTTTTACATTTTTCCAAACGTTATTTGCCCGTTGTCGTAAAGGCATTGAATCCTTGGACAATGCGCGGGGATATTTTGTGATTTTTTGGCGAGAACGTTGCAGTGTTCCGTGGTGTTGGTTCGACATTCGATTTTGCAAAGTGATACGATGGATGTCAAGTTGATATCGAGGTTTTGTTTGTTTTGCTGCAGAGGGAATCGGATAAAAAAAGCTTTGCTCTTTTCGGGGAAATATCGATATTTGATAACTGAGATGAATTTACACTTTACAAATGACGGTAACAAGATTCACACTTGATAACAATGACTTAATAAATTATGCAAACAGCCCCAACCACCTGACGTGGAAACTATTATAATATTATTAGACTCTATACAACACTATTGCTCATATAGGATGTGAGAGCGCCTACCGCGTACTAACCTGTTTATGCAAATACGCCGCTGCCTATGTCGGGATCTTAATAGGAATCCTTATAGTTGGTCTTGTAAGAGGCTGTGAGGTGTCTTATACTTAACTTTGGTGTCTTAGGTTAATAAATGACTTGAAAGGAAAATAATATTTAATTTCTTTGTTAGATTGGTAAGAATTTAGAGTTAATTGGCGCAATATTTTATTAAAAAGTGCCAGAAGTCACAATAAAATTGTGTGCTTATATGTCTAGCACATATACGATATAAGGTTACGTTTGTGTTTTCAAGTAACAAGGTTTAGGAAAGCATCAAAATAAATTACTGTAGAAGAAACTAAATCCTTTCTTACAATTGTAATTTTCGTAAAAATGTACCTACCTACTCAATAATGGAGCTTTTAGAGCTTCGTTCCTTTATCATAAAACTAACATATAGACATCAAGCTAAATGAATTGAAGCACTTTGAAACTCATAAAAGTGGGACAGTGAAACATTTCACGTAGGCACGATGGAGCTGAAAATCGACCCCGAAACCTTGTTTAACTTCCACGTTTAACTACACGGCAATAACGCGGCATTCAGTACAACTAGGTATGCCTTTACTGACGTACCTACTTATATACCTACCTCTACTTAATCAATGTTGCATTTCAACTTTGTAACTGTTACAAATACTTTATCTTAGCTTTAAATTGAAATAGCATCGCAAAACGACCTGATCGATAGATGTTGGTATGTCTTGATCAGCAACCTCTATTCGTTCGCCTATTTTAGCTCCAGCTTGAATAATAAAGAAGCAATAAAGAGCTTCGTCCTTACCCGTTTTCAATAAACACCTTTATCGATTATTCAGGCCGGCGTCCATACTTACAAGCTCTGAGCTCCGCCATAGACAGAGAGTTGGCAAACTAATTCCCGACACAGGCATAGCTGGGTATTATACCACGCGCGAGGTGCGGGCGCGCGGGTGGCGTAGGTGGCCGCTAGCCGGTGGCCGCGGGGGTGGGTAGGGGGCGTGCTCGCTGGCTGGCTGGGCGGCGCCGACCAATCCTCGCGGAACACCCACCCAACCCCGCCCACCTCACCTGCGCCACACCATTAAGCCTGCTTTCCTCGTACTTTTTTCACGGACCTCGCATCCGTTCGCTGGCGCCGTCTTTATTTTATTTTCTCCTTTATGCCTCCTTCCCGGCTCGCCTCCTATTTTACGCCCGCCGCCGCGGCCGCCGGCGTAGGTAGAAAAACCTTTTGTGAATACGAATGCTGTGCAGGTATTACGCTCGTTAGCTCCGAGTTCTGATATGTAAAGTAAATAAAGGTTCCTTTGAGCGAAGAGAGCGGGGTTACGGATGATTCGATCGCAGTATCCGATGTACTGCGAGGGGTAATTAAGGCGGGATGAAGTGTCCGCCATCCGGCCGCTCTACGCTTCGCCGACAAAGTTTGGTTTACGAGCGCAGTCGCGCGATGCCGGTAATAAACTTTTGACTTTCATATCGATCCGCAAAAAGTTGACGAGGAAAGTAATCTCGTTCAACCTTGCTCTACATTTTGTTTCAATGGCTCGACGACGACGACCGTATGCAAGTGTCCCTTCCGAGTCCAGGGTGAATGATCCCCACATCGATTAAGTTTAACTGAACTTGGAAAAAACTTAGTAGAACTTTGTTCGCGCCGTGTGATTAGGAAGACTTAGTTTTGAAGTGAGTTGCGAACTGTTTTTTTCAGTTTTGAAAGTGGGTGGCTCAGTTTATGATCCGGGTGAAAGTCGCCGCGGATCGATGAACTCCGCCCGGGGTCAACTCACTTGATCAAACTTTGAGGATTAATAACCGAATTTAATACGCGAGGGTAGGCCGCTGCACGATGCCTCTGTCTGCTGTTTGTCTCATGCCTAATTCATTATTGGAAACTAGAATAGCCGCAGTAAAGACTTATACTAAGTATAATATTTTCATCAGCCAGTTATTTAGCTTTAGGGTTAATAGCTACGAATACAATATTTTAGTTTCAAAATGTACTTAGGTTACCTATGTGTATTTATACTAGTAAGTATGCTTCTTTGTATGTATAAACTCAGAATTAAATACCGTCTTTCCACGAAATTCCAGTGACGTATGCTCAGCTATTTCGGTCACATTATAAGACTACAGTGCGAGAAATTGGGACAACTGACCATCTGTGCAAATGTAGGACACGTGGTAGGTAAACCTCCTATGACAGCTCGTCCAAGTTTGAGAGAGAGACTAAATAAAGTGGCTTGAAAATTACAAGAAAAAAATTAAGTAGCAAGATTCCAACCGAACAAACATACATTGCAAGTTAAATAAAAGCTTTTAAAAGAATTGCAGTCGCATTGTTCAGTCATTAAGAATCGTCCAGAGAGAGATGTCTATATAGTTCTTTAGTATGCACATTTTAATAGGAAAAATAACTGTCATTATTGCTTCTGAAAGTTCGCTCTGTAACACCGTGCGCGTGATATTCCTGAATCAAGAAATAAAGTGGACATAAAAGTGCAAAAAAAATCCATCAATGGATTTTTACAGTGACTTTAAGTGGATATCGCCCGCGTGTTTAGGTATCTCGATTTGACACAGGTACAGGAGGGTGAGTAATAATACTACCCCAATCTAAATCCACCTTAAAACATAAATCAACATACCTACAATAACGCTAATTCATATTATTATAACTAATCTCTACTAAGAAACTTGCAAATACTCGATAAATCAAAGGGATAGTGCTGAGGCATCGTTTCTTATTAGCCATTGTCTCGATAGAGGGTAATTAAACGGGACGATAACCATTACGGGAAGGGTAAACCTCACCAATATTGATACAATAAATATTTCTGTATGCTTCGAGATTATTTGAGATCTTAGCGTTTGCATAGGGTAGGACAGAAGTATCTATACATTCTTGTTAAATATAATATTGACCTATTGGCCTTTCAGGAGCATTTAGGGCCTATTGGCTTTAACTAGAATTGCATGGAAAATTGTTTTTAAGTTCTGTTGTGTGCATTTGTAGTAGAGTTATTTTCCTGCATTTTGGTAAAAATTAAAGAAGAAAATTCAATGTCGTGTCTTAACCTATCCAAATTTAAGAAAAATCACCATTGCAGACTTTTTTGACCACGAAATATAACTTACTTTAATTTTTCGACTTAAGTGTAGATAAACCTAAAAACTACATAAAATTCTCTTCTTTAATTTATAATAAAATGTAGGTAAAGAACTTAGCTACAAACTGTACACATAACAAGACAATTTTCTAATTTTAGCTGTAGGCAAAAGACATTTTGCTTTTGTCTTTATTTAAAAAATATTTAAAACGTGCGAATGACGATTTTCTTAATAATTTCCTGTCTTTGCACAACTGTGATGATATTACAACATACCGTAAACGTTTAATAACGCATTTAAATAAATTTCTATAGTGGTAATACCACGGGGGTAATGGCTCAACCCCATCTTAAAACGTTTGCATCGACTATAAAATCTTACATTAAAACGAGAATTTCTTGTACGGGAATGCAGTACGGTCCGTATTTCAAGAATTCCTCGCCACCGCTGTAAAGACGGTCCGAGACGGTTATTTTAAGGCCGATGTGAGGCAATGTCTTAAGGCACAGCCACATTAGAAGCGCTAATTGCTTTACACAAATGCCTTGCGGTCCGTCGCTAGGTGGTCGCAACTGTCCAGCGGCCGAGTTTTCTCGCCCCTTGTCTTGCGGTAGGGTTGCCGCGTGTTTATTGTCTGCAAAGTTTTTGGAAGTTGTTTAAACGTCTCCTAACAGTGTTTTATACATACTCTAATAGGAAAGAGCAGTGGTAAGGACCGTCCAAAACAAATTAACCGACGAAATGTGACTACAGCCATTTGAAAATAAACATTAATGAATGAGATCACGATAGTGCAACTCGACCTTATCTACATCTAAATTCACTCTCGAACGTTAACTTCATTATTGGATTTGTCCAATCTTCTCATTTGAAAAACATTGACACGACAGCCCTGCGCTTGCCCTAGGGTCTTCACACTGTAATGGGGTCCAGATTAAATGCGTTAAAGTTGGTAATGCCCTTCTAAAAGCGAATTGTAGTCGGCGGCAATGGTTTATAATATCGTTATCACAATGTCCAGCTTAGATTAGAAGATACTTTAATTTGTACGATGCTTTGCTGGAGAAAGAGGGTGGGAGGAATGTGGTGGGGGGAGGGGTTGGTGGAATGAAATCAGGACGCGGTCACTCCGAGCGTAGAAGGCTGGATCGCTCCGCCTGATTTTAAAGGATTTCCAGGAATTTGCGACGCGCTTTAAAGTAGATACGTGTGGTGAGTTGAGACTTCGAAATGCTTTTGGGGTAACTTGATTTCGTATTTCAGATTCTATTCATTTTATACATTTTTTTTATTTTGCTCTCACATTTCATTTTCTTGCAGAAAGATTATCTAAAAGATTTTTTCACTACCGTGAATATGTATGTAGACAAGAGTGTGTCTAAAACAAATGGGTTTTTACTGGCTAGATAAAGTTTGAAACACAATTTGCGACTGAGTCGACAAGCGGGTCCAAATCAAACACGTAACTCCTTTGAGACTACGGGGTCGACATATGAATGAAACCGCATTTCTATCCACCACTGAATTATTACGAAAAATATCTCAATCATTTTCCAAAACGTTATTAGATTTTGAATTAGATCTAATATTTTCAGCAATTTGTAGTTAAAGACTTTGGGATTCTATGTACAATCAGACTTCAAAAATACGGGCTCACCGTAGAGTTCATGATATGATTTCAGTTATGTAATAAAATAGTCATTATTTAAAATTAAAGTCCTTTAACTCAAGCTGGATTTTGCCCAGCTTGAGTTATTTTAGAACTCTACGGTGAGTATCCACTTTTGCTGCGGTAGAGTTTCTTTGTTGCGTCTTGTTTGCGTGGTGTGGTGCAAAGGTGTGGCCCTTCTAAACGGTGGCACACGGCTCCTTGGAGAATTATTGGATTTGTTTTATTTTCGTTTTTAGTTATGTAACTTTAGGTTCTTAATTAGGTATTTTAATTGTTCTGTTTACCTTGTGTTTGTCTGTCGTGTGTTTTTGAGCGGTTTCGTACCTCAAAAGGTAAAAAGGAACCCTTATAAGATCTTTCTCTTGTCCGTCTGTCTGTCTGTCCGTGTGTCAACACCGATTTTCTCAAGAACGGGTAGTCCTCTTAATATCTATATTAGTATGTATCAATAACAAACTGAAGAAACTCTTAGTTCTTGTGCAACTGGGTAACGTTCATCGTCTTGATACTTTTCATCGCATCGTTATTGAATTAATTATTCTTCTAGACAATTTACGATTTATTTTATTTTTATTATTTATTTTTAGCAAATTCCGTTCCACTGCAGGGCAAATGTCTCCCCATTTAAGATACTTGTCACTATTTAAAATATGTGTTTAAATAAAAAACATACCTATCATTGATTTTCTTCTGTACATTGTTTCTTACAGCCTCTGTGGCTGGATGAGAAAATACTCGACGCAAAAGGTTACTCAGTAAGTCACTCACTGATCACGAAAACTCAGAAACTACAAGTGCTAAGAGTCTCAAATTTTGCATGGGGATTCCTTCTAGGACGTTAGAAATTTTGCGAAATACAACTTCTAGGGGGATAAAAATGGACGATAAATCAATGTATCTTTGCGTACACTAATTAAAAATACTACACTAAAAGTATCAAGATAGTATAGCAGAAGTACAATCAGAAGCACAAGATGTCCAATAGTGAAACGGTAGAGAGAGGGGGAAGGTTTCAAATATGACATATCTGGGAGTCGTCACCGCCGCAACACGACGAGAACTTGGTCTGTGGCCAGCACAGATTGTATACACACAACATTGTATAGTAGGTACCTACCCTACTAACATTATAAACATTAAAGTCTGTGAATGTGTGAGAGAGTCTGTATATCTTTATTACTTCTTCAAGCAAACCGACTACGATGTTTGGTACACTTACAGTGTTTTTGGTAATTATAAAAAAGCAGTTGAGGCCTATTATCTTAACAATCAACTTTTTTTCGACGACTTTTGAAAATTCTAATTTTATTTTCGAAAATGTTGAGGTTACGTTTACCCGTAAATCAGCTGTTACTTACACGAAGAGGTCATCAACCTTAAGATTATACTTGTTTTATGTTTTATCGATTGTTTTAATTATGAATACAATGTTTTTCCAAAAAGTTCGAATTATCAAAACTCGTAAAACAAATGTACGTAAGACAGCTATTTCTAAGCAACTTTCAACAATTAAAAGTTGCACAGAATAGCTTTTATTTACAATTACCAATGGCCTTGTAATAAACCCTTAAAAATCACGCAGGTATACACAGAAAAAAAGGTTGCATGAAACAAGAAATAAGCAATATTCTTCATTAAAGAATATTGCTTTTTAATTAGATACACTGCTTATTAATTAAAATCCAAGAAAATATTCTCTAGCGGATTCTAGAGGATTGTTTCTTGCTTCAAAAACCTTTTTTTTTGTGTAGACTTTTATCGTAATCGGGACTTATGCGAGTAAAACCATGGGGCGTAGCTAATATTCTGTAACATACACAAGTAGGTAAAGTTTTACTTCACCAAGGGAATATGCTTCGGGCAATCCGCGCCTACGCTTCGTTATTAGCGGCTATTGAGACATGACTATTTACTTAGACTCGTGTGCCCGATGGCGTTTTGAAATGTTTACTAGAATTGAATTTGGATTTGTACGGGTCATTTCGATTTCTCTGAAAGTTATTGTCTCTGTTGATTTGATTTGACTACATTTTTTTTAAATATATTTAGTACACAAGAAACAAATAAATAAATATTGCAGGACATTCCACACATCGCCATCTAGCCCCAAGCTAAGTAACTAGACTTGTTATATGGATGCTAGACAACGGATATACTACTTAAATAGTTTACTTTTGTAATTATATACTTATAATACATAGAAACATCCAGACCACAGACAAATATATAAGCATAAATACTTGTCTGAGGCGGGAATCGAACCCGCAACCCTGTGTTTAGCAATCCGGCATAGTGACCATTGTTCCAACTGGGTCGTCAATATAAAAGACAAAAAATTTAAAATGAAAATATACTTTAAGCTACCCCTTTTAACCCTTCAAAGAGTTTTCTGCCGACATACCTCGATGTTAATTTACTTTTAGTACAGATATTTCGAAACAAAATTAAGTAAGTAGGTACATACTGGTCTGGTAGGTACGTAGGCCGCCTATTTGTGCAACTTATACTTGTTGTAAAAATCAAATATCTAAGATGGAAGATGAAAAGACGAAATTGACGCCAAATTGTTGATCAAACGAACTTACCAGTGAAGTCTTTATTTATTTATTACTTTTACATAAATAGAACATAATACACAACAATACAATAATAGTAATAATTAAAAAAAAAAAAAAATGACAAAATTCCAAAAAAAAACACCAATGTCAAGCCAGTCAAGTCGGTCAAAATATCCAGTAACTAAATCTAAAAATTTAAACACGTAAACATCAAAAACAAAAAACCCGGTCCTCCAAGCGTCCCCACGACCCAAAGTCCCAAGTCCAGTGAAGTTCGATCACAATTAATATTGTGTTAACGACTTCCTTCGACGTGGATATACTGACAACTGACTAGAATAGAATGGGAGACCATTGCCCAGCAGTGGGATAAAAATGGCTGAGTATCTATATTATCAACAATCCACCTATTGAAAATATTTAAAAGTAGAAAAAAAGACAAACTTTGAACAGAAACTAGTCTTTCTTTTTATCATAAAACATACTAACATTTTCAATAACACCCCGACATTCTATTATGCACCATCTCTGTAGAATTTCTCTCACGTCACCATCCCGTCCAATTTTCAATAGCAAACATTTGGTCGAGTCTCAAATCAAATTTAAAAATATGGATATTTCTATGTAGATTCGACCCTCGGACGTAGGTATTTTTTGTGAAGTGAGTGTACCCTTAGGCGGTGACGCACCTATTGTGTGCAGGAACTTTTTAGAAATATAAAAAAATACAGAAAACACAAGGGAAAAAATAATGCTTTAAAGGTGAAAGGGTACCTGCGCTCTCTCCATACAAACGTAGTCAACTGTTTCCTCCCTGAATAATGACACTAGCACAAATATTTTTGTACCATAAAACCTATAACTGCCATGACTTTGCCCCTATTTTTTTCTAATTATCGTAGAAATTAAATTGACTACGTTTGTATGGAGAGAGCGCAGGTACCCTTTCCTTTTAATACACAAACACTTACACTAATACGTTACCTCCACCTATCTGTTTAGCAGAGTGTTCGTGAGGACAAAGCTGTTGTTTTTATCAAAATATAAGTTTGACCATAGAGCGGTAACCGAAATGTCCAATCTAACAAGGTGACTTTGGTCGTTCTGCAATGTAAACAGTGGTTGCCCGAACTGTGGTTGCAGATCTGCAGTTTAATACTGCTCGTATGACTGCCATTATAAAGGAGCGAGTAAACTTATAGGCAAAATGAATTAGAAAAACCCCTAATCCTAAAAATAATTATAAATCAAAAAAATATTTATTTATTTAGGCTAAACCGATTTGGATGAAAATCAACATAGTGGTAGTTTAAGGAACAGGATAAGGATATATTTAAGGATATTTTGATTCCGAAATTCCCGCGGAATCGGAATTTATATGGGTTAAACCACGGGGAGCAGCTAGTTATTCATAATTATTTACATTATTCAATAACTTTAGTTTAGTTTTATTACTTGCAAAATCCTACTAATATTATAAATGTGAAAGTTTGTGTGTGTGTGTATGTATGTTTGTTACTTCTTCACGCAAAAACTACTTGACCGGTTGCGATCAAACTCGTATGCAATATAGTGGTACAAATAGAGACTCGCACTAAAACTAAGTACTGTACTATGTCAGTCTCAAACTCTGATTTGTTATTTTTTTATCCAAGCAACGGTATCACAATTTCCTCAAAGGAAGGACCAATGATTCGAATTTATGCTTTATGCAGTGGAAAATGATAAATTTATTGCAGTCCAGTTCCTATTTGATGTCAAATGTATTGGATACTTCTGATTTGATTCTTGGATTTTTAGTTTTCGACACGAATATGCACCATTAATTTTTCTTAGGGTTAAAATATTTTGTTTGAAAATTTAGTCTGTTTTTACCTGACTGTGCGACGCAAAAGAGGGTAATGTGTTTATGTATGTCTGTTTGTACTTTTATGGTGCTTTTGAGACCAAACGCCTGGGCCGATTTTGATAATTTTTACGTCAATGGATTCTTCATCTTGTTAAATATATATTTTAAGAGGAAAGGGTACCGGTGGCTCTTTCCATACAAACTATTACAAACGTAGTTGACTGTTTTCTCCTTGAATAATGACACTAGAGCAAATATTTTTGGTGCATAAAACTTATAACTGCCATGACCATGCCTCTATTTTCTGTTTCTTTTAATTTGTTTGTTCTTAATTTCTATGATAATTAGAAAATGAAAAAAACCAAAACATAGGGCATAGTCATGGCAGTTATAGGATTTATGGCACAAAAATATCTGTTCAGGGAGGAAACAGTCGACTAAATTTGTATGGAGAGAGCGCAGGTACCCTTTCACCTTAAAAAGTAACTGATTTGTTATTGTTCTTCTATAAAGTAACAAGTTTAATATTACATTGGTGACTATCTAATATAAAAAATACACTTTATCACGTTGTCTTCACTGAGCGCAATAAATTTTTTGCTCGACTGTACTAGAGATAAACAAATTTCAGTCCACCGAAGACAGATGGCGCCTCAGATCACGTAGGACGGCTCAACCCTTCTTGGATAATATCTTTAAAAGTTTCTCGGCCCCGCATCGCCCCAACCTCCCTTGGGTCATACGTTCTCTTTAAATTTTATTATTCTACCAATCAAAATATTGGGTGTAAATAGTAATTGATCAGTTGATTTCCTTTGAAATATAATTAAATTTATAAGACGAGCAACCCGCTCCGACTTCGCACGGGTAGCAGAGCATGTAATTTTTTTTTCTGACTTTCATTAGCCAATTTTTGCAGAACTTTAATGAATTGTACACATAAGCCTCCGCCATGAATCATTCTGTTCATTAGTAAAAACCGTATGAAAATCCGTTCAGTATTTTTTGAGTATATCGCGTTTATATATACATATTTAGATAGATAGATAGATAAACACTTTATTTGTACAACACACAAAACATTAAAAATAACAAATATGACGAGAAAGCTTATTAACTACGAAATTGTACAAACAGGCGACCTTATCGCTTAAAGCGATTTCTTCCAGGCAACCTTAGGACCTGGACCTTTACCTTATTTAGCCGTGATATAGACGCGGTTGGGAACTTAGTTTTATAATAGGAATAGAAATAGAAGATATTATGCGTCTAAAGGATAAAGATATAGAGTAAGATATGGATAGATGTGTTAATTTAAAAAAAACTTTATTTTTTCCTATTTTTTCCACCATCCCATCTATTTTAATCAGTAAATCAAACCCTTGACTGAACCTACACCTACATATCTTGAAAATCCAATAGAAATTTAAATAAGACATAGTTCACAAACACCCCCAAAAGGATATCCAGTTCAAAGACTGACGTTCACTTAAGAGTATTTAATCCAAATTTAATTTCACTGAAAAGATTATACACCGGCAAGATGATTGATTTAATTATCTTCCTAGACGTGTCCTCTCCTATAATTAAGGTTCATTACTTAAGCATCACTTTATTTTGACTAATTACTTAATAGAAGTAACGAGTTATTTCCATCAGAGAGTTGTAGGTAAATACTTTGGGAACGGAACGTAATAAACATAAACGGGTTGCGAAATGGTACTTAGTAAATATTTTAGTGAAAGAACTTGTTTTCAGTGTTTGTCCGTTTTAGAACATTGGGTCTGAAAACTATGGAGAGCCTTACGATCTAGGTTTTACTACTAAGGGCATTTACCCCCTTATTTCAAAACGAGTTTTAAGGATAGTCCGAGATGTAGATTTAAATCTTAGATTTTGACACAGATTTACTCGTGAACTATATATAGCACATGAGTAGGGAAGACTATAGTCTAAATACTATCCCTATAGATTATATAGGGAACTATAGTCTAAACACTTTTCTTTGAGATTATATAAGGATAGTGTTTAGACTATAGTTCACGAGTAAATCTGTATCTAAATCTAAGGTTTAAATCCACATCACGGACTATCCTTAAACCTCGTTTTGGAATAAGGGCGGGGGTTAGTGTTTATGTCTATTTAGTAAGTTAAGCGTTTTCAAATTAAGACGTTAGGACGATAGTGTCATTTTGCAATATTGAATACTAATAATAGAATAATTAAATATTCTACAGATTCTAGGCTCAAAATTGTTAAAATAAAACCTACCTAGACTACCTACTGTGTTTATTTTTGCAATTATTTACCTAGTACGTAAGTAAATAGTCGTATCGTTATATTAATAATAATAGTATAGTAGTAGCTTTTGCAATTATTTGCCTTTAATTGCAATCCGGAGTGAGTTTGTCAGAAATATTAAAGGCAACTTGCATTGTGTTAGCCAACCGGGGTTACCCAACTTTATTGATACTAACTCGTTGGACCAACCTTGGAAAACAAAATATCACTATGACGATATGATTTCTACTAAGGTTACCTACAAAGCGCTTGCTTACCAACGAAATAATATTTTCGATATCTGAATGAATTCCAACTGAAATTTTCTCGAGTCGTTTTCAGAACCACACCTCGGCAGAAATAGGTCAAAGATCTCTCCCCCAAAGGGAAACTGTGATAAAACTTCGTACAACTTTTGTTTTGAGCGTCTTGCGAGAGCCATGAAACAAAGCGTAATTTATTATGAGCAGAAAAAATGCATCATGAATTATACTGAAAAAAAGGAGTTGTTAAATTAAGCGAAATTAATTAAAGTTTCTAGGTTGTAAAAGGAACATGAAATATTAGATCGTAATAAATGATGATGATAGACGAAGTTAAAACCGGCGCGGGCGTTGAAATATTTTTGTACTTCTACAAAAACCAGAGACTTACCAAACCTATCCTTGCCCAACCTTGCATTTGTGCATCTTCGTGTTCTATGTGCATTTCTTTTTTGTACAAATAAAGTTATCTATCTGGTTGAAGACCGTAAAAAAAGAAGCATTTGTCCAGTAGTGGAAAATTATTGGCTAACAAAAATCATACAACAGATTTCTGTATTTTTATATGTGACAAGTTTCAGAAGGCCAATTCTCGTAAATAACTTTGTTCAAATTACATTTCAATATCATTTCGATTGCATTTCGATTGCAAAAGATACCTTACGATGAAATGTAATTTGAACAATGTTATTTACGAGAATTGGCCTTCTGAAGGCCAATTCTCGTAAATAACAGGTCTATAAGGTCTCTGCGATCAGCGGTTTAGGCTGTGAGTTGATCTGTCAGTCAGTCATTCAGGACAAAGGACATTTTATAGTATGTATGTTATTTCCGTATTTATAAATATAAATGAAAAGAAAATGGTTGCCTGTAAAGTCGGTTCACGGACGATAATTATACGTGATAACGACATAAGAAAATATTGATGGTAACCATAGCAACGATTAATACGTTGCTATGGTTGTCTTGTCAATAACTCACGTTCCCGTAACATGACAACGTTGATATGGTTACCTAAATATCTAATTGAGTTAATTAATTAAATACCTAATCACCTAGTTAAAAACTAGTACCTAACTTATCGGACAAGTTTATTTGTATACCTACGTATAGTAAGGAAAGCCTCGGCCTGTCACCGCACGCAATTGCAATGCCCGGCAGGGCTCATATGCGAACTTGTATGCCTATTGTAACATCTATTTTACTTACCATATGATGAATGCAAATAAATTAAATGAGATGACCTACCATGTCAATAACATGACACTTTTTTGTGAATGCAGTACGGTGTGCATCGATTTTTATGACGTTTTTACGTCAAAAATTCAAAGTCTGGCTGATATATCGTTGCACAACTCAAACCAATGCAGGAATCGACATACAGATAGCTATTACAATGTAGGTATTAGTTTAAAATATATATATTTTGTTGTGGACGAAGTTGTGGCTTTAGACTAGATTTTTTTTTCTAGGTACCTACTAGTTTTATTAATAGACTTTAGAAGTAGAACTAAAATATTAAAATTAAAAACACAAATAAAAATTAAATTACACAAATAAAAATAAAATAAAAATATAGGTACACATTACAAATAAAAAACCCCTTCCAGAGCGTCTCCACGCGACTTGATTTTGTACGTAACGCTATTATAGCTCTAAATATGTTTATATAGAAAGAAAATGAAGAAAAATAACCCCAGTTGAATGCAATCGGTAACATTGTATCAGTGGCCAGTGGCTCGGCCAAATAGGGGATATAAATGTGAATGGATGTTAACGTGTTTTTTACGACGCCACGGTCAACATATCGTTTTGTTTGCGACCGCACCGATATCTTTATTCCCTGTTCCACCCCAAATTTTCCACTCGTTTTTTGGGTATATTTGCGTTCGAGTGTACTTAGCTGAGTAATAAAATATGTATGGGATTGACTGTTTTTCTGATACGTATAGGTTGAGTTTAGTAACAAAAAGGTATAAATGTGAATTTGTGCAGTAATATATTTGATATAACAATTCGATAGGAATTTTTAGAAAATGAAGTGACATTTCGACGTTACAAAAAATACTTCAGTATCAGTAAAAATACGGTTTTTTTTTTTAAATTTATTTATAAACAAAAATAAACTTAAAAAACATAATGCATGCCGAAAATCGCAGTGATTTGACTGGCGTGCTGATATGTGTGGGTTTAGATTCAAACATTGCCTCTTATTAATGAAGAAATTATGTATGACATTGAACACAACGCCAAATAGCCACTTGACTTTGAAAATTTATATTTAAGACTTTTAACATGGTAACCAAACAGCGGATAGAATACTTAAATAAATATCCTAACTAATATTATAAATCCAAAGGTTTCTTATTTATTCATCTCAAAAAATATAACATTACAAGCATGTCTATTAAAGATAATATTTATCAGTTCATAAACCATATATAAAACCATAATAATTACAATTCAATTGTGAAAGATACTTATGCACTTTAGATTCACAAACAAAATAAAATAATAAATAAATAATGACAATAATGAACCAAAACATTCAAAATTTAAAAACAAAAAACCCCGTCTTCCAAGGCGTCCCCCCGACCCAAAGTCTCCAGCAAGCTGGCAGCGTTCCCCCTCTGGATCGCTATAAACTAAGGTTTCTTTATTTATTTGTTTGTTTGCTGCATTTTTACGGTCAAACGACTGGACCGATTTAGATAGAAATCGGCATAGTGTAAATTTAGGGAATGGAGAGAAACATAGGATTTTATCCCGAAATTCCAGCGGAATCTGGACTTAACCAAAACAAAAATCTGAAGAACATACTAATCGTTTTGCTACGACGGGAATTAAACCCGTAGCCTTCTGCTCGCAGACAAGTGTTCCCCCACTACGCCACAGAAGTTCTTATATTTCAGAAAAATAAATAATAAATAAATAAATATTTCGGGACATATTACACATCGCCATCCAGCCCCAAGCTAAGCAACTTAATGCTTGTGTTATGGGTGCCAGATAACGGATAAACTACTTATATACTTTTTTTTTGTAAATATATACATATTATACATATAGGAAACACCCAGAACCAGAAACAAGAATTTATGGTCAGCATAAATACTTGTGCCCGGCGGGAATCGAACCCGCAACCTTCTGCGTCGCAGTCGGGTGTTCGCCCGACGCGCCACAGAGGTCGTAAAACATCCAATAATACATGATTGACAAAGGTAATTTATTTATACGGTATCTGTCGATATGGGAGGGTAGGGAATGTCAACATTGACTCGCTGTCGAAGTATTTGCACACTGAGAATTGTATTAGCACATTTTTTTGCAGACGTCATGAAAGAAGAAGAAAATTAAAAACACGTGACTTTTAGTCTTTTTCCACATCTCGTTCACAAAGTACTAACAATTTTATATTTTTATATTTTTGCCAGCTTACTTGGGACTTTGGGTCGTGGGGACGCTTTGGAGGACGGGGTTTTTTGTTTTTGATGTTTGCGTGTTTAAATTTTTACCTTAGAAAATAACTGCTGCAAAAATGATCAGTAAACATTTTGTATTAATTTCATGTAGGTTTAAAAAACTAGATGTAAGGCAATGTTTTGTTTTCAGTGTTTTTTTTAGTTGTATTTGCACAATTTCTCATTTATATATTCTTGTAGGTATTTGTTATCTAAATGTTTTGTAATTTTGTACTCAAATAAATATTTATTTTATTTTATATTTATCTAGAATTTTTTTTCATTTTTTTTTGTGTATGCTCAAGTATTGCCTTGCCATCATTATTTGGTCTTAAAATCAAACTTTCTTGCGTGCATGCAGTTTCTTCTGTACCTACATATAGTCAAAATAGCCATGTCAATATTTAGTAACTACACAAAAAAAGGTTTCTTGAAGTGAAAAAAGTTCCTTGGTTCCTAATTCCTTGGTTTTTTTTGGTTGGAGTTACGCGGGTGAAACCACGTGGCGTTGCTAGTCTACACTTAATATTATAAAGATTAAAGAACTCATTAATAGAATAGAATAGAAAAATATTTATTTTTGACATCACACGACAAAAATAAATATAAAAATTAATAGCCTAAAATATTCCATGTTTAACAATTGTGGTCCTTCGAGTCGGAGCGACATTTATATTTCTATACAAATAAGCTTGCGACGTTGCCGTCAGGTACACTAATATTATAATTTGTTTTTTTGTTTGTTTTTATGATTGTAACGAATAGTATATCATAAACCTACTTATGTCAAATCTACCAGAATCACTTAACGAATATTTTCCGTACATTTCTTTATACCCTCTCAGCGGGGCCTATTGTCATGTCGCATTAACGTGAATCGCATCATAACTCCCGATAATCTACGTTTATTGGCTTCGTATATGGTTTACTACACTCTTCAAATATTATGTGTAGGTAGACGTATATCATGGGGGATGATCTAATATTGGTTTTGATTGGGGGTTTTTTTTCGGAAAGATTCGGAGAACAATATTTTCCTCTCTCGTGTGATTTGTTTTAAAAAATTGGCAGTAAATATTTTCAAAGAAAATAAATGCATATTCGAAAATTAAAATTTAATTCGTCGTGCAATTTTTAACCGAATTAAAAAAAAAGGATTTTAATTCGTCGCGTATTCAAGTTTTTGACGTGTTAACGTCTAATAAAATGGAACACCTGCATTCACAAAAAAGATGAGCTCATTGTCACGTTCCCATTGTGTAACGTCATTGTCACGTTCCCATTGTGTGACGTCATTTTCACGTTCCCGATGTGTGACGTCATTGTCACGTTCCCATTGTGTGACGTCATTGTCACGTTCCCATTGTGTGACGTCATTTTCACGTTCCCGATGTGTGACGTCATTGTCACGTTCCCATTGTGTGACGTCATTGTCACGTTCCCATTGTGTGACGTCATTGTCACGTACCCGATGTGTGACGTCATTGTCACGTTCCGGTGACGTCATGTCAACAATGACGTCACACAGCACGCAGCAATATAAAACAAACACATGACGCGTGCTCGAATTTGCGACTTTCTACAGTTCTGTACAGATACTCCTATTCAACTGAGCTACATAACAAGTTTTCGTTTCACGTTTTGTAACGCGTAACATTTTTTCTCGGCAAGGTCCCTTCGCAAACCCGCAGAGATTTATTTACAAAAACCCTTATTTTAAACACCAGAATTTCAACCAGAAAATACCTAACAAAGGCTCGCTGTAGTACAATCACGAGCGCGCATTATACTAAAGACAATTCATTATTAGAGAGTCGTTACACAGCCTGTAATCGCCAGTTATCGCCCTTTTATAGCTAATTTTATGACCGAAACTATTCAACCAAGAAACTGCATTTGTTTTTATCTTGTCGAATCCTTTGTGAACAAATTACTTGGTGTTTTATTACCTATTCATTAAATTATTTGCAATTAAATTATGGCTTAGCTACTTTCAGATGAATATTTAAATAAAATGTTCCAATTTTAATAACTTAAGAATTATTGGGAAGTAAATAAATATCAGGTTGTATAGAAATAAAACTTCGTTTCAGACTCTATAAATAATGATCCTGAAAATTTGTAAAGTTCGCGAAACGTCAGGTTTTAACAAAAACATTGACGGTAACCACAACAACATTATTAACAAGGTAATTAACCGTACTATCGCATTACTTGTCAATAACATGACGCATGACGTCACACTTTTTTGTGAGTGCAGGTGTTCATCGATTTATAAGACGTTATCACGTCAAAAACAAAAGGCTATTAAGCGTCAAAATATTATCAAAATAAAAACGCATTTGGTGGCGTCTCGCTTTGAGAAATACCGCATCGTAAAAATAGGCCGGTGTTATGTAAAAAAAAACTCGATTAATATCCGTTAAAATAGTTTAATTATGAGTTAACTAGCGACCCGCCCCGGCTTCGCACGGGTATATTATGCATGTATTATACATATTATAAACCTTCCTCTAGAATCACTCTATCTATAAAAAAACCGCATCAAAATCCGTTGCGTAGTTTTAAAGATTTAAGTATACATAAGGATATGGGGACATAGGGACAGAGAAAGCGACTTTGTTTTATACTATGTAGTGAAGTCGCGAAAACATAGTATCCTCATAACTGGTCAAAGTTCAAAAGACTAATAAAACTTTTACATTCTTATAAACATAGGTGTATAAAAACCGAATAGAACCTATTTTCTAATAGAAATAATAAAGAACGAAGCCGTCTCACCTCACCCCATTCCACATTAACTTGTAATAGTTGTTTACAAGCGGTACTGACTACGTCTTTACAATATATTACGGTCTTGTCGGCAATAAAAAAGGGGTAGAAAAAAAATGAATAAAGTAAGAAAAGTTAAAATAAAAGCCCCGGAATATATACGACTTCCTCGAGGAAATAATAATGCTGTTTGCAATTCATTTGCCTACCTGGTTACCCTTTTTAACAACAAAACAACGCTCTTAGATTTGTTAGCAACCCCCGGCACGATTTTTCCTTGAGAAATTTTTATTACAACCCTTTGCTTTTCGATGAAATCAAAGATTTAATGTCGGTGCCGTCCGATAGGGATGTACCTACCTTATTGAAAATCTATTTTTATTATTTGTTTTCATTTTAGTATTGAAAATGTTAATATTATAAAAACCCTCTGTAGAAGAGCAGCACTTTTACTTTATATAGTTACCATGACGCGTCATAGTCATGTTACCATGACGCATGACGTCACACAATATTACGTGACACTTTTTTGTGAATGCATGTGTTCCATCAATTTATTAGACGTTATCACGTCAGAAATCGCAACAAATCGCACTAAGTTACCATGACGCATGACGTTACACAATATTAATAAATAGCTTTATTTTCAGACGTATCCATAGTAACATACAAAGAAATAAAAAATAATAAATAATAAATTAAATAAGATAGAAAAAAGATAGAAAATTTTGCGTTACACTTTTTTGTGAATGCAGGTTTTCCATCAATTCATTAGACGTTATCATGTCAAAAATAATAAATAGATGTTCTATCAATTTATTAGACTTTATCACGTAACAAATCGCACTTACCACCTCATTTCCCGCAACCGTAACGCTGACAAATGACTTGTCGCACAAGAAAAATCAAAGTGTAACAAGCACCCGGCTTGCTTACATTTAAAAACGTAATTGTAACTAACCGCCCCTTTCTTTTATTAATTTACCTCATCCATTTCTGCTAACCCCTAGACGTCCGTGAACGAAAAGAGTAAAACTCCCGGGTTTTTTTTGTAAAATATTCATGGTGTAAGCGACCTCTGGCGCAAATGTTTATTTGAATTTGCTTAAAATAATGGTTTAGAATTCAATTTATTAGGTAGTTTGTTTTAGAAAAGAAAAAAATATATCTAACAGAGTTATGCAACGCAAATTAAAAACCAGCCTCTTACAAAACAACATGTAAAAAAATATCAAAGAAATAAGCGAAATATCCTAAAAATACCACCCCCAAAGAAAATTAATATTAAAATAATCAGAACGATTACAAAAATGAGCATCAGTCTAAGTGGGCTTTTTGTTGAAACCATCAAACGTGCCGACATCGGAGCCCCGCATTCCACCGCGTCCCGTCTGACTCCGTTCTTTTTTAAATCCCAGTAACAAGCCAATAAATCCCTTCGCATTTTTCTCCCACAACCCTACGAAAAAGGCTCAGCCCAATTACATTCGAATTTACTTAACACCTACACGCTAAACCGGTTAATAAGGATTTTCATGCAATTTTCTTATCCCACCGGATATTGTGCCGGCCTTTTTTAATTTGATAATCTTTTTAATCGAATCTTGGTCTTCTAATTCGTAATTTGAAATTTTAATGTTATCTAGGGTTACTGCCGATTCGTACACTCTATAGATTTGGAAGTAGTAAAGTACTGTTGAGGAAATAAGTAAAATACCGACATTATTTGTAAATAAGATATATTTAAAATCTAAATGTAATTTCAATTTAAAAAACAAGTTACTGTACATCTTAAATCACGTGGTACAAAAATTGACACACAAATCAAAATGAAAAAAACTCGATATAAATCAGGGAGTAATGATCAAATTATCTAATATTAAATCATTTTAAAATCAACAAATATTTACATAGTTAAAAGTTGTTATTTTTTTAAATAAAAATATCCCTTAAAAGTAACAACAACTATTTTGAAGCATGTTTATAACAGCCTTAACAGTATTAAAGCAAATTATTCTAATCAAATATTAAATGAAACAAACAATATAGGGTTTAATTAGGCGTAGGTACGCTTTTATTGGTCAGGAAGAAGGGGGTGTTTGTATGGGTGACATTAAATTAAGTAGTGATTAAAAGTAGTTCGTTAGTTGAACAAACATCGGTGCAGGTAAACAGTTGGAGCTGGAGATTCGAGTTGGCTTTCTGGAGTACTCTTTTAATTAATTAAGTACATGGAACGAGTTGAGCAACTGCATGTTTATCTGTAATATAAAATAGATAGGACTTAGAAGGGGAGGAAGTTTGTTAGATGTAAGTAAATTAAAACGTTATCAAGGTATAAGTTCCTTCTACAAATTACCTACATACCAGTCTGTTTGATTCTCAATAAGTTATTTTTAAAAATGATTGGAATAAGTCCTACTAATATTATAAACTCGATATGTAGAATGTAGATAGCTTTAGACCTGGCTTGGACCTGGACCTGATAAGACGAAGGCACACATCCTAACTTAATTTTTAAGATGCTTCTAAGTGATTTTCGCACCGGATCAGTAGTACTACTAAATAGTTCAACTGGTAGTACAAATAATACTTTATTGTTTCTCTAGTACTACTAAAAAAAATACAAGCAATTTCCTTCGGGTTTGTTCATTGATAGTACAACTGGTAGTACAACTGATACAATGTACTACCAGTAGTACTAGTAAACAATCGTATATTGTTATTTTCTTCAAAAGAAGCACGTTTACAATTTGTATGATTCCAAACGAATAAAGAGTTTTGAGTTTGAGTTTGGATTCAACGCATATGCTACTTTTAAATCCGATATTTTCATTAGTTCTGGAGTTAGGTGGTTGAGCTAGTTTTATTTATTTATCCAAAATAGTTATATACCCCTTGCTATCTATGGATACATTTTATGAACACATCCGTAATATATTTCCCTAAGTAAGAACAGATATCCAAGATACCAATCAATATACATTACTTAAACTAAACTTTCCCACGTAACACGTTATCATCAAAGTAAATAAATTATTGAACCCGACAGGACCAATCTTAAGTCTTATTACAAATTCACTTTGGCCTGTAGAGGTTCAAAATAATCCAAGCCATTAGTAAACGTAACTTACTAATTACGTTTCGATAGTAAACACCGAACACCTGTATTTGGTCATGATAAGTCGTGATTTGGTTATTTTGGGTCGTTGGTGACCGGTGACGGTCACTCGATGCGGTCAATTGGTCAGACGTAATTTGTGAATGAAGTTTGAGACGCCGTTTGGAACCCTTGATCAGATTGCTGATAGATTTGTTTACATTGATTTTGACATCAATTTTTAATTCTCAATGAAATAATAGCATCATTTCAGGACAACAGATTGCTCGGGACTTTATGTTGATTAGTAGTTTTAAAAAATATATATTTAATACACATTAACATAGTGAACTAGAGTACTAAATAAAATATACAAGATAATATTAAATGACAAATTTGCTTGAACTAAGAACTCCTTGTCTTTTGAAGAGACATAAATTAAATATTGAATAAACATAATATTATGTTTCTGTGGAGGCATAAAACCATATTTTTTGGAGGCATAATACAAGCCACTTCTGTGTTTCAGGCGAAAAATAACTAATATTAGCTCGGGAAGAGCGATTTACTTTACAAGATGCGTTCTTAGGTGGTTTATGTAACTAAAACCATAATTCTACAAGTGAACATGTGTCTCGCGACCCAAGAACCTCAACGCAATAAATTCCAAATATACATTATTCAGATTCGTCATCGGACGGCCAGATTAATAATTACTACTCACGACAAACGCAGAAGGCGCCCGCGATTTGCAATACGTCACCAGTAAATATGGAAACACTTATTCCACAATTTATATGGGGGAGGGTGGGGGTAAACGGGACACTTAGCAATAAATCTACGCGAAGTGATTTGGTACAAAGTACTCGGTCCGCGGCGTAAGCTCGGTACGGTCAGAACATCTATTGTGGGCTGAACACCCACGGAATCCGATAATGCCTTTGAGATTGTACTGACTTTCCTTTAACACCTCTACATCGCTCGTTTCGCTGTATATAGCGGTGGATGTATATGTGTAGGTAAAGTAAATCGATTTAGTTTAATCATGCTATGGAGATATTTTGGTAGAGGATTTCAAGTAGATTAACCCAGTCTCTGCAATAATCACAAGCTGGAATTACGTCAGTTGATATTGTGCAAAGACATTGCAAATATAAATTATACAGCGAAATTATTATATTTTTTTCCTCATTCATATATTTTTATTAGAAATAGATTTTTATAAAAACATACTGATTCCAAATAATATACACTTATAAACAATAACAACAATATACATTTCTATAGAAACTTACAAATAAAAATCTATTTAAGTAGATATCAATTTGAATACCTTTCTTACTAAAATTAAATTTACAAGTAAGTACTATTTAAAATAATGTATAATTTTGTACAAAAAAGCAGATGTTTTTATTATTGTAATTATATAAATTGTATAAATGTAGGTATTTTAAATCCTTTTTAATCGACTTCATAAGGAGGAGGTTCTCAATTAGTCGCGTATATATTTTTTTTGTATGTTCAGTTCAGTTGATTTTAACTTAATTTACTAAACAACTATCGATAGGAGTCGATATGAGTACGTTCTTAAACATTATATTTCTCAAACCACTTCTCAAAATTTTAAATTATTTATCATGCAAAAACATCAACAAACAATGTTATTATGTCAGCGGTGTAGCTCGGTGCCGCATGTGCGACCCGACCTCGACTAAACTTGCTCTATAAATCAAGAAGTGAAACTATTTCGTAATTAGATCGCATTTAGGATGGGGCACAACACCTACCGGCTTCTTGAGAAAGCCTCCCAAAGGGTCCGAAGGTAAAGGCTCCATTGCCTTTCAAGCACCTCTTTAACGGCTAATATCCTTGGTAAATGGATCTCAAATATTTTGCTGTAATCATTACTATAAAACGATATCGTCTTGTCGGTCGATTCGGGTGATTAAGTTGACTTAATTCAATTTGAATTTTGAAGATTAATTTAAAATTAAAAAAAAACTAACTATTTGAATGTGTTCTTCATACAAATAGGTGACTTTTTTATTAAACCATTGCTTTCCCACTATAGGGAAAGGGTCTCCCCTTTCTCCCTATAGGCCGATAGCCCAAGGAGGTCGAGGTTGTCTCGATAGCTTTCGTGCCCAACCTCGTCGTCGCTGATAAGTTCGTCCAATTCGTTGTTATTTTGGTTAACATAACGTTGAAAAATAACAACAGCCTAAGTATTTCATTTGTAAACAAACGTTCATCAAACAGCTTTTACCTTTGTCTCTGCTATTGAATAATGTAGACCAGAAACAAATAAAAACAAAAAAAAATCCTCTTAACAAGGCGTCATTCCTTCGTCGCAATGCTTTTGATGTTTCATACTTAGTGTTTAATAAGTTGATCCTATTACAATGTCCAGGTAACGCGGCTGTCACAATGGAGTCGCCGGGACGCTAACGAGATTATAACTTTATTTCGTAAATTAATAAAAGTAGCGAGCCCCGTGTGTTCCATTCCTCCCCTAGTCACTTCCATGCCACTGACATTATTGTTAATTTTAATGATATAAGAGCGTTTTTTCGTATAAAATGTCGCATTAGAATCAATTTTTGATGAGCTTTGTAGAATTTTAAACTTTAAACCAACGAACGCTTTCGCAATTAAAACAACGGGGAAAAGCTGTGTGCAACTTATTATGGTTACATCAACAAAGAAAACCTTTTTGTTTATGAAAATGTACTGGCAGGCGATGATTTTTTTTTGTTGTGAAATCAAAAACGACAACAAAATAAACTGAAGGCCAATTCTCGTAAAAAACATTTTTCAAATTACATTTCAATATCATTTCGATTACAGAAAATCAGTTCAAAGTCAGTTTGTTTTTTTTGTCAAAAAGCGGAGTACTAGGGTATTTTGAACGGCTTAGAGGGTGTGTGACTCTACTCAGCGGGAACACCTGTTCTTCTGTAATAGGTCTTTTCGTGAAATAAATCTGTTCGGACTATCGATATTTTTTGCAATCGGAATGATATTGAAATGTAATTTGAACAATGTTATTTACGAGAATTGGCCTTCTGAATGCATTCGATGCAATATCTATGGCCAGAATAGACTTAAAATCGATAGGCATCGAATTAACTTGATATATTTTGTATATAAGTAAGCAAGTTGATCCCATCCGAGTCATCTCATACTAGATGTATACCTAATCTCGTGTTAATGAAACAATAAATTCGTATTCTGTACGAGCCGTCATACGTCCAATATATCCCGCGCTCCCCCGAAGACTGCAGCCGAGTGACGCGCGTTGTCTCTCATTAACTTAATACGTTATGGTTTGTACTCCGACAATATGTGCGAAATGAAATACTTGCTCTATACAGGGTGTACTCGACTTTAATCAGCAACAATTTTGATTGTAACAAGGCGAAATTTGTGCGAATTAACGGATGGATGGAGTATTCACCAAAATGATCATTTATGATGTATAAGAGTAGTGCATAACTTGAATAACCTCATTGGATAAAAGTTGGGTGCGACATTGTAATTTAACAGGCGCGAGAGTTTCTTTCGGTCAAATATCACATTCCATCATCATTTCGACTCTGCAGTATCACAAGAAACCATCACACCACACTTCAAAATATCTAGGTTATGACTAATATTTTGGTTATTTTTTAATCTGATCGGTCGCGGTTATGAGCTACCTCCGACCGAGCTGGCTCGAGGCGGTGGAGGTCGTCGCTGTCGTGGCCGACCTCGACGTGGCGAGGTCGAGTTTGTTGCTGTTTTAGGCTTTGTCAAGGACAAATCGTCGGTCTGCAGTAAAAACATCGGAAACTAAAAAGCCCGGATTTTTCATTATCCGGTTTTTTTCTTTTTTTTTTACGAAATATTGCAATGAAATGAAATGAATTAACATAGGCACTTTTTCATTTATTTTTTCCACCAGGTAGGTTTTTTCACCTCCTGTAAACTTAAGTTCTATGCACATGCACACACAATGTTTTCACTGCAGACAGGCGAAATAGACAAATTATTTTGACAAAAACAAAAAATTGTAATATTACCTACATATTTTCGGAACACCCCTTAGATCGCGCTCATCAACAATATTGCGCCTGTACAAACGAGTTGACGTAACTCGCATCAGAGGCGGACACTTGTACTAATTTTATGAAGATCCGCCCTAATCCTAATTCCACAATGAAGAGAGCCTCTCTGTTTACTTTTTGTTATTGTATTTTATTTTGCGTGTGAATAAGACATGCATTTTGCCTCTAAAAAAACCTTCCTCTTTATAATATTAGATTCTGTGCAAAGTTTCATAGTCGCTTTAAGTTTATAGCAAGTTCGACACATAACGCTTTAAAAAAAAACTTGAGCCGTCAAAAAATGGCGCCTATACAGGTTGAAGAAGTTAGATTTTTATTTTCATCCATGACATTAAGAAAATCTTAAAAAGGTATTTTTTTATTAATGTTTACAGAACATAAAAGGACATTAAGTTGTAATTAAATACCATTAAAACAATCACAAAATAGGTCACAAAATCTTAATTTGGTAAAATTAAAGGAACTTATTACTTAACTAACTTACATTTAATTAACATCTTTGCCTTATCATAATAGGTACACAAACAAGTTAAGATTCTGATAGGTATCTTTTGGTGGCAAACAAATTTCCCAAGTACATACGACTCCTGAATTTGCCCCAATTTCCTCATACAACATCAACACTTGCAAATGTTGTAATCTACAGCAAGCCATATTAGGCCCCTTACAGACGAGAGGTAATGAGCGTAATGAGCCTCACTGAGACATCGGACGCGACAGCCCCAGTCACGGGATTACGACTGTTCTGCAAGTTAAGATAAGCTTTATTTTGTATATTAGCTCCCACATGTCTTGGGGGAGTTGATTGGTCGGTTCACGTATGTTTCTTATTTTTATGCTTGCTACAAAGATTCCTTCTGTAGATTTTGTATCAATATGATGTGTCTTTAAAAAACTGATTTTATTGTAGAAAAAAAGACTCGACAAAAACAGAATGTTTTCTACAAAAATACTTCTAAATTAAATAATAGATTCCAAGTGATACCATAATCAAAGCAAAAATCTGAACCAATACTTTTTATTAATGCTAAAAAGACAAAATGCACTTTTTTAATAAGGATTTCAATCACAGATTAATAATAATTTGTGGAATGGCTACCATTTCGTAATCAAGGTACTCGTATATTTAATTCAGCTTCATTTAGGATATGAAAGAAGTTGCGGTACAAACCAATGGCCAGTAATGACCGTTGGTCGTGTCATAATACGGGAGAATGCGCCCTTGATTTCTGTGCTTCATCTCTTGGGACACGAGAATGAATAAGAGTTTATTTTTGTATACTGTGCCCCGCGGTTTCACCCGCGTAAATCTTGACCCCTTAAAAATATCGGGATAAAAGTAGTCTATGTGTAAATCCAGGTCTCCAGCTTTTTACATACCGAGTTTCATCGCAATCGGTTCAGTAGTCTTGGCGTGGAGGAGTAACAATCATACATACTAACACACACACATACTTATACATAAACTTTCACATTTATGATATTACTAGGAAGCAGAATATGTTTTGTGTAACTGCTTTTACTAGCTAAAATTATCCAGAAACATCTTTATTTGATTTGACCTTGTATTTTTTATTGTTTATTTTGTGCTTATTTATTTTAATTGAATAGCCAAAACGCTTAGTTAAGATCAAATCATTAAGCTAATGCTTCGTAGCTTTCATTCATCAACTGATTTAATGAAACATACTGCCCCCTATCATATCAAAGCTTTGTCCATAATCAATCTGTATCAACATCTGTCCAGGTAGTAGCTAATGGTCACTAAGTCGGCTGCGCATTGATTAGCGTAACGTACCTGCGAACCCTTCCCTAGCCATGATCACGCCGAATCGGCAAGATAGCTCCGTATTTACTTTGATTCTCATCGTTAAAAGTTTCCGAGGGCTGACGAGGTCCGTCGTTAGGCCTCTAATGGCCACCATTTGTCTTGTCCGGCCTCTAGTTGTGCCCGCTAATGAAATTATTGCCGCAACTATAGTAGAGGTTATAAATACGGGCCCGGGCGGACGCCACCTTGTTTCCTACTAATGGACCGGTCAAACTGTAAACTGTGTTATCAATGAAATTACAATTAGTAAAGGGGATAAAAATGAAGGGTCGGAAGCTTTTGTATACATTTTGGTTTAATTTCTTGAACGTTAAGATAGTGAATCTAAGGTTGTTATTTCGAATGTCTATCGTCCTAGAGTGTGATTTGACGAATCTTTTGTTTTTAACACAACACAAGTCACAACACAAGTCCACAACACAAGTCTAATTACTTAGTTTGGGGTTAGATAGCGATGTGTGGAATGTCCTGCAATATTTATTTATTTATTTATGTTTCCAAGCCAAAATAATATTTACTCTTCGTAGCTAGATTTATTACCAGCTCATTACATACCGCAGCACAGTGATTTGTCTACGTGTCCCTTTTGTCCGTCACAAATGACAGTTACTAAGTTCAGTATAAAGTTGGGCAATATGAACACAATAAAACGCGGTATTCTCCACAGATTCGCGAAATGTGTCCGCCAAGAATGCCATCTGCCTCGGACAATCAAAACTTTGCGAGGCATTTTCTGCTTAACGTCCACTGCTTGGTGACGACAGCTAGCCGGAGCCAGCCGCCGGCCACCCTGTCTTCCACAAACATCCCTTATATTTGTTTCGCATTGTTCTGTTTCAACATTTAGATATTTCCTTACAAAAAAACAAATAGGTAAACTAAGAGGTATTAAACCGAAAGCTTATAAACGTTTGTCAATATTTTATGCCAACATTTTCTGCTGTTTGATATTTCTCTTAGTTACCAGACGTAAGCTAAGTAGTCTCAAACAATACTTAGCGTCACCTAGAACAAAGTTTGAAACAGTCGCGGGTAACGAGCAAAGAATTATTTATTGACATGAAAGTAGCCACATCAAAAAACCATTACAACGTCGGAATACCGCAGAGGGATCCGAGTATCGACGGTTTTATACCCTTTTGTTTCAATGAAAAATACGAGTTCTCATTCGCAAATACCGTAATCTTTACATCAAACGGAAACAAACCTTGATATTACACGCGTCATTTGTAATGCTTCAAAGACATTCCGTAAGGGGAAAAAATTAAAATAACAAAGCGTACAATGGAACTGATGGGATTCGCAGCGAACAAGGTACCGAACGCACTTATACTGATCATATTAAATGTTTTTGACAAACATTCTTGTTTTAAAACTAGCGACCCGCCCTGGCTTCGCACGGCTATATTATGCATGTAATATACATATAAACCTTCCTCTTGAATCACTCTATCTATTAAAAAAACCGCATTAAAATCCGTTGCTTAGTTTTAAAGATTTAAGCATACAAAGGTAAATAGGGACAGAGAAAGCGACTTTATTTTATACTATGTAGTGATAGTGATGAGTAATAAACACTTTGCATTTCTTTTAACTAAATAATTAAAACCATTTTGTCGAATAACATTTTCTATAGACAAATTAAACTAAGTATTTCTCTCGATATTCTTTAAAAAATAATAGTTTTGCACCACATAGTTTGATACGCTACCACATTCTGTACCTATACGGAAATAAATCGAACGTCCGTCCATTCAAAATGTTCGCGGCGACACATGACGGATCAACAGACGCTTTGTGCCCATTTCCGAACGGTTACCTTCGAATATACGCTCCGAGTGGTGGATTTTAAACGCACACAGCCATTTCGTGCGCCATTAGTCTACGTGAAAGAGCCTGTGATTATGATTGATCGCGCCTCTCACACAATGCGGTGAGTTGACTTGTTGAATAGGGCCCCTTACGTGTGCACTCGGCTTATTTGTTCGAAAGTTTGTAAGTCGATTGACGAATATTTCTTAGCTTGATTACGCGTTTTTGTTAAGAAAATACAAACCTAGGTGATATTTTTTCTATCGGAGACTAATAATCTACGTAGTAAGGAAGTTTTTGGAACGGGAGCTACGTCAATTCCCATTATCTATTCCTACGAATGTAGGAATGTGTTGTTGCAATTTCGTAGAAGTGATCCAGTCTGTGTTATAAGCCTTAACCTAGGTTCCGATGCCTTAATTTCGATTGCAAAGGATACCCTCGAAGTCAGTTTTTTTACAAAGAGATGACTTTGATTGTATTTTGAGCTACTTTTAGGATATTTTTTGTGATCGAAATGATACTGAAATGTAATTTGAACATTTTTTTACGAGAATTGGTCTCCAGATTCAAACATTGCGAACATTCAAAAAAGAGTACATTGCGGAACATAATCTTTCACTTCAATCATTAGTTCCATACAGTCTGTCTACTACGGTACTACTGTAAGTAGTTACGAATCCAAGCCACTGGTTATTGAACAATCCCCAGACATTATTGATAATGTCCAGCATTCGGAATGTAAAATATTAGTATCGACAGTCGTAGTCGACTGCATCTATTGTACGAACGCAGTCGGTGCCAGCTCTACGAGTGAATTGAGAATAAGCATAGATTAACTATTGAGAACTTCGACTTGCAATGTTAATATTCTACGTCTAGAAATTCAGTAATAACAGCTTATATAGATCGGGCTGCTTTATTTATGTCTCATTCAAAAGGTGCTACATATTCCAATTGGCTTCTTGACAGTTTTCCAGAAACACAAAAAATTTTTTTTTATATATCTTATAATTGTATTTTTTTTACGAAAAGGCGTAAATAAATTGAAAGGCAATTTTTTTATTGAATAAATTTGTCCAACTCGATTTCCAAACAGTACTGCAGATGCTGACTATGTCTTTACTTTTATGTCTTCTGCGACTGTATGCGGGCTATTTTCCGCAATTAGATCCTTTTTAATTGGGTCCTTTTTGCGTGAGGATAGAGTAGGCTTGCCCAGCACCTACTACCCTCTAAGTTTAGTCGACCATGTCCAGAGGAGAGAACTTGTCAATACTTCTGGACCCAACCAAGCCGCGGTTATCATCACGATGTTTTCCTTCACCGCAAGAGCAATGTCAATTAACGCACATAAATTTTTCAAAATATTTTAATGCGATTTTTTTATAGTTATTATTTGCTACCATTTCAACATTTTTCATATTTTATTATTTCAACGGTCAAGTACCGAATTCTCTAGTAGCATAATTTTTATATGAATGTATTTAAATCAACAAAATCTTTTGTCGATTAATGTTGCAGACGCGTCTGCTAAATCATTGTTATTGCAAAAATAAAATATTATTCTCAGAAAATCTCTTCAAAAGATCTCGAACAACTTTTAACTCGGAATGTCTCGAAACTCTCAATAAATCCTTCGGCCGTTTGTATTGTAATTCGAGGTGACGGAAGCAATTATTTTTTATCGACACGCACGGACTGAGGCGGGCGGTATGGCGGGCGCGATCGGGCGGGTGGCTGTGACACATTGCACCCGCGGGAAAAACACACAAAAAAGAAGGTTTAAACGGGAAACTGTGTTCGGGATAGCTTCATTGTTGATAGTAATGTAAGAAGGTAGTTTTTTACGGTTTACGTTTGTTTGGATATAAATTTGTTCGGATGTCTTATGTTATAAACTTCACTGATGAGGACGTTATATGATACCGCATATAGCGAGCGATTAAAAGGAAATGTAGTGTCATTATCCAGGTAGGAAACAGTTGACTACGTTTGTATGGAGAGAGCGCAGGTACCCTTTCCTCTTAACTATACATTTATGATAATGATACTGGAAGAGATTTTTAACAAGTTTCAATATATTTAGTTAAAACTAACCCTAAATTCGAAAACACCTGCACTCTGCAACAGTGTGACGTCATGCGTCACGTTATTGACAAGGCAACCATAGCAACGTATTATCGTTAACGTATTACCGTTGCTATGGTTACCATCAATGTATTCTGATGACATTATCACGTAAAATTATCGTCCGTATATATACCGACTTCACAGACAACCATTTTTTTAGTAACAGATTTATGCCCAGAAATGGTCCACCATACTTACTTACGCTGGCTCAGCGACCCGAAGTGGATCTTGGCCTCCGACACCAAAAGCCGCCATTGCACCCAATTCTGTGCCACTTGCTGCCAATCAGGTGCATGAAGGGCTTGCAGGTCTTGTTGGACTTGGTCAATCCAGCGATACCTAGGTCTGCCAATAGGCCGTCTGCCCTAAGGCCGTCCTAGATACGCTCTTTTGACAGCAAACAACAGATTTATACCATATGTATGCCTAGAAATGTTACACCATAGCTAGTTAAAAGAATATTTACACGTAAATTTATTTCAGGTTTATTTTTCAAAGTTTAACAAAATAAGAAAACTGTTAAACGTAAATTTTGTACCGAAGGAACCGTCTCAATGAATACAAGTTGCCCTGAAGCGGTACGATGGGGACCGAAATGTCTTTTTTATAATCTGTTTACTTGTTTCCTCTCTTACGACATAATCTTTTATATCGAACTTTGTCCGATGTGTTTGCAGATGATATAAAAATAGCCGTGAATATATTTTGTTTTTGGTGAAAACAAATATATGTTTCTACTTCAACTAAAACGATTTCAACGGACAAAATCGCGTTCATTTATTTATATACTTTTCTGGGAACACCGTGTTAGAAATTCTTACCAAACAAAATATGAACTACTTAAGCCATTAAACTATTTATTTTCCATACACAAACACATACTTAGATACATTTAATAAAGTACACATAAGTCATTAAACGAACTGAATTGGCTCGGTATCTGAAAGCCACCGAATTATTGTATCACAAAACTGTAAAAACGAAAAGTCTAAAACCGGACTAAGCGACCGAACTACTGAGAATGCCCGAATTGGCCCACTGTTTAAAAGCCCAAATATCTATCAGACTTATTAGTCCAGACCGGTCGTAGTGCGCCACCGAACTGTCGAGATAAAAATGTTGTATGTAAAGTCGGTTTACGGACAATACCAATTACAATATCAATTACGTCAGAAGAAAACAATGAAAAATTGAGATTTTTTACTTATATTGTTTTTTTCCAATTTTTTTTTCCTCTATATTTTTTTTTCTTAAAATAAGTCTTCTATTCGTCACTCGTCACCATAACACAAGCCCAGATGAACGATATTATTACTAAATACTATCATGTTACCATGACATCATGCGTCCCGTTCCGGGTACGGGACGCGTCATGTTATCGAAACATGACACTTTTGTGTAATCACTAGACATTATCACGTCAAAAGTCCAGGACCGAACTAAGTAACTAAACTACTCAGAACGCCCCCTCCTACATGCTATTGCAGAAAAATATTCCCTATTTTTATACCCTAGCTTTACGATACAGGTATTATTGCACGGTTAATTCACCGTACAACTCGAAACGTTTAACAAAGTTTAACTGAACATAAAATTTTATTAACCCATATATGAAATAGTGAGACAATTCTGCCTCCAATTCGCCAAGTTTCTCGAGTCATTAGACGCATTTTTATTATACTATGACGATAAACATGTCGTAAGATATCGACTGAAAACATTCATAGAATTAGTTCCCCTAATGTTACGATTCGATTATTAAGTTTAATGTATTCGATTATCGAGGTTTGTTCCGTTTTTATTACTCTATTATTATTTTAGTGCTTACAATTATACGACAGGTTTTTAAGATTGTTTCGATTGATTATTAGTTAATTTTCTGACGAAATAGAGCAATATTATTAAACGCAAACAGATCCATATCACTATCACTACATTTGACGTACGTGTACTGTCTGTTACTGACGTCACCGGAACGGCCTCAACGGAAGACCAGCGCTAGTCGAAAGACTAGCATATCGCTGAGTTGGGGTCCGTTTTGCAACAATTGTTATTTAAGCTTTAAATACTTTGTAATCTATTATTTTGTTGCAAATAAATAATATTCTATTCTATTCTACATGGTATAAAACAAAGTCGCTTTCTCTGTCCCTATATCCCTTTGTACGCTTAAATCTTTCAAACTACGCAACGGATTTTGATGCGGTTTTTTTATTAGTTAGAGTGATTCAAGAGGAAGGTTTATGTGTATAATACATGCATAATATAGCCGTGCGAAGCCGGGGCGGGTCGCTAGTAATAGTATAAAATAATAAGGCGAATTTACATATTTTTCTGTGATAGATTTACAATAACCAAATACTTATCTTACAAATAAAAATTGTATTATTTTAACTACTGCTAGACTCCTTTGAAAAATACCTTCGAGTTTTTCAGTTGTATTTCTCTGAGAACACTCCAACATTATTTATTGCAAACAATTTTGCTTATACCGGGGGAAATATTGGTGTACACTTTTCCGTCGTGCATTTTCTTCATGGAACTCCTAATTTCTAATGGGCCATTTGCCACTTTGTCAATTGCTCCGATAAATCTGAGTGGCCACGGGCGTCTCGACTGATTTATTATTGTGTCTTTGAGTAAATTTCGCGATATTCTTTTGTTTTATTTTGTTTATGACTACTTAAAAGAGGTCTTGTCGTTGTCGTTCTTTGTGCAAATACATTAATTAAATTCTTGGTTATTATTTGATTTCGTGTAACATATAATTTTAATACAATAACACACTCACTCACAATACTATTTTACACGATTATTACATAGTCAAATGTTCATCAGTTTAGTACTGTAGACACAAAATATCTAACTGCAAATCCACTTTTTATAAAAAGGTCAGTTTCAAATTATATTGCCCGTAACTTTTATATTTATAGATATCTCGTGTCCATTCATTAAAAAACTGACATCACTGTCGAAGTTGGACCATGAAGGTAATTAAAATAGAAACGAATTGAAAACATAGATTGAAAAATGATTTTATTGAACCTCTACTTCGTGTATAAAGGGTTAAAAGCAAAGTTTCGACAACGTATTCTATTTCAGATATTACTTGTACGTCCTCACGTTTCATGTTTTTGACAAAATTTATTTTTAAAACGAATGTACTTTTAGTAAATTGTTACTGATGGTTATTTAATTGAGTCACAATGAAAAATAATTTTCTTTAACATTATCCCTATTGAAGCTCTATTAATAAAGTTCAAACCGAACGGAAAAGTTGTGTCTTTTGTTCAAACCTAGAATTAGTAACGTTTGTATTTCAATATTTAATATGTGCAGTCTATTGATATTCTACATGGGTGAGTCCATACCAACTCCATTAAAATTTCGTAAACAAAACATAGAACAAACAGCGGTTCACATGGCTGGTGTTTATTTAAGACCGCCGGCCGGAGTAATATCCCGCTCTAATTCTGGAACTCTCGCCAAATCCTAGTCTTTGATTCGCACACATCAGAAACTGACTCATTCCGACATGTGGACGTGCCGCTTGTCTTTATACCTTGAATTTTGAATGCGGCCGACGTCGGAGTTCGTCGGCGGTTTCGGTGGACAGAATACGCAACTACATTAGAATTGTAAAGTTGTTTTAGACATTAGCGTTAGTAGGTAGGTACCGTGAATCAGGTCCGTCGCTCCATTAGCGATGATGCTCCTAACTTTTTAATAGTTTTGGAAATTTAATTAAGGCGAGTCATCAGTCACGGCGCGGGCTAACAGCGGCAGCGTCACTGTTCCGGCTAGATAACATGGGGTCAGGAGCTACACCCGGCCGTGATGAATGTGCCCTTAGCAGACCTCAAATATGCCCTCGCTGACGGCTCGCTCAGATGTTTGAATAACCCATGCAATTAAACCGACGCTATGGTGGATAGCGGCCGAGTGACTCTGCCTCCCAAGAAAATCGATTCATCCTTAAGTCACGCTTCAACTTATGCGGCACATTATTCATAAGTTTGTTACTCTCTGGGTGCGGACGCGCGGAGGACGGTCTAAATGCAAACAAACCGCGATTCCCGTTATTAATCATTCAATGCTCCTTGTTATCGAATAGTGGTGACGTGATAGAGTGGCGGTTCGCCTAATTGTGATCGCCGCTAACTAGGTGTTGACCACCGTCGTCGCTACTCGCTAGCCACTGGACACTGGCTATCTATTATGTATAAATACTTTCAGTTGTTCTCAAACAATTTTGATCAACTAATCGATATCGTTTTGGATACTTGTTCTGTTTCGAATATTAGATTTAACTTCGTCCTTACAATATGAATTCGATGTATTTGTTACAATAATAAAATGTGAGAGAGATCTGAACTCGTTAGATACAAACATCTTCTCACTCCTCATTAAAATTTGTACGACAGCTTCTAAAATCTACTCTTTTCTCCGCACCTTCATTTCAATATACAGGAAAAAGTGGAAGAGCGATGTACGGGTACGTTCGGAGTTGGGTTGGCGAAACTTTTGCCTCCCCTGTGTGGGGGCAAAAAGTGTTGCCGACGGGTGGTAGGTATAGCTATGTTGGGAGAAAGTTTTCCGTGTTGCGGGTTGGGGAAGGAGACGGGGGGGGGGGGGTGTCATGACGCATGCGCTCGTCGAGCTGCCCGCAGAGCTGACGTGACAGTCCTGTAAGGGACTTTACTGCCGATGCAGGGTTTGCGGCTCCCGAACTAAAATCAAAGCTTACGTAACCACTAGACATCTATCTAATGGAAAATGATTTGATGTACGATTGGCTTCATAATTGCAGGCCCAAGGGAGAGCTGCAAAACGGCTGTTTTAAGAATGTTTTCAATACAAGCAAGATTCTAGGCACCTGCTTTAGTTGAAGTTTAAAGTCTTCTGACTCATCAATTTTTCAAACAAAAATGATTAGAATGAAAACATTCCAATAATAGTAATTTTCGAACTCTACCGGGGGCTGTAATTATGCAGCCGACTGTACCTTAGACTAAACATTATTGGTATCTAATTATAATAAATCCTAATTATTAATAAGTTTCTTTAAACGTACAAGTATATTACAATTACCTAGATATTACATTATATGTATTAGTAGGTAAAAAGGAAAACTAATAAAAAAAAAATTGTTTTTATGTTGATTAAAAAAAGCAATCTTTATTAATATTTTGTTACAAATTCAGCGAAATGTCGCTCTTCTACATGTCGTCGTAGCACAATGTTCGTAGAGCCGCTACGAAAATTTGTAGAACTTGTACGAAGCTAGCTTCTTATATCCAAGCATGTTTATTAACAACTAGAGGGTACCTACCTATACTATACTTACCAAAAACCGACAGACACCGACATACACTACAGTTACAACACAAAAAATTTCGAAAAAATGTTGTGTGAGTCAGTTGAAACTTTTTTTTGTTATAACATCTCTTATTATAATTACATACAGACACACCTAGACCAAGAGCGCTGTAGGCCTAATGTTAAAAACCTCGACTTACATATAGAAAGTCGTGGATTTGAATTCTGGCCGACCGTGCAGCAATAGATTTTGCCAAAAAATTACTGAACTTAATAACAAATTCAATATACAAAAGTTTTTGTGTGAAGAGGTAGCATACATCTTGCTTCACAGACCCAGCCATACTCACATGCTTAGCATTTGTAATCTAGGAATATAAAATTCATAATTCTGAATATCTGACATATAATTATATCAACGCCCACCTCAAACCAATTCATAGATTGGACTAAAATTTGGAATACATATAGATATTATGACGTAGGTATCCGCTAAGAAAGGATTGTGGCAAATTCTCCTACGTGTAAACTTTAATAATTTCAGTTAACTTTTAACTATTCGAAGACCACAACCTTAGTTGAAACCGACAGTTAAAATAAATCATTATCTCAGGCTACAAAGGCCCATAGACACTTTATAGACTAACATATATATTTTATAACAATAATCAAAGTTATTAATTCAAATAAACAAATCATAGTAATAAAATGACATAAAAGAAAAATAATACAAAATAAAAAAAAATAAAATAAAAATTACCCACCACCCAAAAATTCAATGTAAAATAATAACCACACAACAATAATTGAATGTGTTAATAGATGGCTTAGAACTATGTTAAAACGCAAGTTAATACGTTTGCTGTCTAAACACTCATTATACACATCGCCGAGATAATGCCGCATTCGCGGGCAAAAGCTAGTCACTTAACTTCACTACATAGTATAAAATAAAGTCACTTTTTGCGGTCCCTATGTACCTTTGTATGCTTAGATCTTTAAAACTACGCAACGGATTTTGATGCGGTTTTTTAATAAATAGAGTGATTCAAGAGGAAGGTTTATATGTATAATACATGCATAATATAGCCGTGCGAAGCCAGAGCGGGTCGCTAGTATCGAATAATTTGAAAAGTACGTAAACATATTGCCACGTCACAAAACAAAAGACAGACGCGCCGCCGTAGTGAACTTGAAAACGACTCTCGCGCAACTTTCGAACAGTATTTGTTGCGACTTGTTGTTCTGTTACCAAACTAAATTTGAGTTGCTAAACTAAAGTTGTGGATATTTAAAGGGAACTTTTTCTCGGAGTCAACGGCCGCCTCTGTTAGACAGTCACCCAGTTTCGGTACGTCGAGTTATGGCACTTGTTTCAAACTACTTGGTATCTCGGACCAGAGGGCTAGCCCGCTGGCCCGCTGGCTCGCTGCATGGAGGTCATGGCGCTAATTCGACCTTGCTTACAACTTCAATGAAGTTACAATAGTTTGTTGTTTGTAATTGTTACGATCGATGTTTTACTACTTGTTTTCGGGGGCTATTGTTTGGATTGTTTTGAGTTTTGTTCTGTTGTGTTGGATGTTTTATTTTAGGGGTATTTTTAGTGTGTAATTTGATAATGGCGTGATTATTTCGACTATTATATGAATTATTATAAGATCCGAATAATATCAGCAACGTTCAAGAGTCGACTTAAAAAATTGTTGATAGAACACACTTTTTATACCTACTTTCAACGAATTCCTGGAAATACCTTTATCGACACACCTAGATAAATAAAATGTATCACTTTTGTAAATATTTTATTCTAAAACCTAAAATCTTTACTCATATTAATATATACCTAATATAATAAATATTATTAGGTATATTAAATTTATAAAGCGTAAAGATTTTTTGTTTTTTTGTTTGTAACGAATAGGTTTCGAAACTACTGAGTAGATTTTGATGAAACCCGGAATGAGGATACATTGATTTCTTGGGAGTAACAAAGGCTACTTTTTACTATAATATTTAATACTAACACTTAAGGTGAAAGGGTACCGGTGCTCTCTCCATACAAACGTAGTCGACTGTTTCCTCCCTGGATAATGACTCTAACACAAATATTTTTGTGCCATAGAACCTATAACTGCCATGACTATGCCCCTACATATTGATTTTTTTCCACTGATTATTATAGAAATGAAGATTTAAAAAACAATAAAAATCAAAATATAGGGGCATGGTCATGGCAGATAAAAGTTTTATGCAAAAAAAATATTTATAAAAATAGTCGACTACGTTTGTATGGAGAGAGCCCCCGGTACCCTTTCCTCTTAATTAAAGTCTGAAAATTGGATGAAAAATTATTACAGCGTTTCTTATCTTTAAACTTAAAACTAACTGACTAGTTATAAAAAAAATGTATTGTATGTATGAATTAAGTTAAGTGTTTGAATTTAAAACAAAACTGTTCACAACTACAAATCAAACCTTCGAAACAAATTGACCAGAAAACACCAACATTTAGCATCAGGCAACCTTTACCCGTTCTTTGCACCTGACTATCCAAATTAATTAATTATAGACCAATAAGGAAATATTAACCGACCAGTTAATAAGAGGATGGTACAATTAAATTGGAGGGGCCTTCGTAAACAATAATATATCAAGGCGATACTCTCAAGATGTTGTGCGCCGCAGCGATGTTTCATAAAACGCAGTTTCAGATAATTTATTTTTATTTATCGTTTATTTTGGTTTGTTATTGTAATTAACTGTCTTTTTTAACCGACTATTGCGAAGTCAAAAGGAAAGTTATATTTTGAAGTTATAGAACCGTTTCATGGAAAGTTAAAAAAATGATATTGTTTTCTTTTAGGTTTAATTTTTTTTAATTGTTGTGTTTGTTCATTATTTAATTTATAAGTTTCTATTTTTTATGTTTTGGTTTGTAATTGATATTAAATAAGTATGCGATTCGATAAGTAAAAGTCATTTTTATAGGAAATCCATTGACATTTTTTTAATAATAAGTTCTTTAACTTTACTCCTGTTATAACAATGTACAATACTGCATCATCTAGCCCTAAACTAAGCAATAAAATAAATAAATAAATATTACAGGACATTCCACACATCGCCATCTAGCCCCAAGCTAAGTAACTAGACTTGTGTTATTGGTGCTAGACAACGGATATACTGCTTATATACTTTCCTTTTGTAAATATATACTTCATATACATACAGACACCCAGACCACAGACAAATATCTAAGCATAAATAATTGTCTGAGGCGGGAATCGAACCCGCAACCCAGTGTTTGGCAGTCCGGCATGGTGACCATTGTGCCAACTGGGTCGTCAAAATCAAAAAGTCAATCAAAGAGATAAGTGGCTTGTAATATGGAGACAACTGATAGAGTACTTAAATATTAAAGTTTTCAGGTCTTGCTAACGTCTCGAACTTGACCATTATCCATCGGACTTTAATAGGTTAAAAACTATGTTAGTAGGCATTAATATAATAAAAATAATTAAAAACTAGATAAAAATGTATTAAAATTTCACGTACCGTGTAGACAAATTAATCAAGCGACCACCGCCCGAGTGGTTTTCCACGGCGGCCATCGCTCGATCAAAATGCCTAAACACACGTCCGTGCGGATCATCTGCCACCATTTTTAGGATGCTGTTTTAGAGTTAAAAAATAGATAAGTTTTAAAGACTCAGATCAGTCAAGATGATAATAGATCTAGGTACCCAAGTAGCACGTTAGTGAATTTTGGAACTTATTTTGCAACTGTAGGTAGCATATAGGTGATGCAAGAGTGTATGGTATTACTTAAAGATGCAAACAGCACTCGAATTTGCAAATGAGTAACTCTTATCACTAACGGTTGCTTTTGAGTGATTTTTGTTTCTGCTTTATTACCTATGGTAGCATTAAGCCGAATCTATTACTCATAGGCGCATAAAGGTTTTAATTTTCTCTCTTATAGAACTCAAAGAAGCATATGACATCTTAAAATCCCCCATAAAGAACTGTGCCCTAATAGGTGGTATTTTTCCCTCATTTGGCACCTTTAGTACTAAATAAGTAGTATATATGAGTTATTTATCACTTGTAGTGGCTCAAGAGTTATTATTGCAGCTCGTTTGGAACCTTAGTGTAATTGCCTTTGTAAGGTCGAAAATACTCTTATATGCCACTGTAAAGCGTAGATCGGTTCCATTTTTATCTCATTTAGAACCACAAGATCTAATTAAAATAATAACGGGTCGAGTGCGAGTCGTACTCACGCGCTGAGGGTTCCGTACATTAGTTTCATTCCAGACAGTTACAGACAGTGTCAGACAGTTCCAAACAGTGCCAGACAGTGCCAGACAGTGCCAGACGGTGCCAGACGGTGCCAGACGGTGCCAGACGGTGCCAGACGGCACCAGACTGTACCAAACTGTACCAGACTGTATCAGACTGTACCAGACTGTACCAGACTGTACCAGACTGTACCAGACTGTACCAGACTGTACCAGACTGTACCAGACTGTACCAGACTGTACCAGACAGTACCAGACGGTACCAGACGGTACCAGACAGTACCAGACAGTTTCAGACAGTACCAGTCAGTGACAGACAGTTGTACAGACAATTGCACAGACAGACAGTCCTCGACTTTACAAGTTAAGTAAATTTTACTTTTTTTACTTTATTATCCTTCACAATAGGTTTTGTACCTGTCTTGAGGATCCCCAATTCAAAGTAGAGACAGCAAGACCTGTGAAGTGAAAAATATCACTACTAGGTACTAATAAGTGAAATAAGAACTACAAGGTCTACTTTAAATCGCCATGTTTAAAAATAATAACCTTGAAAAGCATTATTTGTTTAATGATATTTTATTACAATAACATAAAACAAAATAAGTTTTGATAACTATTGTTGACAGTATACTTTTTGTGAAACTATAATGTTAGGTTTTTAACAACCAAATTGTTGTAAAGTATTATCTTATTTATTTGATCAGCACATATTTGTTAATACTTTTGATTAAATTGAAGGCGCATCAAAATTTACTAAGTAAATATACCATGGTTTCACGATAAAAAACCATTTGCAAGGGCTCCGTGATATTATGCTGCGGTTTATACGTACATTTTTAATACTCGCCAAATAGATGCAATATGGCTGTCACAATTAACACAATAGAACAAAGCACACCGTTTTTCGTTTGTCTCCGCCGAAAATAAGACTAGTTATGACAAATTGTCACTCAACGAATGAACGGTATCGCTTTATCGTTCAATCATTCATTCACAGCGCGCAATTCGCACCGTTAGTTCCAAGTGCCACTCAGGGTAACAATTCGAACTCTTATGCAACGCTTCTGCAACTATAAATGAGTTGCAATTTTTCTCCCTTTAGTAATATATAGGTTGCATATAAGTTCTAACCACCTATATAGAACTTAATCAAGGTGGATTTTATTACTAAAGGTTCCAAAAAAATACTATATGCAAGCTATTTGTTACCAAATGTGTTACTTGGGTAGCTTATGAACGACGCAAAATTTACAAACAATAAATTAAAATTAAATTAAATTAAATATATTTATTTACTCAAGTTACAGAGACTCATATTATTAGTAAAATACTTATTCCTATGTTAGTAATTGAAATAAAATAAAAAGGAAACATAAAAATTTAAAAATTAAAAAACATCGATAACATGCCATTATTTTTCAATTTCTACACCATGAGCAGTGGCACAACAGCGGTTTATATACTCGCAGTCCAACCTGCTTGCGATCATGGCTAAGATGGTGTTGGCACTGCCACGCATTTAGTCGCTGAGTACCTAAAACGCAGTATGCCAACTTCTTGTTTTGCCTAGACCTAACGAGAGATCGGCATATTGATATTTAGACCTATTGCGTTTTAGTTCATGTTCGAAGTAGGTAAATTGAGATTTAGTTATAGTGCGTATTAGCTCAAAAGCGAAGCAGGCGAATTGAGAATTAGTTTATAAGCGAGGTAGGCAAAGTACCCTACGCACAATAATTTTACAACAAACATCAAAAATCATTACACAAAAAGGTAATATTACAAATACCTACCTATCTATACATACCTACCAACAGAGTCAAAGCGAGCAAAACACGAGACTCTGTATAACCCGTATTTATGGTTATATGGCGCAAAAGTTTCCGAGCGTAGGAGCTAAAGCCATCGATTTTCAAAACTTTTTCATGGAAATAAACCTACTTTCGTTGTGTAGGAGAGTGAGCGTGGGTGTGTGCACCCACACAGCTAAAGGAGGTCACACGTTTTCTATGAATTTGATATAAAATAATTATTAAATAATTGTTGTTTTATTATAACACTTAATCAAATACAAATAAGTGTTGTTTTTTTGTTTTTCCTTTTTTTTGTTTTGCGCTTAAACAGGAATAAAACGGCGATTTTCAAATAGATGGAATAAAAACATATACCTAACATTAACTATTTACCAATATTTATTAACAAACATATATTTATCAGCAAAAAGAATGAAAAAAAGATATAAAAGGGATCTATTGTTATAGCTATCCCATATCGCAGAGCTTTGGAGGTTCGGACCTTTGGAAGGCGTGCATGGAGCCGAAGACAACACGTAGAGTACCCTTAACGTACCAAAGTATGATGTGGATCTCAAACCGATAACCTCCGGTTTGGATGCAACCAGATAGAACAATCAAAAAATTAATATTACTAATAATTAAATTCTTAATAAACTACGAGAGAAAACTACTAGGGCTATTGTGATGGGATGGTAGTGGGCTGGATACTGGAAAACTATGGGTATTATAGCACCTGCCGTAACAATGTTCAACAAATACGCAAAAATGTAGTATTCATATTATTTAACTAACTGCGTCCCGAAGCTTAACCCACGTAACAATTTTCTGCCCACCTTTTTAATTTTTTCTTTCTTAAGACCCTTCTCATGACAATAATATACACAACAAAAAAGGATTAGCGATATTGGTCCATATATTTTTTATCTAATCTTATCTTAATATATATAAATCTTGTGTCACAATGTTTGTCCTCAATGGACTCCTAAACCACTTAACCGATTATAATAAAATTCGCACACCATGTGCAGTTCGATCCAACTTGAGAGATAGGATAGCTTACATCCCGATATTCCCACGGGATCGGGAGTTACGCGGGTGAAACCGCGGAGGGCAGCTAGTATATGTATATAAATTACGTGTCACGTTGTTTGTGCGCGATGGACTCCTAAACTACTTAACCGATTTTAATCAAATTTGCACACCGTGTGCAGTTTGATCTAACTTGAAAGATAGGATAGCTTACATCTTAATTTATCCCGATATTCCTACGGGATCGGGAGTTACGCGGGTGAAACCGCGGAGCGCAGCTAGTGATATATATATATATCTATATAGATAATCATAACATATATTTTTAGATAATATACTTACTATAACCTCATCCAAAGACACATCACAAGTGCATCGCCCCGTGTACTACGTTATATTGAACGCACACACACATCTACACCGTTACGTACTTGTAATGGGTCCGCAAAGAAAACTTTTAAAAACTTTTCCAGCGAGGCAATATGGCTTGTGTTCTCAACCGTTATGTTTTATTTAGGCAACTGTTTCTATCTCCTTCTACCACGTTAGTGTGTGTGCTCGATCGAGCGGGATGCCCTTATTTTTATGATGTTCGTCTCTGGAAAAGCTTGCCCGGGATACGAAGTAATTATTTCTATTCTGTCATTGCCGTGTATTTTTTATGTGATGTCGTCATTTTTTAGGTGACTGGCTCCTAGTCTGGTTGTCTTCTATCGTATTACCATATGAAATGACTCAACTATTAATATGGATGTTTGTAGAGAATAAATGGACTATAAATATGACCAACTTCTCAACGTGGAGTGATCAGGCTGGCTTAACATAATCATAGTGAAATACTTAATATTTTCTATAATTATTTTACAAAAAAATTGTGCAATAGGAACTCCTTCGGCTAACTTGAATGCGTTAATTGGGTAATCCAATATTTGTTATCTCAGTGTTAGTCGCTTTTATTTCTGACAAAACTGTGTTAAAATCTGAGGTTATGAGACTAATTCTGGTTTGTTTAAGACTTTTCGCTTATAGACAAAACATTGCAATATTGCGTTTCGTAGTTCGTAGCACTTCGTAGCATAACCAGTAGCAGATAAAAATAATAACAGATATAATCCGTAGCAGATAAAAATCATAACAGATATAATTCGTAGCAGATAAAAATCATAACAGATATAAAACCCTCCAACCGCCTCCTCTAATAGAAAACCCTAAACCTAACTTAAATTTATTATAATATTATCATTATGTATGTTAGTCTGTAAGGTGTATATTTTATATGGGTCTGTACTTATTTATAAGGCTGTTACCTGAAATAAAAATTATATTATATTATTATTATAATCCGTAGCAGATAAAAATCATAACAGATATAATCCGTAGCAGATAAAAATCATAACAGATAAAACTCGTAGCAGACCAAAATAATGAAAATGTTTTTGTAGTATTTTATATCTTAAAACCTTATTTTTATGACGACCTCTGTGTCTCTATGAAGGTTATTGGTTCGATACTTATGTACTGATATTTGTTTCTAGTCTGGGTGGTTCTTTACAAAAATAACAGAAGGTAATCATTGTTTACCTTGAAACTCGATGGCGCTGTGTGCAATGTCCTGCAATATTTTTATTTTTATGGTTTTATAGTTTTACCAACAAAAATGCTAGGGGTATTTGAAGAATGCAGTCTCACGGCAGTCGTTTATCAAGATCGCCGTCTGATTGGAGGCGAGGGGTCTCAGCTGCGTTTTATTGGCGAATTACCACGCACCATTCAAATTTTAATTTATATTTCTCGCGTCATACTCAAAAATTGAGATTCGATTCTTTTTGAAATAAGATTTATTTATAGCCATAATTTTTTTAAGGTATATCTGACTCAATGACTTGACACAAAGTTGTACGAAAAAAAAGCTCTAATCTAGATATTTTTATATAGCGCCACCAACTTTAATCTATGCTATTCAGGATTCCATTTAGCTCGGCTAAGTGGTCGTTTAGGAGTTGGAAAACCTTTGATCCTAAAATTCCCTCGGGATCGGGACTAACGCAGGCGAAAGCAAGGGGCGCAGCTAGTATCTATGTGAATATTAAAAAAGTTAATATTACTAATATATTCTTATATCATACGAAAGGCCAATTCACGGTGCACAAAAAGGTATTGAACCGTTAAATCAGGAAATTCACAGCAGAAAGTACGAGTCACGTAGCGCGGGAGTCAGTGGTGACATTCCTGTTTTATCTGCGGAATCAATTAATGACGTGAAATGGGGCGCCTCGTGCGCTCGCCGTGCCAGGCGGACTCCGGAACCGTAGCTCGTAGGCTCGTAGCACTTGTAGGCGATCGCAGATCTGGCTAATGCTATTTTTTGTAGCATTCGTAGGCGATAGCAAAGCAACCTGCTATTTTGACGGCATTCTGAGCAATACATTTTGGAAACTTATAGATACTTAAAATAACTAATAAAATATTTTTTATTTTTAACAATTTATTTTACCATTTTGTCAGCGTGATTCATATTTAAATAACACCTTTCTAGTACTAATAGCGGACGGACGGACGGACAGACATGGCGAATTCATATTTCACGGACAGACATGGTGAAACTATAAGGGTTTTTTGTTAGGACGACGGAACCCTAAATAAGTATATTTGACAGCGTACTTACGCTGTCTTGTGTGGTCACAGAAGGCCAATTCTCGTCTCGCAATATCATTCCGATTGCATTTAAATCACAAAAAACACCTTCAAAGTAGCTCAAAATACCCTCAAAGACAGCTTCTCAAGAATATTTTTGTAATCGATAATAGGATTGATATGGCAATGTAATTACAACAATTTTATTTACAAGAATTTTTATTGACCTTCAAAAAAGCAGTCACTTTATCCAAATGTAGCTTACGGCACCTAACTAATAGCTTAATTATAAAGTGAACATGACAAAATGTTCAAGTGAAATGTTTATTAAAAGACAAACATATTAAGGTACCATTATTTATACTGTGGCTGCGGATGTGGGCATCGACAGCGCGTCCGGGCGACGCTGCACGCATCCGGCGCTCGCGTTCCACGCTCAACGCTCACAGACAAATTATATATCGTTATTTTGTAGATTTATGTCACAGACATTCGATGGATATAGAATTGCTAAAGTTAACGTCAAGGACTTCTCTCTAAAGGCAAGTGTCCACTTTGTTCACTATGTCAATGGCTAAATAAAGTGGCTAAGTGCGACAACAGCCCCGTAAAACTAAACTTAGTGTCCACTTTAAATTTTTGTTGATAAATACATTAAATTAAAACCCGACTTTACAAAGTAAAGCATAATTAAACATGTAGAATTTGAAGTTGGGCAATTCCAAATAAATTACCTACATACTTATATTTGCAAGAAAAAGTACATTTGATTATAAAATTTTGCAAGGCAAATATTATGCACACTTTTAAGTCACAGAATTCTACTCTGACTAGATTATATTACTAAGAATCTGGGCAAGGTTAAAGGTAGCACATTTTTTAACCTTAGTTTTAAGTCCTAAGTCCTCTAAAGGCCAATTATACTGCCGTAGCTGTAGTGCAATATTGGTCAGATAGAATTTATGGTGAGCGCACACGTACCCGCACCGCACGCGCCGTAGTCACCGTTTGTATGCGCGCGGCTCCGGCTGGTGACGTCATCAGCATCGGCCTTGGGGATTTCCTTCGCTGCGGCGCGTGCGGTGCGGGTAGGTGTGCGCTTACCCTTAAAGGTTGTTCCCTAACACGGAAAAAAGAAGATGAAGAATAGGCTTAAGCGCTTCATCAGCAACAGTAGCGATATTTTAAGATTTATTGGTAAATAAAATTCTAAACTTGACCGCTCTATACTCTGTCATTCTCTTCTAAAACGTCGAAAGCTTTACGATGTAGGTTTTGCAAGCTTTGATTATAAAATTACCGTTGTTGCTCGTAACTTTGTAATGGAGTGGTGTTCAGTGCTCGTTAGAGCAGTTCCTCTTATGTTAAAAGCATGGTGGATGTAGCTTTTGATCTTAATAAGTATTTTATATTTAACTAGCTGCGCTCCGCGGTTTCACCCGCGTAACTCCCGATCTCGTGGGAATATCGGGATAAATTAAGATGTAAGCTATCCTATCTTTCAAGTTGGATCGAACTGCACACGGTGTGCGAATTTTATTATAATCGGTTAAGTGGTTTAGGAGTCCATTGAGGACAAACATTGTGACACGAGATTTATATATATTAAGATTATTGGTAAATAAAATTCTAAACTTGACCGCTCTATACTCTGTCATTCTCTTCTAAAACGTCGAAAGCTTTACGATGTAGGTTTTGCAAGCTTTGATTATAAAATTACCGTTGTTGCTCGTAACTTTGTAATGGAGTGGTGTTCAGTGCTCGTTAGAGCAGTTCCTCTTATGTTAAAAGCATGGTGGATGTAGCTTTTGATCTTAATAAGTATTTTATATTTAACTAGCTGCGCTCCGCGGTTTCACCCGCGTAACTCCCGATCTCGTGGGAATATCGGGATAAATTAAGATGTAAGCTATCCTATCTTTCAAGTTGGATCGAACTGCACACGGTGTGCGAATTTTATTATAATCGGTTAAGTGGTTTAGGAGTCCATTGAGGACAAACATTGTGACACGAGATTTATATATATTAAGATTAGATGTTGCATGTAATGTTTTAGGTACAGTCGGCTGCATAATTGCAGCCCCCGGTAGAGTTCAAAAAATACTATTATAAGCACGTTTTCATTCTAATTTTTTTGTTCCAAAAATTCATGAGTTAGAAGACTTTAAACTTCAACTAAAGCAGGTGCTTGCAGAATCTTGCTTGTGTTGGAAACATTCTTTTAACAGCCATTTTGGAGCTCTACGGTGAGTCTGCAATTATGCAGCCGGCCGTACGTTTCTCAGTCAATTTTAATTAATGGTAATTTTTTTATTGTTTCAGGTAAGAATCCGAAGAAGCACTCAATTGCAAAGCTATCGATCTCAACTTACACAATAAACAAGTAAACAGTAGGTTTTAAATTTAATTTCAAGGGAATGTTATCAATTGCCTGCATCTGTCTTTCCTGACGTATGCAACTTGGGGGTCATCGAGTCGAGCATCGAGCAAGTGGACAGGTATCCTCAAAGAAAGCGTGCTTCAACTTAAGGTGAAAGGGTACGGGCGCTCTCTCCATACAAACGTAGTCGACTGTTTCCTCCCTGGATAATGACACTAGCACAAATATTTTTGTGCCTAAAACCTATAACTATCTATGCCCCTATGTCTTGGTTTCACTTTCTAATTATCATAGAAATTAAGATTTAAAAAACAAAAAAAACCATAGGGGCATGGTCATGACAGTTATAAGTTTTATGCAACAAAAATATTTGCCCTTGTTTAATTATCCAGGGAGGAAACAGTCGATTACGTTTGTATGGAGAGAGCGCCTAGTACCCTTTCCTCTTAAGGCCGCATCGTCATCGTCACGTACCACCCAGCTGTGATAGATAGTGGTCAAACGCTGACTGAAAAAAAAAGAACTATCGGCAAATTCAATTGACATCATACGAGGTAAATGCGTAGGTGCACTAAAAATATATATTTTTTTCTGAAAATCAAATTAATTTATATGGTTAATATTGATAATGTCAGATCTAATTACATCAAATAAATAAAATAAATGTAAATTATAGTCCCATTTTTGAGTAAACTATCGACGCTAGAAATAACATTTTCCCCCGGGCGGTCAGCTCTGCCAGTTGAGAGGATACTTAAACTTTTTTTATTTTTAACATAAATATTTTTGTATTGTCACTACATACAAACAAAGTCGCTTTCTCTGTCCCTATATCCCTATGTATGCTTAAATCTTTAAAACTACGCAACGGATTTTGATGCGCTTTTTTAATAGATAGAGTGATTGAAGTGGAAGGTTTATATGTATAATACATGCATAATATAGCCGTGCGAAGCCGGGGCGGGTCGCTAGTACCTACATAAATGAAACAAAAAAATTAGGATATAAGATAAATTAAAATAAAACATTAAATCCCCCCCTCCTCCTCCTCCCCTCCTCCCTCGCCTCTGTGGCGCGTCGGGCGAACACCCGACTGCGACGCAGAAGGTTGCGGGTTCGATTCCCGCCGGGAACAAGTATTTATGCTGACCATAAATTCTTGTTTCTGGTTCTGAGTGTTTCCTATATTATGTATAATATGTATATATTTACAAAAAAAAAAAAAAAAAAGTATATAAGTAGTTTATCCGTTACCTGGCACCCATAACACAAGCATTAAGTTGCTTAGCTTGGGGCCAGATGGCGATGTGTAATATGTCCTGAAATATTTATTTTATTTTTATTTTATTAAATCCAGACTAGGAGACAACATTTATCAACCAAAGACAATGCAATTTCCTAAAAACCAAATAAAGTTAAAGTGTAGTTACAATAAATAGCAACATTTTAAAGTGCACAGCACAGTTTAAAGTGCACAGCACAGTTTAAAGCTAATCTCAGTATTTCAAGTAGTAGATCCTCGCCACCGGTGCATTGTCACGTGCGAACTGAACAAACCACTGCATAGTGGGTGGGATTCGAGGTAATGTTGTTGCTTTTACTGCTCTTAATAATTTTGATTTTTAATTCCTCTTTACAAATGTTCAGCAAGCCTACGACTACGTCCAGCAGTGGACTGACACCGGCTGATGATGATGATGAGGTCAGCAAGGGGTAGTGGTTTGACTACTATCACAACTGCCTGATGGTGGGTAACGATGTGGTTTAAGATGTAGCATGCTTTACTGTAAGATATCTGTTCACTCGCAATTTGAAGACCCCCAAATTGTATATGTACAGAATGCATCATAAGTCACTATCAGTTTGCTACAATAATACTATGAACAAGTATTGGACTAACGACCTTCTTCTAATAGACGCAAACATTAATATTTGAATTAAAAGTACTTACTGTGATTATTATTTTCAACATTTTAGCTGTCTTTCATTAGCAAAGTGGTATAAGCCACCCGCTACACCAACCGACATGGGTTCGTTGTTATAATGTTCAAATGGTGCTGCACAGGATTGTAAATGTTAAGGAGGTGGACTTTTGAGCGTCGATTGTACAATATTAAACAAAATCAGGAATCGAACCAAAGATTTGTTAAAAATATTAAACATTTGTTAAATCTAGAAAAATTAACAAAATACTATCAATTTGTACTTTATCAATATCTAATAGGATTGCTATCACACAATAGAATTAAACGATTAGTAAATCGCTGCTAATTTTGTTTTGGCTGATATTTCAACAGGTAGGTATAACAAAAAATTACATATCCAGCTTAAAATTAATTTTAATGATTTTTAAATTCCAGTACCTACAATAAAATAATAATCTCTTTGTGCGTTTTTTAAATATTTATTTGTAAAAATAAGTTTCAGTGTTGAATACTAGAGCATCAACGCGAATAAACCAAGCGATTTATTTAGTCCTGTAAGGCGGTGTCACGAAACGCGATCGCGGTTGCAGTCGCATAAATATGAGTCGTAATTAGCATTCTTTGTTAGTCTGATCTTTGTTACCTTACTTATGTTTTATTTCTACAACTATCCTTGGTTGCATGTTTTTTTTTGTATGAATTATGATTTTTTTTAGTGTAGAAACCATACTACCTATATTTAATATTCGATTTAAAGTAATTGTAGTCAAAAGTAGTTAAGTAACCTACCTTTTCTCAAATAACTTAATAAGTCGATTAATTATATACTATGGTTTAAGTCCGTGTTACTTATTACTGAAAAACATAGTAGGTACCTTCCCCTAATCCACACAAATTATAACAATAAAAACTGAGTCCTAATTACAATAATTATATTTTGTCTTAATTATATTCAATCATTCGATTTTCAGGTGGTGGACAGGTGTTTAACACTTTTGAAAAATCAACCTTTAAATATCCGCCTTGCCATCATTTTATTACGAACCCCCTTATTTTCCGTATAAAATTACAACAATAATTCACTTCACATGATAAATACGCACAAATTACAATAAAATTACATCAGGAAGTATACCGACATTTAGCATCACGTGCGTCGTCTAACTGCCGTAGATTAGGGCAGTGTTGACAGACATGCGTGCGCGCCGCCCGCGCCAGGCACCGTCCTATCGCGCCACCATCGATGACTAATAAACACAACTTATTACACCTGCCATACAAAATTCAACCTTTAACATTAAATAAATAGAGCTGAAAACAAATAGATTCGTCTATCGAATACAATCTGACGATTCGGTAATAACTACTAACCTTTCTCCTACAATCGGCTTGAACTCTATTTTCTTGGGTGTTTAGGGTATTTTTTAGTTTCTCAGCTGCATGTTTAAGTTTGTTAACTTATAATCGTGACCACTTCTAGTGAACACTTTTGAAGTTCACCCCCGAATTGAGCGGTCCGTGTCAGAATCGTGTATACTCGTATCTATCGACGCACAAATTTATATTTGCGTGGGAATCATTATTTTATTTCTTCATTTCCATTCCTGCTCTACGGTTGTATCGTAACAATTTTATTACACGAGGAGTTTATCTATTGAGATTTCTATTATTTATTAACACGCATTCACCTTTTGATCAAGAAAATATTTTGAATGGTAGTATTTTAAAGTCTGTTTAATAGAGTATCATCTATATCTTAAAACTATAAAATTACTGTAAGTTTTGTTGGTATAAAATCTTGAGTTGATAGGTGTCCGATTGTCTTGATTCACTACGGTAGAAAGATTGATTGTATCTAAAATAGTTTTCTAAAGCCGGTTTATTCGAAAAGTTTTCGTTATTTTTGCTTGAAATCCACCTGAATAACTGTGTAGAGGAACCCGACAAGATATTTTAGTCTCAAAAGTTTTATCTCAACCACCGGCCGAGCACCTTTAGATTACTCATTTCGCAATAGCCCAAGGCAATTAAAGCAAGGGGTAGTGGTATCATTAACCGGGAGTCTCAACCCGGGCGTCTTAACAAGAATATAATGCAATTTTAAAATAATCCCCGCAAAAAAGAAATTAATGCAGGCACCTCGCCGGATTCCTTTTTATCTCCTTAATTGGTTTTCACATCTTCCAGTTTAAAAAAAAATATCGTGTTCTTTGTAATCTCGGGCGATGTTTTAATAAATATAACGAAGTGATCTCGAACTTGGGGCTGGAAAAAATATTGCCGCCTTTAAATAAACCTTCACACTTGAAAGATCAACGTGGCAACCGGCGCGTTTAAAATTTATTGGGAAATAATTAAGGAACGACACCTTCAAGGAAAGTAATTAAACTGAATTAAAGAATTTTACTTTACTTCTAAAAGTAATTTTAATTTAAAATCAGGTTCTTTTCGTTTTGAAAATTTTTCAGTTTTCGTAATAATAAGCCTCGTGCTCTACACTTGTTCAAAAATATACACATACGAATACGTAAAAGGGAACCGTTTGAGTTGGTATGGACAAAATGGACATGTGATGAGAAGAGAAGAGACGCATGTAACTAGAAGAGTGATGAGTATGAATGTAGAGGGATGGAGAGGAAGAGGACGACCTAAGGAAAGATGGACTGCGTGAGACAAGACATGAGAGAGATGAATGTTAACGATGAGATGACGACTAATAGGAGTGAATGGAAGAAATTTACTTACTACGCCGACCCCAAATAAATTGGGATAAGGGCAGGAAGATGATGATGACTCTTCATACACTTGGTATGTAGGTACAGTCGGCTGCATAATTGCAGCCCCCGGTAAAGTTCAAAAATTACTATTATTTTTTATTTATAATATAATTATTTATAATTATATTATAATTTTTGTTTGATAAATTCATTAGTTAAATGACTTTTAACTTCAACTAAAGTAGGTGCCTAGAATCGTGCTTGTCTTGAAAACATTTTTATAACAACCCTATTGGAGCTCGACGGCGGGTCTGCAATTATGCAGCCGACCGTACATAAAAGCATATGGCTTAATAAAGACCACCGAACACAACCCAAACTACGTAATAAACATTTAATAAACACTAGAGTGTCCAAACATAATAAAATCACTACCATTCCGGCACTACAGTGTTATGTAATCCACTCATAAACCCTGCATTAATCCTTCCACTCTGCAGTGCTTGTGTCATCAACGGTAGTCGAAATTTTAATCACTCCTCCCTCCGGCCCGCGCCTTGCCCCCGGGCCCCCGTCGGCCTCTCCTTACACGATATTCCCATTACTTAGTCCAAAGCTATAATAAAATTTAATATAATGCCACGGGGCACCGGATGCGACCACAATACCACGCGGCTACGGACCATAACATCAAGTTTGAGATGGATCAACCGTGTTTTTTGTTTGAATATAATGTGTAATGAAATGGAAATATTGAAATAAAAATCTGTTCTGAAATGTACTGTGTCGTTATCGTAAATACTGAACACTCAGTTTTACGTCAAAATGAAATGTTTTAACGTTGATTTATTGAAAATTTGTCACGTTAAAATTAATTCATACCTACGTTTATTATTTTTATTTACTATTTTCTCAACTATAGTGTACATTTGGCTGGTGCAAACGTGGTGCTGCTTGTTAACTAATGTCGAGGACGAAGCAAGTATAATTTGTTCTTAACCACTTTTTTAGTTTTATAAGCAGAATATTTATAACTGTTTGTTTTCCAAATAAAATAAAATAAAAAATAATATTTTGATCACAATTTCTAACTTAAAACTAAAATTAGCTTCTATCTTAAAAGTTAAATTTTCCGCGAAATTCTTTATGAAAGCAATAAAATGTACCACGGTTTCTGACTCAAGCCCGAGGCTGTCGAAGGGTAACCGATACTGTATCTATTGTGAGTCCATCTTAAAATAAAGGGGTGTAGGGAAAATTGAGAAATGGACCGGTTAACGTTGTTACGGCTCCCTGGAGCCACCGGGTTAGAGATGCCATGATAAAGAATATTTTGTTTTTACGCTTCTATCATTGGATTTATTGCAGTGTCCGGAATAGTTGACAATTATAAGATCTATTGAAAAGTTAAAACCAAAGAAAAATTTCATTTTTATATCCACTTATTTCCACATACATACTAAGATTTTTTATGTAATATAAGACTTAGGTATTTCATTAATACTTCAATCACTGTCACTGTCCCACTGCAGGGCAAAGGCCTCTCTACCTTTCTTCCATTTATCACGATCGGTCGCCATTGCACACCAATCATTCCTATAGGAGTCAAAATCATCTCGCCATCGTCTCAATGTCTCGTCAATCATCGCCATCGCAATCAAAACCTTTCAAAATACTTACAATAATTTCTAGACATGCATGCTACATCTTCGGTCTCAATTAATGCAAATTTTAGTCCATACTTATATCAAATTAAATAGTGTATATCAATACACCTCATAATTTCTAAGAAACTTCTATCTTATTTATAAAGCAGCGTAAAAACAGTAAATTCTCACTTCGACTAATAAGTGCTTGCACTCACGTTAATGAGTTCGCTGCATCGCGAAGTTGATAAAGTTTTATAAAAGTACTAGAGTTTTAGCGCCTTGTAAACTCAGGATGTTGCAATTAAACTTTACAGCTTTCTCTCTTGAAGACTTTGAACTAATTACATTGACTTGTTTCAGGTTTACATAACCTTTGATAAACATAAACTTTAAAATAATATGGGATATAGCTGACACCTCTCAATATCTTACTATCTGCTCCTTTTTAGGGTACATACCACCGTACCTCAAAAAGTAAAAAGGAACCCTTATAAGATCACTTTCTTGTCTGAACTTCACCTTAAAACAAAATAGCAAAATATAACAAATAAAAATAATTAAGGAAAAATGATAGCCCAGTGCAGGCCAAGCATTTAAAAAACAAAACATTAAAATTAATTAAATTAAAAATGAATTTTAAATTAATTTTATTATTTTATTAAATTTTTTAAACAAAATTTTTCTATTATTTTGTTAGAATATGAATAGAGAATATGGGACATTTAATAAGACAAATCTTAAAATTTAGTATACTATTATACTTCTTCCTTTATCTTCACTTTACACATAATCACGTTTTTTATTTATTTATTTCCCAGGTTTTACTCTACTCCTCCATTATTTTGTTAGACACAGCAACAGTCGTAAATCAAGTACATTCGCACGTATGACTACGAGTAATTAGTTACATGACTCGGGTTTTTGTCTCTAGGCGTCTTTCCGAGAGCCATTTTCTAGGTTAATCAGCTTTAAAGACATTTATTATCATAAAAAATATTTTAAGGGGGAAAATTAAAAAAAAAATCTTGAAATATTTTTTTTTATCCCAGGACTGAAATAAAAAAAGAGAATTGAAATAAAAAATATATCTCGGGACTGCCCACGCACTGTAAAATAAAAATCAATTTCATCATATACCTATTATGAATATGTATCTATCTAAAAATGTATGTATCTAAAATTGTAAGGGACTAACTTAAAAGTCTCATATTGTTAAATTAAAAAAATATTTAAAATTACACCTTCTATAAAGAGAAAAATATATAAATTTCTTAAATAAAATTGAGGCTAAAATAATATAACTATAGAACAGTTATAGAATCCATTAACATTAGAATATACCAAAGTTTCCACTACCTTCCTTCTCCCGTTCCCAAGATTTAATACCACAGTACAAGAACATTTGGTTATTAAACCTGGTAGAAGAGGAAACTGTTTGAATAAAATTATAACAAATTTCGGGCATGCACCTTCCCCGTTTTCTGTAATGCATTCACGCATATGCAAGCAATGAGACTCTGTTTAATTCTATCTTAGACTGTTCAATGCTTTTAGTGGTTAACTTAGCTCTGCGTGAGGTTAGGTTTTGTTTTTAGAACTTTTTAGGATTCCGTACCTTAAAAGGTAATAAAGGAACTTATAAGATCACTCTCGTGTCCGCCTGTCTGTCCGTGTGTGTGTAACCACCGATTTTCTCAGAAACGGGTGGACCTAGCAAATTGAAATTTATACCAGACTAGCAGCGCTCTGTGGTTTCACTCGCGTATTACTCCGGATCCCGTGGGAATATCGAAATATAAAATAGCCTATAGCCTTCCTCGACAAATGGACTATCCAACACAAAAATATTTTTTCAATTCGAACTAGTAGTTCCTGAGATTAGCGCGTTCAAACTCTTTAATGTATCACAAACAAACTCTTCAGCTTTATAATATTAGTATAGATAGCGAACAGCTCCGGCTTCGCACGGCTATATTATGCATGTATTATACATACCGTCCTCTTGAATCTCTATAAAATACTTAAACTTTCTGACCGTGGGGCGTTTTAAACTATGCATGTAGCGATACTGACGTCTATTTTTTTCTTATTAATCTTAGAGGAACTTCATAAATATTGTAATTTTCTTGACTTTGGGTATTATAAAGGATGTTCCATATTGACAATGCCATTCGGCGGTGGCGACCACCGTAGCATCACTAATAGCGTTCCAAAGTAACACAAACACCTCGGTCTCGGCTAATCGCTTAATCAAAATTTATTCCGCACTTTGATTTTAAATTTGGAACGCAACATTTATTATTGGGCCCCTCGAAGCAACCCTTCGCGGGCGCTTCATTATCGCGGATTAAGACTGCGGAATATTTTATCGATCCGAGTATTCATTTTCAATTAAGCTCCAAGTATTTTATTAAGTTCGAGCGCGGAATTGATGAGTTTCGCGAACTAATATTTACAATGAGAGGCGTGCGTGGCTCGATGAAACCACCTGAGAACTTGTGGTCTCGCGATATTATTTTGCTTGTGTTTCAGCCAATACGTTCTATTAACGTTCGCTCGTAATTAGTTTTAGATTAATTTATGTTTTAGTAGCGAGAAATAAGATATCCTGACTGTCATTATTCATTATACGTGCTCGTCAAATATACCATTTTTTTAATAACACTATATAGAACAACTAGCTTCGCCCCGCGGTTTCATCCGCGTAAGTCCCGATCCTGTAAAAATATCTGGATAAAAACTAGCCTATGTGTTAATCCAGGTTTCTAGCTATCTAGATACCGAGTTTCATCGCAATCCATTCAGTAGTTTTTGCGTAAAGTAGTAACAAACATACACACACACAAACTTTCACATATATAATATTAGTAGGATAGGATAAACTAACAGTTATTTACAAATACCTATATAGGGGCGCTCTTTCACAAACGTTAGAAATTTGAAAGTGTTTCAACAATATGTTGATAGGAAATTAAGTGATCACATAATATCTGCAATATTGTACTAACGTTAAAGACAAACCAATTGAGAGCACAAAGCGAAACAAGTCAGACAACAAAGCCGCATAGAGAATGCTGTTTGAATCGATATTCAATTTAAATCGTTCAAAACAAGTCGTAGATAAATTAGATGTTCTTTCACAAAGCATTGTTTGTGAGTTCTGTTGTATAGGTGACTTCAATTTCCTGGTAGAGTGTATGCTTCCGCGCACCGCCGAGCCAACTTCGAAGGCTCTACCTCGTCATGGAATGTGATGCATCTATGCGGTTGTTGGGAACTACACGCTCGCGATACCTAGCAAATAGGCTGTCACTTTGTGTTCAACAAGAGCTTGCAATTATTTACTAATTCTAAACTATTTTTGGAGTTTTCTGTTGGCTGTCTTTAGCAATGTGACCAACCCCTTGTTTGGGCTTTGGAACAGTCTGTACATACATGCAAACAAAAAATAACAAATTAGATATTGACCAGAATATTAATTTTAATTTTGAATATCATTTTATAACTGTTTTTATTTTACTTTTATTTTATTTTTCATTTGTATTTCCAGGCTATGTGATATGGGTTGTTTGCCTGTAATAAAACAATATTATTTATTTTTATTTATTATTTTGATCTATTTATCTATCAGTCCTTATCTTCTTCTTAATAGGCATCTCTATTACAACACGCTCTCAGTCTAGTGGCCAGCCTAAAACACTACTCACCGAAGTCTTGCAATTTGATGTAATAACTTCTTATACAGGGTTATTGGAAATTATACTAGCAAGCCGTTGAGGGCTACTTCTGTGCACCCTAGCAAACAACTTTTGTTCTATAACTTTTGGAAATACGAAAAAAAAATGAAAATTTTGAGGTTATGTAAATTCGAAAAACAGCTGATTTTTAAAAACAAAGGTCATTCAGACTAAGAACAGTAGATAAAACTTAAAAAATAGGTAAAATTTTAAGGTTAATGACCTCTCCGTGTAAGGAACAGCTGATTTTCACCTAACCTCACCTCAAAATTTTCGAAAGTCGTAGAACAAAAGTTGTTTGTCAAGGTGCACAGAAGTAGCCCTCAACGGCTTGCTAGTATAATTTCCAATAACCCTGTATATCGATAAACTCCGGCATTCACAAAAAAGTGTGACGTCATGCGTTACGATACGTTACGTTATTAACAAAGTAACGATAGCAACATATTGAAATACGGTCGGCAGCATAATTGCAGACCCACCGTAGAGCTCCAAAACGGCTGTTATAAGAATGTTTTCAACACAAGCAAGATTCCAGACACCTGCTTTAGTTGAAGTTTAAAGTCTTCTTACTCATGAATTTATCAAACAAAAATTATTAGATTGAAAATAAAATATAAATCTATGAAATAAATTTTCTTATTCTTAAAAAAAAACATTCCAATAATAGTAATTTTCGAACTCTACCGGGGGCTGCAATTATGCAGACGACTGTACCTTTGCAAAATGGTAATGTGTCAGGTTCTGTTGACATGATAGGTATTTTTACCCGACTACGGCAAAAGGAGGGTTATGTTTTTGTAGTTAGTTATAATAATAGTAAATGAAAGTCCCCTGTAGTGTGTTCAGTCAGAGTGAGCGCGTACCTATGTAATGCGATCCTAGCTCGTCTCATCTCAGACAATGCGGTAACTCTTCACGTGGAATTACTGACAAATAAAGGTACCTGCAAATTTAATAGAGACTGTGTATTAATTTCAGAAACTTTCAGTATAAAATAGTTAATTTTAAAACAGAAATTCTAACGTGTGTAATGTGCCAAATATACCTAATTAAATATCAAAATTACTTCTCACAAATAGCTCGGTTTTAATGAAATAAACAAGAGGTTTTGGAGTTAAAACCAACAGCGACATAGCCGCTGAAATCACATAAGGCACGCCTGCTAGGCCACCGCAAACGCTCCGGAGCGGGTTTAGCTACGCTCATTGTCAGAGCAATACGCCTTTACGAAACGAAAACTTTTCGAAATGCCCCGAGCTTTTATTAAACCTACGTATTGCATAACTGACGGCAATGAGTAAGGCGGTCCTCGCCGCAACGGATTCAATATTCGGAGTTTGAAACTTTTATTATTGCAGCGTAAATATAATGAATGCAGGTGAGGCTGTTTGTCTGTGGATTTACGATGGCCATTAGCACGGCAATGTGAGTAGTGAGTGTTAAGACAGCGAATGGATTAACCCGCGCTTTAACTATTTCCACTAAGGTTGTGGTGTTCGAACAGTTAAAAGTTAACTGAAATTATTATAGTCTACGCGTAGGAGTTAAATTTTCCAAAATCTTTTCTTAGCGGATGCCTACGTACGTATTTTGGTCTGAATACCAAAATTTAGCTCGATCCATCCATTGGTTTGAGTCAAAGTCAAAATCAATTTTTTTTATTCATTTTGATGCTTAATACATTTGTACAAGATCACATAGAAACGTCTTAGTTAGTTGAAAACTAAGTTAGGATGTGTGCCTTCGGAACGCGCCCACCAATGAGAAGAAGGTACAAGAAACTCATGGCGTTTTTTTTTCATTTGATCACGCTTACATAGGTTTTGAAAGTATTATTTGAAATGGAGCAACTAAAGTCACGTCCATGGGTTCTTTTCATTAAAGTAAGACGAAGTATCATAGTACGCCTTGTTTCGTTGAGTTGTTCATTGATATATCGGTCAGTCAGTCAGTCAGAACTATAATTTTTCTATTTAAAGATATGAAATATTTACTGTTTTACACTACATATTTCGATTTAAAACTCGATGTTCTGACGATATGATTCATTTCAATTCACTCCCTTTTCTAATTCGAAACAATCAATCACCAAGTGCCGGAGATTATTCTCAATTCAATCCCATTACTTTATTATTCGTTTAAATTATTATATTGTTCAATGTGATAACTATAATATTGTAATTACAATAATGAACTCGGAGAATTTAGTCGCAGGTGCACTATTTCCGACTTTAGTTGCTATGGCTCTTTATTTGATGCTACATACATTTTAACCAACGAAAAAAACCTCAGGAGGTTCTAAATTCGACCCGTATATATATATTTTTATGTATGACTAGCTTTTTCCCGCGACTTCGTCCGCGTAGAAGTCGAAAATGGACCAACGAATCACGTTGTCCCATACAAATTTTGCCCCCCATTTTCACCCCCTTAGGGGTAGAATTTCGAAAAATCCTTTCTTATCGGATGCCTATGTCATACAAAGAACACACCCTCCAAGTTTCAGGTCTCTAAGATCAGTGGTTTAGGCTGTGCGTTGATCCGTCAGTCAGTCAGGACAAAGATTTTAATATGTATAGATCACCGATTACTCAAAGACGACTCAACCGATTGAGATGTTTATTTTTAACCGACTTCAAAAAAGGAGGAGGTTCTCAATTCGTCTGTATGTTTTTTTTTTGTGTGTATGTTACGCGATCATTCGAAGACGGCTCAACCGATTGAGATGATTTTTTTTGTGTTCGAAAGGTGATACCTCAGGGGTGGTCCCATAAAAATTTGGTGAGGATCTGATGAGAATCTTCGGAGTGATGAACAGAATTGCACCCGCTAGTGCAGCAAATTGCTCAGTTTTCGATTTCCACCAGTACAATTGGCCCCTAAACGAATAGTTACCGATAAATGGAATATCTGAAACCACCTTCTCATCAGAAAACTCTTCAATCAGTTACGATTAAAGGTTACAATTTGAAGAATTTAGTCGAATTTAGTCACCGGACTGGGTTTGAATGAATGTTGATAGAGAACCCTAGCTTAAATGAAGTTCTGATGAGGATCTTCGAAGTGATGAACAGAATTGCACCTCGAGAGTGCAGCAAATTGCTCATTTTTCGATTTCCACCAGTAGAATTGGCCGATAAACTAATATTTACCGATAAATGGAATATCTGAAACCACTTTCTCATCAGAAAACTCTTCAATCGGTTACGATTACAGGTTACAATTTGAAGAATTTAGTCGAATTTAGTCGCCGCATTGGGTTTGAATGAATGTTGATAGAGAACTCTATCTAAAATGAAGTTCTGATGAGGATCTTCGAAGTGATGAACAGAATTGCACCTCAAGAGTGCAGCAAATTGCTCATTTTTCGATTTCCACCAGTAGAATTGGCCCATAAACGAATAGTTACCGATAAATGGAATATCTGAAACCACCTTCTCATCAGAAGACTCTTCAATCGGTTACGATTACAGGTTACAATTTGAATAAAATATTCGCTTTTGCCTCGCCGGACTGGGTTTGAATAAATTTTGATAGAGAACCCTATCCTAAATGAAGATCTGATGAGGACTTCGGAGCGATGAACAGATCTGCACAGCAAGATTCAACAAATTGCTCAGTTTTCCATTTCCACTAATAGAAGTGGCCCATACACAAATAGGTACCGATGAATGGAGCCACCTTCTTATTCTGAAAACACCTTCTTATCAAAAAACTCTTCAATGGGTTACGATTAGGTACAGGTTGCAATTTGAAGAAACAGTCGCTTTCGCCTCATGGAGTAGAATTTTCAGTGACAGTGGCACTAAAAATGGTTAAATAAAAAATAAATTAAAATTTTAAAAACCGACTTCAAAGAAACCTGAAAACAAAAATTAAAAAACCTGAAAAGAAAAACCAAAAAGTGAAAAATAATCCATTTCGGGTCACTAAGACAGCAGATAACTTAAACATAAGTACTTACTTGGAAGTCGGACTGGGTGACACCATGTTTTCTTTATACCTCTCAACATTCAATCTAACCCAGTCCGACTTCCAAGTAAGTACTTATGTTTAAGTTATCTGCTGTCTTAGTGACCCGAAATGGATTATTTTTCACTTTTTGGTTTTTCTTTTCAGGTTTTTTAATTTTTGTTTTCAGGTTTTTTTGAAGTCGGTTTTTAAAATTTTAATTTATTTTTTATTTCAAACTGTTTATCTATGCATTTACATAATCTATTGACGACCCAGTTGGCACAATGGTCACCATACCGAAATACCAAACACAGGGTTGCTAGTTTGTTTCCCGCCTCAGACAAGTATTTATGCTTAGATATTTATCTGTGGTCTGGTTGTTTCTATGTATTATTTACTAAAGAAAAATATATAAGTAGTATATCCGTTGTGTAGTACCTATAACAAAAGTCTAGTTACTTAGCTTGGGGCTATATGGAGATGTGTAGAATGTCCTTTATTTATTTAGAGTTATTCAATACCGTTTAAAGTTTACATAAGGTTTATTGAGCTTAAAACTGTTCCGAAAATGATCTCCAACACAAATTCTATCCCCAACTTTGTTACACACCTTAAGATACTCCGAACAATATTTAAAGGAGATAGCCGTCACATAAATCAATGTAGGCCCGACTCGCATATTTCATACTTAATTCTTTCCCGTTTGAGAACACCCTGTGTGGTTTATGAGCCGTCAGTCTTTGTGGCTTGTTGCATGCACCTGTACGGGCTTGCCTTTTAGGCTAATAGTCTTTTAAACGGCTACGTCACGGAGTGTTTCCATTATCCTTATTTGGAGTGAAATTGTTAAATCTGTGTGGTAAAATATTCGTATCTGCGAGTTTCTAAGTTTATATAGTTTGAAATGTTATAGTTTTAAATATTCGTTGTCTAGCAACTATAACACAAGCCTAGTTGCTTAGCTTGTGGTTAGGTGATGCTTTCTGAAATGTCCGTCAATATTTATTTATTATTTAAGTACGTCAATTTTTTAAACAGACATCTGTTAAGTTAGATTTTTTTTATAAAATGATACTAAAATTTGATCAGAATGGAAAGCTATACCTAGGTAAGGTAATAGATTATTCTTTGTTTTAAACTTGATTTAACAAGATATCAAAACATCTTACTAAGATAAGGGGCTAAGAATGAGATGTTCTCTGAGGGCGATGCCACGTTATTGCGATGTATGGTAGCCTGGGGAACGCCGGCGTCAGTGCAGCTGAGATTCCGCTAAACACCAGATTTATGGCCTTACCTACACGAATATTAATCAATTTTCAACGTCATGTTTCAAATGAAATGCGTAGAAAGAGCCTTTTTGGTTTTATAAGATTTATTAAGTTTAGGGTTTTTTTTTTTCGAATTATTCAGACTGGTTCTGAATTCTAAAAATTCGTTAAACAGTATGTTTGATGAGAAATTTCATTTATTCATTCACACAAAAAAAATCACAATTAAATATATATATATGTATGTTTGATTGAGTAATTTTACAAGCAGTTTACGGAAAGTGATTCTAATTTTTCCGAATTAGAATCTTACTGTCAAATCTTAGATTAGTAAGTAGAAGAACGACTACTTGACGACCCAGTTGGCACAATGGTACACCATACCGGACTGCCAAACACAGGGTTACGGGTTCGATTCCCGCCTTAGACATGTATTTATGCTTAGATATTGGTCTGGGGTCTGGTTGTTTCTATGTACAGTGGTGGTCATATAATTAAGAACGCTGATATAAAAGGAAGATTTTTTCAAAATAGGACGCAAAACTAATTGCATGTATTTTTTTTTATTTCTCTCGGTATCGTAAAACTTTTCCATAATACCACTGTATTTATTGATACACATGATTAGCTTAAAAATAAATAGACAAACTTTTTACACTACTTCTAAACATAGTATTCCTATTTATTGGCTGGTCACGTAATTAAGAACGCTAAATAGTGTATACCTTTGTTCAAATTTAAATAGAGAACACTCAGTCGATTTGTTACTGTTGGTATAATTTTGGCGCCATGTAGTGCTGGAAAGATTAAAAGTCTTTCTTCTTATGAAAAAACCTTGCTTCTTATGAAAAAACAATGGGAAAAAATAAAAGTTGTGATAAATCTACAAGGGAAGTAATAATAAAACTTCGCCGAAAGAATTGGTCTTATAAAAAGATAGCCGACCATTTTCAATGTTCAAAAACGATGGTTTTCCACGCTGTAAAGCATTATGCTACGTATCAAACTACTTCGAATGTTCCACGTTGACACGTGGAACATTCGAAGTAGTTTGATACGTAGCAACGACTCCTCGAGATGACTCTCGAGGAGTCGTTTTTCTCTGTTTAGGTAAACAGAGAAAAACGACTCCTCGAGATGACCGAAACATCGTTCGTATGGCAAAACAAAATCCTTTTAAAGGGTCTAATAAGCTGAGAAAAGAATATTTCGGTGAAAACAACCCTTTAGCAATCTCAGCACGCACTATTCGAAGACGTTTGGTAGAAGAAAAATTGCACGGTAGGATAGCAAGAAAGGTACCCATGTTGAAACTTTGCCACAGGCAAGCCCGGCTTGCATTTGCGAGAAAGTATGAAAACTGGACTGTGCGACAGTGGAAAAATGTACTTTTTTCTGACGAGACTAAAATAAATAGAGTATGTTCTGATGGAAAACGATATGTACGACGTCCCCCGAATACAGCATTTGACCCTAAGTACACGAAAATTACATTAAAGCACGGTGGTGGAAATGTGAAAATTTGGGGGTGCTTTTCTGGACATGGTGTGGGACCTGTAAAGTTGATAGAAGGTAACATGGATCAGTTCCAATACAAAAATATACTGGAAGAAACAATGTTACCTTATGCTGAAGACGTTCTACCGGTTATTTGGACATTACAGCATGACAATGATCCAAAGCACACTGCACGCACCGTTAAGGAATTCCTTACAGCGCAATCAGTTTCTGTCTTAGACTGGCCAGCTAACAGCCCAGATCTAAACTCAATAGAGAATCTGTGGTTCGAAGTAAAGAAAAAGGTTTCAAATACAAAGTGTGGAAATTTAAGAGAGGTGTACGACGTTTTTTTAGAAGAATGGAACTCTATTTCTCTTGCGAAATGTCAAAAATTAATAGAGTCAATGCCTCGCCGGTGTAAAGCAGTAATTAAAAGCCGTGGATATGCTATTGACTATTAATTTTAGTTAAAAATGTATTAAATTTCTTTTAAAATTTTCCTTACTACATATTATTGTGATTTTTTAAATGTAAGTGTCATACTAAACAATTTCCGGGCAGTTTAATAAATCGTTCTTAATTATTTGTCCAGCTTCAGTACTATTTGAATGTGTTACTTTAGTCAAATATATAAAATGTGTAAAAAATAGTTAGCGATTTTATTCTTTATTCATAAGCTACGTTGCTCTATTCATGTGGCTATTTTATAACATAACTAGTTGCTTCTCAGAAGGTACAGATTTCTGTGTATGAGACGATTTAAATAAAAAACTTCTAGAACTTCAAATCGTTCTTAATTATATGACCACCACTGTATATAAGTATATATTTACAAAAGAAAAAGTATATAAGTAGTATATCCGTTGTCTAGCACCCATAACACAAGTCTAGTTACTTATCTTGGGGCTAGATGGCGAGGTGTGGAATGTCCCGTAATATTTATATTTATTTATTATATTATTTACTTATTAACGGTTTAGTAGATATAGGACCTATTTGTAAAACGATAGACAAATTCGGAACAAAGTCAACATTAATTCCCATTGTACGTTGGCTGCATAATTACAGCCCCCGGTAGAGTTCGAAAATTACTATTATTGGAAAGTTTTCATTCTAATTCATTTTGTTTGATTAATTGATGAGTTAGAGATGACTTTAAACTTCAACTAAAGCAGGTGTCTAGAATCTTGCTTGTATTGACACACACATTAAAACATTCTTATAACAGCCGTTTTGGTGCTCTAGCAGTCTGTCAATCATGTGAGTCTGCAATTATGCTGCCGACCGTACAAGACTTTTAATTTCCAAAACTGTTCTATAGAAACTTCAACAAATATAGTAACAATGGTCCAACTAAGTCAACGACATGAAATTGTCCATGTTTTACTAAAGCCAAAATGTTAATTTCCCTTGATTCTACATAGGTGTCCCATGTAAATGACGGTTGATCACAATAGACTCGGAACAAGTTCTGCAAGCTCTTTGATTTCCAAATTCACACCCCGTTTTACGCTCACTAATTTTCTTGTTCGGACACAATTTCGGCAGCGGTAGACCCCTCACAATAATAATTTTGCAGGGAAACTATTATAGTCGATCCTCTCCATCCAGTAATTAATTTTGCTATAAACTGGCTCAATTGAAGCGTAAAGATTTCGTGTAGGCTGAAATTTGGAACGAATGATAATTAATTTTCAAAACTGACTCGTTTGCTGTATTTTTAAAGGCTATTTATGTAAAGTTCAGCTAAATAAACGTAAAGGTTTCGGGTTTCTATTTAATTAATTTCAACTCGTTTCTCGGTTATGAAATCAATGATCTACGAATGTTAACAAGTTAAACGTTTTGATTTAGATGTTGAATTTGATATTTCAGTTGGAAACACTTCAAACTTTGAATTGTAGGATAAATTATTCCTTCGTTATCAAATAATATTTTAAAACACAGCCTATTTAAGTCACCAGGATATGAGTTAATTAATATTTTGTGTCATATAATCAGCTGACATAGAAATACATCACCCAATCTTGATGAGACAAATCATATCTAATTTCCAATACCTATATAATAATATTAATAAATATAACTTAATATCTATTAAGTACCATTTCTAAATGAGAGTATCGCCATCCCTTAAATTCTGAATTTGTACAATTATTGATTTGTTAGCAGTTCGTTCAATGCATAGATCTATCTTAATATCACTAAAAGTTAGGTTTCGGGGAATGCATGTAAGAAAACCAGTGTTACCTTTACGGAACTCCTGAGTATATGCAATAAGATACATCACAATACTCCGGGGAAGTTTCGAGAACAAAGCCTCGACTCGAGTCCTCCACTTATGCGGTGCAACTACCTATTTCTCTATCGTCGAATTCACTTATATTTCACTGACATACGTGTGTTTTAGAAGAGGAATATTAATTAAGAAAATAACGCTAGTTGAATCATATACCTAATCTGACCAAAATGGGACGTGTCTATTTTTTTCATTTTAAGCATTTTTGCTACTTTAAACTATCACTATGATATCTATTTTCTGAAACATTATTGTCCATTTATTGTAAATAATAATTAATTGGTAACCTAACTGAAAAGTGAAGAAGAATTAACGAAGTGTTTCCTCTGATGAAGAGTTTTTCTTTACTTTGTTCTGAAAATTATTGCGATGCTGAAGATAAGACGTAGTACCACATATTACTTATAATTCTATTAATATTTTCAGATTCGTGCTATTTTGGAGGTACTATGACTTCCCACGTTATAGATTTTCCACGGTATGTTTTAAGATCATAAGAATCAAAGATATTATAGCCATCATAAAATAAATATTGTCTGTAAAGCCGACCATCAATCTATTTAAAAAAACCACATCAAAATCCGTTGCGCAGTTTTAAAGATCTAAGCATACAAAGGGAAAAAGGGATATAGGGACGGCGAAAAGTGTCTTTATTTTTTACTATGTAGTGATAGTGAAGTGATGAACACCGTACTGCTCTCACAAAAAAGTGTGACGTCACGCTCTCGTTACGGGAACGTGAGCGTTATTGACAAGGTAGCCATAGCAACGTATTATCATTGCTATGGTTACCATCAATATTTTCTTATGATGTTATCGCTTAAAATTATCGTCCTTATATCGGTACCATAGCAACGATAATACGTTGCTATGGCTACCTTGTCAATAACGCTCACGTTCCCGTAACGAGAGCGTGACGTCACACTTTTTTGTGAGTGCAGTACGGTGTTCATCACTTCACTATCACTATCACTACATAGTATAAAATAAAGTCACTTTTCGCCGTCCCTATGTCCCTATTTCCCTTTGTATGCTTAGATCTTTAAAACTGCGCAACGGATTTTGATGTGGTTTTTTTTAATAGATTGAGTGATTCAAGAGGAAGGTTTATATGTATAATACATGCATAATATAGCCGTGCGAAGCCGGGGCGGGTCGCTAGTCGATTTATAAAACGTTATCACGTCAATAAAAACAAAGTGCATCTGTTGCAGTGTTCCGTGTTGTGTAACACGGAAAGCTCTTGAAAGGCTGCCGCAAACCACCAACTTTAGAATGTTCGACACATCTGACATCCGTGAGACACGTTAGCATGCAGCATTATTGGCTCGCGGGCAGCGCCGTCAGACCGTCTAGCGCATTCTCACCTGAGGCCCTTACTTCGTAAGACTTCGCAACTTTGACGGTCGACGGCGAAGCTTGAATTACTGGGGTAACCACCACAATCGATTGCCTTTGAATTAAGCTACGTCCATGTTAATAAGCCAATAGATGCAAGACTTTAGGTAAATTTCCATATTGTATTCAATTTGAATTTTGAATCTACATTTATTGTTAGTAAATTACCATGTTCCCTGTTAATTTGGACTTGTATTGTTAAATTGAACAGCACCAGTTTGTTTAAAGTCAAGTAAATAATGAATAAACTCGTCCATTGAACCTATCGATGTCTATGGGATATCGAGTTTTTACATCTCGTAATTAACTGCCGAGCCATGCCGGCACGTAACAGCCACGTTCAACCATAAATACAGTAAGAAATCGGGACCATCCCCATAAATTCCTCTCGTAAAAGGCTCCGCGATTATGTTAGAGGGTGGTATTAGCAAAGTTTGTCCGATAGGGGGATTTACCCCCTCTATAATACATTTTTCGTTGATGTAACACGATTTCTCGACGGCTCTCGGTTACGTGATGGATTAAGAAGCGGCTTGCTCTCACCACCGTTGGATTAAGACCGGCTTCTATATTTAGGGCATCGCTAGCTGATATACAATGTTTGTTAGACGATAGACTTAGCCGAGCTATGTCGAGGATCTCGTGGATAAACGAATTTACCAACATTCAACCGGGGAAATTTTGTTATTGTCAATGCATGGATGCCATCACATCACTACTCATATGTTTTCTTATTCTCAACCGTCAAACTCTTTCATTAAGTTGTCTTACATAAAATATTGAAAGGAAAAACGTTGCAATGCTTTTATCAGGGAGCGCCCCCTTTCACTCAACAAAGTCTGACAAAAATAGAAGACACGCACCTCGCAACGTGTAATTTTCCTAACATTTCCGTAGAACATTGGATCCGACAATAATCATAAATACATTACGCTCGATTGGGTATGTGATCCGTCAGTAAACAACGCACCTCGCTTTCAATCTAACTCTTTACAGCCTATCTAACTTTGAAGGATTTTAATAATGCTACCTTTTATCGAAGACTTTACTGCGGATCTGTATCCACTGATCACTTGGGCTTTGTGTAGGAAAGAGTACTTTTAAACTGTTTCCTATTAGATTATCTAGAACATAGTTTTCGTTCTTAATTTTTTACTAGCTGTTGCCCGCAACTTCGTATGCGGGGTAGTTTTGTTTTATGTACCAAAATCTTCCTCTTGAATCACTCCATCTATTAAAAAAACCGCATCTAAATTTGTTGCGTAGTTTTAAAAATCTAAGCATACATAGCGGGAAGCGTCTTTGTTTTATACAATGTAGTGATTCGCGTCCGACTAAAAATTCTACCATACTTTTTTGCTTAATATATTTTAGACATCCAGTACAGTCAATAACATAAGAATTATATTATTTCTGGTACGAATTACTTCCCAATGTCTACATTAATTATCAATATATTTGAACAGAACAATTTCTTGCCTCCACAATCCAGTGGCGGCCCCCCGATCGTATAAATACTGAATAAGCAGTAAACTGTATTACTTCCAAACCCTTTTCACTTGGCGAATTAGTAAAAAGCAACTGGGGAGTGAAAATTTTAAGTTGAACGGGTTCCGTAAGCTGTTGTACCTGAGAGTGCGTTTGACAGTACCAGTTTCCTACCATGTGATTACATTCCATACCCCTCCTTTTGTTTGTTTTGATTTGGATTAATTTGATTTGTGACGTACTTCGTAGCTTTTAATGTGTTTAGGGATTGTTTTTCAAATTTTTAATTTGTTTACTCATTACCATTTTCAATTAGGGTAAATTAAAAAATAATGTTAAAGTAGGTATCGAGCTTATATCGAGTTAAAATGTAAGCTTGAAGTGAAAGCTTAAACCATACTAACTTTGCCCTGCGGTTTCACCCGCGTAAGTTCTGATACCATAGGAATATCGCGATAAAAAGTAGCCTATGTGTTAATCCAAATCTTCAGCTATCTAAGTACCGAGTTTCATCGCTATCGGTCTAGTAGTTTCTGCGTAAAGGATTAACAACACTAACACACTCACATTTATACACATTTATACATAATATACAACAACGAAACCTACACCCAAATTAAGGATAGATTCTGTAAATAGCCAAATTAAGAAAAAAACGTAGTTCAATATCATCACGCTATCACACCGACAAATAAAAACTAAACCCCTTGATTCCCCATCCATTTGCTTATCACTCTCAATAAAAAACTTAAATTAGATAACACTGTTATACGTTGTAACAGCGGCCCACCGGTGCAACACGCCCAGACAAAATTATCGTTCGTAATTAAAAATGCCAACATACTCGGCTCGAGCCTGTCTAATTAGCAAAAAGTTAATAAACAGACGTACCGGGGTCGACAGTGACAAGCTCCCGTGGAAATGCCAAGATGAAACACGTTTAATTTGGATACACTGTACTAGTCAGAGATCTCTTTCAGAACGACCTTCATCGAGTTGTTTAATGGATGAAAATTATTTTATATCAAATCAAATAGGCTAATAAATATATTGCTTTATGGATTCCTAAGAATTTTCAGTCCAGAATATGATTAATTAACAATTTAATTTTTTGTTTTTTATTTTTAAACCTTTCACTGGTTTGTTTTAGAGACACAAATTCCATACCAATCGAAAGAATGAAGCCGATAGCATATTATGCAAACGTTAGGTTGACTATTTTTTCCTATCATAACTCTTGGGTAGGCAGGTAAATCGATACTACTCATATGTACTGGCCTGGTTAAAGAATTAAAGTTAAGTTAGAATAAAGATTATGTATATTTTCATTGGTACGGAATTTGTCTATTGACCAAACCAGTGAAAAGTCCGAAAACAAAAAAAAACATTCTGGACTGAATTTTTTTAGGCAACCCATTTGCAATATATTTATTGACCTATTTAATTTGATTTAAAATAATTTTTATCCATTAAACAGCTCGATGAAGGTCGTACTTAAAGGGATCCCGTACTATACGTTTTGTCGAGTTGGGGGTAGTGACGTGTGAGGTGAATAGACAGCGATATTCTCGTTCGTAGGGTAAAACGGTTTATTGTTTATTAATGTGGTTAGTGCGCTTTTTAGAACGGTTTGACCACTATTTTTAACCCCCAACGCAAAAACGACTGGGTATCTGTCTGTGGCATAGTAGTTCCCAAACGGATGAACCGATTTTGGTTTTGTTTCTTTTTGTTTGAAAGGTGAATTAATCGGGAGTGTTCTTAGCTATGTTTGATCGAAATCTGTTCAGCCGTCAGTTTTGGGGGATAAAAGTCGGGGGTTTTTTAATTCTAAATTTAATCTGCTATATTCTTAACTAGCAACCCGCCCCGTCTTCGCACGGCTTTATTATGCATGTATTATACCTATACATATAAACCTTCCTCTTGAATCACTTTATCTATTAAAAAAAACCGCATCAAAATCCGTTGCGTAGTTTTAAAGATTTAAGCATACAAAGGGAAATAGGGACAGAGAAAGCGACTTTATTTTATACATGCTCTGTACATATTATGTCAGTGTTCTTATGTTTGTTTTATCAACAACCCTCCACTGTTCTAAATATTTTTCTCGGTGTGTAGTTTGTTTGAATTGAATAGCATCCGAAACTACTGGACGGATTTTGATGAAACTTAGTATGAGGATACATTGATTCACTGGAAGTATCATATGCTACTTTGTATCCCGTTATTCCCACGGGATCAGGAGTTACGCGAGTAAAATTGCGAGATCATGCTAGTAACAAATAAATGCCCTTTGTCGCTCACAAATGAGTTTTTTGATGTGTAAACATCTTGAAATTGGTGAGAAGAGTAAAAGTCACTTTCAAAAACCAAATTTAACGTCTAAAATACATCATAGTTTGTAACGGATATAAGTAAAGTGCATGTAGCTAAGTTCCTTGCTTTCACCTTTTAACAGAGGTTGAATTAGTCACGTTTGTCAGAATTGTGTCAACTTGACTTAAGATGAGATGTTTCGCGAACTTACTTGCATCCCTAATACAGCTATCAACAATAACTAACAATCGGATTTACAAATAGCATTAAAATGTTAATTTTAACCTTTTTATTTGTTGTATTTTTTATTGTAATTGTAATTTGGTTTATTAAGTTATTTTTTATTTAATTTTATTTTTCATGTAATAATTAGTAATTTAAATTTCATTAATTTATTGTTTAAATTATAAAATATAATTTACTTGGATATGGTTGCCTAACTAACTACTAAGGTTGTAATCTCTCAAAGTCAGCCAACTTCAAAATCTGCCAACCACCTCGACCGATCATTAAGGTCATTTCACACTACAAGACGTTCGACCATCGATCTGTCAAATTAGTCACTAGCAACTCGACGTCCTTACGCTCTCAGGTGCCGAAGACGGGTATCTCTAACAAAGCCAATCAGAGGCACACGTCGTACTCTAAGAGATAATCTATCATAATGACATCGATTTCCCATCTTCCTCTCCAATGGGGCTACGTGACTGACGCGTCATGAGAACTTGCATTTCAGACTTGAATCTATACGTGTGTTGGAAACTATACTTTGATAGTTATTTATTCATAGCCACTAGAAACATCTGTTTTCGTTTATTTAAATATAAACATTAAAAATACACATATATTTTGGAACCGAAGGTTGATTTTATAATCTGTTATTTTATTGTTTTACTGAATAATGCAATTTGTTGTCGTATTTTTTTTTCTCAGATGTTAATTTTATTATGATGTTAATTTTAATTTAGAAACCTGTGTATAATTATAAGCTCTAAAATATCATCCATTAAATCTGTAGGACACTTATCACGTAGCTTTTGACACCGCGAGCTCCGCGGCTTGAGGCACGCCCGACTACGTGTCTAATAAGACGCTCTGTGGCCGCTCATTGAGGGAAATTAACGCGCGTGCTTGTGCCGCGTCGCCTGTCGTGAGTGTAAAAGGTGCCTTAATTATTGCAATTAGTCATGTGCAGTATGTGTAATTTAGATAGAAAATAAATGGAAAATAGAAAACTTAAATCCATAATATGACCATTTTTTTTGTTAAATCGTAAGTGATCGCATTGTAGAAAAGGGTTGCTTCTAAGTTTTTTGTTGATCCCTAAAAACCTGAAATATTTTTTTACAGTAGTCGGATGAAATGTGGGCTAAAATCACAGCTAGTTGGGCAAGCACTAAACGTTAAACACACGATGGAAAGACGAACTTGACGCCTTTTCAAAAGACTCACCAGATATCGCCATTGTGCGCCACCCTAGTGTGTGGAGGGACGAAAAGGAGGCCTTTGCCCAGATGTGTGACAAAAACAGCTGATTATCGGATAATTTTTTGTATACGTGGTCTTATTTAAATAGAGTGTAATTTTAATTGATGTGCGTTCTCAATGCTTATGTTATTCAATAGTTTATCACTATAAACTATTATAGCTTAATGCACCAAATTCACTAATGAGCAGTGCGCTGTAATGTAACAGTGTAAATACAACGAACCAATAGAAAGTTAGCTAAGTAAGGTACCAGCACGAATTAGCGCAATGCGGGTGCTCAGTTGCTGTTGCTTACTCAACATGCTGACGTAAGCATCGATACTAGCGTTAGGTTAAACAGGAAATTATGCTATAGAAGATAAATTTTATTATTTTACTACTTCATATTTTTTATAAGTTCCGTACCTAAACGGTAAAATCTGGACACTATTACTAAGTCTCAACTGCCTGTCTGTCTGTCTGCCCTTCTGACTCTATCATATGAACCGTATATTTTCACAGATGATGTATTTCTGTTGCGGCTTTAACAACAAATACTAAAAGCTGAATATAATGCAACGGAACCCTTCGTGCACGAGTCAGACCCGCACTTGGTCAGTTTTTTATTTGTTATTTTCTTTATGTTTAGGCATAGAATATCATCCAAATTATTAGCAATAGAATGTACCCACCCACCTTCAGATAATGAAGAAAAATAAATAAATACATTACATTATTAAATACTAGCGACCCGCCCCGGCTTCGCACGGCTGTATTATGCATGTATTATATCTAAAAACCTTTCTCTTTAATCACTCTATCTATTAAAAAAACCGCATCAAAATCCGTTGCGTAGTTTTAAAGATCTAAGCATACATAGGGACATAGGGACGGCGAAAAGTGACTTTATTTTATACTATGTAGTGATAGTGATATAGGTAAAAGATTTTGCTTAAATCTATGTCCACGTTTTTGAAGTGAAAACTTCTTTAGCGGCGTTGAGCACTTTTTCTGTAATGGGTATAAAATCTTAAACTCGCGTCAGGACACGTGACCTGATCGAAAAAGCGTAAGACGGATGGAGAGTAGACAGCTATCCCCTCTACGGCGCGGCGAAAATGTATGCCTGGGCCTACTGTTTTTAATTTGGCTGTGAGTGTATTAAGACGTACATATGGTATTTTTTAACGGACGACTATTGACACCGTCGTCCGACAAATGTCGGACGACAATTTGTTGGACGACAAATGTCGGACGACTATTTGTCGTCCGACTATTTTTTTTTTTCATCTAAAACTCTTTTTGCGTATGTTCTCGCGACATATGAGATTTTACACAGATATACAGTTTTCACTTCTGCCTGCACTCCCGGAGTGCGCTGTTTTTTTAGTTTATTTTTATCGCAATTTGAATTTCTTCATAATCTAAAGACTTTTCCGAGTAAATAAACAGTTCAGCATAGATTATGAAGACACCCACAATCACACATATCCTTAGAGGGGGGGAGGGAGGCTCCACTCTTTCTCTCTAATGAAGCGGCCGCGGTGGTGACGACGTCGAGAACCATAATGGCTTCCTCTCGAGGCCTTTGTCGAGCCAACTTTGCAACTCTTAGCCGAACTAACTAGAAGTGACACGGAAGTGCATGCTGCTTCTGACTGATTTAGATTACGAGGTAAACCATGTAGCGGCTTTTGGGTAGTGTTCATTTATCTTATTCAGTATGCATGTGACATGAATACATGTAGTGATAAAGCTTTTGCAGGCACGTGAGTCACTTACAAGAAAAAGTGACAGAGAAAACAATGCTGAAACATTTTTTAGAACGAGTTTTTTTAGATAGATTAGTGTTTGGTCACCATCGCACCTGCCCGATGGTAGGTGCCGATGCAGTCTAAGATCTAGGACGCTTTCCTAGAAGAAGATACCTTTTTAACATGAATATTTATCTATCTAATCGTGATTTAAATTGAAGATGCCTAAATTTTACACGTGAAATAAAGCGGTTGAAATTAGTCGAATCGTTAGTAAAAACCTGATTTATCAGTATAATTTAAAAGTAATACCATTTCCAATTTGCCTAACTCTTTGTGCAAAAAGTCATTTTATCTCCACCGTATAAATAAACACGAAAGCGTCCTATAGTTTGTTTCTTGAAGACTTCTTCAGGCTTCATTTAAACGCATGCAAAGATACGTTCGCTGATTAAACACGCCTCTATTTGTATACGACTTAATTAAAGATGCCACAGAGACGTCTCAAAAGAAAGTTCGTATTTATTATGTCGGTTAATATTTGCTTTTAATAATTGACGGCTTTGAAATATTATTTTAGGTGACGGTTTGAGAGTAAATATTTTGATTTAGTCGGCGGAAGAAAATGTCTCGATAAATATTATGGATTTATGAGTTATGATGACAAGCAATTGAATTGACTGATACAGCAATTGATTGAATATCAAATGAATACTTAATTTCCTCATGTCATGTTAAATGAAATTATAAATATCGTAGGTATTTATATCTATCTATAATAGATAAATTATTTATCTGACACACCTTAGGACAAATTATTATATTTAAGATGAACATAAACTTAATCTAAGTGGCACAGGATATCGCTCTTAAACGTTTCAGAACGCTACCTTCCAAGCAACTTTTGGATGGATAAGAAACTGAAGGAGGTAAAAGGTTGTCTAAACAAATTGTATTGAAATTAAATACCTACCTAATATGAAAGCTGAAAGTTTCATGAACTCTGCCTCGTAGACTTTCTGAAAATGAATAAGAACATCGACATTATTTTGTAAAAGTAATATGCAGAAAAGAACAGATTGTGATAGGTACTAAATACACACTACTGCATATAGACTGTATATATATACCGTCATATAGCGTGGCGACGCGTCGCCACGGCATGCGTCGCCACGCTAGAAATGCCAAAAACGCCGCGGTTTTACGTGCGGCTATTATAGATGTTTCACATCAAAAACCTACGCGAATATTTATTTAAAGATTCACTTACGATCTAAAAATATCAATTTGCGTCAAGTTGTTTATTGTACCTCCATATCTTGGGTTCAAAACACAATCTACATAAAGTTTCCTATGAAACTTCACGAATGTAATTACTATGGCGTCACCTGCGAGTTTCTATGCTAATAATGTAAGAAGAGTATATTTCGACTTGGTAGAAAATTTCCTCACCTTATAATAAGAATTTAGGGAGTCTTCGGCACGTTATCTGATAAATATGCCCTGTCAATTTCCGCATGCTCATGCATTTGTGTTGAACGTTTAGGGTGAGAGTATTGGTAGATTAATTTGTTTGCAAAGAAATACGTGCATATATTTTTTTTCTTTATGATTGTTTAGGAATCGCTTACGCTTGGCTCTCCTCTTCTTCTTCTTTGTATCGATAGCACAAGTTAGAGGGGGAATGATTAGGTACGGCCAGATCCGCGCACTCCAGTATGCTGCCAGGTCTTCGGCATTGTTATAAGATGACATCTGGGGCCTTATTCTGCTATTTGGCCAACCATTGTCATTATATCGAGACTCTATTGATATTATATCGAGATTGTGACTTTATTTGGTATTCTGCTAAAGTTTTAATAACATCGCAATATAATCACTATGGAGTCTCAATGGTATGGTAATATTTACATTGCAGGTGTTGCCTAGCAACATGGTATATGTTGCTAAGCAATATACCGTTTTGACAACTATCGAGATTCCATTAAGCCACGATTGTAGAGCAGAATACAAAAGTGAGTCAGTGGTGTGTCAGTGGTGTCTCGATAGAATAGTCAACGTTAGTAGAATACCAATTTGACATGTAATGTCATATTTTTGACATTAAATTTCTATTATGATTATATCGACACACTATTGTAACACAATTGTGTTAGCAGACTTAGGCCCCTGGTCTGCCAACGAACAGCTATTAGGGCAAGAGGGACAGGATAAGAGGTGCAGCATACTTTGCTCGGAATTCCCGCAGTCGTACTGAATTTGACATGGATCGATCATATGCCTCATCTTCCCAGGCTCTCCTCTAAAAATGTAATATTTGATGTTAAATTATAATTATGACCACGTGCAAAAGGCACCGTAGTTACAAAAAAAAACAAAAAAAAATTAACATAAAAAAACACACAAAAAAAAATATAAAAAAATGTAAATGTATTAACATATACATTTGTTGAAAAAAAAGTACTAAGGTTAACGTATTTCTTTTGTTTTATTTTTTTCGATCGTCTTTTGTTTCCTTTTGTTAAGAATTAGATATATCCAATTATATATACTATATTATCCTTTTGTTAAGATATTATATTATAACAATGGTTCGATTGATAGAACTGCGGACAGTTTGATTTGCCCGTGATTTGATTGAACTCCGGCGATCGGACCACGACCAATAAAAAATTTAGAAGACCTAACAAAACCTGCTAGTTAGGCTAAACAGACCATATTCATCCTAGGGTTGTCTGAAAGAAAGCGGTTTCAGCGATAAGGTTGCCTATTTGTAATAATTTTGTTAAAAGCTTTTTGTTTTTAGTTTCTTTTTGATGTTTTTTTTTGTGTTTTGTACAAATAAAGTAATTATCTATCTATCTATCATTATGTTCATAATTGATAATATTTACTTATTGCCTAGGTTCAGTAAGTGAGTAAGTACGTTGAAAGGTTTGTATTTAAGACCTTCCCTTTGCTTTTAACTAAAACTATTCCAGCGAGCAATGTGTTAACACCCTTACAGAAGAAGTAAAAAGGAAGCCGTATGCCTAAATAGTCGTATATTTTAATAACAAGATTCCCGAGTCGGTGATATGGATAATGAAGGTGAAAAACATATTTTTACCTTTCCACGGATTGTTGCCTTGGTAATTTAAGGGAGAAAAATAAGGAGGCACAGTAATAAATTCATATTAGAACTGTTCGCATCACGCAAATGTGATTTTTACCTGTAAAAATAACTTGCCTACGAAAAATATTCGTTCGTTATATTTACATAGCCATAATACTCGCAAAATTATTGGTGCGAAAAACTTAACGCAAGTTCTGATCGAATAAACAACATGTTATGATCGCGATGCCTTAAGCAAGTTAGCGAATGTTTTATATTTACCGTGAATTATAATATAAGGTAGGTACAAGGACGGGGCTTCGGAAGGCTTGTCAGCGGTACTCACCTTTTCCTGTATTACTTTCTTCAGGAAATATGAGTCGAAGCCGAGTCGGTAACAGAACGCAGGTCGCGGCACGGTGCCGGTTCCCGCAGATTGGATCGAGTTAATTTCGCTCCACAAACAAATTGACAAAGTTTAGAGCGGGGCATATTTCTTCGCCCGCTGTACCCCCACCTCCCCGCTGACAGATTCCCGCATAGCGGAAATTAAATTTCACATCCGAACAAGAACGGGAACAGTCGCCGCGACAAACACGTGTCGCGGCTACGGTGACGCGCGACATCGCTCGCTACTCTCTCGCTGCCTTTATCACTGCCATACCTTAATTAGATATTGTTAATACGTCGATGAAAGTTGCCGAGCGGAAGGATGACTACATCCACTGTTAATATTACCTGAAATTAGTAACTTTCTGACTTCAATATAATCTTAATCAACATACGTTTATACTACTTACTTACCTTGTTATATTTCTCAAGGTATGTCAATATGCTCCTTCTGTATTAGTTAACAAAAGAGACGTTTAGTCGTTTATGATAAACAAATGTGAACATAGTAAAACTAATCTGGCAGCGCTCTATCAAAATTGCAATTAAAAGCCCATTTACGGCTGTGGACCGAGACAGACCTGGGGTCACCTCGAGAAGGACGCTCGAATTGGCCATTAGCGGGCGCTTCGGACCCTGTTTACACCGCGCTTGCCCTAATGACGACCTTTGCTCTGCTTCCCTTCGTTAAGGCGAGCGAAAACCTCGCACTAAAAGGCATGGGTCCCCGAATGACCCGTTGAGACGTGCGAAACACAACATCCTCTATGCGTAAACGAGGGAAAAGGACAAAAGCCGATAGCTTTCGGATTAATGCCCATGTACGGAGCCGTTAAAAGGCTAGCCAGTGACCGGTGCGCCAGGGTTAACAAGGTTATTACAGGATCATCCCGACTAACCGCCTCGCGCAGTAAAAGTGTTAATTATGTTTCCGAATTCGTTATTTTTACATGACATTTAAATGCGGTCAGAAATTTAATTTGGCGGCATTCGATGTTTACCCCAATGGTCCTAAACAAACATAAAAATCTCGATGTCGATTTGTGCCAATAGCTTTTGTTCGGAACCCAACAATACGGGACGACCAGTACACAGACATTAAAAACTCCTGAATTTCGTAGAATCCTAATGGACTCCATTGACATAAATGTTTTATTCAATTGGTGCTCACGCCAAAACAAAAGAAAGTATGTCCTCGTCATTATGAGTTTGAAAACTTTTTGCATTTTTACTCGTTACGTGACTCTGAGGGTAAATACGTTTCTGTAATTGTAACATTTCAGATGTTTTAAGCAAATAATTAACAATCAGTCCCAATATACGGTAATGCCCTATTTTACAGTCTCTATCTGATTACAGGGTGTGTGCACCACGTGTGTAAATTCACTATAAATCCGAGCATTAGGTAAAAGCTTTCATTACTTAAGTCCCGTAAAACCCTTATCCCATAACGTTAATAACACAATTACTATAAATCTATCATCGCTGAGCAAACACGGTCCGAATCTCAGCCTAAGCTAATACATTTTGTCCACACCCGTATTCGTACTTAACGACCAGGGTAGTAGTAGTATTTGCTAAGCACACACGCGGCGCCCGCACGAGCGCAATATAACCTGGAAGACGGCCGGGTCGAGCCCCGGGGTCCTTCCCCAACCCGAGAGGACAGTAATTACGGTAGGCAAATTAAGCAGTAAGGGGCGACGACGCCCCGTACCCCTCGCATCCACTGTCCATCTTTGTGTGGCGAAACGACGGTTTATTTTAGGTTATTCCTCGTCTTATTACAATGTAGCCTCCCCTGCGGCGCGCTCACCTCCGAAACTGATTCGGGCCCCGGCATCAGAGTTTCATTACGGTCTGTCGAAAACAATCCACTCTAAATATCTATTCTTGAGCGAGCGCACTCCGGAATTACATTAGTCTGAGGTGGCGAAGGCTCGACTCAATTTGTTTGGCCGTAATAACACTACGCTATCAGGTTATAACAAATGAGCTATTGTAAGAGCAACCGACGGGAGGAAAACGATTCTCCAATATCTGCTCTATAACTGTTTTATACCCGTACTCCCATGTGTTATTTACGAGCTCTGATTGCATCGAGTATGTTATGAATTTATGCTTTAGCTATTGATTAATTATCCATTAAACTACTTTCTAAGAAAAAAATTTGACTATTCAATTATATAAGCCCTAAGAAAAACCCCACACTTACTTTGATATTTGTCTGTGTACTGGTTGTTTCTATGTATTATGAGTACCTATATATTTACAAAAAATATATAAGTAGTATACAAGTCTAGTTATTTAGTTTGGGGCTAGATGGCGATATGTGGAATGTTCGGCAACATTTATTTAATATTTACAAACATGAGTCTTCACTCACAGTCACTTTTCTATAGAATATTATACCGTATAGGTTTTTATTAATATTATGGTATTGACTTTTAAAACCCAAAGTCAAAGTAAGTTTAACTTACATCGCATGTGCACTTCGCGTGTCCCTTCGACTTTAAAAGACTCGCCACTTCCAACAATGGGGGAACCACACGACTCCGCCGGGATTTTGCTCAGCAAATATGATTTGTCCATTAAAAAAATCAACAACCGGTGACCACACTTGACCGTGGAGATGGTCACAAAGCGTCTCGTTAGTGACGTACGTGCCGCTTGTCACACACTTCAGTCCTCGGTCCTTCGTAAATAATGAGAGAGGGCAGCCCTTGCACTTGAGATGTATGATAAAACGTTGAGTGGAGAAGGCGAATACTCGATATCTCCGATTTATTTATAGTTTTCATTGTTGTAATCGCCTTTCAGATAATCAGAACTTGACGACCCAGTTGGCGCAATGTTTACCATTCCGGACTGCCAAACACAGGGTTTCGGGTTCGATTCCCGCCTCAGATAAGTATTTATGCTTAGATGGCATATACTTTGTCTGTGGTCTGGTTGTTTCTATGTATTATAAGTATATATTTACAAAAGAAAAGTATATGAGTAGTATATCCGTTACCTAGCACCCACAACATAAGTCTAGTTACTTATATAGCTTGGGGCTAGATGCCTATGTGTGGAATGTCCAAAATATTTAAAACAAAAATAATAAACGCAAATAAACGCAAAAATATTTAATTACATCTGTATTTAGTAATACAATAAGAATGAAACATTAAAATATTTAAAAAAAAAAAAACTGGTTGCCTGTAAAGTCGGTATACGGGCGAAAGTTTTACGTGACAACAACTGTGCTCGAGTGGAAGGGACGCGTGCCTTTCACTTTTTATGTCTGTCTCTCTCGCTCTTAGGCGGGCTAACCATGCCCGAGTGGAAGGGACGCGTGCCTCTCACTCGCTCTCATTGTGAGCGCATAACGTCAGCGGAGCGTAACGCAGTTTCTTGAAGTGTCACCCGGCAAACCAATTTATAAAACGTTGTCACGTCAAAAGATATTTAATATAAGGTAAACTAGTTGCAGAACATGTTACCACGTTTTGAATAATAAAGCCGCATTCATAGATTTAAAGAAAACATATCCTTATTACCACATCCATAATATTTTCTAATATCGAAGGCATAACCTCATGGGACGTTAAAACCTACGCCCCTGCGTAGGCCCAGCTACCCGCCGCCGTCACTGGACACTACTGAATACCTCTTAGATTGTCTTCTGATTCCAAATTTAGATTCAAGCAAGATTAGATTGAGTCTCTAGCGACTAGGCAGTTAGAAACCGTATGAAGATTGAATAGGTATGGAGTAATTGTCGTATTTTAAAAAATCCGTATTGATTGGGCTCATACCTTTAAGAGAAAAGGGTACCAGCGCTCTCTTCATACAAACGTAGAGTCGACTGATTCCTCCCTGGATAATGAAACTAGGACAAATATTTTTGTTGCATAAAACCTTTAATTGCCATGACTATGCCCCTATTTTTACTATGTCTGGACTACGTTTGTATGGAGAGAGCGTCGGTACCCTTTCCTCTGAAAACGTGTTGTGCGGGCTTTAATCAGCCGGGCCTTTTTCTTTCTGGGATTGGGCCCGGGAATTTGAGCCCAATTTTTAGATTTAGTTTACCAACCTTTCGCACTATCTTTTGAACGTTGTAAAATTCTACCCATCAGATATTAAGAAAATAACTCTTCACTATCACTTCACTACATAGTATAAAACAAAGTCGCTTTTCTGATGTCCCTATTATCCTTTGTATGCTTAAATCTTTAAAACTACGCAACGGATTTTGATGCGGTTTTTTTTAGTTGATAGAGTGATTCAAGAGGAAGGTTTATATGTATAAAACATGCATAATATAGCCGTGTGAAGCCGGGCGGGTCGCTAGTAGCAGATAAAACCAAAACCTATTTCGAAATCGAAACATTTCGGCTATTTAGTTGAATTAGCTGACATTTATGCGTTTAAAGACGAACCGCAGCGCCACCTGACGGTGAGAATTATACGCTCGTTACGCGGTCCGCCGCGCGCGACCCTGCCGCTAAAATTGTATTTATTTATTGGTGGAAAAGATATTTTATAGCGAAAGTTACAGGTGAAATATTATTAATTGGTTAGAAATTTTAGGATGTGACCAAGAATTTGAAGACATTCGTAGCTAAATGGGAGAAAAGACAAATAGTAGGTACTACGTGAAAACCTTATCTCCTTAAGTAAGAAGATTTCTTCTCTATTCATCATAGTGATTATCAGTAAGATTATTCACAGATTCTCGGTACGATCTGGGTAAAAATGATAACCGAGAACCGTTTCCGAGAAAATAGCTGTCAAAATTATTCGGTTTCAGCTTTATCAATCTCGTTGGATCCACTTTTTCAGTCAGCTTAGGGCACTAGTGTGATAAACAATAAAAAATCAGTGGTGACACACGGACAGACAGACAGACGGACAAGAAAGTGATTTTATAAGGGTTCTTTTTTTTACCTTTTAAGGTACGGAAACCTAAAAATAATTAAAAGTAATTGTTCAACATTGAAATTAACATTTTCGTACAAAGGTGCTCCCTCGCCTACATTTGCACGCCAAGAGGCACATTCATAGTCCACTATCTTTTGAATAGCTTCGTGGTTTCAAGAAATCTACGAACCGAATTTCCTCCGTGGGTAGTTCTAACGAAATCTTAGTAAAATTGTTCAAATGAAAACGAGATATAGAAGCACCATTTAACATTGAACTGAATTTAGAATAACTAAACTAATTTAGAATAGTAATGTATATTTTGGACTAGCGACCCGCTCCGGCTTTGCACGGCTATATTATGCATGTATTATACATATAAACCTTTCTCTTGAATCACTTTATCTATTAAAAAAAATCGCAACAAAATCCGTTGCGTAGTTTTAAAGATCTAAGCATACAAAGGGACATAGAGGGACATAGGGACGGCGAAAAGTGACTTTATTTTATACTATGTAGTGATTAAACTGAAATACAATTAAACATATATAGATAGAATGATACCCACATTTATAAAGTACCAATTATAGACAGGTCCCATTTCCAAATTTACTTTTCATTACTCATACTCCGAAAGTAGGTCTAAATATGCCTGAAGAGCGTGTAGAAAATAAAACTTCCAGCCCTAGGGCTTTTCGCTTTCACTGACAACTGTCATGTCAAATTATGGCTTCGCACGACTTGTGCAATCTGCATGTAGCCAGTATCAGTATCATTACGCATTAGGAACTTCAAAAACCTAACCTCCTTGCTTTTTTTTACACCCAAGAATAATAATTATGGCTTGGCACGGCTCATGCATACTGCCAGAGTTTAGTACTTAGTAACTTTTTTCTCAGTAATCAAATTCAAGTAGGTATATTTAGTTCAAGATATCTTATTTAATAAAATAAATATATAGACGAAAATGGTCAAAGCGACCTATGACCATGCCGCGCCGCCCGCGCCCTGTCGATGTTGCTGATGTGGCTTTATGCGACCGTCAGTGTCGTGTCGTACCTTGAGTAAAAAAAAAACTGGTGGGAAATGCTAGCATTTCCAAAATATTTTAAACATTTTAATTAGTACTATTTTTTGTTATTTTATTATGTTTTTGTGTTATATTTAATCTGGTTTTTCATTCATGATTGTGTATTTTGTGTAAATAACATTTTCTAGACAAACCGTGTTACAAAAACTGTAAGTTAAATCTACTGACTTCGCGTCATTTCCCAGTGTTGGATTAACTCATTAATAAAAAAATATTCGGTAAGTACCACCGTATTTAAGTATTGAATACAAATAGCAGAAACCTAAAAAAAACACTACATAATGTATAACCTCTTTGGTCCCAACCTTGTAAGAGGATCAGGTAGTATGGACACATGAGTACCTACTCATGTGGTATGGAGTCTCATAGTCTCATTCACTCTCGTTGTTAGGAAGAATTTTATGTATTATTCGTAATGAAAAGCACAGTGTTTACCTCGGGTGAAAGACTCATTAAGTCCCTCGAACTATTAGCGCCCTCGCTACGCTCGAGCGCCAAACTCCGTCTCGGGACTTGTAATGAGTGACTTTCACACCTTGGATAACAATGTACTATTTCAGTCCTCAGTTAGAAAGAAAGAAAGAAAACTTTATTTTCTGAACCGAAAATACACATAAAAATTTTGAAAATACACCGTTGGCTGTATAATTGCAGCCATCGGTAGAGTTCGAAAATTACTGTTATTGAAATGTTTGCATTCTAATAATTTTTGTTTGATTAATTGATAAATAAGAAAGACTTTAAACTTCACCTAAAGCAGGTGTCTAGAATCTTGCTCGCGTTGAAAACATTCTTATAACATCCATTATGCGGCTGACCCTACATAATCAAATCGGAGGTGACACACGGACAGACAGACCTCAGACGACGGACAGTAGACAAGAGAATGATGTGAGAAGAAAGAGTTCCTTTATTACCTTTTGATGTACGGAACCCTAAAAAAGAAAAGAAAAGATTTTCAGTAGAAACCTTACTGAGAGACGCACGGGCTTAAATAGTATTTTAATCAAGTTTGTTATCTGCGCCATACCTATATAAGTAACTAGCGACCCGCCCCGGCTTCGCACGGCTATATTATGCATGTATTATACATATAAACCTTCCTCTTGAATCACTTATCTATTAAAAAAACCCATCAAAATCCGTTGCTTAGTTTTAAAGATTTAAGCATACATAGGGAATAGAGACAGAGAAAGCGACTTTGTTTTATACTATGTAGCGATGAGAATCTTTTTGCAAAACATGTTACTAGTTCCAGAGGTTATGTTACCATCAAACAAAAAGCCTATTTGTTACAAAGATATACTAGTAAAGAACAATGTAACAAATTGAATATAAATCTGGATGGATCTGGGTCCGGCGCCGTTTGTCTCCGGCGCACCTCCTCGCGTCCGATTTATGGCACAGTTTTGTGAACTCTTAACCGTTACGTGATCTGGTTCTGAATCCAATTTATGCCCTCCATGGGAAAACTTCGCCCGCGACGCCTATTCTTTACGACAGACTCCATTCTAAACGGTGCCATGGAATTGTTTTAAATCCTCCTATCTACTCTGATTGGATCGGAAAGTTGTATTGTAAGACGATTTACTTTGATTTTATTGTGTTTTCTTTATTTTTATTTTACCTACTGTGTGAGTTTTTTCGCACAGCAAACGCTACAATACGTTAGCGTAAACGAGGAAATTGTATGGTAAGTTAAAAAGCGCCCCTAGCTGAAAAAAGAAATAAAGAAAAAGCATTTATTGAGTGCAAACACACGACAAATACAGGAATGAAGAAATGAACATGAAAATGAAAATTATCTATTATATAAAAATAAGTCGGGTTTTCCTTCCTGACGCTATAACTCCAGAACGCACGAACCGATTTAGATGATTTCGGTTTTGAAATGTTTGTCGTAGTCCAGGGAAGGTTTAAACGGTGAGAAAGATCGGACTTACGCGAGTGAAACCGCGGGGCGCAGCTAGTTAAATATAAAATAAAAAAATGACAAAGAAAAAACAACATAAATGAGGAGTCGTGTGCTGACCCAAATGGGTTGACCTCAGCTAAAAACTGCAGCCAAGCATGCTTAGCTGCAGCGCTGCTAGCCATCTACCTGACGTAATGCGAAGTTTTAACTACCTATCCATAGAATTTTCTCGTTGACGCAAACCTGATAGTAACTGTTTAGTCATCTACCAATTATTTGAAAACTCAATGCCTATCAATTTCGAGTATCTATTCAAGAGTCCCCATGATTTCCTATCACTATTAATTTAGAGACATTTCATGAATTTTATATACAAAAACATATTTAACATAATATACTAATATAGCGACCCGCACCGGCTTCGCACGGCTATATTATGCATGTATTATACATATAAACCTTCCTCTTGAATCACTCTATCTATTAAAAAAACCGCATCAAAATCCGTTGCGCAGTTTTAAAGATTTAAGCGTACAATGGGATATAGGGACAGAGAAAGCGACTTTGTTTTATACTATGTAGTGATACTAACATAAGATATTAATAATTTTATTTTTAAACTTTTTAATTAATTCAAACTTTGTCTTGAATCGAAGAGTTTACTCAGACTCCAAACCAAACCAGTAAACAAATATTTGGTCAACGTTTCGATTCGTTCATTAGAATCGAAAACCTTTAGAATGAGTCGAGTGGAAATCAGTTGACCCGAACATACAAAGGCACTCCCTATAGTCCTAACAAAATAGACTTCAAATAATTAGTGGACGAATGTCTGTCCTTTTCCGCATAATATTGTTGTTAGAAAATAAACACTTATTTAATTCAATAAGTACACAAATTTTTAAGCCGAAAAAAACCTCACTCTTGTTAGGTACGGAAATAAAAAATCACTAACAAAGTAAAAATATATCGGCGAGTCAGACTCGCTCACGAAAGTCATCTGTGATAATTTCAACTGTCTAGCTATCATGATTCGTGAGATACAGCCTGGTAACAGACAGACAGAAAGATGGACGGACAGTGGAGTCTTAGTAAACGAAACCCTAAAAATAAATACTCAATCTTTTAAAATATTTTATGTACGGTCGGCTGCATAATTGCAGACCCCACCGAAGAGCTCCAAAACGGCTGTTATTAGCATGTTTTCAACACGAGCAAGATGCTAGACACCTGCTTTAGTTAGTTTAAAGTCTTCTAACTCATCAATTAATCAAACAAAAATTATTAGAATGCAAACATTCCAATAATAGTACCGAGGGCTGCAATTATGCAGCCGACTGTACAAATGTAGACTTCACGAGATTCCAAATTTAAAATACAAGTATCTCCAACTAGGATAGCCATAGCTCTAATTGAAACAAATCGTCGAGTGAAAATATTCGAAGCGGGACCAAACCGGCTCACCCCCGGTCACTGAATGGACATTTAGCATTATTATTTATTGACTCCCAACAAACCCCGGCTTCGCCTTTCACTCGCCCCTCGATGAAAAACATTCCGAAGAAGTAATTATTAAGAATACAGCAAATAGAGGGCAGCGAGATATTTTATTACTTGTTTGAAGAGCAGTAAATATCATCGTGATGCCAAATTATTGTATTGTTTATTACACGCTTCATTTCAATGACAAGTAGGCAAGTAATTTTATTACTAACTATGCTTATTCTAATAAAATTGAAAGTTTAGTAAATTGGCTTGCAGTTTCGCAGAAAATGTTTGACTCTTAATAAAAAAACCTGAACAACCTGAAGTAGGTAAACAGTTTTCAACAAAAAAAAATCATCTCCGTTGTTTGAGCTATCTTCGAGTAATCGATGAACATACATAAATATTTACTAATAAATACGCGACGAAATGAGAATCTCCTTCTTTTTTGAAATCGGTTAAACCAACCGTTACTCGGATGGCAAGACAAAGTAGCAGCCGATGTAGTAAAATCGAGGTCCTGAGTACCAATTGGTAGTTTTGTTATTTTGCGCCAGATATCCTTTGTTGCATGGATTCACGTTAAATGGAAAGGAAGTTAGTACAGGGAGAGACGCTCAATCGGCCGGATCGAGCAATCTTTGTTTCCTAAGGCCATACAAGACGTCCACAATACCAAGACCCTTGCATTGACTTCCCTCAGTACATTTCTATAAAAAATAATACGCATATTATGGTCCAGAATGGATTGGTTTCCGATCGCCGAAACACCTCGGCCACCCTTACATGGTTGCCAGCGAATAAATCAGAATCTAATTCGGTGAGACATGACTTTCGTATATTTTCTGCCTTATTGAACCTTTTCAGTATGTCTCGAAATTATTTTATTTTTTGACATAATATTTTTTTATTTTCGTAATTTTTTAACCTACCAAATTCTTTTAGGGTTCCGTACCTCAAAAGGTAAAAAAGAACCCTTATAAGATTACTTTCTTGTCCGTCTGCCTGTCTGTCCGTGTGTCACCATCGATTTTCTCAGGAACGGGTGGACCTAGCAAGTTGAAATTCAAACCAGATACTGAGGTATATAGTCCCTATTATAGATCAACAGAGTCAACACGATAAAAAGATATGGGCAAATTTACATTTTTGCGAAAACTTGTAAGTACCACAATAGTAACCAAAATATACCTTAACTTTCAACTTTTTTATATATCAGAATTTTCCCTTTACTTGTGCTGTAAGTACCTTGTTTACTTTGAACTGAAAGAGTCTCAATTTATAGAAAAATATGCACTCTTAGATCATGTTAATTACAAAAAAATTACAACTGCATAAATCAACAAACCACTATACTTAGCTATAATAGTAATCGATCGTTTTACAATAGTCTGACGCAAACACTAAGATGGAATGTGAAACATGAAAATCGTTTGTCTGCGGTGAGCTCGGAAATTAATTCCATTCGGTGTAGCGCTACCGTGTAATGAGACGGGATCCTTCTCGCTGGATTGTACCTATTTTATATTCAATAGTCCTAATATAGTTGTAAAACCTTGTTGTTCTTGATATACAGGGTTATTGGTAATTATACTAGCAAGCTGTTGATGGCTACTTCTGTGCACCTAAACAAACAACTTTTGTTAGGTTTACCTGAAAATCTGCTGTTACATACACGGAAAGGTCATTAACCTTAATTTTTTTAAGCTATTGCATAACTTTTATCGCGGGCTTTGAGCGCGGCGATCGAATCAAAAAATTTCGTAACAAAAATAAAACCTAACACCCCCCACTCCGCCTACCATGTAGTTTTTTTTTTAATTTTATCTACTGTTCTTAGTCTGAATGGCCTTTCTTTTAAAAAATCAGCTGTTTTTCGAATTTACATATCCTCAAATTTTTCGTTTTTTTTTTTTCGAATTTCCAAAAGTCGTGCATAAGAATCTAACTGCACATAGGTATCCAAGTTTTTCCCCAAAAATAGCAGATGATAAAATATGGTAAGTACTCGCCTTTTCGGAAAAACGATCTGAAAATCAGCCAGGTTCTACTAACAAACTGATTTCCGTATACGAAATATACAATTTTACCAAGAATAATTTCTAAACCACCGCAAAGTAGCCACTTAACTCATCCGCACCAAAGCACCACGGCGCTACCACATGAGTGAATTTGCATAGTCATAGCTATATGCATAAGGATACCAAAATTAATTTATAAATCCTAAAGTTTGTGAGTGTGTCTGTTAATATGTCTAGTAATCTTTGTTGTTGAAACGTCTAGGCAAAGGATAAAGAAAAGGTCTGTAAAGTCGGTTTACGGACGATTAACGTTAACGATAAATTTTTTTTATCTTTTTTTTCCTTTATCTTCTATTCCTCACTCGTCACTATAACACAAGCCCAGAGGAGCATATTATTATTAAATTCTCTCTTGTTACCTACCATGACACATGACGTCACACATCGGGAACGGGACGCATGACGTCACACATCGATAACGGGACGCTTCATGTTACGGTAACATGACACTTTTGTGTGAATGCAGGTGTTCCGTCAATTTATTAGACGTTATCACCTAATTGCAATCACATGATATAACTTTTTTAAACGTCACGAAACAAAAACTAGAAAGATAAAGAAACACTATTTTTGACGACCCAGTTGCAACAATGGTCACCATGCCGGACTGCCAAACACAGGGTTGCGGGTTCGATTCCCGCCTCAGACATGTATTTATGCTTAGATATTTGTCTGTGGTCTGGTTGTTTCTATTTCCGGGTTCCGTCCTAAGCCCGTTCCTGTTCAGCGTAATATTGGATGCACTGTCCGTTGCCATCAGGGATGCACACGAGCAGCCTCCATGGCTGCTCATGTACGCTGATGATATTGCGCTGGCGGATTCGGATAAGGGGCGGCTGGTCCAACGTGTACACACGTGGAAGGAGTCGCTTGAGAACGGCGGTTTGCAACTGAATGTGGCGAAGACAGAGTACTTGGCTTGCAATACCACAGATCCCACACCTGTCTGCGTAGACGGTCATATGGTCGAGCGGACAGACCAGTTTAAATACTTGGGATCTGTGCTTCGCGCGTCCGGCGACATCGATTGCGACGTCAAGTCACGCATTTTAGCGGCTTGGGCCAAGTGGCGTGAGGTGAATGGTGTCATTTGCGACCCCAAAATGCCGGTTAAACTAAAGGGACAGGTCTATAAAAAGTATGGTAGTGAGGCGTGGCCGGTACTTGAGCGACATAAGCAGGAGCTGCGTGTCACGGAGATGAAGATGTTGCGCTGGATGTGTGGAGTGAAACGAAAGGATCGCGTCAGGAACTCCCGCATCCGGGGCAGCCTTCATGTCCGAGACATTGCAGATAAATTGCAAGAATGTCGCCTACGCTGGTACGGTCACGTCTTGCGAAAACCGGCTAATTACGTGGGGAACAAATGTCTTGCCATGGCGCCTCCGCCAGGCCGTGGCAGACTGGGTACAGACTGGGTACTGGGACAGACCCAAGAAGTGCTGGCTTGACGTCGTAAAGGGTGATATGCGTGCAAATGGCCTTACTAACCAGGATGCCGAAGATCGTGCGAAGTGGAGGCGTAAAAGTAGGAAAGCAGACCCCGGGCTCCCGAGAGGGATGCAACCGGGAACATCGCTCGGATGATGAAAAATGAAAAATGAATGGTCTGGTTGTTTCTATGTATTATAAGTATATATTTACAAAAGAAAAGAATAGTAGTATATCCGTTGTCTAGCACCCAAAACACAAGTCTAGTTACTTAGCTTGGGGCTAGATGTGTGGAATGTCCTGCAATATTTATTTATTATTTATTATTACTATCTAAATAGCTGTATTGTAACTAAATAGCCCAAAGAGATCTGATAAGAGCAAAATAGTTATAGCAACATAAGCTACTTTTATACCGATAGTCCCACGGGAGTTTAACTTACGCGAGTGAAACCACACTGACGCAGTTAGTAATTCGTATATCTGCATGCATAGATATGCATAAGGACGTATGTGAGGCCTTATTTCATGCTCCATAGCACATCTTATCGCCGGAGGTCGACTGCTGAGAGCTCAAATTATAATTACTAATGCTTGTGTGCTCAAAGTTGTTTCTGAGGTACCGAAACGCATGGTCGAATGTTTTTAAATGTCTAATCTTCATGTTTTGAGTGGATGATTTAGTTATGTTACGTTAGCGTGTCTGAGTACTTTTGATTCTGGATGTTGTTTTCTTTAAGGTAATTACTTTGAACGTCTTCTACAACTATAATCGATTATTTTGACTCAGCGGCTTCTGAGCCAAAATAATTTCAAATTAATAAAAAATCTAATAAATCAAAAACAGTTTCGGTGAGCCTATGTTCTTCTTCACACTTTGGCTAACTCCTGTTCAAGGCTTTATCACAATCGGTCGAGCTGGTTTTTACGATCGAAACCAGGGAGGGTGTAATATTCGTTTAAAAACTTATTAAACTCACAAGATTTGTATTCCCGAGAAAATAAATAGGCGACCCGGGACTATTGGTAACATAGTAGAAACGACGAGGAAAGAGAAATAAAACTAAAATAATGATTAATTATTTAAATATCTATTAATATACTGAGTGTTTAATTAAATTAGCTAAAAATCATCTTACTAATGAGTTTCTAACCAAATTAAATAAATTAAAATCAGAAGCAACAATACATTGATCACTCCACGTCCAATGATTCACCGCTTAAACCCGTTTACAGGATGCTTTTAAATTAATTGCGTTCAATAATGGAATTACCTACCTAAATCGAATAGTTGTTTACATCGTGTCACTGAGAGCAATTAAAATTGTTTCGGAAGATAATAAATCATTGAGAAAGTGAAACATCACGCTGCTGTGTGCACACCTTGCAATAAATTTACCAATTACTTGGAAGAATTTTACGCTGGCAACACCGAAGAGGGTGAAGAGATAGGTAAAATTAAATTAGTTATATTGGTTTGTAATACGAGATGACAAAGAGCACGTATAATTTAGTTTTATGTCAATATTTAATAAAAAAAAGCCTTGTTGTATAAATTAAATTTGTCTATCAAGAAAATTCACAAAAGTTAACATGAACAGTGTCTTCACTAGCCAATAACACATTTAGAACCTATAGGTGGTATTTAAATAAAACAGGAAGACTCTCATATTATATAAATACTCAACATAAAACGATGTTTACGAAACAATTTCGCTAAATACAAAATTACCGCGCTGCAGCGAAGGCATCCAACAAATTTCATTACTGTCTCGGCTCCGAACGAACTTGATTTATTCTTCCGAAAGCCAATTAAAGCGATAAATACACAATATTATAGCAACATAATTTGTCCAACGACTTGAAAGGAGTAAATTACGTTATGAGAAATGGAATTAAGTCATAATAGCGATTATGGTTATTTTGCTGTCCAATATAATAAGCATTTGTATTCGTTTTGGTGCTAAAATTTAATTACACTATTGTTTATCTTAAATTATATTGTTAACTACTGGGCCAAGGTCTTTGCTAAAGGCTAGAATAAACTTGGCTGGTCTCCATCGAAGACATCGAAGGCACTTTATCATTATTGAATTCTGTCTCAATATGACAGTCAAATAATATGTTAGTGTTTTTAATATTGTAGAAAAAGAACATTCCATATACAAAATTATTATAAAAAAAACAGTATCGGCCGCGCAACTCTTTTCAGGATTGGTCCTTATAATTTATGATATAGCCCTGAAGGCCCATATAAAAAATCATCCTGTATATTTTATCGTAATTCTCAAATTACTACATTTTAAGACACTACCTTTAACTGCCGCACAGTCTATGTTATTTACATCAATTCAGATAACGGCAAGATGTGACATTGTGTACATATTTCCGCACTTAGCTCCGTGTTAATTTGACGATGACTGTCGTTCCACCATCAGTCATCGCCTGTAGGGAAACGCGTCTTTATGACGTATAATTTGAACATCATCTTGTAAAGGGGTAACTTATTGTGCCGACATGATTAGCCGTTTTTGAACCTTTACACTTTATTGTGCAGTAGTCTCTGCTTGACATTCACTCGGCTTAGTCAAATCTAGCAATTTGAACAGAAGCTGATAAAGCTTGGAATGGCTGTAAAATTTTGACCGGTTAATACAAAATTAAATATGGTCGGCTACATGAATATTTTGTAAATATATTTCATAACCTAAGAACTTTTCTTATTACAAAATCGTATTCCAAATTAAAAGGTAACGGTAGAGTTGGAACGTAATCACACAATAGCGTGAATACGAACCGCCGATGCTACATATTCTATCGAAACACCCAAAACTTCGGTGTTCGAATGGAAACAAAGGTTCTCCCGCGATAATTGGATGTGGCCGCTCTGAATGCGCTCTAGACGAGACTTAATTGAGGTTTTAGAGTTGGGCTAATTCGCCCACCTTCGATCAGTTCTCTCTGGTCCCCTCGGGTTGAGGGGCTTCGTCTGGCAGAGGTTAGCGCCAACAATAATACTGCGGTGGAGGTTAACTGCGCTCGTTCTAACGTTTGGTGTCGTGTTGCCTTGTCTTGTTCTCCTAATAATTTAATAGCCATTCACTTATAAAAGGTAGTTTCTAACAATCCGGTATCGCAAGCGTATTTGTTTATAATTGAAATTACTACTATCGTTACACATCTCGATCCTGTACATAAATAAAAGTAAATATAAGCTACAAAGGTAAAACTTTCGTGTTACAATAGAATTATCAGAGCGGTAGTAGAGGCCTTTTACGTGTAAAATAGATATTGCCCCGAAGAAGTTCTCAAAGCAAACAGGGCGTTCACTATGATTATGAGTTCTCTCACGTGCCACACAACAAAAAGTAACAACTAAATATTTCGGAGACGGTCCGATAGAGGTCGGGTGCGGATAACAAAAAGTGGGGCCGGCTCGAGGGTCCACGACACCCAAACAGATATGATAATCCCAAGTATGTAAAATAGTAAAATTTAAGGTCTCTCCATGTGAAGAATTGTGTTCGTTCGGCGCGCAAATTATTCTAATGCGGCCCTTTTATTCGGAGCACACTTCATACGGGTCGCGTACTCCTACTCATTTGTATTTCAATAAAACACTAGCCCTATATAAACAGAACTATGATACCAGAATCAATGACGAACAATCGGTACCATTGTTATTCTTACAATTCTCTCCTAGTATTTTCGAATCGGTCGTCCGTTAATGAATCAATTTAAATAAATTGAACATTGAACGAAGTTTACATTGCAAGTATTAATATAGTATTGTATTAATAGTACATTGCGAGACAAGTGTGGTAAATTGATCATTGCATAGAGACGTTTATAAAGCCGAGATACAATGATCAATTCCACACCTGTATCGTACGACGTTTTTTTATCACAGTTGCGAATAAAAGAAAAGACATGTTAAAATAATAAAAAGGAAACAAAATATTTGTGATAAGTTATGTTTACATTTTTTTAGGCTAATTTTTTTTGTTAATTAAATACTAATAATAATTGTAATACGTTGGATTATGAGCCTAAAAGCCGTTCAATAAGATCCACTTTAAGCAGAGGATGCATTGTGGATGCGGCAATAAAGCATATCTACGTATCTTGCGACAGGAACGTCCGTCCGTCTCGGACGTAGGTAGGTATATTCTCCGTTTAGATTTGCATAGCATCGAAAAGTTCACAATCACATTTACCTCATCAGTGTGCAGGGAGTATAATTCTTCCATCTGGCATCTTCCTGTATCTACCCTCGATGAAACCTCTTTTTGCCAGGGTCCGGCCGGCGGCGTTGTTCGAGATACATAAATTTCCCCAATCGGTCATCCCTTAAAAACAAGTTTAGCTCTTTATCCGTAGAGGAGTAAGTTAAAGAATGGCTCGGCCGTACGTTACCCTCACTCTATTCGTTACGTATTCAAATTATTTTGCCGTCGTGTTTCGGGTCCATTTGTATTGGTACGCTCTTACAATAAGGTTGCTACTATTGGATTTGATTAATTAGTACATGGTATTGTTCGCAGTTTCTTTTCTCTCTGCCCGCTCTGTTTTGTTTGAATATTTTGCAAAAAGCCTTTAGTAACTATACCAATATACTACTGACGTAGATATATTCATAGATATAGTTATTAGTAGTGACACAGCGGCAAGGCGGCAAGCCGGCGACTAGTGACTGGGGCTAACACCGTGACGGGCAGACAGATCGCCGCCCCAGGAGCTTGCAGGCTTACAACTCTCATGTGATTCCCTCTTGATAATTAAATAATGAGGTTTAAATTTGTACTGCTTGACGTTAAAGGAAATGTAATTTAGATTTGTGAATAAGTTTATAAGATCGCATTGGAAAATCCTATCCGTAATTTATTCATTTCCAAAATTGCTAGAATTGAGATGAACAGTTTTTGAATTAGCCTATTCTTGTGCTCATCACAATGCTGAGCTTGCAAGCGTCCGTCGCACCTAATCTACCTCCTGTACAACCCAATGAAAACTTTACAGCACGTAAGAGCGTCACAAGATAAAGGCTGGCCGTATGCATGCGGTACACGTCGACTCTTTACAAATTCAACGCTGATGTGAAGCCATTCATACTAGCGGATAAGTTTCGCTCGGTGTGCGACCGCCTGAATGTGGTGATAACTCCCCGCAACTTGACAATAGCTGTCGTCACTTGATTTCGCATTACGTATGCGGTAAGAATTAAAGGTTTAACTGAGAACGGACAAGGAATGACTGAATTGAATTCCGAGTTTACCGAGCTGTGGTTCTATTCCAAGTATGTTGCTATTGAAATTACCAGTACTGGTAAGTTTCAATGTAAGGTTGAAGTTATTTACTTACTGGTACATCTAGTTATAGAGGCTTATATACCGAACGGTTTAATGCACCGTGCATTGCTTATTTTGGTAGTCAACTCAAGTTGACTCAACTCAAGTCAACAAATATAATTTGTTATGTGATAATGTCAACATTATTGTATAGTTGTAAGGTTATTTTTAAATAGGCTTAAGCGCTGCATCAGCCATAGTAGCGGTATTTTTTTTATTTTATGATAAAAATTTAAAAAAAAATGTCAACATTATCACCAAATTATATTTGTATTTAACGACATACTAAGTTCACTGCATGCTTATCCACCAGTTTGAGACCTAGATTTTAAGTTAATTAAGTAACCGTTAAAATTGTCTCATATAAGCAAACTGTTATGTAAGTTCTTTTGAGAAATAAAGATTCTTTAAACCTAAACCTATTTGTGTGCTGAGTGGTCTGCGTGTTGTTATACTTACCTACGTATTTAATTCAATCGTAAACTAAAGATTCGAACCGAAAAGCGACCATTCGAATCTGATAGACCATAACGTAACTGACATTTAAGCACAATAGGTACCTACTTCGGAACTTATAATCATGACAAAACTCTTGGACACATGTCGCCGATGGCATTAGCGGAATAAAAAGCGAGCACCATCAACCGTGGAGGAAGTTTGCTTGGCCAACGTTGGACGAACAAAACGTATGGGGGGCCCAGTCAAGCATGCACCGTGATTCATGCAGTTATTCAATAAGCCAAGAGTGCCTTGTTCGGATTTACGACACCGTACGTTTACTAGACGGGGACGTTTGGTATTTTATTTTCGGATATTGATTTTATTATTTGATTTGAGCAATAGGTATAATTATACATAAGGTAAACTAGTTAAGCTATTGCATAGCTTTTATCGCTGGCTTTGAGCGCGGCGACCGAATCAAGAAATTCCGTAACGAAAATAAAACCTAACACCCCTACTCCGCCTACCATGTAGCTCGGCCGAGCGTTCGCTTAACGTATATGTATGTATATGGTACGACTGTACGAAGCTCGCACGATGCAATAGCTTTTTTTTTCAAACTTAAAATCTATCTAGGTAAGTTACTATCAACCTACTAAAAATAAAAGTAATACTACTAAAAATATAAATTAATACTCTGTTTCCTAATGTTACCATGCCGCATGACGTCTCACATCAGGAACGGGACGCATGACGTCACACAATATAACCATAACACTTTTATTGTGAATGCAGGTGTTCCATCTGCACTCACAATAAAAGCAAAACCGGCTAAGTGCGAGTCGGACTTGCGCCCGAAAGGTTCCGTGCCATGTTGGGTATGGGAGCTCACTTATTTTTTTTCTGTTTTTAGTATTTGTTGTTAGAACTGCAACAAAAATACATAATCACTGAAAATTTCATCTTTCCGACTATCACCGTTCGTGAGATACAGCCTCGTGACAGACAAACGGACGGACAGTTCGTCTTAGTAATAGGGTTTTTATTATTCCCTCCCATTCCCAACCTTTTTTTTAACGTCTGGAAATGTACCTTTCGCATGCCCGCCAGCCCGGGGAGATTGACGGGTTATGTCGGGCTCGCACCGACTAAAACCCAGACGGGGTTCCTCTAACCTAACCTACTTTTTAAACCTTGTACATTACACGTCACCTGCACGTCACTCATATTTGATACGAAAACAAATTAAGGTTGAATGTTTCGTATCGCTAAGCAAAGTATTCCGCTAGATGGCGCTTGTTTTCCCCGAAAGTATTGTTTTATTTTATTTTGCTATAATTGACGTGGAATTAAAGTATTTGTATATATATTGCCTGTTTTCTAGTTTGCTCTGAACATATTTCAAACATAATTTAATTTTTTGGAAGTCACATTTTAATGTATTTCCAAAGTACAATTTTTAACTCTTGTCACGATATAAATGACACGCACACATACAAAACAATAAACTGTAGCGACTATAGACTATATTTGACGTAGTCCTACAGATACCGATTGGTGTAGTCATTTAGAGCGGCGGGGTAGTGTTCTGAAGAGCCCCGGTTCAAATCTCGATACAAATAGAATTTTTTTTTGAAAATATATTTTTGAATAAATTTTCTAAAACAGGATCAATTTTATGGTAGGTACTGTTAGTAATCTTTTTTTTTTAACTAGGACGAATTCTGAACGATGCAAATTGTACTAGGTCTGAATGGAAAGAGAAAAATAAAGACAAAGTAATGTACAAAAAGGTTTATTTATTTAAAATTAGTTCTATCTTATCATCTTATATCGGGGACTGACATAGCCAGCAACACTTCGACCCCTTGGGATCGATTAACGCAGTGATCCCACTAAGAGGAAAAATCCTATGTTTTTCGGTTTGGGATATAGTTTCTCTGACATCACCGCAGGTTCTGCAGTCAATATTAGAAGTTATCTTCATTTTTAAAAGCATGGTTTTGTAAAGCCATGTCAAGGCACCAATCACAGCTCGTGCTTTGCTTTTTCCGTTATTCAATATAAATTTAGAAGCCCCTCTGGGCCTGCTACCTATGAATTTCTTCGAATGTAGTAGCCCTTCACTGATTTCCCACTCTTGCGTGTGTTTCTTATCAACGTAATCCTTTACGGCCTTTGTGATTGTGCATGCTGGCAGGCCCGTACATGGTTCTGGTCCAAGCATAGCACTTGCCGATCCTGTTCTTGCAGCTCATCAGTCTTCTCATTTCCTGCTATTCCTTCATGGCCTGGGACCCAGAGTAGTCGTAGTTTGTTCCTACGGTCCAACTTGTGTGGATAGGTTACCCACCTTGAGGGGTATACTTGTGAAATAATTAAATCACTTACAAGACACTAAAATTCCCTCAAGGTTTATTTTCAGTAGGTGCTCAGATGGATGATACTTTAAACACAATAGTAGGAATATATTAAATGATTATAATATTTTATTTTTGGTTTTTCTATTTACTGACTACTTGACATCTCTGTTGACTCTCCGTTGCCTAGGTAACAAGCGCGCATCTAGTGCGAGGCAAAGTATCGACTGGGTGTATGTTACCAGTGTGTACAACAAACAGTATCAAAAAAACAACAAGACTGCTTGGTTTGTTTCTCACGAATTACTATACTTCATTTATATTTTATTATATTTTTATACTATTAATTAAATGCAAACAAGTACAAATGTTTATTTATTTATTATATACGTAAAGTGATAATTTGATAAGTCTATCAAAATAATGTATAATTCAAGTATCAAAAGTGACGCGACAGTGCCAAAAGTTACATAAAATCTTGCAGGTGTAGGTCTGGCAGCACTGAGTTGAATATCATGCAATTGAAATTATTTTGATTTTTTATTAGACAGATTAGACGGAGAGGCAACGTCGCCCTTATCCAGCAAACTGTATTGCGGCTCTGCTCTAGCGTAATTGCGTGTTCCTGCTTCCACACACAACGCGACAACGTCGCGTGTTTCCACACATCTATGTGTCACCTCACACTATGACCATACGTCAATATAACCATGTACTACCACATACGTAAAATTGGTCTCTTTTTTCACGCTGAAACAGAGTACTTCCTGGATGTTAAACAGTGATATTTTTGGTCTGCCCCTACAATAGCTTAAATTAGGCCTACTTTAAGTCATAATAAGTTAAATATCTCAGTATAAAACGTAGGAATCTCTAAAACATTTAGTAGGGAAAACGTACCACCTTAATTTAATTTCGTAACTTTCGATCCTAAAATAAAAACGGAACTTTCCTGAGTTCTTATTTATTTGCTAATTACGAAATAAGACTTCGCGAACAGTATTTTGCAATGTATTCCGTGAATGTTTATTTCTTACTGCTTGCGTAAGGTCCACGCTCGCACGTGCAATCGACACGGGTCGTTCTTGGTTCTACAAATCATGCAACATGCCGATTCTGACATTACGCCTTTTTATTTTACACTTATAAGGTACAGCCGGCTGCATAATTGCAGACCCACCGTAGAGCCCCAAAACGGCTGTTATAAGAATGTTTTCAACACAAGCAAGATTCTAGGCACCTGCTTTAGGTGTAGTTTAAAGTCTTCTAACTCATCAATTAATCAAACAAAAATTATTAGAATGCAATCATTCCAATAATAGTAATTTACGAACTCTACCGAGGGCTGCAATTATACAGGCGACTGTACCATAATTGATTTCATTGAGTAATGATAAATATTTGAATTGTTCATTTACCTTTAGTTTTATAAAAATAGTTTTTTTGTATTAGACAAATTACGACGTGATCAAGGGAAAGATTAGATTAATTAAATTAAACTTAAGCTTTTTACAATAATAGTTTACTGTAAAAAACCAAACATCTATATATTTGAATAGCTCTATATATTTGAATAGGTTTGAATTATAAAGCAGGTAAGATAGATATGTACCTATCTTTTTTATGCAAACTTTTGAAAATCATTGTCAAAGTCAATGCTAACCAAACCAATGCAGCCCCAAATTTATAACGCTATAAAATATTGAAATAAAAATTGTTCGCGAACCAGCAATAAAATAAAACGCTAACCGTTTTTACGGCGCCGACAATATAATGAAATAATCGTAACTGGAGTCGATGTCACGTTGAATTGCTCAATAAATCTTGTACGGGTCATATTGTCCACAGTCCACAGTCGTAGGCTTGGCAACACTTTAATATCGAGAAATATCATCTCGATAATCGAACGCGGGCGCACTAGCCGCCGCGATAAATCATGCCCCACACTCGTTTCTCTCGTTTATTTTTTAGACTTTCCATTTCCAAATAAAGTCCCCGAGCACAAACGGGCCAGTGCTTCCTCCTTCCGGGGCGGTTTTTTATATGATTTGTCGGCTGTCGGCCATTTCCCTTAATATTGTCAATATTTCAAATATTAATTGTTATAAATCAGAAAAAGTTTCTCGTTTTTATAGCCGCTTTCGGAATTGGATTTTTATTACAAAAAAATTAGCCCTATTACACGCCCTCGATGGACCTAGCATTTTATTGTTTGTAAATGACTATAGAAACGAAGAACGTGCCTTGCTTTCGAGGGGGAATGCGTTAAATTATGTAGGTACACTTAGCGCGTCAATCTACGCACTACTTTGAAAAAGTTCCGCCCATAAAACATTAACAAGCACTCAAGAAAATTCCCGGGTGGTGCCGTGGTCCGTTCGTTAAGTAGTGTCAGCCTGTAGTTTTTCCCACCTTGTCCACTAGAGTCCGAAGGGTCGCTGTCAACGCGATTGGCGAGCCGATATCTCCCTGGAGTGCCGCCCTCCAACCCTGCGAGAGACTTCACCGCCAAGATCATCGCAAAGCCCTCAATTAATGACAAACAATGCCGCGGACGTCGCGCGCCCAATTTTCAGTTGTCGCTCTCGTTTTGCTCGGTGACAGTTGGCACCGGCCGACCCTCTCACGCGATGCTGTCTATCTTATTCCCAATGCCTTCGCCTGTGGAATTAAGTTTCGTAACGAAGGTCTTTCTGTAACTATTAACTTTATTCGTGCCTCCACGGATCACTTCACAATATACAGCAACCAATATAGGTAGGTACTAATACGTAATTAAAATATGTAAGTCTCTACCGTGTCAAAGATGACCAATAAATACTTTCATTAAGTGACATATTAGCAGATATATACATTTCAATGTATGGTTGTTGTAAGCTCAAAACACGTCATGGTAAAGTGTTGTCCGGTATTTTCATGAGGCTGTGATCTGAGAGTTGGCGCTCGTTCGCTCGACGCTCGCTATCGATCCGCGGGTGGCGAGGGATGGGGGGGATGAAATTTGGGAAAACTTTGAAAGTTTCGCGTCTAATTCAGGCGCACGCACACCACCGCACAAACAGCTCAACTTTCACACACAGAGTCGAGTATTGCCTCGTAATTTTGTTTTGCACCCGTTGTTTTCAAAATGTCACGTGTCCTCGACTTACGTGACTGGACCTACCTTCCTAAAGGGTTCGCAGGCAAACAAGTTGTGAAATTTCTACTTATTTATAAGCGCTGTTGTAACAGCTACTAGAGAACATGATTCGGTACCAACTTGTCGACTCTGTATATTTATACATAGGTACAGCCTATTTATCAATCTTTTGCCTTCATAAATTAACTCTACTACTTTTCATACGAACTGTATTTTAGCCGTTTAATTTAGTTGCCAGCAAGGATGTTGGCGTAGTGGTTTTTATTCTTCTTTATTATATAATATACACACCACAATGTATTGGATACGATTAATAACAAAAAGATGTTATTATTTTTCCGGGACCACACGCGTATTTATTTTTCTCTGAGCTCGACGTTTCAACCATTTTCAATAGTCATGGTCGAGAGGAAACCCAACAAGACAAAAAAGAAATTAAAAAATTTATATATAAAAAAAATATGTACAAAGGCGAGCTTAATTCTAAAATTAGTTTTCCTCCAGCAAACCTTGGGCATATTACAGGTGATAAATACAGGCAACTCATCGTTCATTTGACTTAAAACGATAAAAATTAATGGAGCTAATTTTCCAATCCACATTTTGTTACAGCAATTTAATGATTACGTCTCTCCCAAATGGCTCACACCATTAACAATCGTAAGATCAAAGCTTGTATTATCCATTGTGTGCACCACACTGCTTTGCAAAAAGAAAACAATTAAGATGATGAGTCGTAGGGTGACCACGTGTTTCAATCGAGACAGAGGACAAAAGACCGGACGTAGCAGCCACTTCCTCACAAAAGATCAAACACTGTTTTCATTGTGGAAATAGCGCTTAAGTTGCAAAATAATAAAAAAAGACTAATTTTACAGAAAAATCTACATTTTCATCTACGAAAGAAAATCCTAAGTATAGGTAGATTTAATATATTTTGATTTTTTTTTTAATTTTCAATAAAAACTTGAGGATATATTCAAGTGTTGGGCGTAACGTAGCCTACTTTTGATCTCGGTTTTTCCACGAGCAGAACTAAGGGGGGAGGGAAACCACAGGAAGCGACTAGTACCATATAAAAGGTATATTCAGACCATGTGTGTTTTGTTAACCCTTTACCTACATATTATTTTCAATCTAAAACTCCTGCCTCCGATTTATGGCAGGCATAATTTAAAAATGTCCTTTGTCGTCATCCGCTTTCGGTAAACAGCCTGTTTGCAAATAAAGGAATTCCATTTAAGGTTCCGCTGGTCGATCGTGTTTTCCATACAAATGAATTTAGAGTGTTATCCATTTATTCTTTATGGAATTTGAAAAAACAAAAGTTAAATCTACATAATAAGTCTATATCTAGCCCATGTAGGCGACGAAATAGACAAATTATATTTATTTATATTAATATAAAGCGACGAAATAGACAAATTATATTTCGTCGCCTACATGGGCTAGATATAGACTTGTTATGTAGATTTAAATTTTGTTTTTTCAAATTCCACAAAGAATAAATGGATAACACTCTAAATTCATTTGTATGGAAAACACGATCGACCAGCGGAACCTTAAGGCCTCGTTTCGGGACAAAAAAATTGGAGCGGAAAATAAAAACAAAGAGCAATTAGCGTGATTTAATGGCCATTTAATTAGACTATAATTAATGTGATATTTTTCAAGTCTTTTTTTGTGTTCGTAGATTGTTTTTGTACGGATTTTCATAAGCGATGCCCTTTTGAGCGTTATGCGAAAAGTTTTGTATTGTTTATTGTGAGGGAAAATGTAAAATGTATTTTATGAAAGCACGTTTTCTATTTTACAATATTTTTTTAAATGTCTACGAAATTTCTGCTCTACGAAGTTCTACGAATCGTAGCAGCTGGTTCATAGAAATTTTGTCAGCGACAATGGTCCAATCTTTATATTTTATAAACAAAGAAGGGTGTGTGCTACAAAGCAAACAAAAGTCCTTCTCTAAGAAGTCACATCCAGTTTCTTTCGATCTATAACAGTAGGAATTAACAGAAATTAAGGAAATCGCGAATCGAGGGGGCACAACTAATAGCTGACTCTTAATTAAATGAGATTCGTTCGACATTGCAGCAGATGGTATTTCAAATATTGTATAGGTACACTTCACGGTTGTCCAATCCCGCGGGAACACCAGTTTCGATCCCGTGGGAATATATAAAAGTTAAACATGACAAAAATCTCACCTTAATCAGTTCAGTACTAGTAGCTATAGTTTGTATGCTTTGGACCAAAACAAACCAGTATAACTAGCGCTAGATGGCGCTGTATACAATGTCTAGAACAAGTTCAAGTTATACTGGTGGTCGATGTTTTGTTCCCACGGTGCGATGTTAATATGACGTCATAATATACAGTGTATGTTCTCGGCCAGTAGGTATGTATCTAATTATTACAATGTAAACAATGTTGATATCATATCGTATTGCGTGGGTGAGCCTCATATCGTATTGCGTGGGTGGGTCAGCTGCAAGAAATATAAATCAATTATTGTTAGGAAGTTATGACCTAATTAGAAACTGGAATGTAGGTATTTTTACGATAAAACATCCTCCAATACGATTTGTCTATAATAGACTAGCTGCGCTCCGCGATTCCACCCGCGTAACTCCCGATCCCGTGGGAATACTGGGATAAAAAGTAGCTTATAACCATCCTCATTCGAACCGCCGGCAGTTCCTGAGATTAGCGCGTTCAAACAAACAAACAAACTCTTCAGCTTTATAATATTAGTAGGTATAGATATGTATTGATGGTACCTATGTATTGATTGTGTAGGGTTTAAATAGAGGTATCTCTCTCGTTATTTGCATACAGTTTGTTGCATACAGTTTGAAAGCATTGCAGTCACAATGCTTTTTACAAGTTTATTACCGTGGGTGATAGTGTTTTACTTACAACGTGATAACAGTACAGAAGTGGTGACAAAAAATGTTACAAATTCCATTAATAACGGCTTGCGAGATCTATGTAATGATGGATTATGGAACCTTAAGAACGTAGAATTGTATAATGATAAAGGAAATTCTATAAAAAAATGGTTAATTAAGTTTTACGTTAATGATTATAAAGAGAAAATTAGTGGAAATCGTCATCCATACATGATTATGACTAGCGGTAAGAAAACGGCAAAATTATTACGTTTATGTAGAGATGATAATACATTATCGATATATCGAGTGGAAATCGTAAAATTTATGACAGGCCGTTCGAGACGAAGCAATCCAGATCTGGAAAATAATATGAAACAATCTTGGTCATCTGATATGTATCACCAGATATTTACAGATGAAAAGGGTTTGGAAATTAAAGTAACATTACCCAGAGGTAGCAACACCATGAATGGTATTTATGACAAACTACTAATAGATAAATTAGAAGTGAAAGAGAACACTACTACAACAACAACACCAGCCACAACAACAACAATAAAATATATACCCTCAAGTGAATCATGTAAGAAATATTTACTTGTACTTCAAAATATACAAATTAGGGTAGAAAATCAATTGAAAAAAATAACAAAAGGCGAGATGACTGATGTCGAATGTATGGCTAGTATACCGATGAAGTAAATTATTACCAACATTTCAACAAGCGATAAGTAATCAGTAAGTATTAATTTCATTACATAGTTATTTTTTTAAACGTTATGTAATAATTTAATCAGGTACCTACGTCATTATTTTTGAATAGTGATAAGGAACATTAATTATAAATTTAATTACATCCGTATTTATGAACGTTTACCAAAATAGTATAGATGATAATAGATGCTTTTACAATTTAAAGCTCATTCAGCTAGTAACATAACAAGTGTAAGCAACAGTGACTCTCTCTCACATTACTTTTTTAAATTCTGTAAGTTTTAATTCTGTAAATCTAAAAAAAAAAATGGCTTCAAATCAATCGCATAATAATTCTGCTCTAACTAAATTAAATAATCGAGGCAACAAAACTTGGCGTAAAATGGTTGATTTAGAAGTAGATAAACCCTATACAATAATAGAAGCTAGTAGCATAGCTTCAAAGTATCAACCGAACACTATGCAGACTGTAATACATCTGGAGAACGGGTATATGGTCACCCTACCATCAAGATTTAATGATATGGAACAAAGCCTACTGTCTGTACTTAATAGCGGTGATGTTCAACTCGTTAGTAAAGGGCCAAGTGGAAATACATGGGTTGTTAACTTTGTAGTGGCCAATTCTCAGGGAGAATAATAGATAGTAGGTTAGTATGTAGTAGGTCTTTTTTTTAATTTTAAATTTTTTTAGTGTGATTTTTTAATTTTTGGTTGTAATTTAATTTAATGATTGTTTTTTCTATGTTACAGAGACTACCGTTACCAAATACCTAAGTACATGAATATGGAGCTAGTTGAAGTTGCATTCTTAGAGTGTAAAAATAATTGGTTACACCATATATCAACAAACAAGATATTACGACTGTGGACGAGACCCATACCAATCGCAAAGTTAAGCTGTGATGTAAGAGTATTTTTAAAGTGTCTTTACCAAAATAGTGACTTCAACGATTCAAATACCTATACCCTGATTGAGATCTGGGGTGACATCAAATGTCCAAACTTAGAAAAAATAATTGTAGATTTAAATTTAGTCAATGTTTTTGAAAACTGTGAGCGACTCATAATAATTCTCCTAATGATTATCCTTCTCGACCAGTAGCCGAAGACGATGAGAATTGGGATGATTAATCTATTGCACCTTACTTAAAAAAATAAAAATAAAAAAACATTATTTTAATCCATTGTTTATTACCTATTAAGTACTTATTTAAAAACATAACATTAATTAACTTAAGTCTTATTGCACCTAATATTCTAGCTGAATAAAGCATTTATTTAATCAATTTTGTTTTCTTTATTTATCCAACTTGTTGAATCCATACCAAACCATTTTACTAGAACTTTATCACCTTTTCTTTTCAACACTTTTTCCACTAGGTAGACATCGGGATATTTAACTTTTTGCAGTTCTTGTTCATAAAAAGCACCTAAGATTGGCTGTTTCCTTTCATCTTGCAACTGATAGGTCACTGGATTAGTATTATTAACTTTTACCACTTGAAATATTTCCGCACTCCAGTTTCCGGTGTAGCCCTTGGAAAAAGTAGATTTATATTTGCTTATTCTGACGTAATCACCAAACATAAGTTTATTTTTAGCTCGAACCTTGATATGGTTGTAAACAGTAGATAAGAGTTCATTAGCGTTATTACGATTCACAGTCACTGGGGCAACTCCGATAGTGCGATGTACTTTATTATTATATTTATGTATTACGTCAGAGAGTTCTTTTCCAATCCATTTATATGATCCGTTGTAAGCAAATCGTTGCCAAAGCCAATTTTTGATGGTTCTAATAAATCTCTCTACAATGGAAGCCTTCATTATACTGTAGGTTGAGTAATGGTTTATATTAAACTTTTGCATGAGAGCTTTGAACTTTTCATTGAAAAACTCTCGTCCATCGTCTGATTGTATGTTTTTCGGTCTACGATCCAGGTTGTTTTTGTTGTTTAACAGTTTGAGCATTCCTTGTGTTACATTATCGGCTGATTTACTCTTTATTGGTTGAAGCCATGCATACTTTGAAAAAGTATCGATACATGCTAAAATATACTTAAATCCACTATTATATTTGGAATATTTTTGCATATCGATTAAATCTATCTGCCAGGTGTCATCAAATCCTTTTTGAATGAAACGTCTTCGAGGAAAGTTTTTACGTACATTCTTATGAATTTCCTGAACTACTGTCCATTTACTCATTTTTTTTAATTTTATTTAATAAACTAGCTTTCTTTTTTTCTATGGGTTTTTTTCTTTTATTTGACACTACCGCTGACAAAGATGCTTGTGGTACAGCAGTACTGGTGGTAATGGGAGGTGGAGGTGGAGGTATTTCTTCTTTTTTTCCTGAAATTTTTTCTATACTTTGAGGTAGTTTTTTGGTGGTAATGGGAGGTGGAGGTGGAGGTATTTCTTCTTTTTTTCCTGAAATCTTTTCTATACTTTGAGGTAGTTTTTTGGTGGTAATGGGAGGTGGAGGTATTTCTTCTTTTTTTCCTGAAATCTTTTCTATACTTTGAGGTAGTTTTTTGGTGGTAATGGGAAGTGGAGGTATTTCTTTTCCCGAAATCTTTTCTTGAGATAGTTTTTTAATTTTCTGCAAACATTGAATAAGAACCTCATCAAGCTGTTCTTTTATAACCACATCTTTTTTTAGAATACCTCTATTAACATTTCTTAATAAACGATTTCCACAATCCACCTGATTTTTCATTATTTTGAGCGATTGCAATGTGTGCTGTTGTCGTCGTTGCTGCTGATGATTGTGGTGTAGGTAACGTCCAAACTTATCAACAGTCATAATTACAATGCAAGTTTTTTTTTTTTACTTGAGTCTAATATGTTTCAGTTTTTTTACTTAAGTATATGTTTCAGTATGTCTGAAAGTCGATATGGGGATTCGATTATATTAGCTTCTATCAATTCTTCTAATATTGCAATAATTTCATTATCGTTTCCATTATTACCAGCATTTCGCGAAGCGATAAGCAATCGTAATCGGTCTATTAGTTCATTAGGGTTGTCCCAATATATATAATCTGTATTTGGATAGTATTTTTTCATTATTAGAGATGAATCAGTGTTTGAACGGGAGGCGGTTGTCAACCCTCTTCCAGTTACTAACAGACCTGATGATCCATCAGCTGATTGTTTATCTGATCTGTTATCAGCTGTTGTTTCAACTGAACTGGTAATACATCCACCAGTTTTTTTGATTGGTGTAGAATGTGAACGACTTGATGATTGCTTTATATATTGAGTATACTTGAGACTCTTATCACCCTGTATCTGACCTTCTGGCGTATAATTACGTCTATGCGCATTAGTCATTGTTATTATTTTATAGTAGATATCACCATCTAGCGAAGTAATTAAAGAATTGTTAGGTTCTCGTTTGAACAGTAGTTCCATTAGACCTGGTGTATTTTTAAACTTTTGTTTTTTTATTATTATATTGTTTTTATCAAATTGAATAACGCTATCACCTATGTAATACTCCCCCTCTGGAGTTGTGTAAACACCATAAGGTACTTTATTTATTTGATTTACGATAAGCATATCCGTGTATGCACGTACTAATGAAGGTAAATTTTCTTCCACCGCTTCATCAGATTGAGTTGTTGTATTTAGAGTGCTGTTATTCTCATCATATGAATCATCAGCATCTTCAAACTCTTCTTCTTCCTCTTCTCCCTCTTCAAGGTCTTTATTTTTTTGTAGTAGTTCATTAGCAACATTTTTAATTTCTTGTTTGATATTTTTTAACTTTCTCTTTTTCTTTTTTTTCTGGAATGGTTTCTTATCGATTTCATGTTTTATAACCTCATTGTTATTATTTAAACTGATCTGATTTAATAAATTGTTTAAGGGTTGTGTGATTGGTTGAAATGTTTCTTGTAAAGTTGATGTCAATTCAGCTTTACCCTCATTTAAAGCTTTGATTTTCTTTTTTACCGAACTCACAGACTGAACGAGTTTACGTTTAAGCTCCTTATCTCCAAAGATCTGTGTTGTAGAAGAATCCATGATGAAATGAAAACAGTTTAATTACAACATATATTCTTATACCTACTCTATAATATGATAAAGTCATCGAAGCCTCTCCGATATCGACCCTTATTCATTTCAACATCTTTATTAATCACTAAAAATCCATATTTATTCTTATTCCAACAAGCTTTACAAATTTCCAGGAAAGTATCCCATGTTATGTCTGTATTTACATGATCATCATACGCATGTTTCAGATTCATTTCATCCTGTTTAAAGAGTATAATAAAGTTTGCATTATCCCGAACCAGCTGTTTAGGTATTTTGCTGTATGTTTGACATAGATAAAAACAATCTAACCCCTTGTGTCTGCCCATTGAGAAATGTAAACGGATAGGTTCTTGATCTTCCATCGATACATCATCGAAAATTATAATGCTATTGCTCTGAGCCTCTTCCGGTGATACCACCTCACTTTTATCTGAAAAAGTATAAAAATTCACTTCTGGCACTTGACTGAATACTTTATCCAAAAACACATACTTTGGTTGATTTAACGATTTGGAGTACAAATAGATATTTTCAAATATTAAACCTTTAGGCTCGAGTAGTAAGGTGAGTAATAGGTTAGTTTTACCACAACCAGATGGACCACATATTAGACATCTAATATTGTTAGGTAGAAGTATACCATGTCTGTACTGTGTATTATTATCACCATTATTATATTTAATATCCCAACCTTTAACCGATAAACACGTGGGTTGTTTCTGGAACTTCATTTCTATTTCAATAAGTTATTTAATCATCTGCTCATGTTTTATATACCTTATTAATACGTCATCAACATAAGCAGCAGCAGCAGCAGCAGCAGCAGCAGTAGCAGCAACAACTATTCAAGAATTGGGTAAAAATGATTATGCATCAGAAAAAAACGGTTAGTCTTCGTAAAGCTTCTAATGCGAAAGGTGGTGACGGTTTAGTCAATACACTCATTAATAACTTACCTTTCGAGTTACACGTACCCGGATACAATTACTGTGGACCCGGAACAAAATTGGAAAAACGTTTAAAGAGAGGTGATATTGGTGTTAATCCTTTAGATGAGGCTTGTAAATTACATGATATTGCATACGCTCAAAATTCATCCTTAGATCATCGACATAGAGCTGATTTGGAATTAGCATCAACAGCGAAGAAACGTTGGCTAGAATCCAAAAGTTTATCTGAACGATTGGTGGCGCTCGGTGTGAATAAAATAATGAAACAAAAAGTGAAAAGAGGTTTAGGTATAATGCCCCTCGCAAAGGTTATAACTGCCGCGCGTAAAGCTGTAAACCATGAGAATCGTATACGTGGAAAAGGGATAAAAAAACATAAATCCACCAGAAAATTGATAAGCACAGCTATAAAAGCTGCTAGAAAAATCATCAAAGATAACAAAAAGGAGAAGAATGTAAAAAAGCCAAGGGTTATTCCACTACCGAAAAGTGGTGGTTTCCTACCGTTAATACCGATACTGGGGGCATTAGCAGCTGCCGGATCTTTAGCTGGCGGTGTCACAACGGCTGCTAAGAACATTTATGAAATGGTTAAAAATAAAGATTCAAACAAAAAAAGTGCGGTAGTACCAGTAGCCGTGGGAAAGGGCATGTATATGGCACCTTACAAAACAGGCATGGGTCTCTATCTTACACCATATCAAAAAAACTAAACATGGCCCTACCGAATCGTGCCCTCTTTGATTATGAGCTTGTGCGCTATGTTAAGCAGCTAGAAATCCCACATTTCCGAGGTGTTGTCATGCGAGATGCACTACAAAAACGAAAATCGGGACCATGGAGGTTCGAAACGGGGGTAATTAATTTAGACGATTCAAATGGGCCAGGAACACACTGGGTGGCTTACGTGAAGAAAAACCAACACTGCGAGTACTTTGACAGTTATGGAAATTTGAAACCACCACAAGAATTTCTAAAATACATGTCAAATGACGTCATCAACATTAACTATAATTATAATTATATACAGAAAGATAAGACATATAATTGTGGTCATTTATGTTTACGTTTTCTGTTAAATGCTTGTAATGATTTGTTTAAAAAAATATAATATATGCTATATCATACAACTAGTTGTTTCATTCCTCATTCTTCGGTTATATTGTAACAATGTCTCTTACATTATCAGTAAGCGGTACCGATTCTATATTAAACGTGGATTTTTTACCATCTATAGAACTGGGCGAAGGCGATTACGAGTGTGCTTTGATTTATTTTAAATCATTTAATTCTATACCTAATGTGGATAGCAGCAACAATCTTTTTCATTATGGAAACAAAATCATTACAATTCCCGAAGGCTCTTATGAGCTAGATAATATTATTCACTATTTGGAAGAAAAAATCCTTAGTATTGCAGGTGATGATCCCTTTAAATTGATTGATATAATAGCTAACACAAACACCATGAAGTGTTCCTTTTTTTCTCCATTTTACGATATACATTTTGAGAAGGCGAACAGTATCGGAAGTCTTTTTGGTTTCTCTCGAAAAATGCTTCCCAAAAATAAACCGCATGAATCTGATCAAGCGATAAATATTCTAATCACAAACACTATAAGAGTAGAATGCAATATTATTCAAGGTTCATTCATGAATAATAAATCATCCCATGTGCTACATGAATTTTCTCCATCCGTACCTCCAGGATATCAAATTATAGAGTGTCCTCCAAATCTCATCTATTTACCGTTGAAGACGAATACAATTCAAAATCTTCAAGTGCGTATAGTTAACGAGCAAGGGAATCTTGTGAACTTTAGAAACGAGAAAATTTCACTTCGTCTACATATAAAGAAAATATCATAATAATCATGATTATCTATAAAATGAATGGTGAGCCAATACAATACCACAGTCTTTCCAACTCTCGATTGGAGAGAGCACCTCTCTTATTAAATACTAATAAATATCTTCACCATTGTGAGTCGCAGCTACCGAAAAGAGAAGTAAGAACAACAAAGATAACAAAAAATAACGTGTTGTTTCTTCAATCACTCGGATTACAGTTAAAAACTTAATTATAATGATGTTATCATCATCATCGATTCTTAATATAGAAGATAGCGTCTTATTTGATGATAGTATAGAGGGAATTGAATATCACTCATATCTACCCTACAGTGAATCATATAAGAATAATGATGAGATCCGGATCCGTATCAACGATCAAGATGCAATAGTGCTACCTTGCGAAAGCCAATTGATAATTGAGTGTAGTGCTACAAAATCCTCTGCTTTTGTCAACAACGCACCTGCTCACCTGTTTCAAGACATCCGCTATGAGTTGAATGGTGTAGAGATTGATAGAACAAAAAACTGCGGTATCACTACCACAATGAAAGGAGTGATATCCTATGGAGAAGAACAAAGTAACAGTTTGGAAATTAGTGGTTGGAATATAAATGGTTTTAAAGAGGTTGAAAGTGACTTTTGTTTCACTATTCCACTTCGACACTTACTAGGCTTCGCTGAGGATTATAATAAAGTGATAGTTAATGCGAAACATGAACTGATATTAAACCGAAGCTCTTCTGATCTCAACTGTGCGGTTCTCAAAGATACAACGAAAGAAATGGATATTCAGATAACTCGTATTGTATGGCGTATGCCCATTATCAAGGTATCTGATAAAGAAAAACTACGTTTGTTGAATTATGTAGAAAACAACATACCCATTCCTATTGCATTTCGCTCATGGGATCTATACGAGTACCCAGTGTTACCGACTTCCCAGAAACATGTTTGGACTGTGAAAACAAGTACTCAGTTGGAGAAGCCTCGCTATGTTATTATCGGATTTCAACATTCACGTAATAATGAAGCTACCAAAGATAAGAGTTATTTCGATCACATTAACCTTTATAATGCACGTTTATATCTCAATTCTCAATACTATCCATATGACTCATTCTCTAATGACTTTGAAAAGGGAGTATATTCAGTTTTGTATAATGCATTCACTAACTTTAAAAGAACGTATTATGGGTCGAAAAGCTCCGATACACAAATAAATCCATCGCATTTCAAAACGAAATACCCTCTGATTGTTATCGATTGTTCCAGACAAACTGATACACTTCGTTCAAGCGTCGCCGGAAGTATAGATATCAAACTGGAGTTAGAGTTTAAAAAGTCTGTGCCGAATAATACTACGGCTTATTGTCTAATTATAAATGACTCTCTCTTTGAATACAGTATTCTCACCAAAAGTGTTCGAAAAATAACTTCTTAAGCTCTGTTACAATAGTTGACCAAGTTAGTTACTCATTAACGTTGAAAGCAACAACATGTATACGTTTACACGATCATCATATGCATCATCGATTCCACCCCTACATTTTGAACTCTGTAAAAATGTATTTAAAGTAGACAGTGCCACGATTCCATTTATAACAACATTTTTGAAACCGTCAAATCAAATGAATGGATTACTACTGGAAGTACATGTTGATATCGCTAATCGAATAGTGATGTCTAAAGAAGAATGGGAAATGGTTTTTATGGAAAACGCCTCTGATATATCAGAATTCTTCAAATGTGATGCAATTTTTTTACCGAAGCAACAACAAGTGATAACTTATCTAAACTCGTCTGAACATGAAAATATGGAAAAAAACAAGAAATTCATCATAATTAATTTGGGAATAAAATCAATGTGTATTTCTTATGAAGAGTGGCAGTACTTGAGTCATTTTTTGAATTGTATCAATTCCCGTTTAAATCAACTGCAAATGGTAAAGAGTTACTATGAGAACCGGATGAATTTCTTTAGAAGACGTTTCATGCTCTGTCAAATAAAAACCTTATTAGAAGCTTATACGATTGCTGATAATATTTATGATAAAATGTCAATTGTGGATAATGAAATCAAATGTTATGCAATAGAATATCTATTTTATTTATCCTTATTATAAAAATAAAATGTATTATTTAATAACAATGTGTGTTTTTTTTTTACCATCTTATTTTTAGTACATTTTTGACTGTGTCACACTATGGACCTATGAACAATAATAATAATAATAATTATGAATATGTTAAAAGAACTTAATAATTTGTTAAGAGCAAAAACAGTTTATTATATATCTATGTACGATTCAGATTACAATTTAGATCAAATGTTAGATGGTCTTTTACTATTAGACGATATTATCGATGACATGAAATTAAATGGATTTCATTGTTTGAAAGAACAAGTGTATAATGATAACATGCGGCTTTTTTTAAAAATCTGCATATTTATGGGCTACGATGAAGACGGGATTTTAGGTCAGTTCTTACAAGTTATGGTTTTTGAAAATAAATACAAAGATAATGTAGATGAAATGATAAAGGAAATTGAAACAAACGAAGAGGATGAAGAAGAAGAAGAAGAAGAAGAAGATATATTGGTGATGTTTAAACTTATCTAATGAACTTATCGAATATTATGTCTCAACATTATGTTTTTTGAATAAAAAAGTTTTAAGTAATTTTTTCTTTTATTATATGATTATTATTAGGATCAATTTAGTTTTCAAGTGAAAAAAACAATGTAGGTATTAGCAGGAGACTATTAAAATATTAATAAAATAAAAAACAAGTTTTCTATCGATATATTTTGTCGGTTAATCGACAACTACTCGTCCCATCTCTACTTATGATTATTCTTATCAATTCCCCGTCCATAATTTTTTCATTTAAATAGATAATTCGAATATAGTTTGGTTCAGTTGCGGCATACCAGTAGTATCAACAACATAGTATATTATAGTGTATAAAACAATGTATGAGTGTCCGTTTTGTAGTGTTAAAGTTCCTAACAATCAATTAATTAGTCATTCAAGGACAAAACGACATAAATTGCTGTGTAAACAAGATAATGGCGAAGACTATTTCACATATGTTGTACAGTCATCATTTAAATGTCGAATTGTAAGTTATAGAATTAATGGAGCATCAAATATAATAAATATAGAATTATATTTGAAAAATATTGAGAGCAGAGTGAAGGAGTTAATTAAAATAGAAATTGAATCGAATACACATATCAAGGTGAATTTGGAACTTTTTAGTACATTTGTCATAGCAAAAGGAGATGTTGAAGCAATTAAAGATTTGAAATCATTCAATACCATGAATGTACACTTGCAAGCTTCATCGGATTTATCGTCTTACTATGATGAAACCTCTGCTAAAATCATGAAGAAATGTGAAGAATTTCAAGAACGAGACAGCGGATGGGCGTTGGAAAAAATTGAATTTCTAGAGATTAACGTCAATAAATACGTACCTATAAAGGCTAATTCCTATATACCGCTTCCGGATTGGGTAAAACGTAAACATGCATGTGTGAATGTAAAGAACGAGGACAACGCATGCTTTTTTTGGGCGGTAGTAAGTGCTATTTATCCAGTCGATTCTCACTCAGACCGTTTAACATCTTACCCCCACTATGAGACAGTATTGAAAACGGAAGGAATTGATTTACCTGTATCTATTAAAGGTATTAAACGTTTCGAAGTATTGAACCATATCAATATTAACGTGTATGGTATTGAAGAAAAAAATACCATTGTACCCATGTACATATCAAAGATTGTGTCAACAGAAATCAACAACGACGATAGTCAACAACAGAAGCATATTAATCTATTATTTTTTGAAACTTTAAAACATAATGGTGGTGATCGTAAAACTCATTACTGTTGGATAAAAAATATGTCTCGTCTAATACGCTCTCAAATTACACGTCATACGAGTGCCATTATTTTCTGTTCTGGTTGCTTACAATATTTCACGAGTGAGAGAAAACTTGAACGTCATAGGATTTTAGGATGTCAAAAGGCTTTAATAGAAGTACCTTCTATCGATAATAAGTATTTAAGTTTTAAAAATTACAGTCATCAATTACCTGTACCATTTGTTATTTATGCTGATTTTGAATCAATTCTAACCCCTCTTAATATGAGTGAAAAGAAAAACACATATTATACCCATGAGCACACCCCTTGCGGTTTTGCTTATTATATACATTGTAATTACAACGACTCGTTATCAAAATTTGTTACATATCGCGGTGAAGATTGTGTTGAAAAGTTTGTTGATAATATTTATTCAGATGCCGGTCACATTGCTGATATTTATTCAAACAAAATAAAAAAGTTTTATTGTGATGATGAAAATGAAATTTTAAAAAACACGCACTGTCATATTTGTGAACAACCATTCTTATCAACCGATCTAAAGGTAATCGATCATTGTCATCTTACCGGAAAAATCAGAGGTGTTGCACATCAACAATGTAACTTACAATATTCTTTACCCAATTACATTCCTATATTCTTTCATAATTTAAGTGGATACGATGGCCACTTATTCATTAAAGAGTTGGCTAAAAGGGATGGATGTAAAATTGAATGCATACCTCAAAATAAAGAAAAGTATATTACATTCAGTCGAATGTTACAATTTGATGAAAAAAAGATTTTCATACGTTTTGTTGATTCGTTTAAATTTATGTCTACAAGTTTAGATAAACTAGTGAAAAATCTATCATCATCATCATCATCGTCAAATCAATTTCATATTTTATCCAAATACTATTCAGATCATGAGCAATTAAAACTTTTGACACGGAAGGGTATTTTCCCCTATGAATATGTGGATTGTGCGGAGAAACTCGAGGAAGTTTCATTACCAGACAAACAGTCATTTTACAGCGAATTAACACAATCAGGTATTTCTGAAAGTGACTACATACATGCACAAACAGTATGGAATAAATTTAATATAAAAACTTTGGGTGAATACTGTGATTTATATCTTAAAACCGATGTTTTATTGCTAGCTCAAGTTTTTGAAAACTTTCGTAGTGTTTGTTTGAATGGTTATAAACTTGATCCTTGTCGATATCTAACAGCGCCTTCTCTTTCATGGGACGCTATGTTGAGACAGACGCAGGTAAAACTCGAACTTCTCACCGACTACGAAATCATTCAATTTTTACAATCCGGTATTCGAGGTGGGATTAGTCAAGTTTCTAAAAGACATGCAAAAGCTAATAATAGCTTTATGGATCCGACCACATACAATCCCACACATGGCAACAACTTCCTTATCTATTTGGATGTTAATAATTTATACGGTCATGCTATGAGTCAATACCTACCGTGCGGCAACTTTTGTTGGTTAGATAACGATGAAATAAATTCATTTGATGTATTAGCTCAACACCCGGATTCGAATGTAGGTTATATTTTAGAAGTGGACTTGGAGTATCCACAGTCTCTGCACAATTTGCACAATGACTATCCATTTTGTGCTGAAACAAAAAAACCACCTGGTGGTAAAACTAAAAAGCTTTTACTCACTCTAGATAACAAACAAAATTATGTCATTCACTATATAAACTTGAAACAATGTGTGGAACATGGATTAATTTGTAAAAAAATTCATAGAATCTTATCTTTCAATCAATCTCCATGGTTAAAACCATATATAGATTTCAACACTGAGAAAAGGACATTAGCAGAAACCTCGTTTGAAAAAGATTTTTACAAACTCATGAACAACTCAATTTTCGGAAAAACCATAGAGAATGTAGGTAAACGGGTAGATGTGAAATTGTGTAACATGTGGAACGATGAGAAAACAAAAACAAAGTGTAAATACGGTGCTGAAAGATACATAGCTCGCCCTAATTTTCATAGTTGTAAGATTTTTGCTGAAGACTTTGTAGCTGTACAAATGAATAAAACGAAAATATTGTACAATAAACCAATTTATGTTGGTTTCACCGTTCTCGAACTTTCCAAACAGGTTATGTACGATTTTCACTATTCATATATGCTACCCAAATATAAAGATAACATGCAATTACTCTACACAGATACCGATTCATTCATTTATCAAATCGAAACGGAAAATTTTTATGAAGATATTAGATGTGATTTAGCGGCTAGATTTGACACCTCTGATTTTCCCGAGAACAACGTTTATAATCTCCCTTTAGTCAACAAAAAGGTAATCGGTCTCATGAAAGACGAAAGCAATGGTTGTATTATCAAAGAGTTTGTAGGTTTACGTTCCAAAATGTATAGTTATGTTTTACAAAGTGATTTGACTATAAAGAAAAATAAAGGCACCTCTGCTGCTATTGTAAGAAAGTTAACTTTTGAAAATTATAGAAAAACGCTTGATTGTAACTATGTAAAATATGATAACATGTATACATTCACTAGTGATAAGCATAGTGTTTACACGCAGGTTAAAAGAAAAAAAGTACTCTGTGGTAATGATGATAAGAGATGTATTGCTGAGAACGGAATAAACACATTGGCTTGGGGACATTATAAAATTTAATTATGTTTTATTTCATTATTTATAGAACTAATTTTGCTCACAAATCGCTTATCTATCACTCCTCATGTCGTGACCTGTGTCGTCACCTCGGGCGTGGGTTGGTGTTGATTTCATTTTTATCTACCATAGTGATAAGTGCTAGTATTATATTGAATTTTGTGCTGGTTAGTCAACAGAAAAACCACGATTATAAAATAAAATGGAGGTGGGAGGTGGAGTGTTTTGCTGTCCAAAGAAGTGTATTGACCAGACTGGAAATGATGTTGTCGACGGTAGAGCTTGCCGTATTTGTGGCGCTTTCAGTTTCTGTCATTGTGATTGTGTGACGTATATGAATGAGTTACCTTGGGTTTTGAGGCTTTTGGTACTCTGGCGAAAGTTTAGAAATAAACATTAATGTATGTAAAATGTGATTAAATTGATGTTTTATTGAATTGAGGTGTTTTATTCCAAGAGTTAAGTAAAAAACCCTGAACAAGCTAAAAAAAAGCTATATAGGTAGGTAGGTATCTAGGTAGGTAGTTTATATAAATACAAATAAAATGTTTAATTGAATTAAGGTGTTTTATTCCAAGAGTTAAGTAAACCCTGAATAAGCTAACGCTATAATATAAATAGGTAGATACATTCATAGCGCTCCCGCGCTATTCTGCGAGGTCCCTACACCACTTCCGGTGACGCCTACGCGTAACTACGACCTATGCCAAAAAAAAATTACTTATCAATGTTAGAGAGCTGTCAGTGTCAAACAGCTGTCAATGTCAGAGAGCTGTCAAACAGCTGTCAAAGTTTGACTGGTCGAGAACATACACTGTATATTATGACGTCACATTAACATCGCACCTTCCGGTGACGCCTACGCGTAACTACGACCTATGCCAAAAAAAAAAAAAAAAAAAGACAGCTGTCAATGTCAGAGAGCTGTCAGTGTCAAACAGCTGTCAATGTCAGAGAGCTGTCAAACAGCTGTCAAAGTTTGACTGATCGAGAACATACACTGTATATTATGACGTCACATTAACATCGCACCGTGGGAACAAAACATCGACCACCAGTATAACTTGAACTTGTTCTAGACATTGTATACAGCGCCATCTAGCGCTAGTTATACTGGTTTGTTTTGGTCCAAAGCATACAAACTATAGCTACTAGTACTTTCGAAGCCAAACAAAAATAAAATAACACTTTTAATTTTAAATATTACGTATATTTTTAGATATTTTTGTGAATCAAATAAGTAAAAATGATGAAGTAAATTACTTATTATTTTAATTAAAAAACACTCCGGGAGTGCAGGCAGAAGTGAAAACTGTATATCTGTGTAAAATCTCATCTGTCGAAATCTCATCTGTCGAAATCTCATCTGTCGCGAGAACGGCTGAAAATGCTCACTCGTGTATCAGTGATGGCGCTAGCGTGCGACGCGAACTGCGTACGGCAGCTCGCTGCGAACCTGCACCATCCACCGAGAGATGTCGCTGTTAACACTGTTGTACAGAAGTGAGTATCGTAGTTCGGCCGTTTGCACAGAGATGGCGCTGTTTTCAATATTGCATAGTAGTAGAAGCACAATAACTGTTAAAATCTCATCTGTCAAAATCTCATCTGTCGCGAGAACGGCTGAAAATGCTCACCCACAAAAGTGCCCAACGCGCCATAAGAAGTTTTCACTTCAAAAAATTAATTACGTTCTTAAAGAAAACGTGTGTTAGTAAGTATATTTTAAAAATATTTTTTAACAAATACAAATAAATAAATAAATAAAATATACTTAATTATAATTTCCATTAAAATGGTGCACTGGAGGACAATTTAAGGATTACTTCCAAAACAGAAGTAAAAATATAAAGACACCACGGGTGTGCGTATTAGAAAATGTGTTCGAAGGGTTGTGAATTTTTGGGTAGTGAAGTATAATATCGTGCCCTTAAAATAAAAATAAATCTAGTAAAAATAAGGTACAGTATTTATGGGTCATAAGTAAATGATCAGTTTGCTACATAATACTATCAACAAGTATTAGACTTACGACCTTCTTCTAATAGACGTTACAAACAAACATAAATACTTGAATTAAAAGTACTCAGTGTGATTATTATTTTCAACATATTGGCTATGTACCTATTTAATGGCCGAGTGGTATAAGCCGTCACCCGCTACACGAACCGACGTGGGTTCGATCCACAGGTTACGTTGTTATAATGTTCAAATAGTGCTGCACAGGATTGTAAACGTTACGGTGGGCAGAGACTTTAGCTATAGGTATGTATAACATTTTAGTTTCGTAAATCCCTACGATTTTCGATTTCATTTATCAAGTTAAAGACAACCGGACCACCAGTCGGGCAGTTTGTGTTAATATGACGTTGATTTAGGGGGAGTTTTAAAGAGCGGTGGCAACAAATAAACCTGTTAGTTGAATCGGTAGTCGGGTCACGGCAGAGGATCAAGTGCACTTGCTCCGTGAAACACACGGGGTTAGAGTGAGCAATATATCGACAGACATTTTGGGTTGCTGGAATTTTTAACTGCAAATTTATATTGCATACAAGCACCATGGACTACACAGTATACAGTCAATTTTTTTTGCTTACTCTCAGAGTCAATTTATTGTACTAGCTTTTTTCTTCATTAAATCTGTCGGTGACTCTAAAAAAGGTTAGGTAAACTTTGTAATTTTGCTGCAATTTGTTTCTTGTTTATTCTTTTTCATAATTGTGTTGTTTTTTTTTAAAGTAGGTATTTAAATTAGTCGGAATTTTTCATTAATCTAGTGATTATATTATTATTATTGTTTTAAGTAGGTACTGCCTACCTATAATAACTATTAAAAAGTAGAAGACCTATATAATAAATTCTGATTTAATACAAAATTTAGATTATATTTGATCGAAGTGTTGTGTACAATTAATTTAAATACACAATAAAGACTGTAGACTATTTTTGTCAATAAATAGAATAAAATAATAAAAAAATATAACCAACAAACAAATTCTTAAATAAAACATCTAATCAACAAATATCTCACGATAAGTGTTCAACGACATTTATCGCATGTGCACCCCAGGTCCACCTACAAGTAAACCTTAGAGAAGTAATAAGAAAAGGTAGAAGTGCCCTATTGAATGATAACGCCGAGTCCCTTTGTCTCGTGAGTCCGTCTTGACGAATCGAATTAAAAGGCTTATTGTGTCTACGTGACAGCCCTCAGCCCCTGCGATACGCCGAGTTTTTGTTTCAACCAAACTAAAATATTACAGGCTATTCACTAGATCGTAGGTACTTCATTCCCCAGTAAGGGAGGAATTTGCTACTTGAATTTGTACTCAATTTTTAACAGGGACTCTTAATTAAGAGAGTTGCCTCTTTATTGGCAAGAGAAGCGAACATCTTAATGCGTTAATTGTCGAAATGCAATCTTCTCGGAGGGCTTTTTAATCATTCGAATGCGTCATATTTTAATTTAGTGAAGAGTTTTACAATTTTTCGTGACGGGTTGATGGATTTTGCTTAATGGAAAATAATGTTGCTTTTCACTTTTTTATAGCTTTTAGAAAAAAATTCGTTAGGTACTTAATTTTTGTTTGATGGATTAACTTTTTTAATGAATAGTTTAATTTTGCGTTTATTTTTGTTGCAGGCTTCTTTGAGACATCGGCTGCCGTCGCCTTCAGATCAAGGTAAGTGTATAAGGAAATAAACCATATTGTTTGATCTTTGATAACCGTATTTAAAAATATGATAGCTTACAGAACCGTCTTTAGAGGCATACAAAAACCCTAAAGAACGCAATGCCAAATAACCTAAGTCATATTGCTGCTATTATAATGAGTACAATGATCTCTGAAAAAAATGGTTGTCTGTGGTTACGTTATAACGTTATTTTAAAAGAAAACGATGAAAAATTAAGGTTTTTTTATCCTTTTTTTTTTTTCATTTTTTCTTTATATAAGTCTTCTCTTTGTCAGTCGTCACAATAACACAATCCGAGATGAGCGATATTATTATTAAATACTTTGTTTTCTAACGGGAACGGACGCGTCATGGTCATGCTACCATAACGCATGATGTCACACAATATTAAGATGACACTTTTTTGTGAATGCAGGTGTTACATCAATTTATTAGACGTTATCACGTCAAAAAGAACAAAACTCCCGGTCACATTCTCCGTTGTAACAACGGAAAATATGACCGGTAGCATTACTTTAATTACTCATTATTAACAATGGCGTACCCATTGTTATTTGTATTTAAATAACATTAAAATAATTACACGCAAAATTAGAAAGCATCACCCTACCCCACACATCAAAGCATCAAACTCCGCTGTAATCAATATCAAAAGTCAATTTTTCGTCGAAACTTTGCCGGAACTCCCCAACATGTCTTAATTATTCATTACATCTCGACGTCTTCCTACTAAAAACGTAGCTATAAAAATATATACTAAGTTAAAACGTACACGCAAGCTAATGAGCACCGTGCAATATTTATACACAAGGTACCCTAATTGCTAGGGTGGAGAGTGGAAAAAATGGGCAATTTCACGTAATGTAATATGTATATTTAAGGTTTAGGGTATGCGGTAAAATTTTGTCACGGCTCTATATTGTGAAGCAATTCAACATCTTTCTGTTTGACGGAAGGTAGCAAAGTTGCTCTACTATACTTTTTGTATCGATTTATTTCATAACTAGCGACCCGCCCCGGCTTCGCACTGCTATATTATGCATGTATTATACATATAAACCTTCCTCTTGAATCACTCTATCTATTAAAAAAAACCTCATCAAAATCCGTTGCGTAGTTTTAAAGATTTAAGCAGTCATAGGAAAATAGGGACAAAAAAAGCGACTTTGTTTTATACTATGTAGTGATGATGAAGATTTGTAATACATTTTTTGGTAGGAATTCGATTGTATTTTTCATGAATAGAATTGTTTTGCTAACACACATTATATTTTAATTTTTGATTAGAAACAATTAGGAGCTTTTATAGGAAAAGTAAAAATGTACGTAGGCTTTTTTTTAGTGAAGTAAACATTATTATATAGAGTAACTTTCTGTCCGTATCGCGCAATAAGTAGCCGGTATTTTTATTTTTTCAATATGTTTAGGTACTCGGCTCGCTCCCCTCGCCGCCACAATTTCCTCTTGACGGAAACCCTCAATCTAATGATACGGCTGTGTTAAAAAACACAAGGAAATTTAATAACGCCAAGAACCCACAGCCCACAAGAGAAAACAAAGAAAATTTAATTTCGACGAATCCCACATGCTCAATATCGCTAAAGTTATACACTTAGCTACGTGTAAATTAAAAAATCCCCCGCATTTTTTTTATTACAATAGAAAAGTCGAAGCAAACGGAAAAACCAAGAGTCACGGAAATTTGCAATCTGCATATCACGTTACGGTCTCCCGGTAACCCCTGTAATTATACGGGACAAAGCTTAACACATTTCAAAGGTAGGTAAGCAAATTAGTTCCGCACTTAATGATCCGACAAAGCGCGTAAATCTTTTTAAAATGGGTGCTCGAGTTCCTTTCCTGTAGGGTAAGTAAACAGTACGTAAAAAAATATTTGCATAATCCATCCCTACATGCAAATTGTCGGCCCGTACGGGGAAACGTGGTGAAAATTGTATCAAATTGTTACAGCGACACGTAGGCTTTGCCGGCAATTTGTCAGTCGAGCAATAATTATTTCAAGCCTCACGCCCGCCTCATGTCCCGCCGCGATGTGAATAGCTAATACATTGTGCCCCGAAATTACGCACTTGATAACAAAATTAGGCTATTTTTTTAAATATTTCATTAAGTATATCATAAATTTTGTTGTAAATTGTGATTTATGATGATTTGACGTTATGGTTTCTCGTCAGTTCTGTCATTAAAATTTATTAACGACAGTAAGTAGGTAGGTACGTTAACTGTTTTACGTTTTTTATTTTCCGTGACATAAGGAAAAACTGCTAAAATTCATACGCTGTCCCCTATGACTATGAATATTTAAACGAAAAATACTCGAAAAAAAGACAGCTGTGATTCAAACATTACAAAAATCCGTAAAAATGTTATTCAACTTGAAACGAAAAACATTCCCATACGGTTTAAATACATAAACAGCTATCGGTCGAAATTCCCACGGTTTTCAATAAAAACAAACTGCAAATCGTTGGGCTTTGAATTAAGCCGGTGGCCATCAGCAATGGCTGGGTTGGCCGGGACCAGTGAAAAATGTTATACACCACCTGTGGATCGGACGTGTAATCGTATGCGTTTATCTCTATGGGACCGCATGCACCCGACGTGTGGAACAAAGATATAGTTAACTAGCTGCGCCCCGAGAATTTCAGGATTAAAAGTTTCTTCCTATACTACCACCTAAATACCCTAAACTACCACTATGCCGAAAGACTAGCATTTGTCGAAATACTAGCATTTCGCTGAGGAGGCTCACAGCTAAGCGACGCTCGCTGATCGTTTACGGTCCTGCGGGTTAAGCGACGCCTGGCGTGGTCACTAGGTACTTCGATGGGTGGCCAATTAGTAGTGTGGCAAAAATGTGTTTTCGTGAGCCCCTCCGTGCTTCGGAAGGCACGTTAAGCCGTTAGTCCCGGTTGCTATCTCTACTAGTAGCAGTCGTTAGGTCAAGTTAAAGGCCTTAAGGCGATCTTAAAACTTTAACAATAGGTGAGTCACACCACTCTACGACAAGCAGAAGCAGCTGAGTTGATTTTCGGAATCTACCGCACTTTTTTCTTGTTGTTGATAAAAAATGGGACAGGGAAAGTTCAAAGTATATGGAAGGACCTTGGGATACTTATATGTAGATTGTGGTGACGGTTCACATCGCCACCAACAGATAGCGCCACTAAGCTGATCGTAGATCCTAGATCGCGCAAGCGAAGTTTTTCTGAAGATAAGCTCATAAACAAGTTCCAACGAAACATCGTTGGACCGCGGCCTACCGGGTATAACACCTGCCCGGTGGAAGATCTTCCCTTTGGAGGTACATACCACCAAATACCTCCAAAAGATATTGGGTAAAACTGCGGAGCTCAGATACTTTTTCAAAAAACTGACGTCTTCAATAACCTGTCTACGCAAACTGGGCCGAGGTACGATTTAACTAAGAGTTATTGATCGTAATAGATCATCCAGTAACCGATCATCTAGATATCGACGAAACAGACCCGGTCGTGTTTGCATCCATTCAATTCCACACCAATAGGCTGAATTTATGCGGCGAACGGTGCGGCGTCCGGGCAATTATCATCCTCGCAATGACTGCCCACTGTCCATTCGACGATCCCCGGACGCTCGACACGATACATTCCCGCACCCAACCAATTAACACGCCCATTGCATCCCGCTCAATTGACCAGCGATTTATTGACACACTCGAAGTCACATTTTATTTGCCTTTTTCCGAGCACTTCAATGTTTAACGACAAATTTTCCCACGGTTATGAGCTCTTAATAGTGAACCGCGCTCCTTTATGAAGCCGAGCGGACACAATAACGATAAAGGTGAGCAGAAAATCCGGACAATAAAGCCCGACAAAAAAGCTGAGTGAGGGCTAGTGCAGGGCAAATAGTTCGTGAAATTTCGAAGGGTCCCGTCGTGGGGCACATGTTCGGTGGACGAGACACTTTACGACGGTCCTCTCAGTAAACCTGCCCATTATGTCGGGTTAAAGGATCGCCGTCCTCCAGTTGTAAAGATGCCGAACTCTCGGCTAAGATTTGTTGCCGGTTTATGGATGTAGAAGGGTTGTTGGATGCAACGAAGGGTATTATGATCATGTCGAGTCGAGAGGTCGTATCGTTTCCAGGAGTCAACATACCGTGCACGTTAGAGGACTTCTCGAGGGGCAATATGGAAAATGAAACTGATTTTTCGAATTGAAATGTTTTAACTGACGTTGTTCATTTCGTATCATAATGAGGTTCTCAAATGTACCTACATTTTCATTCGAAACTCATTGAATTGGATTCTCTAATTATAAAATCACATTATTTCTTAGCAATATAATCGTGTTTACAAATTAACATTTCAAAAGCACTACAAACTCGGCACCTTGGATCTCGACGATTCTCAAAAGGCATGACACCAATACAGACCAAGATACTATGACACCTGAATGAGATGCAATGGTTTTTATTGTGCGGTGTTAAGGTATATTTTACGTTGTTACTGGTTGCTGTTGAGAGTGGATAGTGTTAGGTGTGCAGACGAGACGTCTAAGGCTAATTGTACACGGCAATCGTGACCATCCAGTGCAAACAGAGGCGAGGTAAAGGCGTTTACAGGTGTTTGCTGACGGCCCTCACGTAAACACATCACTTGGCAGCTCCTTTTGCTGTTCACATCTCGTATGACCACTGCACGGATAACACAACACAGACACGGTACAAAGCAAGTTACTTGGCACGACTGATAAACATTTCCTATTTTGAACAGGAGTATTTATACCTTCCTTGGCGATTATTTTATTTACAGTCATTTGTATAGCAGACTGAAATGGATGTTGCGCGTTGTATGAACGTAGAGGAAGCATTGGCGATGGCCACTGCGCCTTAACCCTAACCCTCCTCGCAACAATACTGCTTAAAGTCTGTCATAGACCGATCTCAGTATAACCAAGAAAAATTCTTATGTATTTATTTAAGGGATATAGTTATTGGATTAGGTTAGATAAAAAAGCCTTGGATTTATTTTAACCTTTCTCTCGGACTAAAACTCCTTTGGCCAAAAACGACCACCCTGAAATATTTAAATTCATAAACAGTTTCAAAACTTATTAACCTCAGTTATATGATAGAAGGGTAGCGAGCCTAGGTTTGCGGTCTGTTTCTCTCGCCCACTACGCGACTCGGGCAATCCTTTTGGCACCATCCTCCGTGTGAACCTTTGAACGCTCACCTCTGACCGCAAACGTTTGTATACAGTCTTACCGAGAAGGGATTTCACCTCTTTTACAAAGTACGTTTTATTAAACAAATTTAAATAGAGAAATGTCCGTAACGATTTGTGTTTAAGTTTTGCAAAGAGTCCTTATTGAAGACAATGATATACCTAGGCAGTTGTCTTTTTTTTCTAACTTTGTTTTTAAGACACTTTTAATTGATTTCATGCAAATTGTATGATTCCAAATGAATAAAGAGTTTTGAGTTTTATCTTTATTAAACTTTAAACTGTTTTGATAAATTTAAAGAAAATATTTAATTTTTGTATTTTGCTGAAAGTGTAGTAAAGAAAGAAAACCTTGTAAATTCTATAATATATACAAGTTGGTACAACATTAATAAAATCCAAAGGAAAGATAGTTTGCGAAGTTCCAAGTGTGCGGATCAGGGAAATATGCAAGAACCTCGAAGAAGCGAGTGGTTTCTGAACGGACCTCCAGCTTCTGCATATTACATGAGGCCAAGTTTTGTCGATTCCTTCAATATTTTATCGTGGGAAATCCGCCTTGCTTTCCTTAAAATTCAATATATCTGTTTTGAAGGTTTTATGGAAAATATCGTTTAATATTTATTTAGTCTCTTTTACTTACATAATACTTTCTTGTTAAACTTCGTTCGGAATGTTTGTATTTCAAATCTCAATTATATAAAATTACGTGGCTGTCTTCAGACTTTGTCTGCACTATCTTTCCAACATATTATTACTTCTATACGCTCGTAATAGCTACAATATTCATCAAGTGGATTGCACGTGAGACTTAATTTCATTTCCTAATACATTCTCGTATTTGCCCACCATCCATCTGTGTTTGAACTTCACTGCATTCATTCCGTACTCATGCTAGACGGATACCATATTTTCCTTTGTCTAGACGAAATCTTAACGAATGTTTAAGTTAGTAGGTATCACGAAAAGATGAACGCAATTATGTGATAAGTTAGGGAGCGGTGTTGGCTTAGTGGTAGATACCTCTACTTTCATTCTGAAGGTCGTGGGTTCGAACCCCGGCCGTGCACCAATGGATTTTCTTAAGAAAAATTTATGTGCGCTAATTGACATTGCTCTTACCGTGAAGGAAAACATCGTGACGAAACCCGCAGCTCAGTTGGCTCCAGAAGTATTGACAAGTTCTCTCCTCTGGACATGGTCGACTAAGCTGAGAGGGTAGTAGGTGCTGGGCAAGCCTACTCCATCCTCACGCAAAAAGGACCCAATTAAAAAGAGTCTAATTGCGGAAAACAGCCCGTTTAGAAGTACAAGTACAAGTATGTGATAAGTGACATCTCAGCACTCGCGTAAGCTACAGGAGTGTTAATATTTCAAACTAATGTTAGTATGTTACAAAATCAAGTCAGAACTAAAATAATTTGTATAAACAAATGTAATTTCGAAACTGAGTTGGTATCTTTAAATTGCTCATGTAAGACAAAATTAACCCTCACCCACATTAACACAGATAAGTCGGCGAGCTCATTTGCGAGCCTTCCGGCTGTTGCTCGTTACATCTTGATATTCTTTACCCCCTTCGCCGATACCAGCCACATGAGCAATAAATGGCGCGGAAGGAGCCCGCTATCGCGCCATCCGATATCTTCCATCCGAATTAATTTTAGAACGCTCTTCTCAGAAACGAACTAAGTTCTCGGCACTCGCGGACTTGTTATTTCTACGTGCAGCCGAGCGCGAGCTCACATCTAATCGCGGTGAGTCGCTAGATAAAATGGCGACCCGTAATTACCATAACGCCTTTCGAAGATATGTGGAGAATCTTAATGGTACGGTGGCTCCGTAAATAATGGGCTCTTATGGGAAAGTTGGTAAAGAGCACTGTTTCGTGTGTAATTTTAAGGGCTTCTTGCCTCACGTGCTTTTTGAATAATGTGCTAAAGACGGTGGGTGCGTTAATGATGCCTTTGTTTCGATGTAAAACGTAATACCTACCTACAGCTTCGTAATGTTTAAAGTAAAATAATAACGCGATTATTTTGCTATAAGAATCAAATCGTAGTTAAATAGAATACAATGCGCTCTCCCTCATATTCTAGATAGATTATTCAGGAACCAAAGCAGTAGGTAATTTAAGCGAGTTCAATCCTTACAATCGCGTAAAGACACTAAATTACCGTCTAAAATGCATCTAAGGCGGCGGCGGCACAACAAAGCGTTAATAACGCGATCGCGCTATCTAGCACAGGATGCAGCAATGTCGCGCGACTGTCGCAGATTACACTTGAATTATGAGCTATTTCTGAATTGTGGTAGCCCGCGGCGCACGGCAGCAGCGCGCTGGTAACCGCGGTATACCGAGCCGCGCGTCTTGCCACCTCTTTTTACTACCGCTACTTGTAATTAACTGTACTTTCCCTACAAAGTGGTATCTATGACAATCCTCGGTATTGTTCTTGGTACCTATTTCTTAGCACGCTAAAATGCAATATTTATGAATTAATTTGTTGTTATTTAAATACTTTTTAAAGTAGATATCGATATCACTTGTCGCGTTTGCCTCCAATTTTAAAGCTATTTTTTTTTATTGTATCCCCCACTTGTTACGTTTTGATATCCCTACATATCAGTTACACTAAATAGTAAGTGGCACGTAAAACCAACATTTGCTTACCGCTCTACATTGTTTCACTATGCATATTTGCAAACTACGCTAATACATTCGGAAATGCTTGCACCGTACAGCCGTACACCGCCCCCGCACCTCGAGCATGTTCTCTCAAATTACAAGCGTTGTAAATTAGGCACCAAAAACAGTCTCATTTTCCACACGAACGCAGCAGCTAATATTGTCTCGCTCTTGAAATATGCAACCTTACCTGCGGCTCGGGATATACTGTAATTGTCGAATACGCTGCATCGTTTAATCCTGTTCACATCCTCTGGAATGTTTGAGAACGCAGCCGAGATTACCAGTGAGCTCTTGGCCTCCGGCCTAACTTAGTACCCGTCTAAATCCACTTCTAGTACACAACTAAGCGCATCTGTAAACAAACATTAAAAACTCGTTTACTTTTCTCGAACCCTTTTAAAAAAGAGTTAAAGTTGTAACACCCCCGAAACCTTCTTCGAGTCCCGAAACTCGTGGCACTGTAAACAGCCGTTAGGCGTCGTCGATGAAATTGCAAAAATGTAAAAGAGCTAATGTTTGCTCACCTTAAACCCCTTCCCGACCCTACAGCGTGACGAGCCGGATAAAAGGCTTTAATACACCCTCATCCCTTATTACGAAACTTGAAAAAGACAACAATATAGATCCAATGTGTCGCGGGCGCGGGCAATCATACGCGCATCAAAGGTGGCGCGCCTGCGAGCTAGCCAAGTGTGGAGCTGCTTTATGATACTCACGTTTTGTAATACTATTTTGTATGGAAATGTCGAGTCAAAGGGCTACACGCGTTATGAGATCTGAAACAATACGAATTGTGACAATCCTGTTTCCTTCGTATACGTGAGGAAATGGTATTTGAATGTTTAATGACAACCTTCACTTTGTACGTTGTAAATATGAATTTAGGATTTCTATTGTTACTCTAGCCTCAGAATATGTCCTTACTTTATCTGTGGTGCTGAATTTGAAACAATGACTTGTACTTAACATGTTTTGTGAGTCTCCAAAGGCATATATATATCTTAACGCGAGATTGTCAAATACATTCATTAGAATAAAAATAAAAGTGATAATAAACGTCAAATGAGATACTAACTCCTATCCATACTATGACATCGGCGTGACACATCAAGCAGTCATTACCGCCCGCCCTACTGAAAAATCTGGGCGCTCGCGCTGCTTTGCAAGTCAAAACTCCTTGACACTCGTGACGGGATCACTCATCGACTTGGAGGTAAAAGGTGGGAATTTTCATATAACATACTCGAAGGCAGGTGATACAGTTTATGCAATAGGTACCTATTTAGCTTTTCTAAGTAAAAACGTAGTAGGTAAGCAATGAAATGGATTTTATAATATTTCGCTGTGATATTCGGGTTTATTGGCAAACCCTTTTTTATCAAAACAATGTTAGCTATAAAAAATCCAAGTTACTCATTTATTCAAACTCAATTTTTTTATTCATTAGGAGTCATGCAGTGCATTACATCACTTTGGAGCGTCTTGAAAATTAATTTTGGATGTGAAAATTAAATTAAGTCATTATTATTACTAAACTCAATTTACTTGTGTATGTATAATTAGCAACGTTAATACCTAAGTAAATAAATGTTCATTTCACGTTGTTACCAAATATGATGAGATGTAAATTTTGCATCCCTTGGGCGTTATAAGAAAAACCTTTATCCAATCCAGACTAATAAGAAACGTACAAGGTTCCCAAACGCGTTTCACGTGTTCAGACAAAAACCGTGAGTGTTCCCCTCGAAGACACCCATGTGTGTGATGTATGCAAAAAGGGAATAGAATAAGGTGATTTTGTTCCGCGGGGTCGCTCCCATAGGAAAAGAATCCGCGTGCGGTAATGGCGAATACAATAAATTTTCATAAACAAATTGCGATTTGATGGCGGCATATCGCGGCATATCGGCGCGGCGCGTGTGCCTACTTCCAATAAGGATTGATAGGGAAACAATGTCGCGACACTGATTGAATGTCAATTTGTAGTAACGCGCTGTGCGGGATGGAGCTGCAAATAATTTCGCGTAATGGTGTACACGTCGCCTTAACGATGTGTGGATCCGATCGGCAGCGTGTTTCGAATTCGATTTTCTGAAAACATTGTTTATTTTCACCAAACTGGCACCACACTATTTTATACCTAATTTAGAAAAAATATTTCAAATTAACCAGAAGCACCTGCATTTATTTTACTTTAATCAAAGACTTGCACTCTGCAGACAAATCTGTTATGAAATTTACAAGAAAGATAGATAACATAAAAAATAAACAAGGAAATAAGAAAGTTAATCAAGTAAAATCTCTTCGTCATAATTCCTCTCCAGTTGTACGTCCTCAAAAAATTTAAATATTACCCAAAATTAATCAACATTATAAACTATTCTATTATAATTTACTATTGGTATTAATATTTTCAATTTATCTGCCTTTAAAGTTTGTTGACATAGTTGCACAAAACGCAAAAACACCCACCAATTTTCTAACAAACAACCAACCCAAAGGAAAACGTGCTGAAAACCTCCAAGCACCTGTAAAATCATTTATCAGCCCGGAATTAGCACGTCTCATATGCAAAGTGTCGATGGTAAGCGAAGCGTACGATATGAGTCCCCCTGTTCCAAGGATTTAGGAAAAGAATCGTCGCATACATCACACTTAATAGGGTGAGGAGAGAGCACTACTTATGCCTAATGCGACAAGGAAACATGGTACGCGCAATGCGAATACATTTACAGAAAACTGAATTTCCAATGGTAATAAATATGAGCGTACTGAGTCAAGTGACTTCGTCTTGCGGTGAAATGGATTTAGATGCAATAGATTATCATTTTATTCGGCGTGGAAAATGTTTTTAATACTTTTTGAAAATATGATCAAAAATTGAAATTGAAATTTTTCTTTTCAGGCTTTGCTTCCGAAATATTAACGACTATGGCGACAGAAACGTCTAAAATAGAGAGATAAAATCTTTTAAAACAGTTTCAAAATCGTAATTTAACGAGCTCCTCACCGAAATCAAGTAAAATAGCAACCTAATCTATAACTCGAAGCAGAAGCCTCATGAAACACAATTTTGTGCTAGAAAAATTATAGCAATGTCGTAATTATGATGTTGAATCTAATAATTTCTGTAAGCAAAGCAATTCAATCTTTAACCGCACCCTAATGATAATTTACAATGACATCAGCTTACTCTATCGTAATTTCCGTGGTAAGCAATACACCTGCAGCGCTACAAAAATTGACATTAACCCCTTTTCTGGAATAACAATAAAGCGACATCGTCGTAAACACGACAGAATGTCTGTCGGTAAAAAGCAACGATGGCCGTAAATATAGACAGGCGATGTCTTGCCGACAAGAGAGTGACAGTAAAAACGTTGAAGACGCTTTTACCCCGACGACGTACCCTGCAGACGTGCAAAGCTAATTCTTTATTGATACAACAGAAAAGTGTTTTAAATTATAAATTTTAACGATTTGTTCAACATTTTCTGATTACTTTGAGTTTTCACAGTCTACGTTTGCTTATCTAAAGAAGTTTTCATCGACGAAAAGTGGGCTTGGTATAGAATAACACAAAATCAAACTGTTTAATATCTTTGATTTGATTACGAACTGAGAACTTTATACTCATGCAAAAACCACATATTCATACAAAAACAAATGAAAAGGTAATCTTTATTACACTGTGAAGATTATGCTAAATATTCGTATGTATTATTTGAAGAACAAGGCATACTTATGCGGAGTTTATCAGACGCTCCTCCCTAAAAACGTGTTATATTTTCAACACATGATTATGTAAAAGAATTCCGAGATTTGAACATACGAGGGAATGAGTGCGTCGTTAAGATGCGAGGCCGTCCCGATTTGCATCTTTACCACTCTTTCGGGGATGTGTTTTCCCACGATAAAGCCGGTTTATTATCTGTACGAACGATAAGTGTTTTAAAATAACTTCGCTAAGTCCATTGTTCTTTCTTCTATCGTAAATGTAAACTTTAAACTTACTTAGGCGTATCTTAGCTAAGCTAATTTGAGTAAAATAGCTTTACCTAATGTACTTATTTTTCGAAAACAATATCAGCAAGACTTTCAGCTTCGTCTGTCTACATTAAATCGCTTAAGATCTCTTAAAACGATTTCAGAATCGTAATTTGACGAGCCGTTCAACGAAATGGAGTAAAATAGCAACCTAATCTATTACTCGGAGTGAAAGCCTCATGATGGTCTCCGCAACACTGACTCCATTAATTAATAAATTAAACAATACCGTTCTTAATTCTGATGCGGCTTGCTTGAGCCGCAACGAAAATATTTGCCGTGTATAAATTCTTACCAGCACTGCCGACTGTCGAACCCTTCGCACCGCCTTCTTTATGCGTCTATTTGTATATTTTAATTACTGTCATTATATGCTAATGACTATCATCCCTTTTTCTTATCCGTCCAAATGGGTTATTACAGACCTATTTCTATATCACGAGCAATTTTGGAGATTTAAGTAATAAAGGCTGAATTTTTTGCATAATATTTTGATAAATTGTTATAGCACCGTAAGATTTTATATAAGAAGGTAATTTGTTCTGAGTTATTTCATTAATTTTATGAGGAAGTCGTTTGTCTCGTCAGATGATCTGTCTTGTTTTAGCCAGTTGATGATAATCTTCGTGCAGCATAAAATATTGATATTATTCCGGCTCAATTAGTAGACAGGTAACAAAATTGACTTGATTTTATTCAATTGTTAGAACACTAATTATACTCCTTCTTGTAATACAATTAAAAACGAGATAGATAATTTGTATAACATCACATTTACAAAATTCAACAATTAGATGGGCAAGCCTTACACCCGAATTATTTCATTTCATTTCTCTCTAACTCCGGGGCCTCTGCAGACAATGGCTTGCCTAATTACGGAATTTAAGGCTTTATTAACGCAATCGGCCTGTTATTAACATAAAAAAATAATATTTACTGGTCTCGCAGTCGGCGAAGCTACTTAATTTACGAATATTGCGGCATTAGGTTTACTGCCGTTCGTCTCAACCCTTCCCAAATAATCGCAGTGATGTTACTTCTTGAGGAATGAGATGAGCGCCAAGATTAAACCTCGTCACAGTTGCTGTACATTTTGCATTGTAATGGCGAACATTAGAATTTCGAAGCGGCTTCTTGACGAAGAAGAATTAACGAAATTCTTCTCACGGCCTTCAAATTTCTGTTAAGGAAACGTTTCGTCTACCGCTCAAATTACCCATTGATATTTTAATCAGAAACCATCCCTTCACTGATTCAGAGATTTCTATATTAGCATATAAATAGAGAGTAAAATATGACATCAGCATTTTAATTTTTCGATATTACGAAGCGATTTACAAATTATCGGGTAAGAAAAACGCCTCAAAAACGTCGTGAGGGTAGACTTGTTCGCAGATGTTCTATTTAAATGTAAATTTTCCATCGGCATGGTGACGACAACGTTGATAAAAAAATGAGAAACCAATTACGAAGAAATCTACAAATTATAAGGTTAATTTAAGTTATTTTTAGTCTGATTAATATTATCTAGATCTAAACACATTAAAAAACACAAGCTGCGCTTTAATAAATGACTACCCTAATCAAAATCACAAATGAATCTCAGAGCTCTTAAGTTTTCTTAAAGAAGGAAGAGTAATTTGTTTAATTTGACAGCAGTATTTAATCAACGTTCACAACAAAGAATACGAGGGTGACAATTGCACACCGGATGAAAAAAGAAAGAATTCTTTTCAGTAGAAAGAGCAACAATAATAGAAAGAAGTGGGAAAAAGGACCGCCGCGGAAGTGGTAATGACAGATCGGCGACAATGGTGAAAAGTCACACCTCTTGTTTACGGAGCGACGAGCTCGGGCTAGAATTAGCTATCGTTTACTTAAGTACTTTATACAATTAAGTATAGCGACCATTAGTCTTGTGAAGGGACGCCATATTCTTTTAAAGATATCTCTAATTGCTAGATCCTACCCCTTAGTTGGATGACGTTTTATTAATGTGTGTTAGGATCTCGTAGTCATTTCGTTTGAAGTTTCCTAAAATATTCGCATAATTAATCTTTTTAGTATTTTCTTTGTTATCAGCAAACGAATCCCCTTTAAATCTCAAATTAACGAATCGATTATAATTGATTAAGTAGAGCCAAGCAAAGTAATAACCACAAAGGAGTCAATTCGGTCCACCTTCAAAAACAAAAACAAGGCCCTCCCCTCCTTTTTTGGTCGAAAGCGAAATCTGGCTTTGTTCATTTATTCGGTAAACCGATAATTTCATTAAACAACAAAGTGGGTCTCGACGAGAGCTCTCTGTAAACACGCCAAGAAGCCAATGTCCCCCAAGATGGGAAATTCATTTTAAGAAAAAAAAATCAGCCTAACACAGCGCGACAAATTAGGAATCTTGGCCCCCTCTTGTTTATGCTTTCCGCATGCAAGAACATTCTGATTGGACTTCTAATTAGTGAAAAAGATTTATAAAATTTAAAAAGTTTTATAGGAATATTCATTTGCTTGAAATTGATTGGACTCCTTAACCCTTGCCGCAGCAGGTCGAGTACAACCGACCATTCAGTTAATATAGGACGGCTTACCCAGAACGGGTGCATTCCGCACGTTAAAAATATCGCGGAGTAATTTGGAGCATTCGACCGGGCTACTCGCATTTAAGTTAGGTAGCAGCAAATTAAGCCCGAGCCCCCAATATATTGCGTTTGTTCTTTTGAAGCTGAAGGGTTAAAGCCAAGAATGCTTTGCTTTTTATCGAACTAATAAACCGGGGGGCACGGGCTGAGATATTATGCCCGAAATTGCGTAGCTATATATAGGTGGTATGTACTATTATGAACGATTACTTGAAATTTAATTTCGCCATAGAGCTTCTCCTTTTATTTGTCCTATATCTGGTACCCAAAATTAATTATCCACAGGCGAAAAAAAACACGATTCCCAAAAGCCAATGAATTATACCTCAGCCAGGTAATTAGACCGAAAATACCATTATATTAATAAATAAAAAACAGGAGCGTACCCCATCGACTTCACAGGACGCGGACGTATGGTACCCTTAGTCGAATAAATTTATGTAAAAATTTTCATTAATATTTTTGAGGCCGAGCGTCCGTTCGCCCATGGGAGTGAAAATCGAGTTCGCGGTCGCGATGGAAAAAATGCAAACCGAAAATTATGGGGACCCTTGTATTTGCTTATGAATACCGGCCGTACCTGCCCTTCATATTGTGAAATATAAATATACGATACGATATGGGAAAATAAAATTAAAACATTGTTGATGGAGTCATTTCATATTTAAACCCATTACTCAACCTACAGAAAAAATGTATTTAGAATTTTACACGGTATTTTTTTTTAGTTTGACCCCTAAAACAGTAGGTACACTATGAAAAACGGCCCCTCGCAGGATCTTTCGAGATTATGAAAGATTTGTGAGTTCTGGAGAGGCGCTCGCGGCCGGTCGCAGTAAGCTTAAGAGATTTAAATCGGTCGCTGGCCCGGAATGCCAGATACAAACAGATTCCTTACCGCCCCACGGCTATGAAAAACGATACGATAACAGAAACTTAGAGTTCATGAATTTATTTTATCTTTTTTCCACTTTTGTCTGCTATATTAAAGTCACACTAAACTTATGTAAGTATGGTACCTCAAAACTAAAAAAATATTATCCAATAAAATAGGAAAGCTTGTAAAAAATACTGCCTACGCCAAAATATATCTCAAAAAAGTTGGTGAGTTAAGCGGTTTTCTCGGTACAATGCAGGCGAAATCTGTAAGCGATATCTTACTACGAAACCTGTAAATCTCTCAGGCATTTTTATATTCGGCGTTTTCTCCCTAAAGTCTGAGGGCTGGGCTAAGCAGCTCGCGCCGCTATCCCAAGATTATATCTTGACACTTGATGGATGAATGGTTATTGGATCTCAACATTTTTATCATTTTGATACAGTCGCGGGGGCAAGGTGCGCTTGACTTCGCGCTCGCGCTGCAGGGGACACACTTGAATGATAGATTCTGTTCGAGTTCCGCGTGAATAGTGTGCTCTTGACTTTACAATACAATGTTGTTTAAAGTTTGATGAGATTTTACAATGTTTGAGTTACGAGTAACTTATCATTTAGAATACAATGGAAATAATAAAGTGTTTTTATATAAACTAAAAGAAAATTTATTTTAAATCTAATGAATAGGCAACTTAATCGCTAAGAGCGATCTCTACTTGGCATATATACAATGGAGAAGTTTTACATAATAATATGTATGGTACTAAAGAAGGGCCTCCCGATCAGAAAATCTATAGTTTTTTTTTTGTTTTGACTGTATCTGTGGAAATTGTTATCTTAAAACAATCCTGAGTAGGTAGATGAAACATATTTTGTAGAGAATAGAGATACAAAGTGAAATATGTGGAATGTTCGTAGCGATCTCCATCTGACAGTGTGACTCGGTCGTTTGCACTCTTTACTACATCCTTATCTCGCACTTCATATCTGGTACTGTTAGCAAAAGAATCTGAAATTTTACATAAAATACTTGTAATTTAATTTTGTTTAAGAATTTTCTGTAAGTAAACTATTCTTTTTACTTGTCTTTATCTTCTTTCTATAGTAATTTCAGCGGTTACAATTCAATTCATTAATAATAATTATTTTATTATTAGATTTTCATTACTTTTTTTTATAGTAACTGAGAACTGGTTGCTACTTTGGCCAACGGATCCGCATTGCAGTTAGCTTTTATTGCTTTATTACCTATACCTTACTGGATTTTTATTATTTTTTGATTTATATTAAGTTACATATTGTATTTGAAAATTTTATCACAGATTATTTACGTCATATTTATAAATGACTACTCTACCTTTAAATAATTAGGTTATATGGCAGTCCAACAGTTACCTATACTTAGGTAGGTTGTTATTTTAAAATCATGTTTATCTGCTAACCGTACAATACAGTTTTCCGCCCACTTTGGCTCGCATATGATACGCGATATGGTCTGAAAAATACCGCGACCCGCCACTCGGTAGGTACCGTTAGCGGAAACATATCAATTCAATTTAAGAACGCACCACGGTGCTGTGAAATAGGGCTGTCATACGGTAAATCATGAGACCAACCAGTGATAAACATATCGGAAGGGTTTATGTTTTATTAGCTGTGACGGATTTTATCGGACGATTCCCTATCTTTTAGCAAGTTTGGAGAAGGTTAAAGTTTAGGAAGACCGTTTTGTATGAGATTTTTATCATGATGCTGTGGGTCGGAGTTTTGTAGATTTACTAAACTGTATTTCAAGTGAGTAGGAACGCATTTTTAGTGACAAATTATCTACAATCAACTTTACTTTCTTTATTTTTGTCCCACTGCAGGGCAAGGGTCGCACTGTCGGTCCTGGGCTTTATTTGGCCACATCATCCCACCATCCTTCACAAGGTCTGCCCCGACTATGTTTAACATCTATCGACAACTTGCATCTTTGCCCATCGAACAGAACACATTTGAATCACGTGACGCTACTCTCCCTAAAGATATAAAATGACGTTACATTTCACAAAATTTAAAATTCTTTCCAAACTTTTAACATCACTACGCTGAACAATAGCAGTTCAGTAAAGGTGTTGCTACACTAAACCACAGAATTAATCTACCCTTGTTAATAAGACAGAAAGTGGCAACCTCAGTAAAAATTCAGCGCGTCATCTAGAGCTGAGTGGTTATAAAAATTAAAAATGCACGCGCGTACGCGCTGCCTCAAGGAAAATATGTTCCACCGTGCAAACCTGGTATATTATTAATTTGGTCCGTTTTAACTATTTGCTGTTTAAGATTTTATTAGTTTAAAGTTTTACGTCAAAATGGTATTTACTAAATCTATGGTTTGGGGAGCTTATTATGCATGCTACATCGCTTTCCACTGCAAGTAGACTGATTTAATTTTTAATTTAATTTATAATAATATGGAAAATAATATGTAAATGTTCTTTTTTCTGAAATAAATGATTTATTATTATTATTATATTATTATTAAGCGAGAGTCCGAGCGAGACTCGGTCAGTCACTCATGCTAATCACTCAACGCTAAAAGAAATAATAAGTCGGATTTTTTAACAAAGACGGTGAATAATATTTTGAATCTAATACGTATTGTATCTTGGGTCTAGCTAGATGGGTCTGGCCGGAAGACAAGCGCTGCAGCTAAGCATGCTTGGCTGCAGTTATTAGCTGAGGTTGACCCATTTGGCTCAGCACACGACTCTTCATTTATGTTGTATTTTCTTTATCACTTTTTGTTTTTTATGTCATAATTTTCATTGTCATGTTCATTTCTTTCTTCCTGTGTTTGTCGTGTATTTGTACTCAATAAATGCTTTTTTTTTCTTTCTATCTTCAAAATTTACTAGCTAGGATAAGCTCAAGTATGTAAGTAGCTAGGGTAAGTATACTTTTTAGAAGACACGGGCAAATACTTCGATTTATTATCGCCACTTTTATGCGATTAGATCCCTCAATATCAATCTAAACCCAACAAATTAACATATTGTGGGCATAACTCAGTCTAAACCCGCTTATAACATATCCAACACGTACCTATGTATCTATACTGCACCTATCTACCGATTTAATATCACACTCATAATTGAAGCTCGCGTTCTTACAAACCCATTACTTGGCTGTAGACTAGTCAGGGCCGTGTAATGAACTCACATTATAAATGCAACGAGGCATCGCCTTCGAGATGCACCGAACACTCAGACGCGAAGAATTAATTCATTTGCATGTAAAACTTATACGGAACGCTACTTAAGATTAGGTTTCAGGGTGAGGAGATGTGTGGAACGATGGAAACTTATTAGGTGTGTTAGAACATTTTGAATATTTTATTCAATTTTATAGATATTTAATAGGTAAAATTGAAGTTATGAGAAACCTTTTAGGATGCTTTATTGTAATCGTTTATTTATAACTAGCTTCTACCTGCGCTTTTGTTCGCGTAGGAGTTATAAATATCCCAAAAATCCTTCTTTAGTGGATGACGTCATAATACCTGCCAAATTTTAATGCGTTAATATATCAGTCTGTCAATCAATCAGTCATTTAGGCATTGAATTCATAACATAGTATAAAACAAAATCACTTTTCGCTGTCAGTCCCTATGTATGCTTAAATTTTTAGAACTACCCAACGGATTTTAATGCAGTTTTTTTATAATAGATAGAGTGTTGCAAGCTTTTAATAAAATAACTGAAAGCCCGTGATTTGCTTATAAAACAAACAAGAAATTAAATATAAACTAGCTGTGTATATCTATATCAAGACGTTACAAACATACTAATACACAGAACATTTACAATATTAAATTAATATAGTTCGAAATCAAAACTAACTGTAGTTTAAAACACAGTTGATATTTATTTGTATCTGACAAGCAACCAATTTCAAAATATATTACACAGGTATAAAGTAAAACACTGTATTTCATGATACCACGTTAGCGTACTAACGAGATAGTTCCAAAAACCACGAAGGTTCGTTGACTCAGGGATCTAGACACCTGCATACCGCCAACGTTAATGGGCCCCTCTTCATATAAACCTCTTAATTCGACGTGCTCTTCTTAAGGACTTTTTACTGGCACTCTGCCTTCTTGAGTACAATCGCGAGTACGGAGGACTGAACGTTCAAGTGATTTGTGATTGAATGACGATGTCAATTTTATTATTTGATTTTGCATGAGTCTTTTATTTAGTGAAGTTTTCTTTACACAGTGTTAATTGAGTTGTTTTTTTTTCGCTTAGTACATGAAATTTGATTGCCAGCAATAAGCGCACAGTGTAAACGACTTGAAAAAATAACAAAAATAAATTAAAGAGGGTTACACAATGGCCTACGCAAATAAGGGTGCCCTCCGATGAGGTCGGCTAAGAAAAAACTTGGAGTACGCATGATCGCTCCCTTGAGTCCGCACTTATCATTGACATTAACTTTTTTGTTGTCCATAACATTTGCATAACTCTTAAACTCTGTATCGCAGACGCCTCGAAGGCTCGAGGCGTCAACGGGGAACGATGGCGGCTCTACTTTGTAAGATCATTTTCAGTCTTTGCCGAACTAAGAACAGGTCTTCGGGGGCCTTTGAACGACGAGAATAATCGTAAATTATTGTTCCAACTTTGAATATCGGGGCGGGATTATAATAATACGATCAGTACCTACCTTTTATCAAGCAAAAATACATTTACAAATACCTAATCAACATTAAACCATTTTTTAATGTCAGATAAAGTCAAAGTGACATGATGTCGGAGAATTAATTTAAAATTAGAATATTTTGACAGCTGTCATATTCAGTCAGCCCTTCGGCGAACCTTCGGCAAACGAAGCTTATTATGACGATGAGTTTAGGGCTCAATCGTGACGTCGAAAGAAAATCGTTAATCTGACTACTAGGTACATATGAGAATTGATATTTAACCGCCTCAAAAAAGGAGTAAGTTCTCAATTTGATTTTATGGCTGTTTGGCATGTTTGTTGTATATTTAAGCATTTTAATAACATGTGATTTTACCAGTAAAATTAAACATTAAAATAAATAAATATAAATAAATATATTGCAAGACATTCCACACATCGCCATCTAGCCCCAAGCTAAGTAACTAGACTTGTGTTATGGGTGCTAGACAACGGATATATTACTTATATACTTTTCTTTTGTAAAGATATACTTTTATTACATATTAACAACCAGACCACAGACAAACATCTAAGCATAAATACTTCTCTGAGGCGGGAATCGAACCCGACCCAGTTATTATGCTAACTGGGTCGTCATTAATACATTAATACAGTTCTGTTTTGGAAAAAGTTTTATTTAAACTTTTAAAGAAAGTAGATACACAATTTAAAAGTCAAAGTAACTATTAGTATTCCAAAAAGACTAACTTTTTTGTAGCGAAATCGTGCAACATTTTTACAACCTCATATCCCTGCAAAGGCGACATCGTTACAGGTAAATATAAAGTTAATTGGCTCCAAAATTTCCCCCGTAATCCATCTGCAGATTATAATTTAAAAACATGAGCAAGTAGGTATAATGTTGGACGTTCGAGGCTTAATAAGTAGGTATCGTTCGCAGCAGCTGGCGATACGGCCGAGAGTGTCGCCGCACTCGCCTTCAAGAAAATGCTTGTTTTTTTCCTTAGCCAGCTAAAGCGGAGAAAGACTTTTATTTATGGAGTAAGATCTATAGATAGTTTAGGTATGATAGTATAAAAAAACTTGTAAATGATGCTTTGAATAATATTTGTTTGTTTACACATTTAAAGCTAATCATTTTCATAAAATGGTTTTTTACTAATGCTGCTTACCCTTTTAACTACGTGTGGAATTTTTCTAGGTTTCTCTTTAAAAAATCTGATGTAGTCTTTCTTTCTTTAAAATTGTAATTTCACTTGCTCTATACTTTTATATCCTTGGTTACTCTAAGGCGATCGCTTTTTTTCTCACCCCAACCTTCGAAAAAAATAGGGGAGATTGCTATCTTGTCGCTTCTAATTTACTTATTCCTCTTTTAAAGACTTATTTACCTTCAAAATCCTATTGTGACCGGCGTGGGGCCAGATAGAATAACGAGCGACCAAGGAGGACGCCTTCAAACGTGTCAAACGAGGTTTTTCTTAAAAAAGCAATAACAATTTACATAAACACCCGGTCTTAGTTAACAGTTAATAAAGAAAACGATGTTGCAATTGACGAAGGAGACTTTTTAAACGCCTTTTAGATGGAAATGTTGATGGCATATTGTTTAACAAGACATTCTTTTAGCGATAAAATGAAGTGTTAGATCAGATCGGGTCTTTATTGTTTGTTTTATTTTATAAGGGGGCTCAATATAATCTGAAAACTTCATTTGATTGCAAATACGTAAGTACTTACAGTTGATTACTACGTACTTGCTTTTAGTCAGGTTTTGGCTGTGTCTCAGATCTAGTCGCTAGAATAATTAGAACAATTCGTCGAAACAGCACACATAACATACTCGTACCTACACAATTTAGTACACAATGACCCAAATTCGGTTCGGTTTCGGAATTGTTTCATTAAAACCGACCCAAAAGTTTGCCATGGACCGCGAGCCGGCGCACTCTGCCCATGTGGATCGATCCTCGGTTCATCGCACTGTATCCGCAAAATGCGAAATGTGCAACCTACCCGAGACGACCAAATAGAGTATCTCCCGTCATATTTATATTCAAGTTAATGACTCCAGTTCGCGGTCGTCACCCGCAGCTACCCCCTTCTCATCAAAAACTTCCCGACTTCACTAATAGTAATCTGAAACAAAGTTCAACCGGTTCAAGGTCGCAATTTAAAGTTTTTCCAAAACTTCTTTTCCCGTTCACTTTTTTATAAGTATATAAATCTTTTTGCCGGCAAAGTTGTACGAAGTTTTTGGCCCAGATTGTCATCGATTTTTGTTTGAAGAGTTTGTTTTTTCATTGTTCTTCTTTACTTGTTTGACGGTTAATTCATAAAAACTTTCCCGCCTGCACAATCGATAACGATCTTTCTGTCAGTTTGTAAACAAAACCACGTTCTTTTCATGGTTTACTTGCATATTACTTACGCAAACGTTAGTTAAAATATATACGAATGGGTTGTTTTTCTGAACTCTATAAAAGTGCCGGTAATATGTATTTATTGCAATTCACATAAAACGGCACAGTAACTCACGATTTATTGTTAACCCGGTGTAAAACAATAAAGCGCATCATCGCACACCCAATAGATTCCCTCACGAGAATTGTAGCGCTATTTTCAGCTGCTTTATAAATATTGCATTTTCACGCCGGCTGTAAATATTTTCCCCATCATAAAGGCTATGCATGGAAGTCGCCGGAGGGCTCTCATCACCTCGGCCCTGAATATTTTTGTATGTATCCTCCAAGACCCTCTGTCGCAACTTATGTAAATTCTGCCCTAACACTTTCACAGTTTTTCTCGCATTTGGCGCACAATACAGCGCAATTTGATGGCAGATCCTCGCATTATACGCAATAGAGCTCACCTTGCGCTCGAAAGGGTTTCCGAATGGAAATTGCTATTTGATGTTTATTTCAAGATTGAGACGAGACACTGATTTGTTACGCACCATACTGATACGTACATTACGGATATTACAATGAAGCCGTTGCTTTTTGTTAATGTATTGCTACTTCCGTAGACAAAAAGAAACGAAATGAATAAACAGCCGTCCCCAATGTCCGTCTCGGCTGATTTATTTCGTGACTTCGGATATGCAAATAACATTAACATTCAAAGATGTCGGAATCTGCGTCTTCCCCTTAAAAAATCCGTAGCGACCGCAGAATGATGCCAATCCAGGGTGAATCTTAATATTTTATGTTGTGTTATTTCCCATTCTCTTTTTCATCGCGCTATTATTTATTTCCTTGCCGACAATGAGATTCCCACTTTGGCGCGTAATAAAAAAGAATTATTGTTCATCTTTTTATAGCAAGATTTGTGGAAGTTTATGCGGTTGTGATTGGAGAAGTATTTAAGATCTAGTGCTACCTGTTACTTGGTATTTTTTTAAATATTGTTTTAAGATTGGACTAATTCGTAAGTAAACAGGATAATTTTTATTGTAACAGTAAGAATAAGCACTTCTTGTTTTATTTTTGTTAATGTTCACTTACCTGTACAAAAACGATCAAAAATACAGAGCTCCGTTCAGAAATTGGTCTACGAGTGAAGGACAACCATTACTTTTCAGATATTGTAGACAAATATAAAATCATTATAGTCTTTGTTATATTTCGTCATTAAATAAATTGTCGACATTTTTAGACCTCGTCATTATTCAATAAAGACATTAATCGTTCAACTCAAAAAAAATCATTAGAATCAGCTTTAAGAAGTTGACTTGAAGAACACCCACAGCAGAAACGAATATACAAATCAGATGGCCAACTTACTTGGTCATACTTTCTCACTATGTAGGTAGCAGTCATTTCAATTCTAAACAAATGTCGAAAAAGTCCTTGTTTTTCATTTCCTAAAAAAACGAGGTACGAAATCTATCAATTTTTCACATGTAGTATATCTATCCCACACGAGTGATTAACAAGTCCCGTGAGGGTACAGAGTACAGTGGAAAAAATCATCGAGGTCGGCCTAGGGAGTGATCGGGCCTATGATTGATCGACCTTCTAATTGGAAGATGGATGCTCGAACAGTGGTTCAAATATAACTCGGTTTCAATGGATTGATATTCAATATTCTGTGTATTGTTAGGTAAGTGCTATTTCTATGTTGGATTTTAAACTTGCATTTTTTGAAGTGAAAACTTCTTTAGCGGCGTTGAGCACTTTTTCTGTAATGGGTATAAAATCTTAAACTCGCGTCAGGACACGTGACCTGATCGAAAAAGCGTAAGACGGATGGAGAGTAGACAGCTATCCCCTCTCTACGGCGCGGCGAAAATGTATGCCTGGGCCTACTGTTTTTAATTTGGCTGTGAGTGTATTAAGACGTACATATGGTATTTTTTAACGGACGACTATTGACGGGTGACAAATGTCGGACGACATTTGTCGTCCGACATTTGTCGTCCGTCAAAGGATGTCGTCCAACAAATTGTCGTCCGTCAATAGTCGTCCGTTAAAAAATACCATATGTATATTTTGCGTATGTTCTCGCGACATATGAGATTTTACACAGATATACAGTTTTCACTTCTGCCTGCACTCCCGGAGTGCGCTGTTTTTTTTAACAAATGATTGGTCAGCGTTTGACCACTATGACAGTTGCCTGGTAGGTGATGATGCGGTCTAAGATATAGCACGCTTTCCTAGAAAGATACCTGTTCACTCGCGACATGAAAGACAGATGCAGGCAACTGATTCCATTATCTTGCTTTTTTTTATTAGATTTAGATTATTTATTTTGTGAAATTCGATATAATAATTTTAGTTTTTGCGGGTTAAAATATCCTTAATAACTTTAGTGATTAACTGACTTCAAAAAAAGAGGAGGTTGTCAATTCGTCGCGTATAAAGGTACATATTATATTATGTACTAGCTGCCCTCCGCGGTTTCACCCGCGTAACTCCCGATCCCGTGGGAATATCGGGATGTAAGCTATCCTATCTCTCAAGTTGGATCGAACTGCACATGGTGTGCGAATTTTATTATAATCGGTTAAGTGGTTTAGGAGTCCATTGAGGACAAACATTGTGACACGAGATTTATATATATTAAGATAATCTAAATGTTATGATTAATTCTTCAATGTTCTTCAAAAGTGACAGTTAATTAGCTAATGCATACATACAAGCTGACTTTACATTCCCTACATCAGAGTAATGACGATGATTAAACATCTAAAATGTTTCCTAGAGCCTCGTAATATTATTTCGAAATAGTAATTAAATTCCACATTAGCGGTATAAAGCGTAAGATACGTACCGGAACCTAATTTTCATAGCTGATTAGACTCACCCCACACGGGATCATGTGATTACTCCTTCCCTTATATGATGAGATGGTTTCATGCTGTGATAATACGTGTGCTTAGATATCGTACCGAAACCTTATATTTGGAATGTAAATCATTGATAACCTTAATCAGTAGGAGGCAACTTTAAAGAGGTAAAGGTTTCAAATCCTAATAAAGTAGTTCAGTTATAAATTTCGCGGTAAATGAACAACGTCGCTATAAATATTGAGTAATTCTTTCTTGTAATACACTTCATCAAATAATTAACATTCTCTGCGTAATTGTTTTCTATTATAAAACTAATGACCATTTGGATAATCTACCCAAAATTTTACTTTATTTTGTCGAAAATTATCCGTGTAACTATTGGAAGCCTTCGCTATCACCCTCGACGGAGTCCATCCCGATCTTCTGGTAGTAATACTTGAGAGCCGCAAAGTCAATAAAAGATCGCCAAAGACTTTGTCAATCTCTATAAATATAAAATTCAAAGTCTGACTGGTTGATAAATCAACGTTTAACTTAAACCGCTATGGGTCGTAAAGACATATTTGGAGGGTTGTGAAGTTTAGGTTTCCACTAATCTAATTAGAAATTACAAGTAATTTTTGGACGAAAAAAAACAGTTTAGTAAGTAGTAGTTTTGTGTTCGATATCAGTTTGTTAATCATTTTAGCATCAACTGCCCACAATGTAATCAAAATTGAACCACTGTTTATTCTCCTATGACGGTACCCCTATCATGTGTCGGATGCACGCCACGTCACCGCTGACGTCACTGACGTGACGTCACGAATCGCGTTTGACGACGACAACGACGAAAAACAAACATAAAATGCCGTTATTATCCTAATTATGAATTAGATTTGGTTTGAGGGAAACGTGAGCTTTAATTGCTTTATGATTGGGGATAATTAATCTTTTGTCTTTGGAATTAGCTGTGTCTCGTTTGTAGCTCGTCATGTGGCTTTAAAATGTTGAATTATTTTTAATTAAAATTAAAATATAAATATCGTTATCAATAATATTATTTTACAGTAAATTATTCATATAAAGTTAATATTGACATGTCAGTTTTGTATGACTCTTTTATTACCGTTTTTTTATTTTTTAAATATGAAGTGAAGAATAACCTCGTGAAATCTATTTTTTAATGCCGCTTGCATAACATTTTGCTTAAACAAATTAAGTTAAATTCTAGCTAAAAGCATTTAAGGGGTAATCCAAAGTTAAATTCTATTTCAAAAACAAGGTTGAATTATTGTCATCAATTTGATACATTGTCAGTTGATAATCACGTTTAAGAGGAAAGGGTACCGGGGGCTTTCTCCATACAAACTATTAAAAACGTAGTCGACTGTTTTCTCCCTGGACAATGACACTAGAACAAATATTTTTGGAGCATAAACCTTATAATTGCCATGACCATGCCCCTATTTTTTGTTTTTTTTAATTATTAAATTTTTAAAATTTTAATTTCTATGCTAATTAGAAAATTAAAAAAACCAAAACATAGGGGCATAGTCATGGCAGTTATAGGTTTTATGGCACAAAAATATTTGTGCTAGTGTCATTATCCAGGGAGGAAACAGTCGACTACGTTTGTATGGAGAGAGTGCAGGTACCCTTTCACCTTAAGGTATTAAATCAATTTATTTTTTAACCGACTTCAAAAAAAGGAGGAGGTTCTCAATTCGGTCGTATGTATGTTTTTTATTGTGCAAGTCAATTAGTACCTAAAATATTTTTCTCAATCAGAACATATTGAATTAGCTGCATTTAATTTAGACTACGAAAATATAAAGAAACCTGTACAATACCTGTACATTTCGGTCTCGGTTTTCAACGTCCTCTGGTGTACCTATAGCAGTACTTGTTACAGTAAAGACCCGGTGCATATAAAAGCTGTCTAGAAAGTTTTCTGTCGCTCGCTCCGGATCGATACCGCCGCCCCGGGAATTACTGGGGGTAATGAACGTAACAACAGCTAGTTTCACTTGTTCAATTTGGGTTATTATGTCATTTGAATGTTACTTTGCCCTTTGGAGGAAGGCACGCGAAGATTTAGTTAGTTATGTGTGTGGAGTTTGAATCGCGGTTATTTATAATGGTACCACTAAAGGTTTTTTTAAACCATGATATTAGTATCAAAATATTTATCTAACTAGCGACCCGCTCCGGCTTCGCACGGCTATATTTTGCATGTATTATACATATAAACCTTCCTCTTGAATCACTCTATATATATAAAAAAACCTGCATCAAAATCCGTTGCGTAGTTTTAAAAATTGTTTTATACTATGTAGTGATGATGACTTGTTTTTAAGTAGTTTATCATATTTTTACGAAATATTTAATTTTTAATTAAGGTGGCAGGTGGCTTTTATGACCCGCAGCTACCTTATTTTGTGTATAAAGTATTTTTATAAGAGACCTTTTCGATGGAAAAGGTCTCCTATAAAAATACTTCAACCCGAAAGTTTTTTTGTTGGTTTCCTTTTTACTGTCATATCAAACGACTGGACGATTTAGATGAAAATCTTCATAGTGGTAGTTAAGGGCATCTCCTTTAACTACAAAAAAAAAACTTTCTGGTCATATCCTTTAGTCGAAAATATTATTACTTACCGTCTACAATAAACAAAGCTAATTCAAATCTTATCGCCCTATAACCCACGTCGTAATAAATAAAAATCTTCACACAAGATTTATGAAGCAAGCAAATCAAATATATCTAATATTAGTGAATGTGGCCGTAATTCCTTCGTGCAGGTTTACCTTGTCGGTTAATTTCATTAATTTACCGACCGAGCACGCACTAAGACGGCTGTCCCTTATACACGGCCTCCAATAGGGATTTGGTCCCAATTATGTATTAGCAAAACTTGGCTATATCGCCTCCTCGGAGACTGGGAGGATATATACCAATAACTATATAAATATTTACACTAACTCGTATGAGTGATTGGGTATAACCGACTTAAGATTATCGTATGAAAATGTCATCAATATATTGCAAAAAGTAGAGTCATCGATATCAATTAATACGATTTTAATTGTAGTAATATACCTACTCGTATATAAAAAGTCTTCTTAAACTGTATGTACGGTCGGCTGCATAATTGCAGACCCACCGTAGAGCTCCATAAGAATGTTTTCAACACGAGCAAGATTCTAGACACCTGACACAGACATTCCAATAATAGTATAATTATCGAACTCTACCGAGGGCTGCAATTATGCAGCCGACTGTACCTTATGTAAAACTAGCGACACGCCCCTGCTTCGCACGGCTATATTATGCAATATGCATGTATTATACATATAAACCTTCCTCTTGAATCACTCTACCTATTAAAAAAAACCGTATCAAAATCCGTTGCGTAGTTTTAAAGATTGAAGCATACATAGGGATATAGGGACAGAGAAAGTGACTTTGTTTTATACTATGTAGTGATAGTGATGTACTCGTAGATACGTAGTACCGTTTTTCCAATAACCGAACACTCATTAAATCTTACAAATTAATCCGTACCGTGGTCACGTACCGGCTCAGACTAGGATTACGGCAACGGACGCACGCAGCTCACGACACGCCACGGTCTGCGGTTGTTTATCGTAAGCCAGTCTTCACCTTTACACCAAGCTTTACACTTTAGACGCCATCACACCCCGGTAAGTAATGAGGTGTACACAATCGTAATCGGACCATAAATCGCCAGCATGTCCCCACCTGCAAGATGCAAGTCTTCCTCTAATTTAAGGTTGAATTTTCCACTAATCGTTGCGTAGATCGCCAGTGTGTTTTCACCTTTACCCGCTCTGGTGCTGACACGTAAATTTATGGAGCCGTGTGCACACGTTAAATAGATCAACCGGTCGGGGCTCACCGCCATTATTTATTTAGTTTTGCGGTGAATTCCAGAGATTACCTTCAACTTTGCGGGATGTTATTACGACGCCATTAACAATGTTTAAAATGGGGAATTTTAAATTTGTCATTAAATCAACTGCTTAAACCTTATTTTCTTTTTAATATTGAAAAGATATTTTTTTGTTTATTCAATATTCGAACACAGTTTTAAAAGTTCCGCTGTAGCAAAATTTATTTATTCCATCACATAGCCCGAGATGTTTTAACATTTTCAATTTTCAAACTCAAACGTAGCTTTGATTATGCTCGTTCACTTCAATAAGCAACTAGGTTCTTTTCAGGAAAACTAAACTGTTTCCAGTGCGCTTCTGTTTTCGTTCCGCAATTAAACTGCTGTTAAACTTCTTGCAGCTGTGTTTGCGGAGTACCTGAAAGGTTTGTGAAAGTTGCTCTCCTTGTTTGCCTGCTAATTATCCCGGCATCGGAGCGGAGTCGGTAGTCAGTTGCCGAAATGCTGACCCGTTCTAAATGGTCAAACGGTGCTAAAAGCCTTTCACGGCTCCATTCAAATAAGGTTTCCGTCTAAACCACCCCGTTACCATAGTGACCGCCTCTACCGCTCAAACCACCATTATATATCATTGTATCAATATTCATATCGCCACGTGTAACGATGGCTCGATTAAACGAGGGTCTGCCCGAAGCCAGATTTGTCAAGTCTCCTTTCAAATTAGTCGCCACGGTCCACCGTTCGCACTTCACGCGACGTTTAAAATCAAAAGCGCAAAGGGGTTACATAATCCGGACCTTTTTGCGTACTACTTGTATTTATGTGCATGTCTCGTCTTTTGTCACGTATTCTTAATTAAGAGCCTTTCTGACCGCAGACCTACTCGTCACAATTTAATATAGATTCCATCGCTCGCATTAATATACCGATTAAAGCCGGTAAATGTCAATCGATTTGAGATTATTTTTAAGCAAAACATTGAAATCGAATCTGCAAACGCCCCTCTGTTTGGCAAACGGAAGCTGAGCCTAATAAACCGACGCTTAACCTCTCGCGACAAAGCCGATACAAAGTGAGTGACATCCCGCTCCTAAAGAGATCTCGCGAAAAAAATCCGGCGGCGACGTGTCAAAGACACCGCGAGGCTACGAGGGAGATGCCCTTTGTTGCCTATCGAAATATTTTTTAAAGCTTAACTCCTTAGTGAATTGAGGGATTAGTCTTTTTTGAAGCGGCGATCTATCCCCCGGGCCGAGCTTGATCATTCCTTTAGATCTCATTTCCGTGAATGTTCTATTTGATTGTTATTTTTGTTACTTTGTCGGCGAAGACGACGACAGTGGGATTTGAAGTGACACTCGACGATTTTTACTCGAGCGCGATAAGTGTTTTCCAGCGTTTTTTATAAGCAGCTTTGTTAGTGTTTCCCGTTCTTTCTCAACTCATTTTGTTTATTTTTATTTGTCTTAAAAGGTCACGAGTGGACGCTAAGCAATCGAAGTAAATGACAAGACAATTTTGTTAAAATTGCTAAAAAAATTTCTCGTTATTTAATAAGACATACATCAATAACGAAACGCAGATACAAAATAATAAATATTTGTAAACCGTTGTACTTAACAATTAGTTGTTTCCGTAAGTGTTTATTCGACTTAATCTTTGAAGTATATTTCAATTCAGTCGATGGACAGCCGGCACAAAGCCACAAGAAAATATGCAAATGAGTGTAAGGCAGTAGGTAAGCGCTCGTAAGCCATGTAATTATTCACATTGGATTTGCAAATCTCGCCCGGAGCGTTCGTTTCTCCGTTCGCGTATTAAACTGACCCTTAGCACGCATTTAAATCAAAACACATATGTTGGGAGCTGACCGGCTTAGTCGGATGCTGATTTTGAGATGAGAGCTTCCCCTTTTTGCGGGTCCGTGCGTCGATTCCTTAGCGGGTGATGATCGATACCCCGTCCCCGCCGGCGGCCGCGACCCTCCCTGCCTCACTCTTAATTAGGACTCGGAATCTGCGGCGGACACACACACACACTCGCTCGCGAACTCCGTACCCGTAATGTTAATCAACTTTCATTATGCACTAAGGAATTATATGGGTACGCCTGAGGAGTGATTATCCGAGTTAAGGCCTCGTCCCCGGCCAAGAAATCATACTTTATTATGATCATTTCGTATTCGGCGCGGGTTTAGTGCGGCATCCGCGGCCGCGACTCGACGTCACATTAGAATTTACTGCGCATATATCACCGTTCACCGCTCTTGCTCGACTCTCCTTACACTATTGTCTACAAAGTAAACGCAAGATAATTAGCTTTTGTTGTACATTTTGCGAGATTTACGTAGGTAAAACTTTTTCTATGTAGATACCACTGCAAAAGTTTGTTGATTTATTTCCTCTTCATTCTAAAACGGCTGGACAGATTTTAAAGAAAAGTATAAGAAAAGTCCATAATATTATTTTGAAAGACATTGTAATCTCAGTGGGATTACGCAGGTGAAACCGTGGGACACAGTTAGTGTCAGTCCAATACTGACAGACAATCAGATATTGTTTAGCGTTTGTAACAGCAATAAAATTCTCAACTGGAATAGGCGTTTAATCGTGTAGTAACACTTAAGACCGAAGATCTAGCTAGTCTATTGAGTAAGGCCTCTTAAGACCGCAGACTAAGCGATCTGCTACCCGACCGTTAAATTTATAAACAAACAATGTAAACGAACAATCGTAAAGTTTAAGTTACTTAAAACGAGATATTTACCATGCTTTTAGGGTTCCGTAGGGTGGACCTAGCAAGTTGAAATTTATACCAGATACTGAGGTCTATAGTCCCTATTAAGTGTATAAAAATCAAGGTCCTGAGTCAACATGATAAAAAGATATGGACAAATTACCATTTTTGAGAAAACTTGTTTTGTACATAGAGTGGTGGCCACGACAGTTTTAAATCCTAATCGTATAGCTAATTTTGCCTGACGCAATCTATGGAACACCTTTATGAGACTAAATGATGCTGCCGTTGCTGTTGCACAATAGCTGCAACAGCAACAGTAGCGGTATGACCCCACAATCACAATGCCCATTCGAAGTGTAACCCCATCGATTCATATTTTTCCTGCAGCAACCCACTTGGGCCCAGAGTCGGCCAAATGCCTTCTACGCAGACCACTGCCAATCATGTCCTGAAAGAAGCTTATCCAAACTACGATTTCTTCTTGTTTCAAACTAACTATCAACCAATTTAAAGTCTACAGTCTGCTTTTGTCCTAATGCTCCTTAAGCCACGGTTATGAGGATAAACCTTCAATAAATCTTTCACTTAGGACGCCGTTTAATTAACGCATGTAATAAAATTTAATTGATCAAAGCGTTATAGTTTGTATGTAATTTATGATCCCTTTTGAGAGCTGAGGTATTGTTGTTTGGGAGCCAATCAATTCATACACATATTATAATATCGACGTCTATGGCGCAATGGGCGAACACCCTCTTGCGACGCAAAATGTTTCTGGTTCGATATACAGGGTTATTTGTAATTATACAAGCCGTTGAGGGCTACTTCTGTGCACCTTAACAAACAAACTTTTGTTCTACGACTTTGGAAATTCGAATTTTTTTTTGAAAATTTTGAGATTAGGTTTACCTGAAAATCAGCTGTTTTATAAACGGAGAAGTCATTACCCTAAACATTTTATTTATTTTTTAAGTTTTATCTACTGTTCTTATTCTGAATGACTTTTGTTTAAAAAAATCTGCTGTTTTTTAGAATTTACATAACCTCAAAGTTTTCATATTTTTTTTCGAATTTCGAAAAGTCGTAGAACAAAAGTTGTTTATTAAGGTGCACAGAAGTAGCCCTCAACGGCTTGCTAGTCTAATTACCAATAACCCTGTATAGATAGCCCACCCGTCGCCTTCTTTAATTCTAGTCCATCAGATTGCCTGGAAGACCCTGGGCCCTGGGCTAGCGGACCCTGGGCTCCCGAGAGGGATGCAACCGGGAACATCGCTCGGATGATGATGAGATTGCCTGGAAGAGATCGCTTTCAGCGATTAGGCAGCCCATTGTGCCATATTGTTTGGTTTATACTTATTAATATTTTTTGCAGGAATTCATGTTAGAATTACGGTTTGATAAAGAGTTTGTCTATCTGTCTGTTGATAGATAAACGCTTAAACATAGCAAATTATAATACACAAATCAAAACCCAAAAAGCTGCAAGTAAAAGTTGCGCAAATAGGCAAGCTTATCGCTGAATGCTTTTTCGAGGCAATTAAAGAACCAATATTTATGCACTGATATTTGTTTATCTTCTGAATATTTTTGTACATATATTAATAATGTATTTACAAAAAACTATATAAGTTTTCTATCCGTTGTCTGGTCTAGCAATTAAACTTAATTGCTTAACTTACGGACTAGATGGCGCTGTGTGTAATGCCCTACAATATTTATGATATTTATTTACGAAAATTTGCGAAAATGTGAATACGATTAAATGGTGTTTTTTAATAATTTACTTTGTATTGTAATGCCCTACAATATTTATGATATTTATTTACGAAAATTTGCGAAAATGCGAATACGATTAAATGGTGTTTTTTAATAATTTACTTTGTATTTTAGTTGTATATCACTGTTATGTTTTCCTTTGAAAATAAAATAATGTATTTATTTAATTAAAATCAAACAATACATGCCAATGTTATAGCTACGTATTGTTTACAACCCATCTAATCTAATGTTACATGATAAATGAAATTTCTTAGTTCATTTTCTTCACGCGCAATTTATTTATTTTCCTAAGACTGAGTGAAAACCAACCAGTTTAAAGAGAGCTCTCACACATCTACCGTACCTTGTATTCTGAATGTTTTTCTTAAGTTGGTAAGTGTCTATGTATGTTGGTAAATAGCTCACGTGTGTTCACGGGCCCTTGTACTAATTTAATAGATGAGGTGTTCACATTAATTACAAAGAACGTCGGGACCAGCGAGCTTCGCTGCGGGTAACGCGTGAACAAATTAACAAGATTATTAACTTTATCCGACAACTCATTTTTACTCGTGCGGAGCGATACAAGAGATATTATGATAGTAATATCTCACCTACTACTTTCATCAAAAACTTTCATAGAGAAATTACAAAATAATTCGTTTTTCTGATTAGAGTTACTAATTCGTAGTCAAACGGCTACTGTTTCGTAGTCAAACGGCTACTGTTTCGTAGTCTAACGGCTACTGTTTCGTAGTCAAACGGCTACTGTTTCGTAGTCAAACGGCTACTGTTTCGTAGTCAAACGGCTACTGTTTCGTAGCCATCGGCTACACTCGTAGCTAGAAGCTAATTACTCAGAGTTAGTAGTCGGATACCACTCGTAGCTACATGTTAATTACTACGAATATGTAGCAATTGGCTACACTCTTAGCTAGAGGATAATTACTACGAATATGTAGCAATCGGCTATACTCGTAGCTAGAGGTTAATTACTACAAATATGTAGCAGTTGGCTACACTTGTAGCTAGAGGTTAATTATTACGAATATGTAGCAATCGGATAAACTCGTAGCTAGAGGTTAATTACTAAGAATATGTAGCAGTTGGCTACACTCGTAGCTTGAGGTTCATTACTACGAATATGTAGCATTCGGCTACACTCGTAGCTAGAGATTAATTACTACGAAAATGTAGCAATTGGCTACACTCGTAGCTAGAGATTAATTACTACGAAAATGTAGCAATTGGCTACACTCGTAGCTAGAGGTTCATTACTACGAATATGTAGCAATCGGCTAAACTCGTAGCTAGAGGTTAATTACTACGAATATGTAGTAATCCGCTCGTATCATGTGATAAATTAAATTATACCTGAGTGTGTAGCCGATTGCTACAAATTCGTAGTAATTTACCTCTAACTACGAATGTAGCTGATTACTACGAAATCGTAGCCATCTTGACTACGACGTTTTAATACTAATTTCATTTTGTAATTTCGCTCTTTTTGACCCGAATATTTACCAAAACAATTACTTTATTAAAGGGTATATCAAAATAATAAGCAAAAAATGCTGTCACGGTTCAAGCAACCTGTCTAGAACAAGTGAGACCACATGTGATTGATTGTTAATGAAGTACCGAGGGCGATAGTTATTAATGACGCGCGACTCCGCCCGCTTCCGACACTTCTTTATTTGTCGGGTTTACCAGCTATTAACCGTCCGTTATCTGACAGCTACACGGTCCCACCCACAATAAACTCGTATCATCCATAACATGAACGTATCAATCAATTTGTCGAATTATATCATGTCATAATTTTATGGACAGTACGCTGGTCCCAGGAGGTTTTCTTATAATGTTAAGGGTCTAAGCTTACTGTATTGTTTAGGTAATGAACTGCATCTGCTCGGCTCGTTTTAATACATAGTTGTTAAAAGAACGCCTTTCTTTTATAACCGACTTCATAAAAAGAGAATGTTTTAAATTCCTCGCGTATATATTTTTTATGTATTTGTGAGTCGATTGCGAGTATTATTTTTTTGATGTGATAAGGTCTTCTAAATTGATGAACACCGGCAGCACTCACAAAAAAGTGTGACGTCATCGCGTTCCGCTCACGTTTTTATTATTTTCGAAAAATATATCTACTTACTAGATGTCCTGGCAAACGTTGTTTTGCTATTTACAAAATATTAATATAAAGAAAAAAAAAGTATGTTGTTCGATTCTCAGAACTAACGAATATACACAAAAAAAATCATACATATTGATTCAGCCGTGGAATTTAGCAACTAACACCGTTGCTATAGTTACCATCATTGTTTTCTTATGACGTTATCACGTAAAATTATCGTCTGTAAACCGACTTTACAGTCAACCATTTTTTTTATAGATTAATATTTGTTTAATTGAATTTTTAAACATGTTATAATTTTGTTTGTTTATTCTTTTTATTTTTCAAATTACTATAAATATTTACATGCTAAATCCAGTCCAATAAGTTGCCAAGAACGCCGTTATGTTGATGACAATATATTGAAAAACTCAGGCTGGATACGTCTCTAGTATGATAAGTTAAAGTACACTGAACGTAAACCTTTAGATATCCGTGTGCGATTCCAATGAAATTGTCTGAGCTTCAGTGTTCAGGACTAACCGCGAAATTAAATGTTGCATCCCCCAAAAATCACTGGAAGGCTTTGTTTTATTTCAATTAAGTCGCGATCACAAAGAGTTGGAACCGCAGCCACCAGTCTATCGTCAATTTAAACAGATGTCGTGTTAAGGAGGTCCTCTAGAATATTTCGTTCAGAATTTAAATTGCAAATTGGTCGGTGGCAGGTGCAGCTTCACGATTGACTATCGCTTTCTCATTCTAAATACTCGAAGAAATCCGGCTATCTCGCTCGCACTCAACTCGCCAAATCAACGAGTAATGAACGTCAACAAATAAAACTCGAGCGTTACTAATTACTCGAGCCGCTCGAACGAAGAGAGGTAATCTTTGCACTCTATTGCAAAGAGGAAATCTTAAAGCTAATGGCGTTAATTTAAAAAGAAACTGATGACTGTGATTTTTTGTTCGTTCGACGTGATTTATTAGCTGTACCGGAACTGGTGTTGATCCTCATCCGTAGAGAGGTATACAAAATGTCAGTCACACAGTAAAGGTTCTGAAACTAGCGGCGGGTGATTCATTATGAATGAGCGGAGTGGTCGTAGGTCGCAGGTACCACGACCTAAATTAAAGTTTTGCTCATCGGGTGTGTACAATGTACCCGGTTTGGCAGGCCGATCACGGCTGCGCTGGCTTAATGAATGAAGAAATTCCGAGGAGCCCCTCACACGTGCCCCTCGGCGCTCTACCCACCCTACGAATAGATTGTAAACTTTGACGAGTATACTCGCCGATTTAACGACCCAAAACTCATACACCTATAGAAAATAATATACACTTAGTGACCTTTATACGTATAAAAATACTACCGCTTATTTTGTGTTTAATTAAAGTGTATTTATTTTATTAAAAAAAAATATTATTCTTTCAGCTTAAGCTCATTAAATAAAAATGTAAAAAATAAAAGAGTTATTTACTTAGTTGTAAAACAGCTGATCTGCATTCACTTTACGTATTAAAGTACGAATATGTGCTGTAAAATGTGACTAATTACAAATTCCCGGTACTTTTAATTCCCATCAACTCTGAGCGGATCCCCTTCGTGGCTTTCTGAAATCGCGTAATTAGCTTTCCTATTTAAAAGAGCGTTGTGAAGGCAGCCTCCATCAATCCACTCCCTTGCCCGCCATCGAATCGATAATAATTAATTATTTTTGACATAATCACAACCAAAATCCATTCTCTTTTTGCTAATTCATGTCCGTATAATAAAATGGGGCTGCGTGGGCGCTTTAATGCTTCCCAGGGTGAAATTGATAAAAAATAAATAAGACTCGCGACAAGTTTTTGCTAAGTTAAACAAAATCGAGAAAGCTCGCTCCGCCGCGCGCTCTTGCTGAGCGCTGCGTTATTAATAATCTTGACTTATAGGAAGAAATATGATGTTAAGATTTCTATCGATACGAGTAGTCACTAGAATAGTGAACGTATCAATGATTGCAAGGAGGAAGTACACCGAAACCCAAATTCAAGTAAACTGACAGGGGATCATTGTCAGCGGCACACAATCGGCGGGACACTGTGTCAATATTGGACACGTCACATAATAGACCAAGGCTCGGATGTGGGCGAACATCGAATACACACCTAATAGATGTTTGACTACCATTAAATCGATACGTGTGTTCAATGTGCAGAAACATTCTATTAGAAACAGTGTTTCGAAGTTAGAATATCGAATCAGTACTTAAAAAATACATAGTAAAAATATTAGGTTCGCCCGGGGCGGGGTCGGTCCGTGATTAAACCCAGCGAGGCATGCATAACGAGACCGGTATGTTTGAACGCTTACGAATACTTTCCAAGTTGGTCCGGACAGCGGTTGAGGCGGGTGCTCCGCCACACACCTGCGCTTGTTTATCGCTAAGACTCTCTACCGATGTATTGTTTGTTTAGGCGAAACGCGAAACCCGGCTGACCCACTTGTAATACATTAATAACAACCAAATTAACCGATCGATCGGTACCTTACGATACGAACCTCTTTAGACTCTGGATTAAACCATTTTATTCTAATTATATACAATAGGCTCCCCGTCCTTAAATTTGAATCGGTTAAGACTCTCGACCGAAATTAAATAATATTTTGAAGGGATTAGTATCATGATTGGACGGACACATGCTAATGCAAGAAGTTTTTAATTAAAACCGTCCGCTGTTAAGAGGCTGCGTAATGGCTGATCCTCAGGAGGGATCCGATATTGGGTGTATGTACCGGCAAAGCCAAAATACAAACATATTTAGGTCCGATGCGTCGGTAGTGTGCGCGTCGGCTAATCACCGGACCGAGGATGCTTGTATACGCTACCGATTTAAATACCAGCTACCCCTTTCTTGTGAAGCTTCTCTAACCAAGGAACGTAAAATATATTATATAGCGTAAAAATGGAATCATAATATTTATTTTTTTACATACACAATCATACTTCTGCAGGCTTCCAACCATTGCAATTTGTGTACATTAACTTAAAGGTTTTGCAAACTGCAAGGGATTATGTTCTGTATATATTTCTTTCTTTTCACACCTGGCAAGATATTTGTCTAAGGCCAAATCAAAAAGTGCACAGATAATTAGAAATAAATTAGGAAAACTAAAATAAAATTACAAATAAAAAACATCCTCAAGCGTAGTAATTTATAAGTACCTATTTTATAGCGTAAAATAACGGAGTATTTTGTTTATTTTCAGATGTACACGACTACAACGACGAGGACTCTAACAAGGTAAATAAGAAAGTCACCGCTAGTAAAACGTTTAAACTAAAAAACAACATTCAGAAAGCGCTCAGTGCTCCCCACAAGCGCAATCCAAACTTTGGCGACGAGTTTATGGCCTCTGTGACCGCCAAAAGTCGCCGAGGAAAAGTGCAAGCTTGTTTACTCATATATCAGCGAGTCGGATCGACATTTCTTTCCGATAAGCCGGTTCCCCCGCTGCCAATAAAGTGATTAAGTCACAAATCGTGGCTGCACAGCGGCGCCTCTATACTCGCTCGATCTCTTGATATACTGCCTGCTACCGGTAACGACCACTTGATAGTAATGCTTTTCGATTTATTTTATATGTTTTCATTTTATATTTTTTCTCCTTAAATTTAGTGATTTCAGTATTCCTAATTCATTTTGTTTAATTTAATTTAATCTAATTTATAATAATTTTAAGTGGCAATTTTATGAATTTGTTTTTTACTTTTGTGGAATAACCTACCTTTTGCAACACAGTTTTCCAACTAACGCAAGAGGTAGAGTCGCCTAATTGTTATTTCATAGTTTTTTTTTGTGGTAAAAAAAGATAAAGATATATATAATATTTTGTTTATTAGGTACTAGTTTTCTAATATTTTCTTTGAGTTTGAACCCATTAAGTCCCTTCATCTTAATGGGTATAAGCCAAGGCATCGACGTGCGTCAATAATACTTAGTATCTTTTATTAAATAGCTTACTTTTTAAACGAGATGAGTATCTTAATATGACCCTGTATAACTATATTGTTTATAAAATTTGGACACTAGATAATATAGAATCTATATGAAAAGAAGAAGAAGACGAAGATTGTTTAAAACTTCCTCGTAGGTAATATAGTTGTTCCCAATAAAGGCACTCTCTACAAAAATATAACATTTCACCTTCTCGTATTAATAGAAAAGTGCCTACACAGCAATTTATGACATTACGACACAGTTAGTACAAATCGCGTTGTTTTTCTTTTCCTCGTGATTCGAACCCCCGAACAGCTCTATTACAAATAAATGGCCCTTAGAAATCGTTCCGTGTGTTATAAATTTCATACGTGCTGTGAAATGACATACGGTATGATTTAATACCGAACATTTTTTTTTTTCCGGGAAATACAAAGAAGACATTGTGATCTAATTGGTGTAGGTACTTTTATTGGTGGCACGCTATGAAATACGATTCGGAATTTTATTTGAAAAAAGAAGGAATAAGAAGTTTAAGTTATTTTTTCAAAGTAAAAATGAAGAATGAAACATCGTGATGGAACTTTGATACGATCGACTAATCTGTGCGTAGTTAATGTTGCTTGATAAAACGATTTCATCTGATACACTTAGAAAAAGTGTTAAAGACTGTGGAAAGATCACAAACATCAATGATTTTAGTATTTATACTAGGATAGCCACTAGGCATTTCTGGAATTTTTATAAATCCGTCTAAAAATGCATGTCTAAAGCTGGGTACTGACCGGCGTTACGGGGCGTAATGTAACGTGTTACACAGCGAGCATTCGTGCAGTCAGTACGTCGTTTTAACGGGGAAACCAGCGAGCAACGAGCCGCTCGTTGCTCGCTTTGAGTGCTCCACCCGGCTGTCGGTTTTTTGGCGAATCCTTTGACTGTTACGCGGTTCAGTCAGTACGCTCTTGAGTCGTCACGAGCGACTTTTTATTATTTTTCTATAAAATACAGAAAACTCTATATTTTATAGAAAAATACAGAATTCTAAAATTGCTATCAATGACAAACCACCAGATACACCTCTGTTTTTTAAATAAGTTTGATGTCCAGAAACGTTTTTTTCTTCTTCTTAATTTGGATGAAACAATAATTAAGTAGAATCAAAGATACCAACGCGTCCTCGCTATCGACCATCTTGAGTGAACTGGCGGCGAAAGCGGAGCACAGAGTTTTGACGAGCATGTTACGCCAATTTTAGAACACAGCGTAACATGCTCTATGCGTAACACGCTCGATGCGAATGTTACATTACACCTCGTAACGTAGGTCAGTACCCACCTTAATATTTTGCACCGTAAAAAAATGCATGTCTAATATTTTGCACCGTGGCGAGATTTGAACTTGCGACCTCTCGCTTACCGTACGGGTGCGATAACCAATATACGCTACGCGGCGTACTAATGCCATGGTCCAAATCAGGACCATTTGCAAAGGCATTTTTTCTTTGAAAATTGCCACAAACATAGTCTAAAATAACGTAAATTTAAACCCATACTCAATATAAACACGCCCTTTCAGTACCAGTTAAAGAGTCAATCTCACAAAGGCAACGTTTTCACGTGTCTCGTGTCGACACGGAGCTATTAGCTCTACAAATGACACTAAAATGAAATCTATTCATTTCCTTTGAGCGGAGTCAATCGACGGTTGATATTGTTCAATTTCACGCGATCCGAGCATTACCGTTCTATCCCCGATGTACCGTTTACATTTGTGATAGAAACGCGTTTTAGATTTTGCGTGAAGTTTTGGTGACTATTTCCGGATTTATTAACTGTCCTGTGCTACAATTGTGTTGTACGTTTTTTTAACGAATTAAAAGAAATAAATTACCTTAAAATGTTAACTTATTTATTTGCTAGCAATAATCGTCCCCATTTTGGAACGTAAAGGTACCAGTTGAGTGGTTAAAGTTCTTAAGTTTTTATTTTCTTAATTGAATTGTCGAAATGATATCGAAAATATCCTATAGAAATTGAAAATGGAAATAAATGTATTCAATTTTGATAATTACAATACTGTTACCTACCTTATCTCCTTTATTAGCTTTGATATTTTTACGATATCAAACTACTTTAACTAATTTATCCGAAGCAACCCACGTATTAACCCTTCTTGTATCAGTCGACATTAGGAGAACATTCGATGCGTATTCCGTATACTGCGTACACATATCGCGCGGATCAGGCCCGGGTTAATTTGTTACTCCGATGTTTATCGGGTCCAATCGAGGCCGAACTACATTTGTATGGACATGGACGGGTGGTGGGTTAATTTTGTCAACGTCGATCAATTTGTTGTGTGCATGTTTTGGTACTGTATGTAAGTATATGTATATTGTATGAATAGGTACTTTCCTATCGTAAAGTTGAATCTACCTACGTAAAAGTATGGGATTACGAAAAAGGGCAAATCTCTATAATTTGTGGTGGACAATTTGTGTATAAAATTTCGAAGGGGGCAAATACCGAACTTTTTTTTACCTTATAGATCGTAATAATATTATGAGGTTCTAGACAAACCGATAAGCTGAAAACCACCTCTGTATATCTCCTATTGCCATAATTTTCTTTTTAGAAAACTTTATTGTAAATTTCTTTACCTTTTTTTAAATTGAGCATAGCAATATTAATATTGATTGGTCTCCTACCGGGAAACCAATGGGCACCTATATAGGGGCCGAATCTACAACTTTTATTTCAGGGGACGAATACCTATTAGGAGACCAGTGGGTACCGACCCATTTGTTCATAATATTACCTACTCGTTTGATTTGAAATTGAATCTAGTGCACAAAGCACAATTTACTTTCTCTTACCGAAAACAATCCAATAATTTTAAACCGTAGCTCTAATGCGCTCGACAATTTCCACGACTATCAGAACATCATAATCACAAAGAATAAATCAACGTCGTACCATATTTTACTGTGATCTGACATTAGTCTTACGGTAAAGATATTTAACATTTAATAGTTATAGACACATAATTGGAACTTAACGGTTTCATTCAACGTAACTCTTTTGCAATGACACCAGCTCTATGTCAGTCGTCGTGACCACGATCCCTGCAACGGAATCGAAACGTAGTTGTAAACTCGTAACAAACACAAAAATACCGTATAATACACAAAAACGTAACAACTTCCTAATAAAATACGTCGAAGTGTGAGATGGTATTCTACTTATTGGCACATTTTTTAAAGGTTTTGCTATTATAAAGGTTGAGATGCAACTCTGAGGATTGAAATATATCTATCAACCGCCACAGAAGAAATAGCTGCTGGCGTAACTTCAGTACTGGCTTCTATGTATTTTTATCAAATACCATTGAAATACCTTTCGTAGTGGGCGTCGTGACAACGAGAAGAGAGAAGCTAACGCATAATAATAATATGCGCAAATATTTCTAATATATTTATTTATTTCTAAATAGTTTAGCATCTCTAGTAAAAATACGTTTTTTGAATTGCATAACTTTACCGTTTTTTTTAACGTTTGACCACCTTTTAATGTTTTTTCTATTGCGCTGTTATTTTAAACCTCTGTGAGAGGGACTTTGTCATATTTCATAACGGTGACCTTGGATCTTTCTATGTAAAGATTGATATTACTCAGAGGCGCTCGTTAGCTGGTCTTTGTAGACGCCCATCGATTATCAATTTGAGGATTACAAAGCTCCGGAGACAAATTACGGTTACCACCCACTGAGGCTTAGGTGGACGGTTGTTATACGTAAATTGTATGCCTTACCTAGGGTATTGTTTAATGGTGATATAATTGCTATGTAGTCGTATATACCTACCGAAGTTCTTGGGACATATAAGTATAATGTAGGTAATCTAATTAAGTATAACCAGAAATAAAGATATATTTTGGTAAATAAAGTCAATTTTATTTTTAAATAAATTAATTTATTCACATTAAAATAGTTACACAAAACAATAACAAAATAAAATAAAAAAACAAAAAATTAAAACTAAACCTAATCGAAAAAACCCCTCCCCAACGTTCCCGGTGCAAAGTTGGACAATATGCAAGCAGCGTTACCCCGCTGAACCGCTATTGACAGCCTTTGCACCAGGAATCCCCCGGAACGCGAATCAAATTACATTTAAAAAATAATTTTTAAATTACTACAGAAATATTAAAGAATTACTGCAAAATTCAAGCCCCTTGTCTAGACGCAAAAAGTGCCTTAAGTATGTTCTTCAAATAATCACGCCCAATTAATATACCCCGTCATTTAAATTAATAAATCGTTAACAACAAAATGAGATAAATTGGAATCAAACGACTTTCAAATTGCCCACAAAATGACACGTTCTGCGCGTATAATTTACTCGTTTTAAAGAATAAACCACTTAAATTCTTCAATAAAAGTATGGTATTAACAAAAAATTGGCTTTATTATGAAACTATTCGCTCGGTAATATCCGGTAACTATCTTGATCAAATAAAAAATTAACGTGGTAGAGGGTGGACTGCTGACAAATTGATACAATCGGTCATCGATGGCCCGCGGTCCAAATCATATGTTACGTACGATACGAATCAAATTAATACGCGTACCGCACTAGTATACGGGCATATTTCATTCATATCGACCAATTGTCATTCGTCATTATGAATTAAGCGGTTATTTTTGCGCTGATTAAGTAGAGCTACAGAATGATTAATAGTAGGTAGAGTTATGATTTAGTTTTTGAGGTGATAACGTCTATTAAATCGATGAATACCGGCACTCACAAAAAAGATGACGTCATCGCTCACGTTAACACCCACGCTCCTTTACTGACAAGGTAAATATCTGTAATTTCATCTTCTCAAGACTCGAGTCGAGGAAAAAAAATATAAAAAAAACCAGGAAAAAAAGAAATAAAATAAAAATAAATAAATAAAAGTCCAAACTGCCTGATAAATCAAGGCACTGCTCAAACCTATAGACACTGGACACCTTAAAATACCACTTTTTTGTAGGTTATGCAGCGTAAGTTCCTACTGCTATGTCGATACGTCTCGTGTCACTAATGTAGCTTTTCCTCTTGTATTGCTCCTTCGAATTATAAAATCAATTAGGCTATGCGACAGCGGGGCGGATGAATATATTTTTTCAATGTCTGGGAAATAAGGCGTTTTATTTAAATCATGTTTTTAAAATTGATACGTTACAAGAAAGGTTACAAGTGTTTTGTTTTGTTATCCAATTTTTAAACAAAGGATTCTAAATTCAAGTAACTTTTGCGTGCATTAAAATTCTGAGGTGCTACGAAGTGCTTCGTAATTCGATTATCCCAAAAGACACGAGTAAACACAAAGCAATAGGAAAAGGAAACAAAAAAAAACAACACATTTCTGTTTTTGACTAAAAATCAATAAAAGTAATACAATTAAATTTTGTTCTAACAAAATTATTCATCGTTGAGATTTTATAAAACTCTGCCGTTACGCTTGAGCAGTCAAAAACAATACTTATTCAAATGAAACAAAAAGCAATTAACGGTGGAGATATCCCTCCATCCTCCGAGGATACAACAGAGGAGAGATTATTGAAAAAATAATTAATAAATATTTATGGCGGGCCACCTGAGGAAAGACGACATCGAGTATTCCATTTTTATCCACTGTTCTAGTCCGCATCTGCACCGCGCGCCACCGTTATAGGGAAAAGCGGTTTATTACAAATGCAAAATATTCCATTCATATTCAAAATTTTATATCCCGATGTGGTCGGGAGAAAGCTAATTTATTCCGGGGGATCGGCTAAGGAGACGTCCCTGCACCTCGCTCGCGTCTTGGGGAACATCAAGAAGGGTTGAAGCGGAGGAGAAATTGACAGGTGCCTGTCAAAAATTACAATAATTAATAATTTGAGACAATTACGACTGCAACTGTGACTCGGGATGATAATTAACTTTATTTTATTTGGTATTTTGACAATTTTACGCCCAGATAATATAATCATTTGGCAATTGGAATAAAATATATTTTTACTAGCGACCCGCCCCGGCTTCGCACGGCTATATTATGCATGTATTATACATATAAACCTTCCTCTTGAATCACTTTATCTAATAAAAAAACTGCATCAAAATCCGTTGGGTAGTTTTGAAGATTTAAGCATACAAAGGGATATAGGGACAGAGAAAGCGACTTTGTTTTATACTATGTAGTGATAGTGATTTAGTCAGGAAGGTAATTATATTCCGGGGTCTTAATCGCGTATTTTTTGGTCTCCTCGCGACTATGACTATTGGAACATAGTCGAAACGTCGAGGTAAGAGAAATTAAAAAAAAAAACGCGATTAAGACCCGGGAAAAAAATTACTATGAATACAAATCGTGTGAGTTAAAAAAGTTTAGGAAATAAAGATTTCGTAGCTGCGAGAAAATCTTATGAAAGACATGCCGATGCACTAACAAATACTGCTTAGCGAATAATTAATTTATCAATCATTTATCATTTTGATCATTAGGTACGAACGTCGAACATCAATGAGATCAAAACATAGTGATTCATTGTACCAAAAAAGTCCAATTAAAGTCTTATCAGCATCTCTTATAATCCTTATCCGATTCCAATAATCATTTAAACTGATATAAATCCGACTTTCCTCTACCTACTAGTCCCTCCGCGTCCATATAATGACAATAAACATTGGGCACAGAATATGTAGTAGGTACTACGTAAAGGCTTCCCCACATAAGTTGCGAACTATATTTTCGCAAACAGCACTCATTTTCTTCTCAGCTGTGACGTTTTTGACGTGATAAAGTCTTATAAACTGATGAACACCTGCACACACAAAAGTGTGACGTCATGCGTTATTGACAAGTAACCATAGCAACGTTATTGACAAGTAACCATAAAAGTTGCCTGGAAGAAATCGCTTTCAGCGATAAGGCCGCCCATTTGTGCAACTTATACTTTGTAGCTATTACTTTACTTTGTGTATATCGTGTTCTGTTTACTCTTGTGTTGTACAAATAAATTTTATCTATCTATCTATCATAGCAACGTACCTATTATCGTTGCTATGGTTATCAAAGTTTTCTTATGACGTTATCACGTAAAATTATAGTCCGTAAACCGACTTTACAGACAACCATTTGTTTTCTTTACGTTATGGCTTCACACATTGTTCATATAGCCAGTGTCAAGTAATTTAATAATTTTACGTACCTATTTGCGTTGCTATGGTTACCATCAATGTTTTCTTATGACGTTATCACGTAAAATTATCGTCCGTAAACCGACGTAACAGACAACTATTTGTTTTCTTTACGTTATGGCTTCACACATTGTTCATATAGCCAGTGTCAAGTACTTAATTCAATAATTATTTGAGTTAAGCTTTAGCCCAAACTGTATACTAATCTTATGTGATTACTTTTTGATATCCATACTTCGGCTCTCTAAGGCTACTAAAGGCTACTTTTTAACATGATAGTTTGGTACTACAGTGTGAGGGGAGCCTTAACATTGGAGTGGAAAGCGCATCGATCACTCGTTTTACAACCGCTCTGGCTGGTTAATGGCGGTAATCCACCACTAAGAGCGGTTTACTGCTGTATTATGACTGTCCAAATCTACTGCTTTCGGAATTGGTGCTCGTATATTTCGATTGATGATCATTTTTTATTTTAGTTGGTAATACAAATAAGTATCCAAATTCGACTTAGGTGATGCTTATCTTAGATAATTTGATGATGCCAATATAGACTTAATTATTAAGATACTCACTTTCGAAACTTTGCTGTTAAATTGCAGTCAAGATTAAGTTTATTAAGTCTAATAAATATTTTTTTAACCTAAAGCGTAAATAGTAACATCATTTTAGCAGACTATTCATTATTTTGTGTTCCGCGAGTTTTTGGATCATTTTTACCTTACCTATGTCCAAAATGTGATTAAAACATATCACCCTGTCCTTACAAAGTAAATATAAAAGTCAATTAATAATTTTAAAGGGCTTATATAGTCTTAAGAGGAAAGGGTACCGGTGGCTTTCTCCATACAAACTATTACAAACGTAGTCGACTGTTTACTCCCTGGATAATGACACTAGAGCAAATATTTTTGGTGCATAAAACTTATAACTGCCATGACCATGCCCCTATTTTTCTTTTTTTTAATTTTGATTTTTTTTTTAATTTTAATTTCTATGATAATTAGAAAATGAAAAAAACCAAAACATAGGGGCATAGTCATGGCAGTTATAGGTTTTATGGCACAAAAATATTTGTGCTAGTGTCATTATCCAGGGAGGAAACAGTCGACTACGTTTGTATGGAGAGCGCGCAGGTACCCTTTCACCTTAAGTCTCAATACACCTCTCATTAAGCACACTGTTTCAGGTTTACAGAGAGTAAACGAAAAAAAACGTATCCAACAAACTAATGAAGTCGAAAAACAGAACATCGGAAAACTTAAGCATAAATATCATCGATTTGATAAAAATGTTTCGTTAGCTCTACCTATCAATTTAATAAAATATGTGTACCGATGTTTCACGTATATAGTATCATTGTTTTCGATAACCGTTTTATTGATGTCGTCCATTTATCGTGCGCGACCGCGGGCGGCACTCCATCTCTATTACAGCGATCGTTTGGCAGCTATCGTACAGGCGGTCGCATATTTGTCAACAATAACGCTCACAACGGGCCAGTTTTTGAGTTCTTTTTAGAGCCTTAGAACTGTATATTGAAATTAACAGCCAGTCATGCACCTACGGCGTAGTACTTCAAAGTTCTATATTAGCGAAACGCAATCAGAAAAGCAATTAAACTGGTCTCCCGCGCACATTTTCATAATCTTTACGATCCTGCAGAAATTCACTTGTGCAATTTCATGGTGGAATTTTCATCGTGTCTGCGTCATAAATATTTTGTCCGATAAACCGTTCGTTCGACAGCCGCGAGGCGTAAGAAAATGTTAATTAACGAATCCATTGTTTTCCCGCCCGGCGGCTCCAAGATGGTGCCGCTTCCGTTTCCGGCGGGCCTCCTTCTTTATGTGCGTTTCCCGCTTATTTTTACGTCAGTCGAGCAGAGAGGCGGCATTGTGCGGTGCGCGCCGGAGTATAATGATTTTAATTTCCTCTAATCAAGAGCCTTCGGCGGGGCTTAAGAATTCTAATCATGCACACCGCGAGTGGTAGAGTCAAGCCACAGCCTCAACGGCAAGCCGCAACCGGGTGACAGAAACATCACCACTTATTCTGATTGCGTCGAGTGTGGCGCTGAATAATTAATACGCCTTTATTTTAGAGTAGCTGCTGCTAAACAAAAGAACGCCGCCTTAATTTGTAATTCTGTACCTTGAATGAAGAGTTTGTGACGGCTTATTGTTACTGGGATAGCCGCGTCATAAAATGAAACATTATAATCGCAAATTGAAGATTTTTACTGGAAGTTTATTTCACAAAATCACACAAAAATTGAGAGGTAAAAAATGACTTCTTGTTTCTTCATTTGGTAGTTAATTATAATTTGCCCAAAATTTCTTCTATCTCATTCATTTTTAGGGTTCGTACCCAAAGGTTAAAAACGGGACTCTACTAAGACTTCACTGTCCGTCCGTTCGTCTGTCTGTCACCAGGCTGTACCTCATGAACCGTGAAACTAGACAGTTGAAATTTTCACAGATTATGTATTTCTGTTACCGCTATAACAACAAATATTAAAAACAGAAAAAAATTCGGCTCCCATACAAGTTAGTACGGTACCGGACTCGCACTTGACCGGTTTTTATGTAAATACACTATACTCCCAAATAGCGCCATATAATAATAATACATTTATTTACCCCGCGGTCCCGAGTTCTCCAGGGGGAAGTCACCGTTCCTCATCTCCGGCTTGCCTTAGTTGGCTGGTCGGAGTGAACACTGACGAGGAAGCGGTCCCCCGCCTCTGGCTTGCCTTCACCGGCCGCGGCCGGTGAAATCGGACATAAGTAAAAATGCGCAACTTAGTCAAAAGTGTCATGTAAGCTATTGTTCCTATAGCCAGGTAACCGACCTTTTAGACGGCGGCCATTAAAAATCCCCCCGCCCTAGACCTGTTTTAACAAATCAGTCGAAACTCAGCCGTTCGTGGAGTCGCATGTCTTTGTTTTCGGCACTTTTGTTCGCACTATAACTTCGCTTCACAGTTGTGTGTTTGTGTGGTTCAATTTAGAAAAAACTTTTATTGGATATGGCAGAAGAAGGTATGTTCTACATTTTAAAATATTACATGATTACTTTGTCGTATAAAATTTATATTTTTATGTGATATGAAAACAGTTACAATTTAGGTACATTTTTTTGCTTTACTTTTTCAAACAATCGTGTTTTTATGTATATGTCGTGTCTTGTCGGGCTACAACTTTTATAACAATATAATAATTGATTTGTTGGCTATTGTAAATCATAATAAAACCATCCGCCTACGTCCGCCATTTTGTTTTATATGACTTTTAAATTGTACGTAAAAATTACACAATTATTTTAAGTTAATATATTTATTTATTTGTCGTACAGATAATTCGAGAACTATCAAGATATTTACTAGAAGAGCATTGTGGGAGATCTTGAATGAATTCAAGGGCCACAAAATAGAAGAAAAGTTTTCATTGTTTGAAGATAGACTTGTCCAATTGACAAATTGTCCGGAACATGAGAAACATAAAATGGTAAATGGTTTGAAGCACTTTAAAAGTGAATTCAAAAAGAAGTGGAGAGGAGCTTCATACAAAGAAGAACGGTTTTTTAAAAGTAATGAAGTGTGGCTTACATCTTCGATGGAATTACCTAACTGGCCTGAAATGCCCTAACCAAAACCTGGACGTCCAAAAAAATCATTTGAAGATGTGTGTGACCGTAGCAAACGGAGAAAAACAAAAGATCTGCGTGAACAAGTATCTGTCGAGGAGTTGACTTATGCTGCTGGCGTGAGTCAGGGCACTTCAGGAAATAAAGATGCATCAAAAATAATTAAAGAATTAATGGCTTCACCCACCAGAGCTACTAAACTTAGAAAAGTTATTTCTAGTACCAAGAAGCAAACAACTGTAAAAAAATATACGCCAGCAGAAGCACTGGCTATCTTTGTTGAAGGTGATTTCACTAGAAGACAATGGGAAATAATCCACAGATCTGGTAAAGCTATTTACCCATGCTATTCTGTCATACAAATGGCTAAGATTGAATGTTATCCCGAGGAAGAATCAATACATGTCACTGAGACAAGCGCAGAAGTTAAACTTCAAGCATTACTAAATCACACTGCATTGCGCTTGTACAAATATATAGCGGAGGTTGTCAATACGTCATGCACTGAAGAAGAAAAACAAAATATGGTGTTAATTTCGAAATGGGGATGTGACGGATCTCAGCAGACACAATACAAGCAAAAATTCGAAAATCACGGAGATAGTGATGCAAATATTTTTCAAAGCTCACTAGTGCCTCTAAGACTATCTGTTATCATTGAAGAAGAGGAGAAAAAAATCATTTGGCAAAATCCGGTTCCGTCTTCAGTCAGATTCTGCAGACCCATACGTATAAGATTTATAAATGAAACAAAAGATATCACAAAACAAGAAATACAATACATTGAAAACCAAGCCGAACAGCTTCAGGAGACAGAAATTGATGGCAGCAAAATAAAACATAAACTGTTACTTACCATGATTGATGGCAAGGTATGTAATGCTGCTACAGACACCTCATCTACAATGAGATGCTACATTTGCGGACAGACTTCGAAGGATTTTAATAAATTAATTAAAAAAGAAAGTAAAGTAGAAACGTTGAAGTTTGGATTATCAATTCTTCACGCAAGAATTCGATTTTTCGAATCTATTTTACATTTAGCCTATAAATTGCCTTTACAAAAATGGCAAGCACGGTCTACAGAAGAAAAAAGAATTGTAAAAGAGACTAAAGAAAAACTACAAAAAGCCTTTAAAGAGGAAATGGGATTACTCGTAGATGTTCCCAAAGCAGGGTTTGGGAACACTAATGACGGGAACACGTCAAGGAGATTTTTTGCAGATCCGGAACGCTCCTCAAGAATAACTGGCATCAATGTCGATTTAATAAAAAGGTTTAAAGTCATATTAGAAGTAATATCAAGTGGCAATAACATTGATGTAGAAAAATTTGAAGCATACGCAAATGAAACTGCAAAAATATATGTCGATCTGTATGGTTGGCATCCCATGTCACCAACCATACACAAAATTTTGATACATGGAGGTGAAGTAATAGCTCATGCACTCCTACCTATTGGCCAGTTATCGGAAGAGGCAGCTGAATCCCGAAACAAACATTTTAGGCAATACAGATTACATTTTTCCCGCAAATTTTCGCGCAGAGACTGCAACATAGATATAATAAACAGACTTCTTTTAAGTTCAGATCCATTTATCAGCTGCAGCAGAAAGACGCAAAATAAAAAAAGACAGCCTTTCTCAAAGGAGGCAATAGAAATGATGTCTGCCAGCACGGTATTTAAAAATAGACAAAGCGAAGACGAAAGTTCCGACGAAGAAGAAGTTGAAGAATCCTAAAAATGTAAAAAGATGTAAAATTTTAAATATATAATTATTATATTGGTCAAACTTTGTGTTTTATTTAATTTAATTGCACATAAAATTATATAAATAAATTAAATATTTTTGTCCGATTTTTTCACTCAAATACTCGTTAGTGGGCCGTCCAGAGTGGAGTCGCATGAGTAGAAATACTCGAAGGATGGATGCCGAACGTCAGTGATGAGTTGGCCCGCTCGCTCGGACTACCAGCGATGACTTAAAATCCAGTAAGGCCTCTCCATCCTTCAAGCCACTCACGTTCCTGTTGCCCCCTTGCTGTAATTTACTCGGCTAATTAGGGTGGCCCAGTCTGAGAGTTGGCGAGTCTCCGCCTGCCATTTTTACGTGTTTATTGAACATTGTTACGGCAGGTGCCATAGTATCCATAGTTCCCCAGTATCTAGTCCACTACCATCCCATCACAATAGCTCAAGTAGTTTTGTCCTGTAGATTATCAATAGTTTCATCCAAACCGGAGGTTGTCCTTGGTTGCACTTTATAGTGTAGACAGGGATAATCGCCGGTTTAGAATCCACCCCATTGTTTGCTATTATACTTGTTATTGTAAAGGGCCTCTACGTGTTGGCTTCGGCTCCACGCACGCCTTCCAAAGGTCCGGGGCTCCATAGCCCCGTGATACAGGACGGAGATACATTTATTTCAGATTAAGTTACATTAAAATACATTTCAATTATAAATTAATCCAAATGCAAGTTTTTCGTTACTAAACTAGATCCAATTTAAAGAAGAATCAAAGAAAAAACAAAGAATAATTAATAAATGTAGGAAATAAACAAAGTCATAAATCTTACGAACCACAAAATTAAATGTCAACAATGTATAAAACATCATCATCAACATCATACATCAAAATCATTCCAAATAAAATAAAAAAATCCCAACTAAGTACTAATAACTAAATCAACATTGAATTACATAAAAATGAATTCGTTCAAAATCAAAATAACTAAAACTAAAAAATTGAATAACGATTGATGAAGGCCCAGAACAATTAATGCTACATTCTTAAATAGTTTTATAAGTCCCTATCCAACATCTCCAGATAGGAGACTCCAATTTATTTGTTATCAGTCTTAGCATACTGTTGGAACTGCCCCGGACTCGTCGCATTAGTGAAGATAGATAGATAGATAAACACTTAATTACACCATAAAAACAAAACACAAAATTATTACAAAAAAAAGTAAAATCACTACATAGTATAAAACAAAGTCGCTTTTTCTGTCCCTTTTTCCCTTTGACTGCTTAAATCTTTAAAACTACGCAACGGATTTTGATGGGGTTTTTTTTAATAGATAGAGTGATTCAAGGAAGGTTTATTTGTATAATACATGCATAATATAGCCGTGCGAAGCCGGGGCGGGTCGCTAGTAAATGATATATTATGTTAGTGAACTTAGCAGATCATTAGCATATCAAAAATAAATGTGAGATGCAGATGGGTTCTACAGTTCCTGATACTTTTTAAGGATAGTTCTGGCGTTTTTGCAGTGAATTTTTTTTTACAAACTGATCTGGTAACTTCCCGTAGCAGATCATTTTACAGCAGATCAAAAACAAATGTGAGTTTTTTTCGCATGCCCTTGTGTTCTACAGTTCCTGATACTTTTTAAGAATAGTTCTGGCGTTTTTGCCGTGAAAAAAGTAAATTTACATATTGAAGTGAAGCAATTATATATAGCAAAATAGCAAAATGTTTCAGCTTCACTAAAAAATTAAAACTTACACTTTACACAGTTTAATTACATGAGGGAACTGTAAAACACCCCCACACCCTTTCGTTCAATTCCACTAACGACCACATTTCTCTATTCTAAATCACGACCACGCCATTTGCAATTAATTTTTAGAACATAAAATGTAGATTACATTGCTAAAAGAGAGCTAAATGTAATCAGAATAAATTTAACTTTGCTGTTTTGTAGTAAGTTTCTATAATTGATGTTTTATAGATCTTAAGCACTTACATTTAGATGTAAGCTTAAGTTAAATTTATTCTTATACAACCATAATATCAGCCGCTGTAAACCCTTAGCTACACTAACCGATACCAAACAATGAGTTTGTAAAATTACTGAAACTTAAAATAAAAATGCAATGCTTATCTTAGATTTAGATACTATCAGCTCAACAAAAGTGAAAAAAAAAAATTAAAAACGTTGTCGAAAATGTAATACCGACGCGATAAACATCAGTATCAATCGAAGGAGCGTTTGTCGAGTCCACAAGCACCGCACAATTAAGGAAACCCTTCCAAGCGCGTACTTAGCATTCTAATCACTTCGCAAGCAGACGCCTCGCGCCCACAATACAACGCTTAACACCACAAAATTAAGTGCCAAAATAACAGGATCTCGACGCTCCCGCGACTAAATTATGTCGAAAACAAGATTCTAATTTTAATTTTATACTAAACGCTACTTTTACATAAAGCAAAACGCTAATTTAACGTGAAGCAAAACATCGAACGACCGCACTCATAACCCTCCGATGACGAAAGTAGTACGCTAATAAAATGCTAAAAACGATTACGGATCAATGAAGCGTACCTTCCCTCTCGGGGCGCAAATAAAGCCGAGTACACACTTCAAATATGCTTTTCTTAATCGTTCTCATAAAACAAAGATCAGTCGCTCACGATCTCCCCCGCGTGCGGTAAAAAAATAAGTAAAAAGTCCTTCGGTTGCTCATATCGCGCGTCTATCACTGAGGATTTTTACCGCAAATTGTTTCCTTCGACGGAACCCTCGCAAATCGATATTGTTTGTTTTAGAATCGCGGGTTCCGAAGTTATTATTAGTGTACCATTGTGAAAAGAAATTGAATTATAGCGTACTCCCCGCAGTTTTTTTAGCTCATTTGCGTAAATTGTTTTCAATTGCTTCGTCATAATTTACGAAATATTTTTTCGTAGCTGAGCCACTATGATATCTATGCGCAAATCATTGGAGCTACAAGGAACTCTACCTATTGTATCTATACTCTTGAAACCTACCAAAAATCGACTAACCCCGGACCATCTTACCGATTTTGATTAGCGTTTCACCTTTAAAATTTCTTCGAAATTCGCCGGTCCCAGTATCAGGATTTCTCAAAGTTGGATTGGCTTAAAACCTCCCGGCGGATGTGTCATTATAATTTGCAAGGGAGAGATGACGGATTCTTCGCCCGAAGCGAGCTCGAGCATTATAATACCCTAAGCTATTTTAATCTTAACTTAGTTAAAAATCTTGCGTCCGACATTACCATTAATCACTTTTGACAGTCACCGTAATGGATATAGCAAGTAATTATTTTAATTAATTTATTGTTTAGTATTTTACAAAGGCCGTAAAAATACAAAACTCTTAATTTTTCAGTGATATTCGTGAGAAAAAAAACATCTTAATAAACTTTTTGAATGGTTTTATTTGAATATTATTTGGCGTAAATAATGCTTTGTTTTTATTGAAAAGAAATAGTTAAATCAAATTACAACTCAATTTTAATTAATCATATCTCAAGAAACGAAGAAAATACCTTTATTAACTATAAAATCTTAAGCTTAATTGGACGTCGACATTGAGAGATTTCAATTCAATTACTAAACCATATTTAACGAAATCCAATCCCCTTTTCCCTCGAGAAATAATATTATTTATTCACAAAAAATACAAAACGCGGTTACGAAGAACGCTCTGTTGGTTCAGCTCAGCGGAGATCATTCGATGTAAAAGTTGGAAGCAGAGCCAGGAAGAACTTGGATAAGCGAAACCCTCTAAAAATGATTGATGCCTAAACACGATGAAGGGACGATCACAATCGCTCACTGGCACGTTTTAAAACGAATATAAACGTCGAATCGTTCCAAATACGAAAATGAACATCATTAGCGCTATATTGGCGGCGAGCACTCGCCGATTCATTACCCGCGGAACTCCCCATTTTTACAGAATCCCCGCTTATTTTGATTGCCGTCAATCATATCGATTACAGTTAAATTTTTATTGCTAAAGTCGAGAGTCGGACGGGAGAAGCGTTCGATACACGTCTCTATTGCGTATACATAGCCAATTTCCTAACGATTGGGAATGGGGCGATTGTTTGAGGACATGTTATTACACTAGCGTTTAGCCTGGGAGCTAACAAGCGGCCTTTTGTTTCTGATAGCTTGTTGTTGGAAATATAACAATTAGGTAGACAATGTGGCCGGTGGCGGACTGTGTTATCTCGGTGATTCTCGTCGCACAATGGCTCGCCGACCACAATGCACGTTGAATATCTTTATGCTCTCCTTATGTTCAGGAGACGATGCACTCACTTCAAATCAGAACTATTTGTGGCCATTGTAACAATGTTGAAAGGAATATTCACATTGTAGATTTTGATTATATCCTTCAGCAGAAATACCTCAAAAACAATGAAAGAAACTGAAAACTTTTACGTTTTTGGTGTGGTTAAAATAATTAAGTAATTAAGAAATAATTTCGGAATTGAAAGTATCCTTTGTCATTCTCCATCCCCTTAAGTACCAATATATCGATTTTCATCAAAATCCGTCTAGTCTTTTGACCTTGAAAAAGGTAACAAACAAATAAACAAACTTTCGTATTTATAATATTAGTTACCGGGTCTTCAGCTATCTACATACCGAGTTTCATAGCAATCGGTCCAGTAGTTTTTGCGTGAAGGAGTAACAAACATACACACAAAATTTTACATTTATAATAGTAATAGGATGATCGGATCATGATTTCTACCACAAAAATTTACTAAAAATATTTTAAGCGTTGCATCTAGCTGAATATTCTATGAATTGCATTCTATTAGTTATCTATCGCAGACACCTCTTGGTGTTCTCATTGTAGACAGTTCCTTCCTCAGGCGACTATCACGTGAATAGACGATGCTCATATATTGTTCAGTAGCTGCCAAATAAACGAGGGTCTAATAAGACAGTTCAGTGCCTTCACTGAAGTCTTTTGTATGAAATTGCACATGTTAAAAGTTAACTGACACATTTTAATGTTAATTATAATACAATCTAAATAAGATTTTCTCTTCTTTTATAAAGTAAAAGAAATCTATATATATAAAAGAAAGTTGTGTTAGTTACACTTTTTATAACTCGAGAACGGCTGAACCGATTTGGCTGAAAATTTATGAAGAGGTAGCTTAGAACCAGGGGAAGGACATAGGATACTTACTTTCTTTTTTTTCTTTTTTTTTTTCGATATTCAAACGAGATTGGGACATACGCGGGTGAAATTAAAAATCAAGCCCAAAGGAGTTGGTTACATACATACATACATACAAGTGAAACTAATAAAAGCGTGTTAAAAATCAATGCCACTTTTCGTTGTAATTTTATAACTCAAAAACGGGCTCACCTATCCAAACCAAATGTTAAAGCTTTGTTCAGATTATTTAGTAGATAGTTTATTTGAAGTTTGCACAAAATCGGTCGAGCGGTTCTTCATTTATCACATTTTTTTTATATGGCAAAACGACGTTTGCCGGGACAGCTAGTAAATAATAAATAAAAGATGAAAACAATTTCTTGTTGAGACTAGCTATTCCTTGCGGGTTAACTCGCACAAGTCGATGTCGTAATTTTTTTTCAAATTGCAATTTTCCTATTTTACAAGTTCCGAATGATTATGACAATACATCGCTTAAAATTACCCTTTTTTTTCTAAAAAGCGTCGATTAATTGAAATGTTTCCTCATTAATATAAATTATCGCTTAAAAATAGTCGGTGACGTCATAGTTTACTGTTTCAACGTTCACTCCATGATGATGGTGTTGTGGAGTAAGCATGATGGATTTTTACTTCCGAATCAGGCTAGGAACTCTTGAGATCGGTGTTTCCAGACCCAATTTTTTACGTATTACTTACATAAGAACCCAGGTAAGGCAATACGTTAGAAAATGTCTAGGTACGATTGGAGTCAGAACTGCAGACCCACCGTAGGGTTCTAAAATGACTATTTTTGGAACGATTTTATTCTAATCATATTTATAAAGACTTTAAACTTGAACTCAAGCAAGACCTTAGTTGCTTGGATGAAAACAATAGCAGTTGAGCTCTACGGTGGGTCTGAAATTCTGACTTCGACCGTACATATTTTGTCTAGGTATATATTCTGTAACTCGTATTTAATTAAGGTAAACGAACCATTAGTCACTCACGTTTCACTGTCGTCGGTTGTGAACTGGCAAACTGGCACCGTTTAATCGCATAAAGAGCTAATTGTCTGTACGGATTCCACAGGTAAACACTACACATCCCCTTTCCCACTATGTTGGGAAATTAATTAGTAATTGGGCTTGGTTTGAGTTTTCAAATTAAAGGACGTGAAAATGAGATGATTTGGACGTCCTTCTTCAAATCATCTGGTCTTTATGATTTTTTTTTCTTCTGATTTTTTTCATTAACTGTTTAAATTAATAAATAAATAGCGGTAAAGGTAGAATTACAGGTTCGATGAAAGACATCATGCGACATCATCATCAATATTATTTTTAACCGACTTCAAAAAAGGAGGAGGTTCTCAATTCGGATGTATGTATGTTTTTTTACGAATATAAAAAAATAGTTACCCTTTCAATTATTTTAGTCTGAGATTTTTTTCAGAAAATGGAAGTGTCTCCTGGACTATTGTGGAAATTCTTGTCCCCGAACAGCCACCTAGGGCAAAAATAAACTTTTCTTAGTGTACCTATTACAATTTTAATGACTGTACTCGTAAGCTCTAAAATTCTTATCATTTCACAACACATTCGCACCTCGAAGTCACTTAATCACAAAACACACTCGTTCACGATACGTCGATCGTGTGAACAGGGATTCGCTGTACGAGCGCCTACAGACTGCATACTTTCTGTCTGCCGCTGTTCGTCGACCGTTTGCTTCTAAACAGAAAGTAAAAACTGTTTGTTTGGAGGCAAATACAAGAAGACATATAGTTAAAAACAAGATTCAAAATAAAGCGTGTGCTGCCCTAAATATTTTGACATCAGCTGAAAACCACAGCAAAACTTAAAGACTTAAATTTATATTTTCTCGTCGTTGTTTATTATACCAATTGATCTTTTTTTTTTCTTATTATCTATTTAAATATTTGGAACTTACGTCACTAAGTGAACATGTCAGTAAATTGATATTCGTGAGCCGTGGCTCCACGAGCCTCAGTCGTAAATAAAATATAGAATTCCTTAAATTCAACCTTATGGTATGTGACCCACGTAGCCCAGTGGCGATAGAGCACTGGCACGGTTAAGCAAACGTCTTGGAATTTTTTAAATTGTTTTCAATATCTTAATTTCCATATGTGTGGACTTCAAAAATAACAACATTTAGTCAAAAACAACATTAAAAAAGAACTGTCTTTTGCCCCAAATGGGTTGACATTAGCTAAACACAAATATTTGCTTGTTTATCTCTGGTACCAAGCTATCGGTCGACCTAGAGGCTATAGTCTGCGGAGACTCGAGTGATTTAATTCCAACTGATTCATTACGTAAACGTGTACGTTTGATGACAATTACCTACGCTCAATACGATGACATGTGATTAAGTGAAATTACAATAATAGGTTGGGGTTGCGAATGATTATATTTAAGGTTTACTATTCTATGTTTTAGTTATGTGTATCGTTCGCGATGTTTGATTTGATTAAAGTTATTTGTTTTGATCTATTTCCTCCTGACTCAATACTGGGAGGATATATTAGATATATTAATGATCAGCCACTTTTTGTCCCACTGCGCTGCTGGGCACAGGCCTCCCTTTCATCTCTTAACATATCCTGGTCAATAGCGATATCTAGCCAGTCTTTTAGGCCAGTCTTTTCGAATAGGCGTCAAGTTCGTCTTTTCATCTTCGCGTTGCTTAACGTTTTTTTAACTTACACTGTGTGTTCATTTATTTTTTTGATTCCTTCATTATTCCTTTTCACTACTGCATATTTTATTGATTGATTTTTTACTGCATATTTTATATTCTATTAAAGGGAAAACTACCACTAACTTTAAAAAAAAAGCTCATGGACATGTGCATATTACCTACCCTCACTTACGGAGCGCAGACATGGTCATTAACTAAACGTCAAAAGTCCGACTTCGGGGTTTGCCAACGTGCCATGGAGCGCAGTATACTCGGTGTCAAACTTACTGACAAGATCAGAAACACGGAACTGCGCTCCCAAACCAAAATTAAGGACGTTGGCCACACTGCTGCCGAACTTAAGTGGAACTGGGCTGGACATATCTGCCGCATGCCCGATCACAGGTGGGCAAAAACCACCACGGACTGGCTACCGAACAGCAGGCGCCCCCGCGGCAGGCCCAGAAGCAGATGGCGGGACGAGTTGGACTCGCATCGTAGGGACTGGACCCAGCTGGCACTAGACAGGGAACAGTGGAAGGAGGGGAGGGAGGCCTTTGCCCTGCAGTGGGACGGAATAGGCTAAAAATAAATAAATAATATTTTATTGCTGACCTTCGTCGACATTTTTGTTACGTATCATCTAGGTATATAAAATAAACAAAACAAAAAGATAAAAATATTTTTTCTTACCAATTAAAATTATTTTTTCAATTGAGAATCACTTTATTTTTTAATAATATTCGTGAGGATTGCTACAGTTTTGACCTTATTGAGAAATCAAATAAATTTAACTTAATATTCCCTAGGTTGAGCCGTAAGTTTTACAACCGTTCGGGGTGTTTTTATGTGACAAGAAGGGGGAATGTTTAACAGAATGAAAACACAAGTCTGTATGAAAATCTGAGTTATGTTTTATAGTGGACGTGCGGTGAATAAGGGCACATCTTTGATGCGTCACCGACTTCCTGCAACGAAACAAACAAGATTGGAGAATGGGAAGGACTTTGTTACTTGAAATTCAATAAAAACCGATCATATTATAAATAAATAAATATTGCAGGACAATCCACACATCGCCATCTAGCCCCAAGCTAAGTAACTAAACTTGTGTTATGGGTGCTAGACAACGGATATACTATTTATATACTTTTCTTTTGTAAATATATACTTATAATACATAGAAACAACCAGCCCACAGACAAATATCTAAGCATAAATATGTATTTACCCCGACCCCGACCCGGTGTTTGGCAGTCCGGCATGGTGACCATTGTGCCAACTGGGTCGTCACATTATACATAGTGCGTGAGCTATCACAAGGCATTTCATACGATATTGGAACCAACGTTCCTTATCGCGCGTGGCGAAAGGGGACTAGACGGAAAAAATTAAGCCCAACAGTTGTAACGACACTTTTTGCATAGAAAGCAAGCCAGTCATTTTCGTTTCGTCTTTCTATTTCGCATTGAACAGTGTGGTGTCGCGACGATTATTTACAAAAAAAAAACAATTCCTTCATTAGTTAATTCAAAGAAACTTCGTTCCATCCCTCTCTCTCTCTCAAGTTTTTTATTTATTTCGATTTTTGTAATAACAGTAATCATTGGTTATTTTGCAGGAAATCACTAGCAATTCGGAAGCTTTAGTAAAATTTAAAACTTTTTTAACCTAACCTAACCTACCAAAACATGTGACTGTACCTACCAAAATTTTTAAAATATATCCGAAATTGTTAGAGTCGTGTAATAATATATATTTTTTTGAAACTGTATTGAGACTCAAACCGCAAAACGCAGCTAGTATGTTAGATATTCGTAGCAGGAAGCTTGACTGAGTATCAAAGCGGGTGGCGTTCGGCAATTTTTTATTATTCATGGAGCGATCTTACTCGCAGAGTGTTTTATATGAGCGACGATCGAGTATCAATTTGTACCAAACGACCCCGTATTAGCATTTCCTACGAGGCCTACATTGTTTCACCAAGAAATGCCTCTCGAGGGTAAGAAAAATGGAAATCTCTAAGATATTCATTTAATATTCTTAAAGGAAAATATTCTTGGTCTAAAAGACAGATGTAAACAAACCAAACATATAATTTGATTCAATTACGTTTTCAAAAACCTTTTGAGACTAGCTGTATCCCATGGTTTTTTATCCACGTATGTCAAGATCCCAGGCTACATCGAGATATGAGTTTCTTATGCCTTCTTCTCATTGGTGGGCGCTTTCCGAAGGCACACATCGTAACTTAGTGTTTAAGACGTTTCAATGTGATTTCATGCAAATTGTTTAATTAAAAATGAAAAATGAATTTCGACTTTTACTTGGATAAAAAGTATTTTTTGCAAATAGAACTGTGTCGATTATCAAATTAGTATCAGAAAGAGCATCTATCAAAGTAAAAGATCTTACAGACTCATAATTAGATCCATTTATATAAAATTCAAAGTTCTGACTTATAAACCAACGCACAGCTCAAGGCTGTCCATGGTGCACCTACTCTACATTGCATACTATTTGTGCCCTAATACCTGCACATTGGAGGACCTGGTAGAGGCTAACGCTGCTGCAGTTGCAGTGGCTAACTACCTGGGCAGGAAAAATTTTACTGGTCGAACGTCACTGACTCGAAAAGAAGAAGAAGGCTAAAAGTCATACAGAAAGCTATTATGACGTAGCATCCAAAAGGATTTCGGTAAATTCAACCCTTCCGCCAGACGAAGTCGCGGATAAAAGGTATAACGCTATAAACGCTGGTACAAATAGGATTCTCTAAAGCTCCTCGCCTCATTGCCACTAGCCGGGAGCACTAGTCTGAGCGACAATACGCAAAGTACACTAGCGTACACTAGTACGCTTCGTTCGCTAACTATGCTGCTGTGTACGCTTATGAGTGTTCATTAAAGATACGATAAAGACGGCGGCTGAGACGACGACTAAATTGGCTGTTTCTGACTGCACCAGTAACAGACTTCATTTTCATTCGATATTAAATTAAATGCGCTGAAATTGACTGTATTCGAATACGATTTTCTATGTGTAATTGAAACTTCTCAAATAGGGGAAACAAAGCAAAAACCATCTTGATATTTGAGAGAGACTAAACAAAGTCAAAATTTCTTTATTAATTTGGAATAATTTGGAAACGCGCACACAATTAATTTTTGGGATCATGCTCACAAAGACCAAGATAACAAATATTTTAAAATAGCAATTTTAAAGTCATTTCTATGGGTTTTTGGAGGTATTTGGTGGTATGTACCTTCAAAGAAAAGATCTTCCACCGGGCAGGTGTTATACCCGGTAGGCCGCGGCCCAACGATGTTTCGTTGGAACTTGATATGAGCTTATCTTCAGAAAAACTTCGCTTGCGCGATCTGGGATCTACAATCGGCTTAGTGGCGACATCTGTCGGTGGCGATGTGTAGTCTCGCCACAGGTTTTAAGCATTTGAGTAAGACGACGTACGTTACCATATAATTTATCTACTAATATCAAACTCAAAAACTGACTGACTGATTGTCCGACTGCCCGATATATCAGCCAACAACTTAAACCGCTGGGCTAGACACAAGAAATTTGAACGGTGTGTTCTTCGTGAGGTGTAGGTATTCAAGAAAGGGTTTTTCGAAATTCCGGCCCTAAAAGGGCGAAGTCTCGGAGTCGCTATAGGAACCAACAATTTTTAACAACTCCCTAATATAAAATAACAAGTTTACAACCCATATCCAATACAGGTAGGTAAGATACCTACTCTACCTTCGTTCCCCTACCGCAGAGATTATGGCGGGTGCCATCAAATATGCATAAAAGCCGTAAAATGCCACAGTTAACCGCTCTCGGCTCCGCTCTGTCACCTGCAAGACTCCAGACACCTTCTCAGACGACGTATTGAGGTAATTAAAAATTGCCACCGTTACATTAATTTGCATGAGATGTGCGAGCTTGATCAACTGACATGATGTGGTGGAATGTAGACTTGTATTTAATTGTACAGCGCTCGATAAGGGGTATTTTCTTTATAAAATCGATCATTCTCAGAAGATCCATTGGCCAGATCCAGGATGGATCTAGTGAGATATTTTTTGATAAATCGATGAACACCAGCATTCACAAAAAAGTGTGACGTCATGCGTTAAGTTACGTTATTGACAAGGTAACCATAGCAACGTATTTAAGTACGCAAAATGGCAATGTCAACGATACAAAAGAGTTCTTATGACGTTTTCACGTAAAAAAATCGTCCGTAAACCAACTTTAAAGACAACCATTTTTTTTCTGATTGGATCCAGATTTCAAGTTATGGATCCACTGAGAACTTTATTAGATTAAATTATATTTGGGAAAATTTTGTTCGCATCGGAAAATCAAATGAACGTTGGAACAGCATTGAAAATCTTTAAAATAAAAATATAATACCGAAATTATTATATTATAAAAATTCTGTTGTCTGAAGATGTTGGATAGGTTCATTTACAAAGATTTCAACTTCTGCAGATGAAAATGTAGTAGTAGTGTGTAGTTTTTCCGTCTTATAAGCGGCATCCTTTTTACCATTCATCCAGTTTCGTCCGAAACGTATAGATTTCTTAACGACTAAAGACGAAGAAGAGAACAATAAGGTCCTCAATGAATGATATGATGATGAATATGATGTTGACCGGCATCTGTACGATCTAAGCATATATGACGACCCAGTTGGCACAATGGTCACCATGCCCGACTGTCAAACACAGGTTTGCGGATTTGATTCCCGACTCAGACAAGTATTTATGCTTAGATATTTGTCTGGGGTCTGGTTGTTTCTATGTATTATAAGTATTTATTTACAAAAAAAAATAAGTAGGATATCCGTTGTCTAGCACTCATAACACAAGTCTAGTTACTTAGCTTGGGGCTAGATGGCGAGGTGTGGAACGTCCTGTAATATTTATTATATTATTTTATATATAGATCAGTTTAGATCACTGGTATAATATGAATATTTAGTATGGTAAATAATTCAAATTAAAGTATGTAATCTACGTTGAAAATAGAGCATTCGTAGTATAACTAACATATTCACTGCAAAATATTAACACTCATGTAAACTCAAATCCCTCGTAATGAAGTCGCGAAGACAAACACAACATCGTCAAGTAAGCAAAGCCAATGAGAGCAGAGACCTACAATCCCATTATAGCAATCATCTTCCCGTTCATTACGCGAAGATAGTAAATTTAAATTAACGGTCCCTTGTTAGTTAAACTATAGTGGGAGTACATCTGTGCAAGAATGAATGTTCATTTCTGTGAGCGGAAATCGCGATGTCGCGCGGTACCGTATTGTATAGTCAGCAGCAAAAGTGGTTAACAATTGACGATTTAAATAAATTATTATAAGGAGGTTAAATGATATGCTGGAACATTTAAACATACATACCCACTTACCCACATCCCAACTGATATTATAAATCCGAAAGTTTGTTTATTCGTTTGATCCCTCTTCACAGTCAAACAACTTGGACCAATTTGGGTAAAAATCGGCATAGGGGTAATTCAGGGGGTGGAGAAGGTCATACAATTTTTATCCAAAAATCCATCGGGAGTTACACAGGTGAAATCGCAGGGTGCAGCAAGTCTATAAATATATCCTAACTAATAAAAGATAAAAAGACTAATCAAATCTAAAACTAAAAGAGCTACGAGTCTGTTTGCATGGGGGATTTTAAGACGTGGGGAGCACTATGAATTGATTTTTAAAAATTTGACCTCTAATGTGGTGAAAGGGCTATATTATCGTTTGTATTTCGTAGAAACTATCATGTAGTCTGTTTTTTAGGAAATTAATATCACTTAAAGTGACACTGACACGGGTAAAACCGCGGGTCGCAGTAGCACACACATAGAGGCCAAAAATATAACCCTCCATTATGGCTACCCGTAATCGGGTAATAAATGCACATTGAACATCCATGCATGCTAGTTGTTACATTTACTTTTGATACAATAACCGTGCACTTGTCTATATTAATATAATAATAATAAAGAAAAAAAAAAAAAAAAAAAAAAAAGAGCTGTCATACATGTCATACGCATTTTTTCTCACATATTTTATTTTAATTATTACAAATATATTTCTTAACTTTATTTTACAATATCAAACACGCAGAACAACAACAAGTCACATTATATATAATTCATAACGTTCAAAATCAAAACATGTCAAAGTCAAAAATATTTATTATGATTTCTTAAATTTTGTGATGATAACCAGACAAAAAGTGAAAAATGCAACGACAGGAACAGCTAGACTACACGCACAACCACCAGCCAGGCAGCCCGTGACCAGCCACGAGTCGTCGGATGAGGAGGTGTACTACACACCTCCGGACACTCGCGGCTCCGCCAGTAGCAGTGAATCCGGGCTGTCGTCGCCGACGCCGCCACCACCACCTGCGCGACGACGAGGGCGACCACCGTCGGCACGCTTGGGGCCTGCGGGACACAGCGTTCCGCGCCCGGCCCTCGCTACCGATGGTGTAGTGCGTCGCATGCGATGGTCTCAGACTATGAATGAGAACTGCATGCGCGCCTATTACAGGGCTACAAAGGGAGGAACCTTCATGACTACGTATCGTGACAGGATGCTGCCTTTGTTTCAGGCACTTGAACCAACCGTGTCCGTGTCTGCCCAACGACTGTCGGATCAAGTGAGAGCTATCCAACGGTGTAAGTTGTTGGACGACTCTACTCTTGACCGTCTTCGCACCGAGGCGCTACCTATTGGCATGGCTCCGGACTCGCAACGAGATCCGCCTGCCCCGCCGTCACTGACACCGAACCAGGTGTCATTGGCTGTGATGTCCCGGGTGGACCTAGTCGCTGAAGAAGATGATTCTGCTAATATGAGCGTAAGTACCCAGTGCAATGAGCATTTGAGGAGAACTTTGGAGGATGCAATTCAATTGTATAGATCCCCAGCTAGTTCTAGGCCCCGATTGCCTCGATTGCCTACGCATAGACGTAATTTGGCGTTAGTGGGTGCCCTGGATGACTTACTAGCTCCCTACTTGGGTGCTAGTGAGGATTTAATCGATACTCACTCTATCTTGTATTGCGGGGCTATTACGGCGTGTCGTGTGGCTCGTGTCAGATTTCCGGACCCTGACCGAGCCCCTCGGCCCCCGTCATATGTCCCTGCTTGGCAGGTGCGGATCGAGCGACGTATCGATACATTTAGGACACTCATTGCAAAGCTAATCTGCTTCAGAGGAGGCAACACTCGCCCCCGAGTGATGCGTTTCGTGAACCAAGCCTTTGCTGGGACCGGCATTAGGCCGCAACAGTACATGTCTTGTGTCACGGAACGCATTGACTTTCTGAAGCAGAAAATCTACGCGTGGGCAAAACGCATTCGGCGCTACAGAGAGCGTGTGGATCGATACCAACTGAATAGTATGTTTCAGAGTGATCAAAGAAAGGTATACCGAAGCTGGGAAAAGCCTAGTCAGCGTGTGATTGACGAGCAAAGGCCAGATAGCCGAACCATGATTAATTTCTGGCGTGATATCTGGTCGGTGCCCGTCGATCACACCGAGGGTGATTGGATGCGTGTTGTTAGCGATGCGTGTGAGCCGATTGAGACCATGGAGGCCATAAGTATTACACCGTTAGATGTAAAATGTGCGATTCGTACGGCCCAGAACTGGAAAAGTCCTGGACCGGACGGATTGCACAACTTCTGGCTGAAGTGGTTTCGAAGCTCACACGTTCGACTCGCTACACAATTCCAAGAGGCCCTTGAACTAGGTTCTCTTCCGAGCTTCCTAACAACTGGTGTCACCTTCCTGCTCCATAAGTCCGGTAGTACCACGGAAGCTAAGAACTACAGACCCATTACATGCTTGCCTACCATCTATAAGCTCCTCACATCCATTTTGACGGTCAAAATTAATTCGCACATCGTTGCGAATAACATTTTGGCCCCAGCTCAGAATGGATGTAGGATTGGGTCCCGTGGTACTAAGGAGCTCCTCCTTATAGACATGGCCGTATGCCAACAGGTTCGTCGGAACAGAAGAAATATTTCTACTGCCTGGATCGACTACAAAAAGGCCTACGATTCGGTGCCTCATTCATGGTTAAGGAGGGTCTTAGAGTTGTATAAAATCGATACAACTCTAAGAAATTTTCTTGATTCGTGCATGAGGCAATGGATCACGGTGCTTTGTCAACCAGGCGGTGTAGATACTCTTTCTGAGCCGGAGGACTACATAAGGATTGAGCGGGGTATATTTCAGGGTGACAGTCTGAGTCCCCTGTGGTTTTGTCTAGCCCTGAATCCTCTTAGCACTTTGCTTAAGAATTCAGGTTTAGGCTATCGACTACGGAGAGAGGGTGAAGTTATTTCTCACTTGCTGTACATGGACGATCTCAAACTTTTCGCTACTAAAAAACCAGAGTTGGTGGCCTTGTTAGAAATCACTCATAATTTCAGCAGCGCCATCAATATGGAGTTCGGTATCGATAAGTGTGCGGTCCTACATGTACAACGAGGGAAAGTTGTAAATTCATCAGATTTGCAACTTTCAGAGACAATATCGCTCAGATCTCTCTCTGAAGGCGAAACTTACAAATATCTAGGTATGGCAGAAGCATTAGCTATTGACGGGGACGTAAAACAGTCAGTGAAAGAGCGTTTCTTTGGTCGCTTGACAAAAGTTCTTAACAGTCTAAATATTTTATTCCAGCTACTTTTGCTGCTGACTGTACTTACAGTCATATTTTACGTTATTACGAAGATTGCTAATTATAAGAATGATATTTTTTGTTTTTACTTATAATATCGAGGCGGAAAACTTCTTTAGCAGTTCAGTAGAAGTGATTCCTCGTCATTAAAACAACATTTCTATAATTACGACAACATAAAACGATTAATAAATGATTCCGTGCCATCACGTAACACTACAAAACTTTTGTGGAAATAAATTAAACACACGTTGTGTCCCAAAATTAATTTCGAAAACGGAAACATTAAATAATCTACAGTTTAAAATCGTGAGCCGATGAATTTGAAAATAATGAGTGGTATTAGACGCGTGCTAAGAGGGACGTATCAATTACAACCGAAAGCAAACAGGGTATTACATGGCTCAGTATTAAAATCGAATTTACGGACCGCCCTGGTACGTTTTCGTACTGTTCCTTTATAAATGTGTAGTGGTGGGAAAAAATCTAGTTTGATTTCTTTTTAACCGTCTTTAAATAAGAAAGAGGTTTTACGTTTTCGTACTGTATTGCCTTTATAAATGTATAGTGGTGGGAAAATATCTAGTTTGATTTCTTTTTAACCGTCTTTAAATAAGAAAGAGGTTTTACGTTTTCGTACTGTATTGCCTTTATAAATGTATAGTGGTGGGAAAATATCTAGTTTGATTTCTTTTTAACCGTCTTTAAATAAGAAAGAGGTTTTACGTTTTCGTACCGTATTGCCTTTATAAATGTATAGTGGTGGGAAAATATCTAGTTTGATTTCTTTTTAACCGTCATTAAATAAGAAAGAGGTTTTACGTTTTCGTACTGTATTGCCTTTATAAATGTATAGTGGTGGGAAAATATCTAGTTTGATTTCTTTTTAACCGTCTTTAAATAAGAAAGAAGAAGAAGATGTTCGCGAATATCTTCTTTGTTTATTAACTAACTTTAAAAAACGAAGAGGCGGCTAAACCGATCGAGATGATTATTTTTTGTTGAAAAGAGGATACCTCAGGGGTGGTTTCATAGGTATGAGGATGTGGTGAGGATCTGGTGATATTTAGTGGGGTTATAAACATCGGGTAGTGACTGAGCGATTGTGGCTACGAAACGACTACGAAACTGCTACGAATCGTAATTTCTTTTTTTTTACAAGTTTTTCGTCTCTTAAATTACTATTTGTTGTAAACTTTTTTTTTATATTTACCTACCTACTTAATAAACCTCTAAAGACTTCTTACTTCTTTAAATCACATTAAGTACTTATACATTTATAAAATTATATAAAGTATAAACAAATGAAACAGAATATTATTACATACTAACGCCCCGCGGTTTTCCCCGCGTAATAATTGTCTACACAATTTTCTTAATTTTTCTTTCATAAGAACCTTCTGCTGACAAAAACAAACACAACAAAAATGAGTTAGAGAAATCGATTCAGCTGTTCTCGAGATTTGCGCAGCAACACATTAAGCGAATTATTTTATATAAGGTAGACGAAGAAGATATAAAAGAAAAATAAATATGCATTGATTAATTTTTTTATTGATTTTTTTTCTTATATTTTTGTCAACGGTACAATTTAAAGTGTTTGGTGACCAAACATAACATCAATTAAAATCGCATTTCGTCTACTTCGGTAACACGTGAGCCCGTCATTTCCATGTCGGTAAAACAATCTGATACGGAAAGTGGCCGGAGCTTTATGGAATTATACACTTACATACAAAACACTAGTGTATACTGAATAATCTATGAGATTTGTGGTGTAAAATAGACATAATTATAGTATAAATAATTAATTTAAAATGATGTTTAGAAAATGTGTTTTCAATTAGAAAACTATGTTTCATTAATTATAGTCTTTCGTTTTTACATTTCGGTAGAGTTGGTACGGATAAGTGGATTTTTATTTTCCACCTATCCCTACCAGGAGCCCTATTTTTGAATCGTTCGCCCCGCGTCGAGCGCTCGATTTCTACTGATATTCGTTCGACATCGGAAATTCGCTATTTTTGAATCGCTCCATTGTAACGAGTGGTTTCCACCACTCGTCGCCGACAGGCGAGTGGTAGAATAAACATCAAACAATCATAGTCAAACATTCGGAAACGGTCTTTGAAAAATATTTATATCTTTTGGGATTATTTCGGATGTCCGCTGGTAATTACCGCTTTTCAAATAACTGCGTAAAACGAATAAAAATTGACATTTTAAATTTCGACGACGAACGATTCAAAAATACAGTAAATTTGTGTCATGCGACTTGAAGTCGAGCGTGACTTGTAGGCGTATACGACGAAGCTTTGTCACACGAGCGATTCAAAAATAGAGCCCCAGGGGGGATACGCTGGTAGGGATTAGGACACTAGGCCGAGTTTTTGAATTGGTCAGATGAAAAGGAGGTCACTTATTTGTGGAGGAGGAAGGAGGAAGGATATTATGACATCATGTCACCAACGACCCAATTGGCACAATGGTCACCATGCCGGACTACCAAACACAGGATTGCGGGTTCGATTCCCGTCTCATACAAGTATTTATGCTTAGATATTTGTCTGTGGTCTGGTTGTTTCTATGTATTATAAGTATATATATTTACAAAAGAAAATTATATAAGTAGTATATCCGTTGTCTAGCACCCATAACACAAGTCTAGTTACTTAGCTTGGGGCTAGATGGCGATGTGTGGAATGTCCTGCAATATTTATTGATTTATGTGTAACGGATGTCACAAAGCTTGGTTATCAAGTTTATTGGTAAAATAATATCTTATAGGTTTTAATAAGTAAATGAGCTTCCCTGATGTAGCCTACCCGATTTTTTCGTCATGGTCCTTGACACAATCGTATAAAAATTAATAGGTTTCCTAGGTATTTCCAAGTATGTTTAGAAACTATTTTTAGATTCAGTTGCCCCTAGGTCAGCAAATTGAGAATGTTAGTAAATTGTGTTTTTTTTAATTTTCAGAATGAAGACAATGAACCTGTTACGCACAAACTCTTCAGACCGTCCACTTCTATGTAAGTATTAATAAATATTCATAAGTAACAATTTGGTATAAAAAAAATAACAACAGAGCTTTCAGACCAAAAAGATTTTAAATGGGGACATCTTAATAAAATAATGTTTCTTTAAACAGGGTTATTGGAAATTATACTAGCAAGCCGTTGAGGGCTACTTCTGTGCACCTAAACAAACAACTTTTGTTCTACGACTTTTGGAAATTTGAACATTTCATCGAAAATTTTGAGGTCTACTGTTCTTGGTCTAAATGACCTTTGTTTTGAAAAATCAGCTGTTTTTCGAATTTACATAACCTCAAAATGTTCATTTTTTTTTCGAATTTCTAAAAGTCGTAGAACAAAAGTAGTTTGTTTAGATGCATAGAAGTAACCCTTAACGGCTTGCTAGTATAATTTCCAATAACCATGTATAATTACAAATCGTAATAAAAAATGAATCTGTATTTTCTTCTGACAATCGCTATTGGCTGCGTGCCTAAAAATGTTAAAAGTATCACAAAAAGTACAATACTCGTGGCTAAATTGTCGTAAATCCTGCACCATTTCTATCCTGAAATTAGTCACGAAGCAGCCATACTAAATTGCCACAATATAAAGTGTTGTAGGTACGTTACGCGAGAGCCCGCGGCACCAATTACTCCGGCAAGACCATAAACCCGCCTGCAATTGTCGCTTACGATATTTATTTATGTATATTTATATTTATGTAACATGCATAAATATGTGCGAGGGGCGCGTGATCTTCTACTCGCGGTAATTATTGCGTGACTTATTGGCGAACGAAGATAACACGTACTTCGCGACCAGAATACTTAGACCTGTTACGTTGCTTTGGAATTCAAGTATTTCTTTATATATTTAGAGGAAAGAAGGGTCGTTGGTGAGTGGTTGTGACGTCAACCGCTCGGAGGGTTGTGGCAGCTTTATCTACGCGCTTGACTGTTGATCGTGACTTTCCGACAGAGATTTTGGTAATAACGCTGATTATGAGAACGAAGCGTGCTGCAACGTTTCCTAAAGGTTCCCCTTTGGGATAGCCCCGAAAATTAAACGAGTGTATACTTTACGAACCTAACGAATGATAATATTATATTTAAACCATCCATTTCCAGTTCCTTTAGTTTTTTTTTAAGAGAAATCACTAAAATATATTGCGCCACCTATCCCTTTAAATAAGCAGTGCATGTGCTGCGAGCATGTACACTATTGTAGAGTTTGTAAGAGCATTTGTTAGAATCCGGCAAGTTACTACATTTTCCGAAGTGCGTTTGGGCTATTTATTTATTAAACATTGCTCCAACGAAGTCTCTTTAAAACCAAATAAAACATTTTTAATTTGGTTTGGGTTAACATAAGCTTCTCTGAAACATCGGACCATCAATTCTGACCACAATGCTTATTTTTGTACAAAATAAGTAAACACCATTCTAAAGTTATGTTGTTCTCACAAATTTCAGCAGCCATATGTAAGCAATCATAACTCTATCAAATGCAGCATTGTTGCGATGATACGACAAAGTTACCAGTTGATTCAATAGGAAGAGACGAAAGCTTGTTTTGTTAACATTGTTCAGAAACAACTAAGTACGAATATACTTACCGACCCACTTAGCCCTCCTGCAAAGTTTGATCCAATAAAACAAAGTTCCGAACAAACGAATGCATTAAAGTCACCCGCAAACTGATCCAATCGTAATATCGCACTCCCAGACATCGAAAGTTAGTATGCATTGACTTTGAAAAGTCGTCCAAAACTAAGTTGGGTTATGTTTATGAAACTATTCGGATACGGGTGTGTGCCGCCGATACACATGCAAGAACTCGCGCCCAACTCGGGCATAGTTCGCTAAGTGGAACAGCTGTAAAACAAAGTAGCGAAGGGTCTAGGAACTTAGTGTGTACGTTGGCAACTATTCGTAAAGCGGGTGAGGCTACGGCGGCGCGGCGGCGGCGGTGTGGTACTCAACATATCCTCCGCGGCGCGCCCTACCTTGTCCTCTTCAAGTAGACCACCGTCGCGTCGCCGCCGCGCCAAACGATGCAAACAACACAACTTTGACAGTTTAATTCGTGACGCGCGAAACTCGGCCGACGACCGCTGTCGATTTACAAATAAGTTAAACTAGGTTTTAACTAAAGTATGAGCGGAGGGATGATAACGAACCCAGCGCCTACGCTCCGCCCCCCTCCCGGCGCGCCGCGCGCTCCCGCGTGTAGATAAACTTTTAAAATGACTTTGGAAGCTTTTGAGCTTTTAATCGGTAAAGTTGTACAGACAGACAGTTCGGGCACAATCCTTGAACCGCTTGCGCCGGCGACGACGGCCGCAAAACTTTGTTTTACAGGACTACTTTTCTTCTTGTTTCAAGGTTGGACTCTTAAAACAAACTCCGGTTCGACGGAGTTCGCGAACTCGGGCGCGAACAATTTACAAATTTCTCTCTTTCATAACAACTAACTGCCGCTCGGCGCGCCGGCGAAAGTTGTCCTGCGTAGATCTTAATCGCATTGTCTGTTGCGCTCGCGGCTGAAACAGCTGATTGTGACGACACACTTTATCGAATTTATAACTCCATTTATGATTCATTACCGATACTGGATGAAACACTCAATGCCCGAAGACCCTTTGCAGTCAAAGCATTTACGACGATGCGATAGCGCGAATGAGCGGTGAAAACAGACAAAACGGACACAAAAAAGAGACATACCTACACATCAGAGGGCGTCTGATGTGTTTATTCAATTCGTTTAAGTGATATCGATGGCAGAGTGCGGTGGAAAAAACTTGAACATCGATGTGACGGCTCGTCCCCTCGGCGATGGCGCGGCGGCCGACTTCTTTTTTGAGCTAACGCCTCACCTGCCCGGGGCCAGAAGTGGTCTCGCGTGAAACACACTGATTGGCGTTTAATATACAACCGTCTGCCTTTTATTTGACCGGAGTGTCGAATCGTTTTATTTGTTTGCCTTTAAATGCTGGACAATTTTTTTTGCTTCGGTTCTAACCAATGTGGAGGTAATTTTAACGAAGAAACTGCCCTAGTCCAGTGTTAGTTCGCTGAAATATAAAATGTCCGTAGTTTCACTGCAGCCACCATAAAACGTAATATGGCTTCTGCAGTTCTGGCTGCATTTTATGTATATTTCTTACATAATGTAGAGGACAAGAAGGTAACTTAAGCTGAATGCAGTATCGGGTATTGCGCGTAAATTTTACGTAACTAGAAATAAATAGGTTGCGGGTGTGTGGGGCGGGGCGGCGTGTGGGTGGGGCGGGGCAGCGGGTGCGCGCGCCGTCCGCCTCCGCCCGCCCTGGCCGCCCGCGCCGCGCCGCACCATAGTCCGCGTAACGCGCCCTGCCAGCCACCCGCACCGCACCAGCGCTCCGGCCTCGCTGCGCCGACCTCGATAAAACAAACTTTTCCGACGTAGGACCGCGCCGCGACATACCAAACGCCTAAATAGTGTCCAAAATAATTTTGTGGAGTGATAATTTTTTTTCTTGTGCACTTGTGTGTTCAAAAAACTGCAGTGCGCGATGAGGAGTCGTCTCTCCGATTTATAGCGATGTCGGCCCTTGTCCGACCTGTTTGGTAAGTCCAGATTGATTACAAAAGTTATTACCCTGTCAACTATTTTTCTTTTTGAGGCGAATAGTTGATTTTTGGCCGGTAAAAACGCGTTACGGTTTTGTCGTTTTAAATATTGCGGTATTGTTATTTCAGCGGTGTATTCGTCGTGAAAAACTGAAGAAGTGTTCGAGATTTAAAAAAATAATACGTTAACGCACAAATCCCACGCTCGTAAAACCATTTCACAAAATGCTTTCAAATTAAAATCATTTAGATAGGGACGTTTGAATTGTTTATTATTTAGTTGTATTCAAAATAGGTAGGTGTTTGCTTTTTCAATGATTATTCAACATGTTTGTATAATTAAATCACTTCAAATCAAATAACTGTGATATTCAATCATATATACGGAAATCGTTAAATAGGCTGATTAATCTAATAATAAATGACATGATGAATTAGTTATTAGGTATTAACTTGTATCAAATGATAATTTCCTTTCAAAACTTACATAAATAATTTTAAATTTTATTTTAGTTATATTAAATTAAATATGAGTTTAAAAAAATACGTAGTACCTAGTTAAAAATTATATTACTCGAGTTCTAATTGCGACCAAATATATTTTATGACTTCACTTCTGCACTAAATTATCATAATAATGAAAATATTTAATAGCCGGTCTGATCTGATAGCCTGAGTATTTTTATAGTAACTCATAGGTCTTCAAGTAAAGCAAAAAAGTTGCTTACAAAAGCACGGTATTTCACGATATATCAGCTACTTTTAAATGGCTATTATACTTATTTATTCTACAATTTATTTGTTTAGTAATCCGGAATTGTTTCGGTTATTTTGGCCTCTAACTATCCCTATTTATACTTAGGCATAATTAATCGGCAAAAGTGGAAGCTCGCTGAAGAGTTTTAAATTTACACAAACATTTTTATTTATTAAAAAGTACTGTACTTATATTGCAAACTAGTGAACCGCCCCGGCTTCGCATTATCCGGCTATATTATGCATGTATTATACATATAAACCTTCCTCTTGAATCACTCTATCTATTTAATAAAACCGTTGCGTAGTTTTAAAGATTTAAGCATACATAGGGATATAGGGACATAGGGACGGCGAAAAGTGACTTTATTTTATACTATGTAGTGATTCCCACGGGATCAGGACTTACGCGGATAAAACCGCGGGATGCTACTACTTAAATATATTAACGTTAATTTACCTAATTAACTTATTAGCTTGTAATAGCAGAGATTAACGTTGTAAATATCGTAGTAAATTCGAGTCAGATAAGCGTAAGCGATTACATTATCGCGGCTCACGCCCGCTGAAATCTTCAGATTAATGATATTACCTTTCATGGCAGGTAACACTTCATTTAATAATTCAACACCTCCGGTTTCACGAGTGTTTCAGGCTTTGTTTAATTGTGAGTTAAATTGTAGACAATTGTAGGCGGTATCTGAGCTGAATGCATAATTAATACTTCGTGTACTTAGTTACATTTGATTTTAATTGCCTAAAACTTTTAAATTATTGCTTTTTTTGTCTGTTATGAGCCCCGTGATACAGGACGTTTATCAGACAAATAAGAAATAAGTTAAAATAAAAATTTAAAAGTTTTAGGTATTACTAGCGACCCGCCCCGGCTTCGCACGGCTATATTATGCATGTATTATACATATAAACCTTCCTCTTGAATAACTCTATCTATTTAAAAAAACCGTATCAAAATCCGTTGCGTAGTTTTAAAGATTTAAGCATACAAAGGGATATAGGAACAGAGAAAGCGACTTTGTTTTATATTATGTCGTGATAAAAAAATCAATTTAATTTAGTTATTGAGATAACTATAGATCCTTTTAATTTTGTTAGTAAATACTTACAACTATGTTAGTAGCAATTTATATAGAAGTATAATAAATTATCAGGCTAGTATCAACTACATTTGCTTTTGGAGCTACTATGTATCCATTCAAGAAGAGGCCTCTATACGCTTAAACTGTTCAATGGCATTCTGATACAAATATACGCGAGTATTTAATTGTACTCTAAAATTATTTGACATAGAATAGCAGTATTATTAAACAAAGAGTTACATATTATTTTTGTAAACTTGAAGTTCCACTCTCGAAAATCTGGAATCGGCATCGGAATTGGAATAAAAAATAGTCTGCCAGTTGATAAATTATTCTTATCTTCCGGGAGAATTGGGCTATCAAATGCAAAATGATTTTTTCAAAAGTGACAGTATTTCTAGAGATTCGCAACTTTAAACAAATTTGTTAGTAATAATGCTAGAAATCAACGCATTCCAACAAAAACTTCATCAGTATAAATCAGAATAGATGTAGGCACTTGTGGTATACACCTAAATTAAATAGTAAAAACCCATCCACGTTAAATTGAAATTAAAGCTACTGTTTACTCGAAACGCAACAGTTTACGTAAATGTTTAATTCGTGTTTCACAAACCATGTCCCATCAGATAAAGTGGAAATTGTTTCCACTCATGCCACTGCCTATCTGATGGGCAGGCACTTACCGTTTTATACCTTGTTTTTCAAATGTACCTCTGTTTTTAGGTTTCGTAAATTTGATGGTTGTTACGCCGGTACTTAATCGTTTTGTTTTTCTTTGATGAATGTGTTTGGTTGTCCGTAGGGAGTTTTTGAAGGGTTTAAAACGGAATGTATAAAAAAGTAAAAAACAGCTGTGAAAGAATGATATTTATTGTACTTACCTACCTTCTATATTCATTAGGTTATGGAAACACTAAAATCTGAATTTAAAAAAATTACACGCAACGATTTAAGAACGTCCTTTTTTCAGTAATTTGCGTATCTTTTAAGGAAGGCTATGTTCGTGATTTCAAAATAAATACTTACACGGCATTGTATCATAAGTACGTGTCAACACTCGTCTGAAGTGTCAAATACTTATGAACGGCTGTCATTACAATAATCGCGCACTTGCTTTGAAATCCTGAATCGCGTCAACTACTTTTAAACGGCTGTTATTATACAATGACAGTGCACTTATTTTGAAATCCCGAATCTTGTCTGTTATTTTTGAAAGCCTGTCATTGTACAAAATGACTGCTAACAATGACCGTGCACTTGTTATAAAATCCCGAATAGTATCAGCTACTTTAGCTACTAACTCTTGTTTAAATAATTTTTATTTTAAACAAAAATATAAAACTGACGTGTAGGTATCAAGAATTAGGGTTGAAGCGATACGAGTCTTGTTCGCATGAAACGCAAGGGTCCGACACGACGCGCCACAACCCTCCTCTAGGGCTACTATATGCGTAGGGCTGCAACAGAAAGAAAATTAAACAGAAAAAAAATTACAACTTAAGATTTTCCCGAAAGACATTTCAATTTAACAAAAACAAAACACTAATCTAAAAAAAATTTTTTACGAATTTAAAAAAGCGTTTGATTGGCATTTAGTTACCTAACACGCGATTTCAAGTCGTTATTTGCTGAAAATATGTGAAAATAAATTTATGTAAATACATATCTCTTAAATTAAAGTTTACTCAATTACAAATTTCAAATGTTTAGTCACCTGAAACTACTAAGAAATAAAAATTTGGACTGACAACTTTTGTGTGAGGTTATGTAACTGTAATTTTATAATTCAATTCAAATATTATATCTTCATAAAAATTTGTTATGTTGACCTTTGTGAGCATGATCACAAAAAAGAAAAAAAAACCATGTGTCTTGTGCGTTCTTCTCATTGGTGGGCGCGTTCCGAAGGCACACATCTTAACAAAATAATCATTGGAATGGAGTTGCCTTTAAAGACCTAGGTACTTATATTCTCAGATCCTTAATAAAAATTAAGTGTCGCCTGGACCCAGACAATATGACCCAAATCTTTAAAGTGAAAAAGACAAAGAACTGCACTGAGTGACTGGATGGCATTGCTCAACAAAAAAGCTGACGCCTCTCCTTTTGTCTAATTACTATTGTGTGATAGGAGGAGTAGGGCAATATTACTGATAAGGTTAATTTAGACAATAAAGTTTTAAGCTATTGCATAGCTTTTATCACGGGCTTTGAGCGCGGCGACTGAATCAAGAAATTCCGTAACGAAAATAAAACCTAACACCCTACCATGTGGCTCGGCCGAGCGTTCGCTTAACATGTATATACCTATGTATATGGTACGACTGTACGAAGCTCGCACGATGCAATAGCTTTGTTTTTTTTCAAGAATTCGACTTGTACACTTTTTACGAATTACTTAATTTTACATAGGTACGAGTATTTTGACGAAAAACTAAATATTAGTAAAATAGGCATGTTATTTTACTATTTTCATTTTCCTATCTCATATTAGACAACCCTAACATTAAAACGTATAGGGTAAGGGTCGCTCAACACGACTCGACACAATGCAACATGCGCCATACTACTACCCCACTTATTATACTCTAACTATTGCGATATTGATTTTTGCATCATATGTTTCATTGTTTTGCTCGTGACGATCGATATTCTCTGGTTTACTACGGTGTATGGCCATTTAGTACTTACTACAAGTATTTGTTCTGGTATTCTGACTACCTACAGGTCATTTTAGGGCTCCGTACCTCAAAAAGTAAAAAAGGAACCCTTTTAGCATCACTTTCTTGTCCGTCTGTCTGTCTGCTTTTTTTCGAGTTTTTATTATGCACGATTCGTGCTTATAGCTAGCCAGCGTCAAGATAGTCTTTGCATAAAGTTTTGTTTTTCTGCTACCTTTTATTCTTCTTTCTTCCATTTTCTTGGTTCGCTAATACTCTTTCACGAAACTTCGTCTTGCAGTTATGAAGCAACGAGACGACCTGAGACTATCCGTGTTCTTCCAATTACTTCTATGAGCTGCCTTTTATAAAATTTTACCAAAATGATGTAACATAACTTAAGATAACTTATATAAATAAAAAAAAGCGAAGGACGACCCCGTGTTCCAACTTGGCGGAAAAAAACGAAGTTATTCTAACACTATTCTTGAGAAATTGCTCAATTTTTGCCTTGTTAAATATTTCTTTGACTACGGTGTTCTTTTTTTTATGACTTAGTCTTGAGCTAGAAAAGGCTTCGCTTTGTATTTGAATTTTATTTTTAATACCTAAAAATTAACTTCAAATACAAAGCGAAGCCTTTTCTAGCTCAAGACTCTCATTCTTACCTTTATTACAGACTTTATCAAAACCAGAGAAAAATATTGTCTTGAGCTTTAAATGTGTTTTAAACTGGTACGTAATATCCATTCATTTCATTATTGCCTATTATCGTTCGCTGTACTATCTATAATAATAATAAAATAATAAAAAAAAAATATTTCGTTTATCTGTTTATATCACGAGATAAAACGACATAAAACAACAAAAAGAAAAAAAAAAGAAAATTAGTTCATTTTAAATATATGAAGAACCATACTCGCTTTTTTACTTCGGTGTCACAATACTTTTATAGAAAAATTAAACCCAAACCAATTATTTTTATACAAGTGATAAGTCAGCTTTTGAGCACTATCACGCCTGATGCGGTCTAAGATTAAGCAAGTTTGCCTATAGAAGATACCTGTTCTCGTGACTTGAAGACCTTCAAATTATACACGTCAGGAAAGACAGACACTGGCAAGATTCCATTCCTTCGCAATACGAATAAGGAATGACAAAGCAAAATGCTTCTACGGACCTTATTCATTAATGTCAAATTCATTTCACGATGTAAATGCAGGGAGAAGTTTTTTGTCGAAAGATAAAAAATAATACGTCGTTCTTGTGTAAATAAATTATTAATAAATTGAATCATTTCAAATCATTCCATTTTATTTTTTAAATAAATATATAAGTACGTTGTACAAGTGGTAGTGAACATGAGTTTTTTGTGTCTTCCTCTCATCTGTGAGCATGTATTGAAGACTCACATCCTAACTTAGTTTTTTAAAACGTAACAACGTCATCTCATGCAAATTATTCAACTGAATAAAAATCAATTTAACTCAATTTAATATTGTGACAAAAAACTCAATTTAATATTGTGACATTATTATCGTTAACTGACGCAATAAACTACACTACGAGGTTTCAATAAAGATCATTATTTTATTACTGACAAAACAAAAAGATGTATAAAAGAAGATATAAGAAAAACTTGATGAAAAATAAATATTCAGTAGTACACAAATCATGTATAAGTGCCTAACCAAATCTTTAAAAAAAAACATTAGCGTCGTATTGACCTTCAGGACCACAATGTTGAATTTGCAAAATGTTGAATCTCAAAATGTTGAATTCGTAAAACGTTAAGAGGAAAGAGTACCGGGCGCTTTCTCCATACAAACTAATACAAAAGTAGTCGACTGTTTTCTCCCTGGATAATGACACAGAGCAAATATTTTTGGTGCATAAAACTTATAACTGCCATGACCATGCCCCTATTTTTTGTTTTTTTTTAATTAATTATTTTTTTTAATTTTAATTTCTATGATAATTAGAAAATGAAAAAAACCAAAACATAGGGGCATAGTCATGGCAGTTATAGGTTTTATGGCACAAAAATATTTGTGCTAGTGTCAATATCCAGGGAGGAAACAGTCGACTACGTTTGTATGGAGAGCGCGCAGGTACTCTTTCACCCCTAAAATGTTGAATTTAGTCTGTTAAAAACTATAGGAAGAAGCGCTAAAGTTTTAAATATTCACAAAGATATTGCTAATTATACATACTCCTACAGATCCCATTCCCATATGTATTTCATGTAGGTACCTTATAATATATAGGTACTTATTTTTACTCTTCGGTATGTGTTTTTTTTTGTTACGCGTTGATGTCTTTTGTGTGCTCGTAGCTGTTTTAAAAAGTATAAACACAATACATACAGAGAAATTGATTTAAAAATTATTCATAAATCAATTTTCTTCGTATTTATTGTGTTATTATGTAAGTAGGTATTAGTGGAGCGTAGTTTCTAATTAACTACATAATATGTAATACTGTGAGGTAATAAGAGTACAGATTCATTATAGAGTTAAAATTGCTATTCCGATAATGGCCATTTTTATAGAACCATAGAGTTCCATTCGGATTTTTTGTCAACCGTGAACTACCTACGTACAATTTACAATCCACGATCAAAAGTCTCTGCCCACCGTAAGGTTTACAATCCTGTGCAGCACTATTTGAACATTATAACAACGTAAACTGTGAATCGAACCCACATCGGTTGGTGTAGCGAGTGGCGGCTTATACTACTCGGCCAACTAAAGACATAGCTAACATGTTGAAAATAATAATCACACTGAGTACTTTTAATTCAAGTATTTAAGTTTGGGGGTAACGTCTATTAGAAGAAGGTCGTAACTCCAATACTTGTTGATAGTATTATTATAGCAAACTGATCAACTTATGACCCATACTGTACATTGTAAATTGGTCCACCGTGGTATCATTAGCAATTCACTACAGAGTACCAAAATAAGTATATTTTTTATCATTAATCTTTAAGTAAACTAACATTTTAATAATCGATAACAGATTATGTAAGTAATTAAATTAGTGAATAGTCGAGATCATGACATTAAAGCGTTGTCCACTTATCAGTCACTCTCAGCTGAGATTCGCCGTAAACTTTATCCGAGCTCCCGCTAAAGCCATTTAAACAAGAAACTCAATTCGGAGCCAAATTGTTAGAGTATTTATCTTCCAGGGTAGTCGATTTAAAAGCAAAATCACGCGAGCACACGACGCCATTATCGCGCGCACCCGATCCACAGCCTGAGCCCAGCCAACTCTATGAATCTAATCCAGAGGATTTACTCGTTGATTTACAGCCGAGCGAGGCCAAGGAGGGCGCCATTGCTCGAAAGAAAAGTGATAATGTCTTAATCCTACCACACTCGAGTTTGCTCGTATTCACCCCCCCACTCTCTCCCAATTTTATGGTCGCCCGCGCAGACGGCACGTTTTGATTTATGATTTCAATAATTAAGAATTCTAAGGTGCAATTTGAATTTGGAAGCCGCGATGTCTGGGGGCCGCGGGAGACCGACGCGTGTTTGTTATTGCCCCAGGACGGGAAAGGGTCTCTCGACTTACCTTTCATTTTCTAAGGAATTATAATCGAGTTTTAAAGGAATTATGAGAAATTATGAAAACGTGCGCTGGTACGTACTTGTACAGCTAGATGGTATTTCGAAGAACTTAAAGCACTTTAAAATACTCATGTTGAAACATTACGTTATTATTATTAAATACAGTTAAAAATGACATTGATAATGGCATTAATACATACGTACACGCCATACTCTTCTTAAAATTGTGAGTAAAACGACAAAGAATTCTTATAAGAAAGACTGGCAACACTCACTTTTACTCCCGCTTTTCAATTAAATTACATTAAACCACATGTCACGAATACAGATTGAATCTGAACAACAAACCGAAGATAGTCAGGTCACGTCTCGATACAATGTCTTCCGTTAGAGAGACTGGAGGGAGACTCCTGTGGCAATACTCTAATCTCAGCGCATTACAATTAACGCAGCGAAAGATAACCCACCACTCGCCACCCGCTGATAAAGGTCCCACTAGTTTAAACCGGTTAAACATTCACCCTCAGGGTTTATCTAATTACCCCCGCAAACGTGGAGTTGCTTTGTGGTCGCATGTGCCGTGGCCTCCTTCGATCTTAATGTTGATTAAAACATTTCCACTTCGATGATTAAAAGTATCAAAATGTTATATCATTTCTGATAGCGTCATTGATTTTCATATAAGCTACGAGAACCTACTACCTATATTCTAATAGGATTTCGTAGCTGTACGCTGGCTGATATAATGTCTGCCAATAACAATGCTGATCTGGCAGCATACTGGAGTGGATAGGTCTGACCTTATTTAAATTAATCTGTGTCTCAAGAAGGAGGTAGAATTTCGTAGCTATCTACGAATATGTTTTAACTTTAAGACAAAGTCATTTTTTTTATTCATTTGGATGCTTAATACATTTGTACATAGATCACATAGAAACGTCTTAAAAACTAAGTTAGGATGTGTGCCTTCGGAACGCACCCACCATTGAGAAGAAGGCACAAGAAACTCATGGGGTTATCAGTCAATAAAAAATCGAACTAAAGTGAGATACTAAAACCTGACTTTGTTTTACTTATATAGGATTTCGAAACTAGCTACAAAAGATTTCGTAGCCTATTAGAGTATTCTAATAAACCACTAAAAAACGCCCCCGGGTAGACCCGCGTAGAATCTTAATCCCGTGGGAATTGAAGAAGTCATCTATATTTGCACACTCATCTACATATTATAGGTGTGTAAGCTCCTACGCATACGCTATACCATAATCCGTGGAGACCAACCCACTATTTCATGTTTTTAAATCCAGCTGTTAAAGCTGTGTGAACGCTCTTTTCTCAGTTAGTAGAGTCTACCAAAAGTTCATATTATTTTTATTGAAAAAAAAAACACGTTTTTCACTCACACACGAAACATCCCGTAAAATACACAAAAAAACCAACTCCGTTTTTGGAGTCCAGGAATTTCTTTTTCTTAAACATATCTTTACCCTTACCAAATTGTGGCGATTGGTTAGGGCAGTGTGAACTACCTTTTCTTACCTTTCAAGCATTTATTTTAAAGATTTTATCTGTAAAACATCTCTATACCGATTCACGTAATAACGTACGTTTATTTTAAAATAACCACGTAAACACGTATCCCTTCTAAGTTGAAAGGGCATCACGTACAAATGTTTGCAAAGCGGACTTGGGTGGAAGCTACTTGGCTAGTTACATTCGGGTGCTATCGGCGTTCCGGGCTTCCGGAGCCACCCCACCAGACCTCAAGGGCCATCGATATCTCGAGACGGACGCATATTGCACAACTTTACACCGATCGATAACTCAAACTTGTAGATTGGGGTTTTAGGTTATTTAGAATTTTGGAACACTTACATTTTACTCTTACCAAATTAACCTATTAACTGTTAGATGGTTAACCTATTCTCTAAGTGCTCGTTCATTGTTGAACAGTCGTAATTGTAACAACGGCTTAGACTCGATATTAAATTTATTATAATATTTTACTTACTTGATTTATATTCTAAAGCATCGTAGTATAAATAAAACTGTTTGCTAATTAGATAAACCACTCATCTGTGGTTGTATGCTGCGCGGGCTCACCCTTAATTTATTCCAATTTTAAACAAAGTCAACTGGTATTAAAAAAGGTAGCTAGGCTAAGGTTAATTATTCTTATAGTAGAATTATTAATTGTGGCAATTCCTAAATCTCCTAGTTAGAAGCTGGCATAGCCTGATCTCTAAACTTCTAATCCACAAAATCTATATATATAAAAGAAAGTTGTGTTAGTTACACTTTTTATAACTCTTTTTTTTTGTTTCGCAGGTGAAATTAAGTATATATACGTAACTACGAAATATTCTTTTTTTTTTCGATATCAAACGAGATAGGGACTTACGCGGGTGAAATAAAATATACGATATATTCTTTTTTTTTTCGATATTCAAACGAGATTGGGACTTACGCGGGTGAAATTAAATATACGAATTATTCCATATTCAAACCCGCATAAGTCCCGATCATGTGGGAATATCGGGAAATACACTATTATGTATTCTGTGACGTTCGTCTTTGTTGTAAGGCGTTCGACCGGGGGGTTTTCTCGAGCGGCTGCAGTTTTTTTGTTGATTACTCAGCACCTACTAATTGGATTTTGATGTAAAGTATACCACGACTTTCCTCAGATTTCACTTGGTTTAAGCGTTTTTAATTGTAGATTATGTAACAAACAAACAGACAGACAGATATATTTTGGTTCTATTACTTTTTCGAAGTCCAACAGACCCTTTTTTTTATTTGCTGTATTTTATAGAAATCAATGCCACTTTTCGTTGTAATTTTATAACTCAAGAACGGGCTCACCTATCCAAACCAAATGTTTAAGCTTTGTTCGGAGTATTTAGGAGATGGTTTATGTGAAGTTTGCACAAAATCGGTCGAGCGGTTCTTCATTTATCAAATTTTTTTATATGGCAAAACAACGTTTGCCGGGACAGCTAGTACTTTTATAAATGTATACCGAGTTATGCCTATGAAGTAACCTGCCTATATCTCGAGAAAGAATACAATTAAAGACGCGTAAAAATAGTATTTAGAAGCCAATTCTCCTGGTACAAATTGAAAACTGAGCAATATTGTTGCACTCTCTACAATTCTATTCCTCACTCCGAGATTTTCGAGTAACTGGTGCATAAACATACCTCCATTAAAAAAAATCGCGATGAAATCAGAATAAATTTTGAAGCCGCCTTATGAATTTGTCACCGATAACTATGCAGCATAATTTGAGGCAAATGAATCTCAGAAAAGCTCTGTTTAGGAAAATTCAGAAAAACTGAAATTTTGCATTAATGATTCTGGCAAAATGACTAAATACATTTGTAAAGGTTGCAAACCAATTATAATATAGTTAGGAGTACACTATTGCTAGGTCCAATAGCTGTGTACAGTAATTTCTATTTGATAACTAGGAATACAAGACTGCCATATTAGGTATGGTAAAATTTATTAATTTGTAACAATATTGCTCTTACGATGAAGGAAAACATTGCGATGAAACCCGCGGCTTATAGTTGGCTCTGGGCCTGTCGGCAAGTTATTTCCTCTAGACATTGTCGACTAATCTAATAAGGTGGTGCTGGGCAAGCCTACTCCATCCAACATCATTTATAACCACTTACATAAAGAATATTGCCAAAAATTGGTTGTCTGTAAAGTCGGTTTACTGGCGATAATTTTACGTGATAACGTCATTCTCTGACGCTGAGGCCGATCGTGCCTTTCTATCGCTTGTTCCGCGCTCTCGCTTACACCGTAACGTGAACGTAACATGACACTTTTCTGTGAATGCAGTACGGTGTTCATCAATTTATAAGATGTTATCACGTCAAAAACATTGATGATACTTTTTAATTCACGTTAAATTGTCTCCTTTCATAGGAGTAGGCCTTATGAACTATTTTATCTTTTGTGTGAATGTTTTGAGTTGCTGTGTGTCATTTTGCTGGGTTTTGCGTGTGTGTGTTTGTTTGATTTTGGGTGTTTGCAGCATTCTCTCCATTAGTTATTTTGTTTCAACTACCTAAATCTAATAATGTAGTACTTAGAACGACAGTTGCAAAAAGTTATTTTTTGTAGTGGCCGATTTCTCCTTTACTTAGTAGGTTTCTTCTTCGTGTAAAAAAGATCTTTGTAACTCACTGATTAAAAAGATATTTTTAATGTTAACATCAATGTATGATATTATTTCGTACGTTGCCTAAGCGACCCAAACAAAGTGCGAACTTAAATAATTTAATTTTCCATTTCTGTAATCAAAATCTATCTTGAAATGAGTATGGGTAGGTACGTATTCTGGCCAGTGAAATTTCAATGATCAATTATTTATTGTTCAATTTAAAATGTTTCATTGAAGCATAATACGTATTTTTGTGTATAATGGTTTTTATGTTAAAATTTACTAGACTTAAATATATTTTAATCGTTATCTTACTATTTTGTTAAAGACTTATTGCACTCGTCGCGACCTAGTTGACAAAGGCAAAGAAATCTGTCCCATAAAATCTTAAATTTTCTTATTAAACACGGTCGGCAATTTTTTAGCTTTTTCTTTAAAGATATGTCAAAAAAAACAAACACATTACACACGTACCTACATAATCAGTTAAACTTAAAGGATCGGTTACAGAATAACTGGCCAAAGAGCTATTCTAGGGCTATTCTGTTTTTACAAACTACAATATAGCATTCGATTAATGGTGGTAGGTAGGTATTCTATATAAATTACAAAAAATCTTAATATACAAAAAATACCCTTAAATATTTTTCGATTTGATTTCTTTTTTCTGATTATTTTATTTAAAAATGTAACCCACTAAAACTATCTTTTTATGTAAAATCGAGCGATACCAACGTACCATCATTTTATAAAAAAAACTAAAATTATAATGCGTTTATTCAGAAGCTAAAATATTACTGCAAAATCTCGTAGACCGTGCTAACCTACTTTCGTCCGCATATTTCACCTCTTTGGCCAAATTTTGAATTGACGTACAAATCAAAGGTCAAATTAAAAGTAAAAAAAGTTTCTATAAAACTTTGACATAGTTACTTCAAAAGTTTCCTGAAAAAGTTTTGGCGTAGTATTCATAAAGTAACAAAAGTGTATAATTTTACGAGTTTCATAATAATTGTTACAGAAATGTTTATCTGGTTTTAAAAGGCGTGGTGTATTTTAGTAAAAATTGGTAAATTTGCTTACAAATATATAACAACTCTCGTTCCCAAAACCTTAGAAAATATCAATATATCAGCGGCTTATTTTCCTGTTTTTCACGTTTTATATCATTCGCCTTGTTTATTATGCCTAGAGAATTTATTTTTACGTAATATCTTAATTTTTTACATAATCTGGTCTGAAAGCTCTTGAGTGAAATGGTTTTTACGTGGGAACGATTTTTGTGCTCAAAACAAAATTTAAACTATGCTAAAAGTGCTAACGTCGAAACGAAACGCCGAGAATCATTTCCGCGTAAAAATATTGTGATTGTGGATGGAAAATCGAATCGCAAGTACAATATTTTATTTTTTACTTACATAATATGAATTTTATGAAGTAACTTTACCATTAGCGGAGTGTGGTGTTTCAGTTCGTCGTTTGTTACAGGACTACGTCGCTGGCTGCGCAGTCGTCGCTCACACAAATCTCCAAAAGAAGATTGGAATTCGGCGTGGATGTGGAAGCTTTCAGGGTGACTGATAGACGAATAGAACGCACCAGTAGTGACGGCTCAATGGAAGAGGAGGATTTAGTAGGAAAACGGAGACGGAGACTACTCGATGACGAACGATACGAAGTCGATGCTCGACGACGACCGCTCCCTACGCACAGGCCGCAAGTGATGCGACAAACTGATAAAGACGACGAGACTCTCATACGTGAAACACAGGCAGCACTCAAGTCTTTATCCGGTAACTGGGTACGGCACTCGTCTCCGCCGAATAGCGCCGATGAGAACAATGATACCAACGGCTTTGAAAATCTCTTCGACGATAAACGATCGGATAAAATGCTCCCGTCTTCCCCTTCGCAATCGTCAGAGAGCGCCGATGCTTCACAAAGAAGTTACTCATACAGGCAAGTCGACGAACACAACACAAACGGTTTGAACGACAATGAAGAGAAAGACCAAAGATTGGAGAGAGATAAAAGTCAAGAGTACGACCGCCATAGTAAATACTCGAACTATGAGGGAACTAACTTTGATGAACTTGGTGATTCATCGTCCAACGAATTAGAAATAGACATGTCTGACGGTCGCGGTGACGACGACGATCCAAAACAAAAACGTAAACCAGAGATGGTGACTGTAAATAAGCAATCGTTGTACAACGCATATAAAGCTGCGACCGCTGCATTGCCATACTCGACGCAATCAGCATTCAAGCCCCCGGCAGAAGTGAAACACAGACTTCACAACCCGTCTCTGCCGAGCGAGCCTTTCGGTGGATATTCGAACGAGCCCGAGAAGAGTTCAGTGAACAAGGGTTCGAAGCAGTACACGGTGCTGCAGCCAGCCGGGGCCGGATCCCGCGCAGCGACCGCACTGCAAGAGGCGCGCGCGGTGCCGACCGCGCAGCCCGCACGCGACTCCCGCCCGCTCGCTGATCTCTCCCCGCCTGTCGTCAGAGGTACACCGGCCACGTTCACCTCAAACAACGATAGTCAAACTTTCTTAACGACCTGGCTATAACGTACAACTCCTCGCTATGAACTAAGTCAAAGTTTGTTTCAAGGTCGTCTCGCGATATCTCATAATAACATTAAAACGGCTCTACTTCTCGACTGATCAGCTGATTTGACGCAGCATTACTCAATTGTTTTACGATTTCAATAAAGCCGAATTCATCTTTGCTATTACAACTTACCTACTGTTACCTCGTGTTGTCTTTTGAAGCTATTCTTGCTTCTTAAAAGAGTCTTATAATCCTTTACTGAATCTGTAAACAACTCAAGTCTTATCTGCGAGATATTTCCATAATTTAGAGGATGACGGGCAAAATAAGGTTCGACTTTACCTACGTAAATTTCATACAGCTTTATGTACCTAAATGTTTTCCTCATATAGCTGGATGATAGCCCGGTTTACGTCGAGCAATAAAATCGGGTCAGGCGAGGCGGTGGGCGGGGCGTTGCTGCGCCGCCCCCCCTTTCCTGAAAGAAAAATTGCTAGTGAACGCGCAGCCGCCTGGCGTTCTTTATTTTTTCTTTTAAGTTGCGAGTGGGGTGTGTGGGAGAGTAGGGCGGGGCGGGGCCGCGCAGGTACGCCCCGGGGCACGCCCGCCCGCGTTCTCGTATCGATCGTACGCCCACGCCCCCCATACCACTGATGATTAGGAAAACACTAATTTGTGCACCGGTCGATTTGTTCACAGAAGGCAACAAGTGTCCTACGCCCGGGTGCAATGGGCAGGGCCACGTCACCGGCCTCTACACACACCATAGAAGGTCAGTTCGATCATCATCATTCATATCTTCTATACATATAAAATTCTTTATCCTGACTGACTGACTGACTGACTGACGGATCAACGCACAGCCTAAACCGCTGATCGTAGAGACCTGAAACTTGGACGGTGTGTTAGTTGTGTGACGTTTTCGATTTTCCGAAATTCTACCCCTTAGGGGGTGAAAAGGGGGGCAAAGGTTATATGGAACAACGCGATTTCTTGGTCCATTCTCGACTTCTACGCGGACGAAGTCGCGGGCAAAAGCTAGTATTCAAATAAAATATAATATTGTTAACTAGCTATTGCCAGCGACTTCATACGCGAGTTAGTTTTGTTTTATGTACTAAAACCTTCCTCTTAAATCACTCCATCTATTACAAAAACCGCATCAAAATCCGTTGCGTAGTTTTAAAGATCTAAGCCTACATAGGACCAGGCAGCGGCAAACGACTGTTTTAATACTATGTAGTGAATCTAATTACAACAATTTTAAAACTCAGTCTTACTAGCTTCAAACCAAAGAAAATCTTATACCTAGTACAATAACAGAAATATCTACTAAGTATGGCGTATTCTTCGTCAGTGCTAAGTCTGATATAATTTACTGATTCTAACCTCATTTCCTTAGTCTGTCAGGATGTCCAAGGAAGGATAAAGTCACACCGGAAAGTAAGTTTTCTTAATTGTGTATACATGTGTGTTCTTTTTTACTGTTTCATTTTTTTTTAGTAGGAGTATTTTGATTTCGTTGCTCTTGTTCCTTGTTTTATATTGCAGAATCACCAATGTTTTTAGTAGATTTTAAATTAGCAAACGTTTATTTTATAAATAAGGGTGCTGATTCTTCTATTTTCATTTGTAATTATGTTGTTTATGTATTATTGAGTTATGATAGTATTATAGTTCGCTTCTGACCGTAATATTTAGTACTTATTATGTTTACTGTCGCTGCGCCCCCCCGCAAATCCTGTTAGTTCCAATACTGTGGGATTAAAAGTAGCCAATGCCATAATCCTGCCGCCCAATTGCCGTATTCTTATGCAGCGCGTCTTGACTGCGTTTGCGTCATAACCATAGATTTCGTATTGCTAAGACGCACTCGTCACGCACACGTTACGCACTCGTCACGCACTCGTCACGCACACGTTACGCAAACCTAAACGTCGTAACGTGTGCGTGACGAGTGCGTCTTAGCAATACGAAATCTATGGTTATGACGCAAACGCAGTTAAGACGCGCTGCATAAGAATACGGCAATTGGGCGGCTGGTCTATCTACATACCAAGTATCATCGCAATCAGTTTAGTATTTTTTGCTTGAAGAGTTAACAAACATACAAGTAACTGATGCAAAAAACTTTCATCTCATTGAAAGACCTGATAGATGCCAACGGTGCTGTAGTTGCAGTAGCTAAAATTAGAGCGTCACTGACTCGAAAAAAAAAATTAGATTAATTATTATTTCTAATATCGATGTTATTGTAACAGTATTGGCGTTGCACGAAACAATCCTAAAGTGCCCGACGCCGGGTTGCAACGGACGAGGTCACGTCAGCTCTAACAGAAGCACGCACAGGTCCTTGTCCGGGTGCCCTACTGCTGCGGCAAGGAAGGCTGCCGCGAGGACGCAACGGATTAGACCTATAGGTAACCTTTCATCCAACCAAACATTGATAGAATTGATACTTTGGATTTTGAACTTTTGTTGAAATGCCTAGATTGCTGACTATTCTATCTATCAAAGAGTGACTCATTGATGGTTTTCTCGTACGACAGTACCAGCATCGATACCAATAGCGGTAAGCGGCGAGAGTAGCGCAAGAGTGTCACTGAGTGAGCGCAGTGAGCGTAGTGACCGAGGCGAGAGGAGCCGCACTAGCGAGAGCGGCAGTACAAGCGTGCCGGCGGCGTCGCCGCGCAGTCCTCCCGTGAAACGCGAAGCCCCCGAGCTGCTGGTGCCGAAGCGTGAGGCGCTCGACGCGGAGCGCGACTCGCCCCCCATGGAGACGCGACACGCCGGCTACGGCGCGCCGCCTGACCAGCGCTCGCCGTACGAACGACCGCCAGACGACCACGTTAGATCATATAGGTACATATATACTGCACTAGCTGCGCCCCGCGGTTTCACCCGCGTAAGTCCGAACCGTTTAAACCTTCCCTGGACTACAACAAACACAACAAAAAAAGAATTGGCCAAATCGGTCCAGCCATTCTCGAGTTTTAGCCAGACTAACGAACAGCAATTGATTTTTATATTATAGACTAGCTGCGCCCCGCGGTTTCACCCGCGTAAGTCCGATCTTTAAATTCTCACCGTTTAAACCTTCCCTGGACTACAACAAACACAACAAAAAAAGAATTGGCCAAATCGGTCCAGCCGTTCTCGAGTTTTAGCCAGACTAACGAACAGCAATTGATTTTTATATTATAGATTACTAAACCTATGTCAAAAAACTCTAGTTGCCTACTTCTAGTTTTTTTCTACAACCAACTAAAATAAAGTGGGAAATCAGTAAACAAGTGTTCTTATTTGCTTTGGTTTCAAATAATTTTAGGGAACATTTCCTGAATAAGTGTAAATCAGTATATTGTGTTTATAGTGTCTTCAACATCCTAAACAGTTGAGTGACTGTAGTTGTTTTGTGTCAGTCAAATGAACGAGTCTCGGTATGGATACGAGTCGCGGTGCTACGAGGGCGCGCCGGCGTTCGAGCGATACGAGCCGGCTCCGTGTCCGCAGCGACCGTACGCCTGGGACGAGGAGCGATACCACGACCCCCATCTACCCACGCCCATGAAGACCGACCAGGAACAGGAACCGGCCACCGGACCCATCTATCCCAGGTCGGTAACGCTTTACCTTTACTTAATCTGTTTTAAACTGATGTGGTAAACGAGACACCTCACTATAAATAGTGTACGGACCCCATTCCGGGTCATATCTTTAAAGTTAACATTTGACGTTGTTGTGATGGGCACGTTTGTCCGTCCAGACCGATGTACCACTACGAAACGGGTAGCGGAGTAGGGGGCGTGGGCGTGGGCGTGAGCGTGGGCGGGATGGGCCCCGGCGTGCCACCCGGCTTCTCAGCGATCAACCTGTCGGTGAAGATAGCGGCGGCGCAGGCGCAGCGCCCGCGCAGCCCCGGCGGCGGAGCTCCCCGTGACCCCCGCGACCCGCGACCCGCTGACCTCTCCACCTCTAGCGGCAGCCCGCAGGTGAGACACACACGCAACCATACACCGGGCTTGGCTAAACCTGCAGGCTTATCGCGGACGTTACACATCGCGCTACCTTTCTTTCGGTTTTCGCTAACTTCACACGGTACGTGCGATGACGTGAAGTTTGTGATTATCCTCTGTTGATAGATAGCGTGATAGAGTAGCCGTCACATTAGGACACCTGATCGCTTGAGTAGCTTAACGTTAAGTTGTCGATGGTGATGTGTTATAAAGTAAATGTTTCACAACAGGGTCCCTACGCATCGCCGGTGTATACGTCGGCGGGCGGCGGCGGCGGGGGCGGAGCCCGAGGCAGCCCGCAGCCGGGAGCTTCGCCCCAGCTCACCGCAAGCCCCCAGGTGCCAAGTCCTCAGGGCCAGACCCTTGACCTTAGTGTGTCCCGTTTACCACATAGGTGAGGCGTTGTTTGTGTCAAACATATTCTAGTTATCATTCATTGTTTGATGATGTGTTTGTTTGTCAACAGTCGCAGTTTCCCCGGAGCCGTGTCGTACAGTCGAGAATCAACGCCGGATAGTGGGGGTAGCCATCCATATTTAGAAGCCTATCATCGAGATACTGCAGGTATTTTCAACATTTCTAATTGAACCATATTTCAGTTAGTTCTGGCAAATTTTTAACATGACGCAGAACATTTAATTATGTAAATTTTGCTCTTGTAATCTGGTAAGTGTGTGGGGAGGCCACATTGACGCCCGTAAGGCCCCTTTACACGGTGAAACACATCGTACAAATTAAAACGCGACCGCGTTATCGCAGGGAACAATACACACGTTGTTGCTCTAATCCACACGCCTTCAAGCGCTACGCCCGCTCCCGACGCCGCCGGGCTGCGGTCTAGCTATCGGTATTATACTTACTTATACATAAGTATAATGTATACAGCTAATGCTTTTTACGATGTTTCTGCTAATTTGCGTTGCTGTTCTACAAATTGTGATTAAAATTTCATAAATGTGTGGAAAACATATCAGAACATTTAATTTTCGTTTTATTTGTGAACGCCTGATTTAAACTATTGAGCAATCGACTCCAGTCAAAATAGTGTTTGATATTGTGAAACTGGCTTGCACAACTGAAGGAACTAGTATTTTTTATAAAAGGCTCTAAATTTATGGCAATCTGCTGTAACTAGAGATAGTCTAGGTCTAAGCTTGATATTAGATGAGGGCGACCTTTGATTCCAAACCCATTTTCTTTCTCCAATGCCCATTGTCTTTTAACAATTGCACGTTCGTCGGAGAACTTAAACGAAGGCCAATTCTGCTACAATCGCACGTGTCCAACTAATGGGTAGGAAAGATAGAAACAGGCCTAATGTATATTGATACGCAAATAAGAAGAAGGATACGTTAAATCTTTGAGACCCTGCAGTACGTTTATTGATTTGGACGTTTGTCTTCGTGTTCCCTAGGTTACGGCGGAGTAAGTCCACACCCGGTAGCCGGATACGGTCTCGCGCAGCCAGACTACGCGGCGGCTGCGGCCGCGGCCGGATACGGCGGCTACCAGTACCAATGCGGCGCGTACCCCCCGCCTCCGGCGTACCCGCCGCATGCGCCGCCCTACTCGCCGCCCTGCTACATGCCACCACCGCACGCGCCCCACGACAAACCCAAGGACAGCAGGTAAATATGAGCAAGTGCTATCACCACATTAGATAGATAGATAGATAAACACTTTATTTGTACAACACACAAAACATTGAAAAAAAACAAAAATTATGTGAAAGCTTATTAACTACGAAATTGTACAACAGAATTTATTCAAACAAACACACGACATAGACACAAATAAGAAACAGTAAGAGATAATTATAGAGAAAAGTAATACAAATAAGAAACATTAACGAGATTAACTGTAACTGTACTGTACATTAACTGTACTGTGTTTATTTTTCTCTGTAACTATCTAGTTACAGAGAAAAATAAACACAGTACAGTCACATTACCAATTAGCTGAACCCCACTTGACCCGGAGCTCATTCGCATATCTGTAAAAAATATAGTATTTACCTATTTTGTTATTATTATTGTACATTGTATTGTATAGTATATTGTTTAAAAAAAAACAAAATCAGGGAACATCACTTTACAACCTTACGGATTTGCTAGTGAGCTCTAGGTCACGTGGAGTTCAGCCAATTGGTAATGTGACTGTACTTACCGTTTGCACATTGCGATCCTTACAATACGAAAAAGTGGCCAATAACATGGGATGGTGAAGGCAATAATTAATGTGTAACTCTTTTTGATCCCGTTTCAAAGACAGTTACCAACGTAGTTAAGACTCATAACGGAAATGGAGAATAACGATCGCAGACACGTATACCGTTTAAGTAATAAGTACCTGCGACCCTGGCATTGTTTAAAAGGTTACCTACCTGCTTGTGCTCAGACAGACTTGTTTCTTATATTTCTTGTACTCGAAAGTGAGACTAGGGTAATTCCAAATTCTTTGACAGTTCAGTTCAATTTACAAACTTTATTTTAAAAATTAGCAAGGCCTTACGATTTCACGTAGGTAAGTCCCGATCCCCTGGTTCTGGTAGCTGATAGCTTTACCTATCTCCCAAGGATTGAATATACTTATATTCAATGTGTAATTTCATCAAAATCAGAATTCATTAAATACAAACTCCAAAATATATTTTCATTATATACCTACCTAGTAACTTATTAGTAAGTAAGTACCTATAGATTATTAAGCAAATAAAACAACAACCTACTTTTATTACTATTTTAGCATACTTAGTTTTGTTGTAAGAATGAATTGTTTAAACTTTTCAGAGATTCCGCCGTATAAAAATACAATTCAAAAAAAATCTAGGGACCCAAATCATTTACCTTATTTATTTTAATATAAAAATAAATTTCATTCATTATTTACCTGTGACTAATCGATTACCTAATCAAACTATTAAAATTCTGGAATTAAACCTACTCTTTGTCTCAAAAACTCACGGTGTTTTCGACCTACTTATTAGTACCTACATAAATTATAAATAACTCAATGATCTGTACCTATTTATAAAAATTAAAACTCTAAAATAGCTTTATTTTATCAAGTGCCAACCTAAGCAACTACAAAACGCATCTGCGCAGCTGAATATAAAAAAAAATACCCTTTGTTGAACAAACTTTAAAAGAAATCAAAAGAAAGATTGAATGACGTAGATTTCGTACACATTTGTGGCGTGAAAGAGAGCGAAAGTGTTGTCTTCTCACTTGTAACGTATTTGTGCGTTCGGATACATGGCTTATTTTAACATTTAAAACAAAAATAATATTATGTAATAAGTGTGAAAAATATATTTTAAAAAGTGTAAGGTATCCTTACTTATATAAAGTAGCTTAGTTTGGCTCTATTTTGAATAGTAAGTAGCAAAGTTATCTTCTCTCTTTATTTAAGTAAAAAAGTTAAATGTTTTATACCAATCTATACAAACTTAAAACTACAAATATCTAAATATTTTTAACAAAAAGTCTTTAAAACAACAAGTTAAGATTAATATCAAACATAATAATATCGAATATGGCAACATTATTGTATCATTCTAAAGAACAATTTGTTGGTAGCTGTCAAATTTTTGTAGGTTATATTATACAAAAACGCGGCCGAGTATCCGAACGCAGCAAAAGTCACACTTGGTAGATCATTCTAAATATACCGGGCAGCCGCGCGCAGGCGCGCTTTAGAACGCGTTGCGCACGATCATGGCAGATGATAACTACAAAATGAACGATAAGATGCATTCATTTGTTTCAAACTATTTGTATCACACCAACGCGATAGCAAACGACAAGGACACAGATATGCAACGGACCAGGTGAGACAAAACTTTTTAATAAACTTTGTAAAACTTTTAAACTACGCAACGTAAACAAAGTAGGGTCGAACATTTTGTAATAATAGCAAAAACTTCGTAAACATTTTTATAAGTTTGCTTTGCGTAGATAGTATAGCTATTTTGAGGCTGGTGAACTGTTCCACGCTATTTATTTGACTTTGCGTCGGTTATTCAGTACTCAGCTATGATAGATTCATGAGTTCATGACACAGTTTTTTGTTTATCATTTTTAATTAAGTTTCCGCTGCTCGTATTTAACATTTCTTCCTCTTTTGTTTACCTTATGTTGGAACGTTCTTTTCATTTGTTTTTGTTATTTATTTTGTGTTAGCTATTATCGCGATCGGGACGAGTTTTATGGGAGACTGTACCGGTACCGTGACAACCGGGAGTTGCAGCAGTGCCCGGTGGCGAGCTGCGATGGCACGGGACACATATCTGGGATCTTCGCTACACATCGCAGGCAAGCGGCCTATAACTCGCGATAACACCTTGCTAATTCATTACTTACTAATTAATTAACACTTTAATTAGAGCTAACCTTTTTGGTTTTTATTCTACTAATGAGGTCGGTTTATATTATGTTTGTTACGTATTCACACACAAACTACTGAACTATTTGTGATGAAATTTGATAACGTATAAACCTGAAATAACATATAGGTACCTACGCTTTGTGTTATCCCCCAATATTACGGAGAAATTGGAGGGCCGCAACTAGTTTTTAAAAATTTAAATTTTGCTGGTGTTGGCTATATTGTGTGTGCTTAGGTACTTACTTTTGCAACTTTAGTTTAACTGAACCAGTTTTTTTATCTAATCTTAAAACTAACATTTATTTACATACCGAGTTTTCCCATTAATTTAGGTACAACTAAACTAAGTATTTATCACTATTTAGCTATTTTGTTACCTAATAATATTTCCTTTTAACAATAGAAAATGTCAAGTTTTAAAATACCACGTTTTTAACGTACACAAAAGACAATAATTTCTTCTTAGGATCATTTCTCTTTGTTTTGTTTTTGAAAAATAACAATAGAATGAGCGGCTATGCAGAGTATGCAGTGTACAATGATAGGCATGTTTTAAACAATAATACGTATACTTAGTTGGAAATAAAATGGGCTGTGCTTTAATAACAAGGTTTAACAAGGTTTTCAAAATATTAAAAAAAATCGTAAGTAGGTAATTCAATATGTAATTAGTTGTTTTAAGATTCGGCCTAATTGCTTACACCTACCCACTTACCTATTTAAAAAAAAGATCGATAATCCTAACAAAATTCTTGGTATGTAGGTAATTATAAAAGTTCCTGAGTTTAAGTACAAAAACTTGTGTTAAAAATCATAAATACTTAAACCATATATAGGTGGGGTACTCTAGGTACACAATATGAAGGTATATTATTACATTATTTCAATTATTTACCTAATTAATTATATTATTTCAATTACCTATAATGAGTACTTACCTACTTACGAGTATACCTAAGTAAATTACGAAACATTTTAAAAATAACAAAAATTGAAATAAGTAGGAAAATAAAACAAATTAATGTCCTTAGGTACTCAAGTATAATAATTTTATTAAAAAAGATAAAAAATTCTAAAGTAGGTAGGTAGGTACAATAATGTTAAAATCGGTTCAGCCATTTTGGAGATAAAAGGGACGAATAAAGACCCTCTCACCCCTAAATGCATATCAACGTCCTCCGTTCCGTCGCGGGTAAAAAGATAAAATAAACTGATAGGTACAGTCGGCTGCATAATTGCAGCCCCCGGTAGAGTTCAAAAATTACTTTTATTGGCATGTTTTCATTCTAATATTTTTGTTTGATAAATTCATCAAGACTTTAAACTTCTACTAAAACAGGTGCCTAGAATCTTGCTTGTGTTGAAAACATTATTATAACAGCCGTTTTGGAGCTCTACGGTGGGTCTGCAATTATGCAGCCGACCGTACCTTAAGGCTGCTTATGCTGCCAAACGCAACGCGCCAAAAATACCCGTCACTTACAATAACTAACATTGTTGATTGTAACGAATGTGTTTTGTTTTTCTCAAAAGTACCAAGATAGAATTGTAGGTGAAATTTTTACCAATATTTTGGGGTAATTTTGAGGCGAAAATTCCTTTTCATTTCAAAGCCAGACTAGTTTTAATTCTTAATTTTGGGATAGCTTCAAAACTATACGAAATCTTTTGGCTCAAAATCACACCAAAATGTCGGTAAAAATTTCACCTACAATTCCATCTCAGCACTTTTGAGAAAAACAAAACACATTTGTAACAATCAACAATTTTCACCAGCGAAGGCGACTGGTGCCAGTAGTAACTATTTAGTAGGCTGTGTACCAAGGTCGTTGGCGTATGGACCCCCCTTAAGTGATGATGAGGTATTCCCTATCTAACACAAAAAGAATCATCTCAATCGGTTGAGCCGTCTTCGAGTAATCGGTCAAAACACACTGCTCAAAAAGTATTTTTAAGTAAGGTACCTACTGGTAGATTAGGTTACTATTTAATTTAATATGTAACGTATGCCAATTGCCTACGTTCATACATGCACCAAGACGTGCACAAAAAGTCATCACATTTGCACAGCCGTTTCTCAGACTGCAATATTATGGTGCCCCTGAATATCAATTTGCGAGTTTCCGCGCCAATTGGCTCTCTCCCACGATGTTATGATTCAAAACGATCTCATATTTTATTATTAGGTTTATACTAATTAGCTGAGTAGGTAGCTATATTTTTGTAAGTACAAGTTTTACAATTTTTTAATTTTCGGCTTCGCACGGCTCGACCGAAGCCAGCGTCAAGTAGACCTTAGGTCTTTCAATCAATTTTATCATTTATATTTTTGTTCTGCTAAAATCAGAGATCTCTCCGTTGAGTTTTTTAAGCGAGAAAATGTAATTTATCATCGTTTTGTTTTTACCTACTTTACATGTATTTAGGTACCTTATTCAAGTAAATTAAATAAAACATCTTCGAAAATATTCAATTTAAATTTAAAGCGTTTTTATTGTATTGTGTTTATAAAAATTAAATACTTAATTACTTGCTTATAGCCACCTTATTCCAAAAGTGCTTTTATTAGATTTTTTTCAACTTGGTCAGGACTTTAAGGTCCTTCTGATGAAGTTAAAAGTCCTTTACTCATGAATTTAGCAGATAAACATAATTATAAAGAAAACAATCAATTGCAGTTTTAGAACTCCACGGTGGGTGTGCAATTCTGTCGCCGACTGTACTGTATTAGCGATGTAGGTTTTTGTGTTATTTAAATGAGAAAATCACGCCTTTCCAATTTACAATGGAGTCTTGAAAGAATTTAATTAGTGCCAAACAATGTTATAAGTAGAAAGGCATATTATGTCAGTGATTTCTGCCACTATTTACCCATAATAATTTGATGATTGAGGTTGGCCTAGTGCAAGATACCTCGACTTTCATTTCGACCGTCGTCGGTGGTTTGAATCCCGACAGGCTGTGCATCGATATTTTTTTCTTAAGAGGAAAGGGTACCTGCGCTCTCTCCATACAAACGTAGTCGACTGTTTTCTCCCTGGTATTTATCCCAAATATTTTTGGTGCATTAAACTTATAACTGCCATGACCATGCCCTTATGTCTTATTTTTTTAATTAATCTTAATTTCTATGATAATTAGAAAATGAAAAAACCAAGACATAGGGGCATAGTCATGGCAGTTATACGTTTTATGCACCAAAAATATTTGCTCTAGTGTCATTACATTATCCAGGGAGGAAACAGTCAACTACGTTTGTATGGAGAGAGCGCTCAGTACCCTTTCATCTTAAGACTTTATGTGGAGCTATTTACATTGCTCTTACGGTAAATGAAAACATGTGATGAAACCCGCAGCTGAGTTGGCTCCAGACGTATTTGACGAGTTCTTTCTTTAGGTCGACTAAGCTGAAAGGTATAGGTTCTGGGCAAGGCTACTTCATTAATTACATGTCTCAAGCAGTACAGGCAGAGCGCCCAGAATGGTTTGGATTAAAAGTAGCTGAAGTTGTAAATTATTTAGATTAAATATTAAGTTCAACAATATTATTATTTTCATAAATATTCAAATTCAATTAAAATAAAAAAATAAATGCTGCAGGACATTCCACACATCGCCATCTAGCCCCAAGCTAAGTAACTAGACTTGTGTTATGGGTGCTAGACAACGGATATATACCTACTACTTATATGATAATATATTTTCAAAACATTGATCTTTCCTTACAGAACAATAAAGAATGTAAACAATGGTTTATTTTGTTACATATCCAGTGCTACATAAACAGCTAAAACCTACCCGTAAGCCTTGTTAGGTAACCTACCAAACAATAACCAAGTATAGAAGTAGAATGAACAATATGCCTTTCATGACTTATTTGAGAATAGGTATTAGGAATAGAGTGACATTGTCTTTCATGAAATATTTACGTTGTTAACTTACCTCATAATATTATATCGTAAATAATAATATTGGCCTCTCAGCTTAGTTGACCGTGTCCCAAGGACATGTACCCATGTACTAGTCCATAAGTACGAGCCAATAAAGCCGCGGCTTTTTCATCACGATGTTTTCCTTCACCGTAAGAGCAATGTTAATAGTGCACATACGTTTTTAATAGCGCATCAGTATAATCGTAAATAGAAGCTTAGGTATGTTTTTTCTTTTATAGATATATCAATCATGGGGATTTTATTATTTAAAATGGGTTAGCCACTACTAGGCATTTCTAGCCACGGCTCGGCGCAGCGGTTTTATTTAGAGTTGTATTTTTCCTTGAAAAAATTCCAAACAATGTTATTATTTTTAAGTGTTAAAACGGACACTTACGGAAATTTCAACCCGGTGCGTGGTAGGTAGGTATATGGCTCACGTGGGTCATTGGTAGAGAGTCCCGAGTTCAAATCCCGCCGGAAGCATTCAATTTTGGAAAGTGTTGTCAATTTCTTGGTAATATTGATCAATAAAAGTGTACAAGGGACGTTAAAATGAAACTTAATGATATTTATCTGATGATACATTTTCTTGCTGAGGTAAAAACACCGCGACGAGGTTTCGTTAAAGATTTTAACTGACTTTAGTAAAACAAGAAAATTAAAGACAGTACAATAATAAAATTAATGCAAAGATTAGGTACCTACTACCTACTTGACACTGTCTAAACATACAAAATCGAGCAAAACTAAAATTTGAAGAAAAAAAAAGGATGTAGACAAGCATCGCTGTTTATTTTACTAAGGTCTATCTTATAAGAACTTCACAAAGTTGAGTAAAATATACAAAAGTAGGATTAAAATAACTTTCGAGAATGTATGGCAGATGGAAAACATTAAAGAACTTTGAACTCTATTTTTGGACGTAAATCTCTTACCTAGGTTAATTTCTTTTTCATGTCATGGCTTCCTATGAGTTGTGTATATAGCCAGTATCAATAAAGTTTAACCCAAACTAGACTAGGAAACAAGTTTGTCTGAACACGATTTAGGGGAAAAAATTGTCATAAATAATATTACCACCAGCAAGGAAGTTTGAGATGAAAGATTCGTTACTAGAGTGTGCGCCAGATGCCACGAAACGCGACAAAAACGCTATCAATCGCATACAGATTCAACTGGCACACGCTCTAGTTACGACATCTTAGGTAATACTGTAGGTATTAGGTTATCCGTGCAACAGATTTTCCCGGCACGGCATTGTAAGCAGTTTGTATATGTGCAGTCTTTCGGGGTGTCCGCGCGCGGACAGGTCGCAGCTGCAGCCACACTCTCAAGAGCTAAAGTGTCCTACACCTGGGTGTGACGGTTCCGGTCACGTAACGGGGAACTACTCGTCACATCGCTCGCTGTCAGGGTGTCCTAGAGCTAACAAACCTAAGAGCAAACCTAGGGATGGGCAGGATTCTGAACCTCTAAGGTAAGATTGGATACCTACCTGTTATTATTCTTGTAATACGCTTTATGAACTGTAAATCACTGTCCTATCTAACCATTCCTAAAGCTTCTCTTCTTCATGCATACAATCACAACGTATCTACTTCCCAAAATTAAACAAAAGTCCACATCGCTCTTGGAGATATAAGAAACAAGTGCAATGACCCTACCAGTGGGTAGGCAATTTGATACCTTGCTAAGCAAAAATATTGCTGAAAAAGTATCAGAAACTAGGTAGCAGCTGTCGTAATTCAGTTAAAGATGTTACATCACGTTTTCGTAAACAATTGAATAGTTACTATTCCATAAGTCTAGGTCAAATGTAACAATTAACATCGACCGTCTCATTAACTTTTATAAAGTTGTGAAACTTTAGTTTTTTATGCAATAAGATTTGGTAATTTTTCACGCTGCTTAGATGCCCTATACCGGGCTGTGACGGATCCGGGCATGCTACAGGGAAATTCTTATCACATCGAAGGTAAGGTTCTCTACGGAGACAAAGAGTGTGTAGAGTTGTAGTGTAGAATTTGTAAATGTCTTGGAGCCCTATTTTTGAATCGTTCGCCCCGCGTCGAGCGCTCGATTTCTACTGATATTCGTTCGACATCGGAAATTCGCTATTTTTGAATCGCTCCATCGTAACGAGTGGTCTCCACCACTCGTCGCCGACAGGCGAGTGGTAGAATAAACATCAAACAATCATAGTCAAACATTCGAAAACGGTCTTTGAAAAATATTTATATCTTTTGGGATAATTTCGGATGTCCGCTTGTAATTACCGCTTTTCAAATAACTGCGTAAAACGAATAAAAATTGACATATTAAATTTCGACGACGAACGATTCAAAAATACAGTAAATTTGTGTCATGCGACTTGAAAGTCGAGCGTGACTTGTAGGCGTATACGACGAAGCTTTGTCACACGAGCGATTCAAAAATAGAGCCCTTGGTGTGTTATAATAACGCTGTTTTTAGTGGTGTTAACCTTGGTGGTTTTGGTTTTGACAGTGCATCGGGCTGTCCGATCGCGAATCGGAACAAAATGCGGGTACTCGAAAGCGGTGGAACAGTAGAGCAACATAAAGCGGCAGTCGCTGCTGCAGCTTCGGCTATTAAATTCGACGGAGTCAGCTGCCCTACTCCTGGTTGTGACGGCTCGGGTCACCTGAACGGGTCGTTCTTGACACACCGTTCGTTATCTGGCTGTCCGGTCGCGGGAGCTGCCACGCCAACTCCGCAGAAGAAACCGAAATACCCTGATGATATCACACCTTTATACCCTAAACCATATTCAGGTAACTATCCAAAACTGCTCCAAACCATCTTTGAATTTCATAATAAATAAAATAAATATTGCATGACACTCCACACATCGCCATCTAGCCCCAAGCTAAGTAACTAGATGTACTTTTGATGGATGCTAGACAACGTATAAACTACTTATTTATTTTTCTTTTGTAAATATAACTTATAATACATAGAAACGACCAGACCACAGACAAATATCTAAGCATAAATACTTGTCTGAGGCGGGAATCGAACTCATGGTGACCATTGTGCCAACTGGATAATCTTTTTTAAAGTTCTTTAAAACGTGACATTTTCGTTTCAGGCATGGATATGAATATGCAAACGGGCAACGGTGAGGACCTAATGACAATAGAACAAGAAATAACAGAATTACAGCGAGAAAACGCTCGAGTCGAGTCACAGATGATGCGCCTCAAATCTGATATCAACGCTATGGAAACACACCTTACACATGGGGAAAGGGTAAGATCATTTGATTGACTAAAGCTAGAATTTCATTAGACCAGTGATGTTAGTACTTGTCTAAGATGTCTCAAAATGTATGGAAAGTTGCGATGCAAATTCGCGCGAACTTTAGCATAACACTTCTTGTCATATACATTTACTTTGGCATCATACGTGGTAAGCACGTGGATCTAATGTAGTTCTAGCCTAATTCTAGTATATTTTAAGTCTTTTTCTTTAATCCCAAATGTTTCTGACCACTTAGATGGTACGGTCTTGGCTTCAAACATCCAACTTTGAGTGTCACTAGCACAGCATGCATTTGTGAGTACCATTTGATTTCCTTAATGGTACCTAACACTCTATAAAAACTTAGAGATTGAGCTAAAATCATACAGATTCCCAATCTTTGATGTCTCTTTGATTTTAAATTAATCCTGTCCCAAGGCGATTAAAAATGCTCTAACAATGCGGATATCAATTCTTTGGTTTCAGGAAACCCAGCAAATAATACAAAGGAGCAGCAATCTCACGGAATACTACGAAAGTTTGCGTAACAACGTCATTACGTTGTTAGAGCACGTAAAGATTCCAGCTGGTGGAGCAGTTCCGGTCACAGCAGCTGGAGGTACTCCTGGGGCTTTACCTGCCCCCGGACCTGGAGAAAAACCTGCCCACGATAACTTCGACTCGTACCTGTCAAAGCTCCAGACCCTCTGTTCCCCAGATGGTTATTCCCCAGACGAGAACCGACCAATTTATGAGACGGTGAAAAATGCGCTTCAAGACTTTACAGTGCTTCCTACACCCATTTAAGGCTCGCCCAGCGCCGCCGAAACAGAAAGACAATAAAAACGCGATCGGCGGAGCTTATGTAAACCCGTGATTAGTGTGTGCTATTGAACACTTAGTGTGTGCTGTCCAACACTTAGTGCGTGCTGTTCAACGCTCAGTGTGTGCTGACTTAACCAAAGATATAGACTGAAGGGAGGATTTTTGGACAGTGAATTGTGGGCATTGTGTTCCAATATTAGGGTAACGATATCCGTTGTATACGATGTGTGTCTTGATAGACATCACGTTAGCACTCGATTCATTCGATTTTTAACCACTAGGCTGGATAGACCTAAATAAATTTTAAACACTGTTATTCGTATGCTTAATATTAATATTAGGAGAAGTTTATATACTATTGTATGTATCGAACTAAGGGTTTTAGCGACACTCAACACTCAATTACGTTTATGTAAATATTGTACCTACATTTCGTATCTTAGATATCTGAATTTACTGACTGTTTGCACAGTGGTCTAATTTATAATATGCAGTCTCAGGTCTTAAAGTTAAAAAAAAAATAGTGATTAAGTAAAACTGTTATACCTAGTTTCAATAAATACTGGGAATGTGCCAAAAGCTTGTGTAACAGAACAGATTCTGAAATATTAAGACTAAAATAATGTGGAAATAAAACCTAACAAGATAACTCCTTAGGACATTCTAGTCAGTTTTGTATATAAAATTGTGAATAATGGATAATTGTCACGTCGTCGATGAGGACGGTTTTATTTGTATTAGAAAATAATGAGATCTCACTAGATCGAGTAAGGTAATTCAGTCATTAATTGATAATCGATTTTAGGAATAAATGATTACTAATTACTTTATTTGTTAGCCAATGTTCACTTGCTGTGATTACGTTATTACGTGTTATTTATTGTTACCTAATCTATGGGATGTGATAGAAGTAATTTGACTACCAGTTGATGTTGATTTGCTGCTTTTATTTTATGCGCTTGACGTAATTATTAATTAATAACACATGTGCAATTAATAATTGATTAATTAACAATCGCAAGGCGTTCTGTTGTTATCTTAGTTTTTTCGTTTGACTTGGTAACACACATTGGTACACAGGTATATAAATGTATTCGCATTTAATGAACCTATTAGGTACTACGTTACTACTCATTGTCATTATATACGTTTCTGTAAAATATTGAAATATGTGTTGTTAAAGAGAATAAAATAAATACCAAGATTAACTCTTAATTTTTGTTTTCTTTCTTTAGTAAAATGAGATAGACTTAGGACAACCAATTTGAAAATGAAAATTTCAACTCTTTAGTTATGATGAGATATTTAGCTAGTTCATTAGACATACAGCCTGGTTACAGGCGGACAGACGGACAGCGAAGTAGTAGTAATAGGGTCCAGTTTTTACCCCTTGGGTACTGAACCCTAAAATAAGAACAGATTAAGTCAGTATAGGTCATAGGTTTTGAACGACTGATCCGATTTTCATGAAATATAACTAAAACACATATGGACATTGAATATCTACCTACTGAGATGTTTCGAAATTCAGTCAAAAGTTAAATGAAAAGTCATCAGTAGGTACTGTACCTACCTTATAATAAAAAAATAGGTGAATATGAACATTGTACACCCTTTCCCGTCCCTTGTTGAAAATGCTATTGTTACGGATGGTATGGTTTAGGTAGGTACCATTCGATCATCTCTAATCTCTATCCCCTTTATTCCAAAACGAGGATAATTTAAACCTTAGATTTATTCTTGAACTATAGTCTAAACACTATCCCTACCCTAGTAATCTTTAGAGATAGTGTTTAGACTATAATGTCATTAATTAATTTTACTAACCTAGATAATTTGTGCTGGTCAGACCAGCACAAATCTTCTCTAGATCCTACGAAAGGAGATGGGGTGGGGTATAAGCTCATTTATCTGGGTAGTCCTGTTCTATGTCCTGCCTGGGCCTTCCGTCCACTGCACCTTTCTCCCGCCAAAAAAATCTAACTTGAGTCCCTTACCCTAATGATACACAAATAAGAATGTGTGAAGTTAGACATGCCATCAAAATCAAATTTTACTTACGTCAAATGTCAAAACAAAGAAATGTCATAACAGCGTGTTTATATTCTAACCTAAAATATTGTGTTGTGTTTGTTGTAAGACAAGAAATTGGATTAAATTGGCGCTATGAAAGCTAAAAAACAGGTAAAATAGATTTTAAACAATGTCCTACTATTCTACTACGTTTTTTGTGTATAAGTTTCTACGTTTTGTTGCGAAATTGAGTTTTAATTAACTTTTCAAAACAATTTCATTACAGGCTCGTTATTTCGACACTGAAGCCAATAATACTAAACCAACATTTAAAGCAGTGAAGAAAAGAGATCAGCGAGATAATAATTCGTTTAACAACAAAAAGAAGTTTAAAAAACCGTTCAGAAATGATCAAGACACCAACGATGAAAACACTACAGTAAGTTTGATCCTAAGAATCAAAAATCATTAAGTATAAAGTTATACACTTTTAATATTGCATACTTAAGATGTACTTATCATGCTAAAAACTACGTCACCACTTCATTACAGGCCACAACTGAAACCTTCAAAAAGTTTAAGCCACCAAATAATCAATTTCATGGAAATGACTTCTCTAACAATAATGCACAGACTGATAGCCAAAATTCAGATGTACAAGTGTTCAAAATCAACATCAATGCTAAATTGAAGAGACAACAGCTATTAAAGGTAATTTTTCTTCAACTTTTATGCATTAAAACCCTCATTTATTGGGCAAATCTAACATTTCAAATTTTCTAGGATAAAAATTTAGATAAACTCAAAAGTAAATCTGCAAGACCACAAAAGAAACATGAAAGATATCCCGGCAAAGCTCCAATCGACCCTAAGAAGTTGGAACAGTACTCCCGAGGGCAAGGTATTGGTAAAGGAGTGAGACATCCACTTTACGCTGAGAAATTGAGAAAGAGGGAGAATAAATTCAAGTATGCACAGGAACAGTCTGCTAGAGCGGAGATATTGTTGACTGAAGATCAGGGGTATGTGTGACAATTTTTAATCTCCATTTATTTATCTGACCCTAGCAATATGACTCTGGTATGTCTTTTTAATATTACCAGAGTCATATACCAGAGCCCTTACCCCAATTTTATTTGGGATTGGGACCTGCTTTACATCAACCTTCTTTGGGAATTCGCCTCCACATAGAGGACCTAAAATGCAATAGCCAGCATAAAGTACCAATCTCTTAGTCGCCTTCTACGACATCCACATGAGAACATGGTGTTAGCCCTATTCTATGTCAGGGCTGCAAGAGTAATCAATATTTTATTTGAGACTCAAAAAGAAAGGTTTAGAGCCTATAGGAGACAATCTATATACTGTACCCCTAAAAAAAAAAGATAAAAGTAAAATTTCACTGTGTATGTACTGCTCTGTGGCAGACATAAGCATAATGATTATTACTATTATACCATCACTGACATGGCTCACAGGATAAGTAAGCTGAAGTGGCAAAGGGCAGGTCATATAGCTTGCAGAACTGACAACCGCTGGGGAGTAAATGTTCTCACGAAATGCAATGTGAAATGGAGTTTTGGGATTATTTGTAGTCAGACTGTTTTCCGCAACTCGACGTCTGAGCGCCTATTTTGCGCCCGGGTGGGAGTTTAGCCTCCTCCTGCTACTCGAGCCATCCCAACTCCCCGAGGAAAGCCAAAAGAACTGCCCGGTGGACCGACGACATTGTAGCGGTCGCAGGTAGTCGGTGGATGGTGTGGCGTCGTATGGGGGAGGCCTGTGTGCAACAGTGGACCTGTATGGGCTGATATGATTTATTCAATTATAATACATACTATTCTTCTTCTTCGTGTCAACGGCGACCAATGCAATGTACCTTGATCAAAGCACTCCCGCCCAAAACATAGCCATATCTGTTGCCCTGTTGAGGTCGTCTGCAGAGCAGCTAACAGGGCAGAGAGAGCAAGCCGTCAAGTGCGCCATCGTTTGGGCGGCCCTCCCACACTCACACAGAGATACTATTGTAATTAACTTACTAACTAACGTACTTAATATATTAACTTTTCAATTTTCAGAGGCCTAGATGTAAGTGAAGATGTGAAAACGACAGCAGTATCACAGAAAATAATTAAAGAGAGTGTAGATATTGCTGCAGCTTCTAAAATATTTGAACTAGATCTGGATTTTGGACCATACAGGGCTAAATACTCAAGGAACGGTAGACACTTACTCATTGGCAGTAGGAAGGGACATTTAGCTGCCTTCGATTGGGTTACTAAGAAGCTACACTGTGAAATTAATGTTATGGAATCTATTCATGATATTAGGTAAAATTAATAAATTGATTACAAACAGAAATTTGAAGAGGTTCTCAATCTGTGCGATATTTTGGGAGTGACCCCTGTGCCAACCAACTATAGTCTATAATATAAAAATGAATCGCTGAATGTGTTGCTAAGCGCCAATCTCGAGAACAGCTGAACCGATTTCGCTTATTCTTTTTTGTTGTGTTTGAGAAGGTTCTTATCACTACATAGTATAAAATAAAGTCACTTTTGGCCATCCCTATGTATGCTTAGATCTTTAAAACTACGCAACGGATTTTGATGCGGTTTTTTTTAATAGAGTGATTAAAGAGGAAGGGTTTTAGATATAATACATGCATAATACAGCCGTGCGAAGCCGGGGCGGGTCGCTAGTGATAGATAAATATAAGAAAATTGCGTGGATTTTTTATTCCGCTGGTGAAACCGCGGGGCGCAGCAGCAGTTACAAATAAATATTGTTTTTTTTCAGCTGGTTACATATTGAAACAATGATGGCAGTATCTCAGAAGGAATGGTTGCACATCTACGACAATACTGGCACAGAAATACATTGTATCAAGAAAATGGATAAGATATTGAGGATGGAGTTTTTGCCTTATCATTTTTTGTTAGCGGCTGTGGTAAGCACAATATATTTTTACCGATTTTGTATAAAATTAATAAATAAATAGCAGACATTTTTGTTATGCAATTTTACCAGCTTATGTGTTACTAGCGACCCGCCCCGGCTTCACACGGCTATAATATGCATGTATTATACTTATAAACCTTCCTCTTGAATCACTCTATCTATTAAAAAAAACCGCATCAAAATCCGTTGCGTAGTTTTGAAGATTTAAGCATACAAAGGGATATAGGGACAGAGAAAGCGACTTTGTTTTATACTATGTAGTGAGTAGTGATAGTGAAGCTGGGAATATCGAGATCAATAGTAACAGAATACGTCTTAAACTTATTATTTACGTGAAAATAATTACTAATTTTATATGGTCGTGTTCGCGTTAAAACTACTAGTCAATTTATTTACCAGACGTTTCGATCGGGTTGCATCGACCATTGTCGCGATCACGGCCCGGTTTTATAAAATGAGGAACAGAATAAATTGTATGTATTACAATTTCAGAATGAATTCGGCTTCATGTCCTGGCTAGACATATCAATAGGTGAGATAGTTGGCCACTACAACAACAGGCTAGGCCGCACCGCAGTTATGGCACAAAACCCATACAACGCTACCATTTGCTTAGGAAATTCTAAAGGCGTTGTGTCATTATGGTCACCGACTGTGAAGGAACCTTTGGCGAAAATATTGTGCCATAAAACACCTTTGACGGCTATAGCTGTGGATAATAGGGGGATGTAAGTAAGGTCATACTAACTAACTAGTTATTAAGTACTAGCTGCGCGGTTTAACCCGCGTAAGTCCCGATCCCGTGGGAAATCCGGGATAAAAAGTGACACTCAGCTAACCCCAAACTATGCAACATTTCATCTAAATCGGCCCACAGGTTTCTGAGATTACTCCCTAAAACGTCACAAACTTTACCTTTTTATTATAATAGTATAAGATTAGAGTCTCAAGGGTCCAACCGCATAAGTCGAAAAAGTGACGACGTAAACTTAATTCACCTGAGCTAATTCACCTAGGTGCATTAAATACACTTTTAGTAAACTTTAAACACCTGGGTGCATTATAATTACTTTTTTAAAACTTTATTCACCTGGGTGCATTAAACTTACTTTTGAGTTTACTTTATTCACCTTTATGAAAGAAAAGGAAAGGAAACCAAAATCTTTAGAAATACTTATTACACGCTAAGAACAACGCGTTTTTTGTGTTAGGTACTTAGGTACCAAATAATTATTTAAAATATTGACAACCACTGGCCATATTTTATTATTTTTTAAATCTTTTAGGTACATGGCAACAGCAGGAAATGAGAGGAGTCTAAAAATATGGGACATTAGGAACTTAGATGGACCTCTGCAAGACTACCGTTTAAGAACAGCGCCTATAGACCTTGAGTTTTCACAGAAGGACATGCTAGCAGTCGGATTAGGGTCTGTTGTGGAAGTTTATAAGTAAGTTATAAACTAATAGGACAAGTTTGTGTAACAGATTCTCTTAGGTTTCATTTGATGTTAGTCTAGAATTACGCGGTACTCAGAGGAAAAAACCATCCCAAAAACTGTCTGCCCTATTTAAAGTTTGTTCAAATGCATATTTTACCTCAGCGGAAAGGGATCAATTTTCTTTTTATACAGATGTAGTGTAGCGATACTAAGCACTGGATGCACTAAGAAACGTTTCTCAGTGAAACATTAGTCACGCAATAAGGCCTATCCGCACAGCTCAGTGACGACACAGTGCCGCACCGTGATTTTCCATCAGTGTCAGTGAAAAATGATATTGTTTCATACTTTTTGTACTAGACTATCCGTACTGGTCAGTGACAGTGATGTTCAGTGCTGTCAGTGCTGCTCCGACGCTCGCCGTGATCCGGCGTGAATTAGTAGCAGACAATATTTTGCCTGACACGGTCGCAGTGTTTCAAGATGGCCGACGAAAAGTAAATTGAATTGGTCCGTGTATTGCCCGTATTTATCTCGTTTTTTTGACGATCGACCCCTAGGTACATTCGTTTTCCTTATAACCGCAGTCAAAATATCGGAAATTTTGAGGTCGTTATTTTTGCTCGCTCTCGTTTTTTTTACATAATATAATTTAAAAAACCGGCCAAGTGCGAGTTGGACTCGCGCTCGTAAGTTATGGTAACCCTTGCGATAGAGTATTAAAAATCACTGCGCCGCGTGTCGGTACTGTCACTGACATGTACGAATAGCACATCACGGCACGGTACGGTACGGAACTGTCGTCACTGTGCCGTCACTGTGTCATCACTGCATGAGGTGTGCGGATAGGCCTATACTTTGTCATGTTTTCGCTGTGTCCCTCACAAGAGCGAGACAAAACATTCACTAATTAACAATTTATTTTGAAAACATTTCTGACTGCAGCCACAACAGTTTTTGAAAATTCCTATGAACCTCACGGGTTGTATTTCTACTAACGTCTTATTTTTCAGTGACTGCTGTACAAAAACGGTTGAGCGACCGTACATGAGGCATAGGATGGCGAAAGACATCACTAACTTCAAATTTTGTCCTTATGAAGATGTCTTGGGCATTGGTACAAGTAAAGGTTTCACGAGCATTATAATACCTGGTATGTTTATATTTCAAAAGTTATCAAGGTACAAAAATAAGACATGATGGCGCTCGGTTTTAAGTTTGTATGGAACATAGAACCACGCAGCAATATTCATAGTAACTAGGTAGGTACTTATTTATTTGTTATGTTCCAGGCAGTGGCGAACCGAACTTCGATGCGCTTGAAAGCAATCCGTTCCAAAACAAGAGTCAGAGAAAGGAGGCAGAGGTTAAAGCTCTACTGGACAAGATTCCAGCTGAGCTTATTACGCTCAATCCGTTTGAGGTTGCGGAGGTAGACGTGCCATCGGTAAAGGAACAGATGGAAGCTAAGAAGAAGTTATTGGTATGTAGATATAAAGTTTTACTACATAATATAAAACAAAGTGGCTTCCCGCTGTCTGTCCCTATGTAGATCTTTAAAACTACGCAACGGATTTTGATGCGGTCTTTTAAAATAGATAGATTGATTCAAGAGGAAGGTTTATATGTATAAAACATGCATAATACAGCCGTGCGAAGTCGCTAGTAGATTATAATCCAAAGATAGCTGTCTATATCCCTTCGGCCGTGTATGATACCAGAGTTTGGTAACCAGTATCATACGAAGAAAAAATGATCGTCGTAGGATACTGGTATCCAAGTGATAGGATTTATTACTTTTCTGATACCCTTCATACTTGGTATAGTAACACCAAAATGAATGAACCTATTTTAGTGTGGTTTTGTTTATCTGATATTTAATTGTAATTTGTTAGCAGTGGGGTTAAATAGAGATCAAATTGATGGATTTGTGTTAATTTCTTCCAGCATGTAAAACCTAAGAAAGTAGACTTAACACCGCGGCACAAGAAAAAAGGAAAAACAAATATTGCAAGAAAGAAGATTATAAAAGACGCAGCTAGAAAGGTTTGTATTATGATATTTTAATACAAAAGATACTACAAAATCTTTTTTTATTACATAAACTTGCCAAAGTTTATACTTTGATTGAAACAGGTAAATTCGCTAACGTCTAATCTGGGAGTAGACCTATACAGTGAAATGCTTTTGGCTTAACTTTATTCTAATTTGTTTTTGTTTTACAGGAATTCATTCAACAATCTGTAGAAGCTCAGAAGCACCTAGACACGCCAGAAGAACCTAAGAAACCTAAACAATCATTTGGCGTCTTAGACAGATTCATATCTAAGAAATAAACAAATTATTCCTTTACTTCCATAATGATTTCTTTTATTTCCTTACTATAATGTAATACACAATATCTTATTTACATAATTTCTGTACATAGATTTAGTTAACATGATCAAAAAATATGGTCAATAATACAAAAAAAAAATCTTTTAAATCTCCACGATTAGGAAATACCTTACGATAAAATGTCCAAAAAAAGTACTTATTAACTAACAAGGAATATCGAAGAGATCACATAAACCTTCAGAATCATGCAAAGTGAATGAGAAATCATATTTCGTTATCGGTGGACTGAGTCTCAAGAGGTAATCTGAAAAAAAGACAGTAAAACTTCGAGTTAGAACTAAATATGACCTAACTAGCTGCGCCCCGCGGTTTCACCCGCGTAACTCCCGATCCCATGGGAATATCGGGATAAAAAGTAGCCTATAGCCTTCCTCGATAAATGGACTATCCAACACAAAAAGAATTTTTCAATTCGAACCAGTAGTTCCTGAGATTAGCGCGTTCAAACAAACAAACTCTTCAGCTTTCAGCTCTCAGCAGCTACACTAATATTAAAAAAAGATTTGTTTCAAATAAATAATTGTGCTGAAACTTGAATCCTTGGAAATAACAAAGGCTATCCTGAATTTCCAGGGGATCGAGATTCGCGCGGGTACTGGTAGTTTTATGATAAAGGGTTTTAATTTAATGATCGACTCAAAAAAATATTTTATAAATAAAACAAAGAAAATAATAACAGTGCCACCAACTTATCAACTGCTAACACTAACCAGTTTTATCTCTTCAGATAAAATATCACCAATTCAATCTAATTTTTAATGTTTTTATACTTACTTCCTTCAATAACATGTTCATCATTTTCTAAGTTTTGTATGTTGATTTTGGTTTCACTGTCTTCCATAACAATATCTTCATTATCCTAGAACAACAACCATATTTTATTAGTCAAGCATGGATCCACCAATCTGGGAATGATGGGCATGCCTTCAACCCTAGTAGACTTGTGACATCACACTTTTACTCTCTCTCCACTCCACTCTCCATACAAACATAGTCGACTGTTTCCTCTCTGGATACTGAAACTAGAGCAAATATTTTTGTTGAATAAAACTTATAACTGCCATGACCAATGATGCCCCTATTCTTGTTTTATTTTTTTTAATCTTAATTTCTATGATAATTAGAAAATAGAAAAAACCAAGACATAGGGTCATGACAGTTATAGGTTTTATGCAACAAAAATATTTGCTTTAGTGTCATTATCCAGGAAGGAAACAGTAGACTACGTTTGTAGGGAGAGAGCGCCGGTACCCTTTCACCTAAAGGTCGATAGGCTAATGTTAATCCCTCAAATTTGTCACAGTTGGATAGTTGGTAAGTAATAACGATTTCAAGGATCACTCAATTTACTTTTGTCATTAACAAACAAACTAATCTTTTACAGGTTTATTAATGGTGGAACTATACACAGCACAAATTGTGTGAACTGCGACCACAACCTCTTTGATGGCTGGATTATATTAAAATAAAATAGTAACCTTATCTGGTTCCTCACTTAAATGTATGACACCCATTGATTCTGGTGACTTCAAATACAGGCAATATTGTTGATAGGTTTCTTTGAATGTCTGTGGAAATAAACATTTATTTAGTCAATAACAAAAAAATAATTATCGGCGAACATACATAAAAAAAATATATATACGCGACGAATTGAGAACCTCCTCCTTTTTTGAAGTCGGTTAAAAATTAATAGATAGGTAGATTCGTTCAGTAGAAAGGTAAACAACAAACAAACAAAGTAGAAAGAACAGTTCAAAGTTATGTAGACACATAAGTAACAAAGGTTTATGGAAGAAATTATTCTTTGTCAAGCAGATCTTTTGTGGGTGGAAGAGAAGAAATTCTAGGAATATTTATCTCGCTAATCATTTGCTGATTAACTTATATTATTAGGGACAAATTGCAACAATGAAGTTTAGAGGTTGTTTACCTTTGAGCCAGTTGCTATCGCAAGTGACAACTCAGCACCTAACGGCGCTTCTAAAACGAGAAGTTGACTGCCCTTGAAGGAGTTTTGTATATCTGTGTTTGTGACGTAACACAAATCTTGGTTTTCTGTCTCATCCAACATGTTCTTAATGCTTTGTTCCATCCAGTGTATTTGTCTATTAAAAGAAAAGTATTTTAATGTTTATCCTATAGTTTGTGATAGTGTGTATGTTTATCTCTTGACGTCAATTTTCACAGACCTACATCTAGTTGAAAATGTATGGACTAGCACCATGCAAGAAGAACCCGACTAAAAAGGTTTGGTTGTGGGAAACAGCTTGTAGGAATACAATAAATATAATTGTTGTAATTGTCAAAATTACTAGTTCTCTCGGACAGCAGATAAGCATCAAAATTCAACGAGGTAATGCAGCCAGACTTTTGAGTACACTTCCATTTGGTTTTTAAGCTATTGCATAGCTTTTATCGCGGGCTTTGAGCGCGGCAACCGAATCAAGAAATTCCGTAACGAAAATAAAACCTACCACCCTCCACTCCGCCTACCATGTAGCTCAGCCGAGCATTCGTTTAACGTGTATGTATATGGTACGACTGTACGAGGCTCGCACGATGCAATAGCTTTGCCGCGGCAGACCCTGAGTGCCACATTTTTTTTATTATAGGTATGTAAGTAGGTAGGTAAGTTATTTAATTTTTATCATTTTCATTTTATGAAGAATATTTAATTTCATTGTTATCTCTTCTTCAAAAAACTACTGAAACATGGCGAGAAACTTGGCATGTAAATAGCTGAAGTTGTGGACTTAAGCTTATCCCAAATTTCCAACAGGACTTGAACTTACATAGTTGATTTAAAAGTCGAATAGCTTACTTGTTTAGGGTCCTATCATGCTCGTCTATTATAGACACTTGCCGCCGTAAGTTGAGCACTTTTTTGCCAATATCACTAGAGGTGCAATCTGGACCTGCCCCCCTGGAATTTCAAGGAAATAATTATATATCTGAACTTTGAGGTGTAATTAGCTGCTTGAATCCAAATACCAAAAGATCCTTACTTCCAATGAATACTATTTTTGGATTTCTTTTCAATCAATCCAATACCTTCCAAAACATTTGTGATATCGTAGATTCTTCTCTTTTGGCGTACGGCTAACAAATTAGTGGCCTGGAAACAAAAGCATTGAAGGACGTTACTCCAGGAAACTTTTTGAATATCTAGAGTATGTTTTGCTTTTCAAAGCATTGTTGTTTTCGAGCCAAGTGGTTTGACAGGTCAAAAAAGCAAAATAATACTCACGACTTTCAAATCCAAGACACCGTCCTTGGCTTTCTGAATCAACGATACAAATCTTGTTGTTAGCAATCCCAAAGACTTTTCATAACGTTTGTATTTTATATCCGCCATCTCTGATTTCCTATTTAATTTCTACAAAATTCTCAAAAAAGACGATTTTGCTTCGGGGCGCGCTTGGTTTGTAGTTTTGTAATGTTGGCATTTATCGTTTTGTCTCTGGTTTTGTCACTGATTGACATTTGTTTTCGGTAGTTGGTATTTTGTACATTATTTTTGTCTATGGTTTATAGGTAAAAACATCTCTGGGTTTTGGCCAATGTGACCAATGACCGTTTAACCATTGCCAGTTAAATATTGACAGTGACAGTGACATCCAGAAATAATCTTCCTCCCCTCTTTTTTAATTGGGTTGCCAACATTCATAATTATAGCAATATTTTAAAACTATTTACTTAGGTAGTCAACCTCACATCAAGTCGTGTAGCTAATTTGACTTCTTAGTTAGAATAGCTACAAACTCATTTACATTACTTAGGTCATAAACAATGTAGGTTGTTTATGACCTAAGTAATGTAAACACCCATTAACCAATCATGATGATAGTGCATCCTTTTGACTTCTATATGCAAGAAATTAGCTCGAATATTGAAATAAAATCATACTTCTTTATTTCTAACATTTTTTTTTATGAATCTTTCTATAAGTATTGGGCCCGCCACACACTTGTACTGTTTGTGAATAAAATGTCGCCTACATAATATACAGACAGGTAGGTATCCCTAATATAATTTTACATGATAACGTCATAAGAAAACATTGATGGTAACCATAGCAACGTATTATCGTTGCTATGGATACTTGTCAAAAACATGACGCATGACGTCACACTTTTTGACGTGATAACGTCTGGTAAATTGATGAAACACCTGCATTCACAAAAAAGTGTCACGGTAATATTGTGTGACGTCATGCGTCATGGTAATATTATAACCAGACGCGTCATGGTAACTTAAGAAACAGTGTATTTCATAATATAATATTGCTCATGTGGGCTTGTGTAATGGTGTGAATGGTGACGAAAAGAAGACTTATTCAAAGGAAAAAAAAAAACAGCGCACTCCGGGAGTGCAGGCAGAAGTGAAAACTGTATATCTGTGTAAAATCTCATATGTCGCGAGAACATACGCAAAAAGAGTTTTAGATGAAAAAAAAAAAATTGTCGGACGACAAATAGTCGTCCGACATTTGTCGTCCAACAAATAGTCGTCCGACATTTGTCGTCCAACAAATTGTCGTCCGACATTTGTCGTCCGTCAATAGTCGTCCGTCAATAGTCGTCAAACAAATAGTCGTCCGACATTTGTCGTCCGTCAATAGTCGTCCAAAAATACCATATGTACGTCTTAATACACTCACAGCCAAATTAAAAACAGTAGGCCCAGGCATACATTTTCGCCGCGCCCGTAGAGAGGGGATAGCTGTCTACTCTCCATCCGTCTTACGCTTTTTCGATCAGGTCACGTGTCCTGACGCGAGTTTAAGATTTTATACCCATTACAGAAAAAGTGCTCAACGCCGCTAAAGAAGTTTTCACTTCAAAAAAAATTAAATAGTTAAATTTTACAAAAAAAAATGGTTGTCTGTAAAGTCGGTTTACGGACGATAATCTTACGTGATAACGTTGCTATAGTTACCTTGTCAATAACATGAGGCGTTCCAGTAACGACGCGTGACGTCACACTTTTGACGTGACAACGTTTTATAAATTGGTTTGCCGGGTGACACTTCAAGAAACTGCGTTACGCTCCGCTCACGTTATGCGCTCACAATGAGAGCGAGTGAGAGGCACGCGGGCATGGTTAGCCCGCCTAAGAGCGAGAGAGACAGACATAAAAAGTGAAAGGCACGCGTCCCTTCCACTCGAGCACAGTTGTTGTCACGTAAAACTTTCGCCCGTATACCGACTTTACAGGCAACCAGTTTTTTTTGAGATTGCAGGTGTTCACCAATTTATAAAACGTTATCACGTCAAAAATGGAATTTATCATCGGTTTCGACGTTATCCGTAAAATTATTGTCCGTAAATCTACTTCACAGACATCCATTTTTTATGAGTGTAGATGTCATCGATTTATAAGACGTTATCACGTCAAAAAATTGACACGTGTAGTACTATTTAATAGGGGGGAACTATTTAGCGAAGCTCTACAACTAAAAAAATACTTTGGTTGACTATTTTAAAAGGGTAACTTGCAACACAGTTTCTTTAAAAAAAATTGACGAACGTGTGTGACGTGTTTCGTTTCGTAGAAATGTTTTAGATTTTATAGTGAAAATAAAGTAAATGTGATTATTTATTTCGATATTAATTATTACCCCGCAATGGCAAAGTGTGGTGAATTTATCAAAAGTCAATTTCCTTTAATTGATGACGAACTCAAGCAATATGTTGAAGGTATATACCTATTTTTAAGGTTATATGTTTTTTCCTTCGTCTCTTTATAATTATTACTTAAATTATAATGGAGTACTTACTAGTGTTTATCTATATCACTAGTTTGTTGCATGATAATCTATACTCTAGCCATAATATATATAGAAATTATTATTCTAAGAATTCTAACCTTGATGATCTTACATTGTAAGTAAGGACCTAAGTACCCATTTTGATTGATAGTTTACTATTCGTACATGATTCATAATGAAGTTGTGTATAACAGATATACTGGACGGAAGCGCTGGAGAGTTCGAAGACACAGACGAAGTTTATGAGGCTGTCGGTGAAGTGCTGTTAGGAATCTCAGAGAAATCTGAGAAGGACATCAGGTATGCAACCTTTTTCAACTTACCATCTTGTCCCACTACTGAGAAAACCTTTCTCATCATCTGGTAATATTGTGAAATTATTTTACCTAACATTAACATTTATTGTCATTAACATTTGTTGACGATCTCTGTGGCGCGTCGGGCGAACACCCGACTGCGACGCAGAAGGTTGCGGGTTCGATTCCCGCCGGGAACAAGTATTTATGCTGACCATTCTTGTTTCTGGTTCTGGGTATTTCCTATATGTATAATATGTATATATTTACAAAAAAAAAGTATATAAGTAGTTTATCCGTTATCTGGCACCCATAACACAAGCATTAAGTTGCTTAGCTTGGGGCTGGATGGCGATGTGTAATATGTCCTGAAATATTGATTTATTTATTTTATTTATTGTGCAACTATGACCACTATCTATTGAGTAACATGTTTGCCAATATTCAAAAGCTGTTTTTCGAAAAATATTTCATTGATGTGCAAAAAGTTGTGCAACAAAAGGTCATGGTATTAACCAGTGTGTTGACTTGGTTCAAGTCATTTGCACCAAAATTTAAAAAAATCTCTTATAGATAGTTAAACACTTTATTGCAAATTATTATAACAAAAACAAAATAAATTCTAACATAAGTAATTACCTGTATGCTAAAAGAAAATTCATTTTTAATACCTTACAATATGGCACAATGGGCAGCCTTAAGGGATTGTATGCTGGTAATGAGGACATTTTTTTATTTTATTTTAGGAAACTCAACAGCTAATACATAATCATATAAACAGTACAACAATAGAAAGCCAATTAAAGAGTTCCATGCATATAAAACATAAAAAGTCAAAGAAATTTTTATGTGAGCCTAACAGTAACCAATAATGCTATATAAATATTATACAAACATTATTAAAAAAATTGCATATTATTATTTTTTAATAAAACATTCCTGCCTACTACCTACCATTATTTCACTAAAGTCAATAGTATTCAACCTTCAACCAGTAACATTGTACATAATTTCAGAGAAATATGTGGCAAACTACTCCACATGCTCCAACCTGACAACATGGGGGGTTGCAATGGCCCTCGGAAAGTATTAGACGCTCCTATACATCTAGCTTCATTGACCACTACTGTAACCGAAACAGATGATCTCAAGAGTATATGGCTGCAGACTAGAGATGATAGCTTGGTAAGATATTTCAAAACCAGAAAAAATCTATGCACAAAAATCTATTACTGTACATCTATTGTGTAAGTTCTTATAATAAAGGAAAAAAGGACCAAAAGTCTGTTCTTTGTACATAGAAATAAAATTTCAAGTCTAGCAAGGAGTACTGATGATTAATTTTATACTATAGCAGTAGAATATTTATTAATTTATAGTTTTTTAAGTTCATGTCTTTCAGTCCTTTGGTTGTTATGTGATTAAGAACTTTTAAAATCAATTTTAAATTTACAATTTTTATTTTTACACTATGAAATATAAATTTAGCAGGATATTTCACACAGCGTTTGTGGATATACATCCTACTAATATTATAAATGTGAAAGTTTGTGTATGTGTGTATGTATGTTTGTTACTCCTTCACGCTAAAACTACTGCACCGATTGCGATGAAACTCAGTATCTAGATAGCTGTAGACCTGGATTAACACATAGGCTACTTTTTATCCCTATATTCCCACGGGATCGGGACTTACGCGGGTGAAACCGTGGGGCGCACCTAGTACTTAATATACATAAAGAAACACCCAGACTGAAAATAAATACTTATTTGGGGCTATTGGGTAGCTATTTTTTATTGGAGAAGGTCATAGACCCTATATTTTTCTCTGCAAAATTAATTGTACACTTTAATATTTTCCATTATTAACTTTCCATAAAGGTATTGCTGCAGAAAACTGTTTATTTTATTTGTGCACTAAGCCCTCACTTGTCTTGAGGAAAAATCAAATAAGCTTGACTCGAGAGAATGTTATTATCTTTGTGAGAAACATATAATAAGTACTTAATTGCACTGTTTCACATTGACCTAGAAAGTTAATCTTGTGAACCTAATCAGTGAAATTCATTGTATTATAACTTACCCTTTATTTACTACGTTCGTTACAATAAGTATAAATCTATAATATAAAAATGAATCGCAAAATGTGTTGGTAAGCGCATAACTCAACAACGCCTGGACCAATTTGGCCAATTCTTTTTTTGTTGTGTTTGTTATTGTCAGGAGAAGGTTTTTATGAAAGAAAATATTAAAAAAATTGCATAGAAAATTATTACGCGGGTGAAACCGCGGGGCGCAGCTAGTTAATTATAATTGTTTAGTTAATTAATTATAAAGTATTTATAAAGTAACTAGCTGTTGCCCGCGACTACGTACGCGTGGTAATTTATTTTTTATATACTAAAACCTTTCTCTTGAATCACTCTCTCTATTAAAAAAATCGCATCAAAATCGGTTGCTTAGTTTTAAACATTTTAGCATACATAAGCAGACAAACAGCGGGAAGCGACTTTGTTTCATACTATGTAGTGAAGAGTTTAATTGGTTCCCAATAATCTAACTTCTTTAGTTTTATAACTCACTACCTGCGCCCCGCGGTTTCACCCGCATAAGTCCCGATCCCGTGGGAGTATCAAAATAAAAAGTAGCGTATAGTCTTCGTCGATAAATGGACTATCCAACACAAAAATATTGTTTCAACCAACCAGATTAGCACGTTCAAACAAACAAACTCTTCAGTTTTATTATATTAATATAGATATATCAGATAGACATAAACATCCAAGTAATTCTACAAGTGGTCTGCCCCTTTTGAGGCCCTTTAAAAAATGATTCCTGTTCTAAAATTTCATACTTCTTTTATAGAAAGTAGACGCCCGTAAATTAGAAAAAGCCGAGGCTAAATTGCAGCAAAAGCAACAGAAACAGAAAGAAGCGAAAGTGCCTATCGCTGCTCCAGTACTACAAACAGCAACCGCTTCACAGGTTACTTCTAAAAAGGACAGTAAACTTGAAGCAAAAGGCACTAACAGGACACAGGACATTAGGATAGAAAACTTTGACATAGCTTATGGTGATAGGTGAGTGGTATCTTTTACTGATAAATATTTACTCATATGTGCATCTCTTACTGATAAATATTTACTCATATGTGCATCTCTTACTCATAAATATTTACTCATATGTGCATCTCTTACTCAATAATATTTACACAAATGTCCATCTCTTACTTGTAAATATTCACTCAAATGTGCATCTCTTCCTCGTAAATATTCACTTAAATGTGCATCGCTTACTCATGAATATTTACTCATATGTGCATTTCTTACTATTTAACCCCCGACATGTCCCCGACCCAAAAACGACGGGTTGTTAATTGATCAAGCAACAATATCAGAGTTATACTGGCGACGACTTTTTTGAACCTTGTTCTACTTGCCCGGTAAAACTCGATTGAGTTTTTGTGGTATTGTTTTTAATGTATTATACTAGGTATTTTTTTTTAATGTTAATAAATAAATAAAAATACTAAGTACTAAACAAGATTGGCTAGGCAGAGCAAAGAATGCAGTTACCCTTCAACAGTTTAACTCCAAAAAGGGCAATCAACTAACTTCTCCAACCTCTTCCGTTAAAACTAGTAAAGGATGCAGATAAAAAATCAACCAATAGTAATTTTGGAATTCAAATTAATTCATTGTAATTTACGTTTTAAAAATAACATTGACATCTATCTATTCTCGTCTTTTGCATTCTTCTAGGGAGAAACGAAAAATCCTGACGAAGCCCAATTTCACATACTCAGCCAGCATGAATAAATCTATCTCCTAAATCTTTTTTTTTTGTTTTTTTTTTTCAAATGTTAACGAATTCATGGTCCACCTTGTATCTTTTCTAATCTTTTCCAGGGTGTTATTACAAGGCGCTGACTTAGTCCTAGCATGCGGCCGCCGATACGGTCTAGTCGGCAGAAACGGTCTCGGCAAGACGACGCTACTCAGAATGATAATGGCTAAACAGTTGAAAATACCCTCCCATATATCAATACTCCATGTGGAACAGGAAGTTGTTGGCGACGAAACGATAGCGTTGCAGAGTGTGCTCGAGTGCGATACTGTTAGAGAGAGTTTACTTAAAAAAGAGAAAGAGATTACTGCTGCTGTTAATAATGGGTAAGCAGTTATTTTTTTACCACACTGCGCGTCGCCTTTTCTTCGTCTTTCTCAAAAATGCGTAAACTTAAGTTAAACACAGTTTTGTGTACAGTATGGGTCCTTTTCGTAATTTATTTATTTATTGAAATGCGCCTTGTGGCTTTTCCGAGCAATGAATTCACGCAGGTCGGACTCTATGTCAACTTAAAACGCGCGAATTTTCAAATTAGGCCTAGAAACTTTTTTTGGTGTTGGTTTTGGTGACATGAGAGTGAGACGTGATGCCCTAAGGACGGATTTTTTTTGTGCTTCTGGTGCCCCCTCAGACGTGATGCCCTAGGCAATTGCTTAACTTGATTAAGGGTTAATCCGTCACTGCTAAAATGACTTGAAATGAATGCGATAGTAATGAACATTAGCAGTAGGCTAGATAAATTACTAAAGCCCAAATATCTCTTTTATTGTACAGTGCAACGGACCCAGGCTTATCATCAGAACTGACAGAGATCTACGGTCAACTAGAGAATATTGAGGCGGACAAGGCGCCGGCGCGGGCCTCCATAATACTGAGCGGGCTTGGTTTCACGCCGGAGATGCAGGCGCGCGCTACCAAGACGTTCTCCGGAGGGTGGAGGATGAGACTAGCGTTGGCTAGAGCGCTGTTTTCCAAGTAAGTTGATAAGATGAAAAAAATAATTGGTTTAGAAAAATACAATAATTACAATCTAATACAATTTGTAAGTACTTAAGTCGTTTATAAATTAGATTTCAAATAGAAATAACGAAAATCAAAAGTCATCAAAGTCATGGTGCTGAGTGGCTCGTCGCGTTCCATCATGTCGACCTCATTTTCGCTTCTCGGCCATCAGGGGTCAAATGCAAGCCTATTAAAGCCCATAAAAAAAACAACAATCCTAGAACTATGAAAATTTTATGTATGTTGTTAAAGCGTTAATAAGCTCTACATTTTCATACATAACACCAAATTGACTGACTGCTTTTTAGAATATTTTCTATCTCTCAATGAATGAAACATTGAAGACCTTCTTCAATGTTTCATTCATTGAGAGATAGAAAATATTCTTAATTTTCTTGGTTTCTTTTAGGTAATAAATATTTAATTTGTTTCAATTTCCAGACCGGACCTACTACTCCTCGACGAGCCCACTAACATGTTAGATATCAAAGCTATCATCTGGTTAGAGAACTACCTACAAAATTGGCCGACAACGTTACTGGTTGTCTCTCACGACAGAAACTTCTTAGACACAGTGCCTACTGATATAATGCATTTACATACACAGAGATTAGATACTTATAGGTAAGAATATTATATTTTTACAAAAAAATTGCAATGACTGACGACATCTGTGGCAAATTGAGCGTTGCAAAACGTTATGGGTTCGATTCTTATCATAGAAGAAGGTGTATAAATCATTTGTAGCTAATGATTTATTCTGATATCTATTTGCTTCTGGTTTTTTAAATGTATTTACAAAAGAAAAGGCATTTTATCCGTTAGTGGCCTCCAACAGAAGTCAAGTTGCTAAGCTTGGGTTTTAATGGCGCTATAGTCACCAAATATTGACTTACTAACACACTGATGAAAGCATACAAAGCCAATTTTAGAGTTCTGTCTACACCACCCAATATGCATACCATTTAATTAGGTTGGCATGGAATGCTTGATTTCATGGTGCGAAAATCAATTCAGTTCCTCACTCCATAGAACTCATAGTAAGTTTGATGTCATACAATATTTGGCCATCCGAAGTATTTACGCAATCGTGCCATTTCACTGTCTAATCCACTCCCACTCAGAAAAAGCTCTTACCCCATACCAGGACATTAATAAGTTATTTTTTCGTATTCCAGAGGTAATTACGAACAGTTCCACAAAACAAAGACGGAGAAGTTAAAGAACCAGCAGCGCGAGTACGAGGCGCAGCAGCAGCACCGGGCGCATACGCAGGAGTTTATAGACCGGTTCCGGTACAACGCGAACCGAGCCTCGTCTGTACAGAGCAAGATCAAGATGTTGGATAAACTGTTAGTATACTTACTGTCACACTCAGAGACATGCCTAAGAGAAACCTATGCTAAGGAATGCTCTGTCCCATTTACGCTGACGTTGAATATCACTCACACGAGCGAGACAGCATTTCTTACTACAGGTACAGCAACCTTCACCAGACTATGGACCATATCAGCTGCTGTTTATGATAGAAGAAGGAAAATCGAAACTTAAACACATTTTTTATGACCATGATCATTGCAACCCGATCTTTTTTTTTATTTATCGGTTTTTTTAAGACGCTTTAAAGTGATGTAATGTTCTGCATAATTCTTATTAAATAAACAATTTTGAATTTAGTCAAAACGTCAGATCGATACTAAAATTACTTATGGTTATAACGCAATCGCGACCCACCCGTGTTTATAAGTATTGTGTTTGTAAATAAATTAACGTAGGTACAGTACGCACGTATCAACTTGGCCGGGGCGTGAAATTGCAGCGAAACGAGTCGCCAATTACTGCGACGTGTTGCAAACATATTCTGCGTGTATTATACTCATTTTCTCACCACAGTTCTAAGGCATGCTATTGATTCTGGATGTTTTATTTCAGGCCCGAACTGCGACCAGTAGAAAAGGAAATCGAAGTAGTGTTAAGGTTCCCCGAGACTGAACCCCTTTCGCCTCCAATACTGCAGTTAAACGAAGTTGGATTCTATTACTCTAAAGATAAGGTTATATTTACGAACGTCAATCTCGGAGCTACGTTAGAATCGAGGATATGTATCGTGAGTATCTGCGTATTTAAAACTTCTGTAGCCTTAATAGGAAAAGAAGAATGCCCATGTTTTAAAGAGATAAGACTCTTTTCGAAATTATTATGTTTACATATTGAGTCAATTATTTTTATGAAACTAAACTACGGCAGCATAAATGAAAGCCTTAATTAAGCATGTGTTAGACTGCCACTTTAAATCTAAACAACAATATAAACTTTCCAAAACCCGAATGCTAATTCAGGGTCCTCACTTTTACACTTTGTAATAGTCAATAACTGAGACAACTGCCCAGTTCGACGTGCAAACACCGACTGACTCGCCAGCATCAAAGCCCACTAGCGCCATTTACTACAACTGTCAAACGTAGTGGCGCTCTATGCCGGAAGTTGTGGTTAACAATCTTACTAATTCTAAATAATTAAAATATTCAGTAATATGTAGTTTAAAAATCACAACAATAATTTAAATAAATGATTTTACCAATCATAACAAGCACTTTTAACAAACACTGTAAATCAATTCACTTACTAAATGTTATTAATTAAACGGTTTCACATCTTTCTTTTCCTAAAAACTGATTGCACATGAAACGAATCCATCCAGTTAACACAGAGTTAAAGTGTCATTTTAGATGATCATTACCTCAATATTTGCCACATAAAGTCTGACTGTGCATTTTATTTTTTAATTAAAAATTTATGGAGTTTTGTCCATAGTCCTTTATGCCGGATTTGAACCATTTCTATTCATTGACTTAACTACCAAATACTACACTTATCTAACTGAGATTTTGTTCATCCCCTGTATTTGTAAAACTTTAGAAAATGTGGAATAGAGTAAACAAATACCCAAACAAAAATAAATCTTGGTTATTCAGTAAGGTAATGCAGTGTTTGGATCGGGAGCTACCTTAATTCCCGGTCTCTATTCTTACGAATGTAGTAATGTATTGTTGCGAATTTCGTAGCGTTGATGTCTTAAAGCTTGGGTTTCCTAGGATAGCGTAGAAATTGTTCTAGTGACGTCATTGACCGCTGTATTACGGCACCGCTATCTTAAGAAACCCAAGCTTAAGCCTACAACTGGTCCTTATGCTACAAACCGTAACTCATCAGAGGCCAAATCTCGAAAAAAACATTGTTAAAATTATATTTCAATATCATTTTGATCACAAATAAATACCCTCAAAGTAGCTAAAAATACCCTCAAAGAACTGACTTTGAGGGTACCTTTTGCAATCGAAATGATATTGCAATGTAATTATGCTGCTTAGATATTTGTGTGGGGTCTGGCTGTTTCTATGTATTATAAGTGTACTAGCGACCCGCCCCGGCTTCGCATGGCTGCATACATTATACATATAAACCTTCCTCTTGAATCACTCTAAAACTGCATCAAAATCCGTTGCGTAGTTTTAAAGATTACAAAAGAAAAGTATATAAGTAGTATATCCGTTGTCTTGCACCCTACAAGTCTAGTTATTTAGCTTGGGGCTAGATGGCGAGGTGTGGAATGTCCTGTAATATTTATTTATTTAATTTAAGTAGTTATTTACGAGATTTTTTCTTGATTCCGTTGCAATTCACCTTTCCATAGGTCGGTGACAACGGTGCTGGTAAAACGACGTTACTAAAGATAATAATGGGTATTCTATCACCGACGAGCGGGATACGCAGCGTCCACCGCGGATTGAAGTTCGGTTACTTTTCACAGCATCACGTCGATCAGTTAGAAATGAATGTTAACTCTGTTGAGTTGTTACAGAGAAGTTATCCAGGTGAGAAAGCTACATACTTACATAATAGTTGATAATATTATTTAAGTGCGGTTAAATAGTTATAAATACCCACATTAAAAAAATAATGTTTTCAAGTTCGACCTGTATGATTAATAAAAATGGAACCCTATTACTAAGACTTCGTTGTCCGTCCGTCCGTCTGTCACCAGGCTGTATCTCATGAACCTAGAGAATTGAAATTTCCACAGATGATGTGTTTCTGTTGCCACTATAACAACAAATACTAAAATCAGAAAAAAATATTTTTTTTGTGTATTTTAAGAATATTTGGTTATGTTTACTATTTTTTTTAGTGCTCCATAACTTTGAAATGTGACAAAATTGTTTTTGTTTGTCTAATAAATGTTATCTATGCAAGTATAGGACCCATCATACAACGAGAGTTGACAAAAATCAGACCATGCCAATTTCGGATGGTGTCCTTTCTCGACAAGTTTTTTTTTACAATTATCAATAAAATAAAATATATACGCGACGAATTGAGAACCTCCTCCTTTTTTGAAGTCGGTTAAAAACGGCATGCTACGCATGAAATATAAATCTCTGCAAAGATTTTTCCCTAAATAAAAGTTCTAAGTAAGAACTGAAATAGATATTTGAAAATTCCTGCGATATCGCGAAGCATCCCTATATATATTATACTATCTGCGCCCCGCGGTTTTACCCGCGTAGGTCCCCCCCCCCCCCCCGAGGGAATATCGGGATAAAAAGTAGCCTATGTGTTAATCCAGGTCTCCAGCTATCTAGATACCGAGTTTCATCGCAATCAGTGCAGTAGTTTTTGCGTGAAGGAGTAACAAACATACACACACACACACACACACACAAACTTTCACTTTTATAATATTAGTAGGATTAGTAGGATAGGATAGAATTTATAAAATTCTCGTGTCGCGGTGTTAGTTGCCAAACTCCATCTAAACGCCTGAACCGATTTGTCTTAGAATCGAACAACATCTATTATTTGTTTTTTTTTGTTATATGACAAAACATTTTTTTCCGGGACAGCTAGTAGATCTTTATATATATAAAATTCTCGTGTCACGGGGTTCGAACTTGAACTCCTCCGAAACGGCTCGACCGATTCTCATGAAATTTTGTGAGCATATTCAGTAAGTCTGAGAATCGGCCAACATCTATTTTTTTTTTGTTTTTTTTTTTTGTAAATAGCAAAACAACGTTTGCCGGGACAGCTAGTAATATATAAAACCCTCCATTTAACTCCACAGGTAAAACAGTAGAAGAATATCGAAGACAACTCGGCAGTTTCGGCGTTAGTGGAGATTTAGCTCTCCAAACGATAGCCAGTTTATCGGGAGGACAGAAATCTAGAGTTGCCTTCGCTAACATGTGTATGGGCAATCCTAACTTCCTAGTACTCGACGAACCTACGAATCATTTGGATATAGAAACTATTGAGGCGTTAGGGAAGGCTATTAATAAATATACGGTGAGTTTAGAACCCACATACCTATTTATAATTGCAATATTTTATTTAAGTTAGATACAAGTTTGGATGAATAAAGGATCCTTAGAACTATTTCATAACTATTAACCCAATTTAAATGCAATGATTGAGACCTTTAGTCCTAGGATTGATGGCTAATTTATATCTAAACTAGCGACCCGTCCCGGATTCGCACGGCTATATTATGCATGTATTATACATATAAACCTTCCTCTTGAATCACTTTATCTATTAAAAATACCGCATCAAAATCCGTTGCGTAGTTTTAAACATTTAAGCATACAAAGGGATATAGGGACATAGGGACAGAGAAAGCGACTTTGTTTTATACTATGTTGATGATGTAGTGATAGTGAAGTGATATTCCTACGATTTCAGGACATACACTTATTTTCTTTAAATATATATTCTACTGTACGTGTGTATGTATTTGTATTTGTATTTGTTGACGGGCTGTTTTCCGCAACTCGACGTCTGAGCGCCTATTTTGCGTCCGGGTGGGAGTTTAGCCTCATCCTGCTACTCGAGCCATCCCAACTCCCCGAGGAAAGCCAAAAGACCTTTAATGTTCTTTGTTACCTCGAGAAGAGACCTCGGCGAGCCGAGGTGAGTCGCCCTGTATTGTGCCACACTGTTACATCGAAGGATCACATGCTCGGCTGTCTCGTCCTCCTCCAAGCATCCACGGCAGAGGGGGCTGTCTGTAACACCTAGAGTAAACAGGTGTTTGTTAAAGGAACCATGACCCGTTAGGGCCCCTGTCACCATCCGAAGATGGGGTTTCTTCAGATTTAGCAGAGTCCTAGTCAGTTTGGGGTTGATCGCAGGCATGGCTTCCTTGGCCTGCCTGCAGCCCTCATGGTTTGTCCACATAGTACCATGCTGCAGCCTGGTACGCTCCTTGATCAGAGAGCTTGCTTTGCTGAAGGGTAGCGGCACGTCCAACCCTGAAGGTGTACTTACCTCTGACCCTCTACGCGCCAGCTCATCCGCTGCATCGTTACCTCTCGAGCCGCTGTGTCCCTTGATCCACTGCAGCGTCAATTGGTTGTTCTTGCTTACCATCATTAGCTGTTTATGACATTTGTAGATTAGCTCTGAGTTTAAAATGTGACTGTCTAGAGCTTGTAATACCGATTTACTGTCGGAAAGTATGCGGATGGATAGGTCACTTACTTCCCTGACGGCAATGGCTTGCGCCGCTTTTATGATTCCGACACACTCCGCCTGAAAGACGGTGTTGTGGGAGTCTAGCGAAGCTGAAATTTTGATGTTCAGGTCTTCAGAGAAAACTCCGGAGCCCGCACCTGTATTTGTCTTGGACCCATCTGTGAAGATCCTCAGCTCCTTAGGATTGAGACCTTCGTAGTTGTCGTCCTCATGTAGTTGAATTTTGTATTTTTTGTCAAATACATACCTCCTGGGGACCCGGTCGTTGCGAGCTCTGAGGATAGGAAAATCCTCACAGGCCTCCCTGAGTATCTGGGAGTGTGGGCCCCTGTCAGTTCTCCATAGGTCCAGAGCTTTTAGCCTTACCGCAGAGAGGGCGGGTTCTTGCCTGATATGGAGATGCAGCGGTGGCAGATCAAGCATGACTTCCAGAGCAGCCGTTGGTGCCGTTTTAAGACATCCTGTGGTCGCCCTACAAGCCATCCGTTGAAATTTTGTAAGTTGATCTACTACCGTGGTCAGTCTGGTTCTTGGCCACCATACCAACGCACCGTAGCAGAGTATAGGTCGAATTACTGTTTTGTAGAGCCAGAGGATGATTTTGGGGGAGAGGCCCCATTTCTTACCTAGCATTCTTCGACAATGCCATAGGGCCATACTAGCCTTGTCGATTCTGCTGCTTAGGTGGCTGCTCCAATTGAGTTTGCTATCTAGTATGATGCCAAGATATTTTACCTCCTGAGATAGCTGTAGTTCAGTCTGGCAGAGCTTTGGTAGCCTGTATTCGCCCAGGGCCCGCTTGTTTGTGAACATAACTAGTTCTGTTTTTGTGGGGTTGACTGAAAGGTCATACTCCTTGCACCATCTCTCGACCAGTCTAAGTGCAGATCTGGTGAGGTCGCAGACAGTGCTGGCAAATTTACCTGAGATGAGTATGACTAGATCGTCAGCATACCCCACTGTAAAGTAGCGATTGTTGTTTAGTTTGGTGATTAGATCGTTGATGACCAAGTTCCACAGCAGTGGCGACAGAACTCCCCCTGTACGTGTGTATGTCACTGAACTCTTCCTAAACTGCTGGGCCGATTTCAATGTTTTTTTTTGTATGCGTTTGGGTCGCCCTCTGGATGGTTTAAATTTACAAAACAGTCCGTTTTTTTTTTTAAATAGCAAAATAACGTTTGCCGGGACAGCTAGTTTATATATTATAATAATCTAAACTAATTATTGTAAATGTAAAAGTAGTTAGATCTGTGCCACTGTATGTTACGCTCTTACGCCTAAACCGCTAAAGTAATTTTAATATAGAGAGAGACCAAGTGAATGAAATGAAACCAAGTGGCGCAGCTAGTGTCCTTTATCTTAGTAATCTTTCCGTAATTTTGTCATAATTATACAAACATTCCACAGTTTAAGGCTAGATGGCGCTGTGTCCTACAGTATTTATATTAACTTAACTTATTATTTTTCCAGGGAGGTGTAATACTAGTATCTCACGACGAGAGATTAATACGAATGGTGTGCAAAGAGTTGTGGGTGTGCGGCAATGGATCTGTTGAGAGCATAGAGGGTGGCTTCGATGAATACAGGAAGATCGTCGAACGAGAGCTCGAAGCGCAAAACAAGTAGATCAATCATTTATTTTATAATACTGAAATTATTGGATTCAGAACCTTTTTATACTATACTTAACTAGCTGTTGCCTACGACTTCATACGCGTGGTAGTTTTGTTTTATGTACTAAAACCTTCCTCTTGAATCACTCTATCTATAAAAAAAACTGCGTCAAAATTTAAATCTGTTCCGTAGTTTTAAAGATCTAAGCATACATAATGACAGACAGAGCGGGAAGCGACTTTGTTTTATACTAGGTAGTGATTGACCACTTACTAGAAAGCCACGGTCATACTCAACGAATGGCTATTCAAACTTATGCGGTTAGTATTAATATCTTCGGATATATCGTGATTTGCCGTGACCTGTTTATAAAATTAAGAATCGACCTACCCTTAATTACCATCATGATGACAAGACCTACCCTTGCTCCAGCCAGTCTCCTTATGACCAAGATTATTGCAACATCGAAGGAAAAATAAAAATACGCGTTCAACACCCGGGCTAATAATACTATCTTTCATCTCAGGTAATATTAATAAGAAAATCTAAGCCAAGACTAGTATGTGTGAAACGAATTATTATTGTCGAGGTTATCAAGTGATATTTTTCCTAGAAAGGTTCTGAATCTGATTATAAGTTTTGTATTGATAAATACTTCTGAAGTTCGCAAAAGTACCTATATTAGTGTAAAGTTATATTTTGGATGTATAAGATTGCCCATCCTTGAGAAGTATTTATTGATACTGCAGTATGTACTCACATGTATGTAACACTGTAACATATTTTAAACGGTCTTTCATTATTAATTTAAAACTAAGAAAGATTTAGTTCAAATGAAAAACTTGTTAATATCAATGCACTTTTTTATTTATACCTTCAACCTCTCTTTCCGCATTAAATATTTTCACCATACATTTCCAATGGCAAATAAAAAATATAATTAATTTAAAAAATGCATATTTACAAATTATAAATCGAAATACATATCATACAATTAAAATAATGACTAAGATAAGTAACAGAATAGTTAAATAATAAAACTCATTCGGTTAATGTTGTAAAATTCAGGTAAAAGATACCTAGTAAGCGACAAGAATATTGCAACTCAGCAGGTGCTCTGGATCTAAATGCAGTTTTTGTTAGATAAAAAAGAATTCAATCGGAGGGAAATAGGTATTCATAAATCGTAATAAATTAAAATTGTATTAGCTGAATGAAATTATTTGCGGTATATTTCAATTATACCGGTTCGTATTATGGCAATTTATCAATGTGAATACAGTAAGGTACAAACTAAAAGTTATACGTACTAGCAGATCACAAATACTCTTATTCTAATAACTAATGTCCAGTTGGCAATGACAAATGGCGGTTGAATCACTCGACTCTTACTGAGAGCAAGAGGGGTCGTCGAAATAAAACATTTGTTAAAAATTACTGATGTTTCTTGCGCCGCGGTTTTGTTTTGTCGGCGTTTCTGAGCACTTCGGCGTAGGAGAGTTCCAACTTCCTGAGTTTATGTATCTCCTGCGAGGCCGTGCTCTGTTTGATGTCCCACGAGTCTGTCTCGGGGTTCCAGCCTTGGTAGATCTTGCCGGTGCGACCGCTCGCGCCCGCTACAGGCGTCGGCGAGTTTATGTTCCGGTTGTAGAACTGCAACGTCGAGCCGTTCCACTCCGCTTCCGAGGAGCGCACTAGCGGGCTCACCTCAATGGGACGGTAGTCACGACGCTTCTTGCTCGACGACTTTTGATACGTGATCTTGGGAGGCGAGGGGAACACCGGCGAGTCGGCTCCGGAACCCTGCCGGTCTTGGCTGTGTTTACGGTTGCGATGTCTGGACTTCTTTCTAGTGGCCGCGATGTATTCCAACGGCTGACGCACCAACGGTGTCAACACTCGCTCTTTTTCTTTTTCGGACTCCTTGTCCTGCTCCTTGGGTTTCTCGGTGGTGCTTTCCTCCGTTGGAGGTTTCTCCGTCTCTTTCGATTTGTTATCTTTCTCCTTCTCTTTTTTCTCGACCTTCCTGCCCCTCTTCTGGCTGTGTTCGGGAGTAGGTTTCTCGGTCTCTTTTAAGGTGGGTGTTTCTGGAAGGGTGATATCGGACACTGGAATCGACTGTTCAGACATGGCAGACGATAAGACACTCTGGGTGTCGTCGGTGAAGTTACCGGGAGGTTCTTCGTTGGCGGGAGTGACGGGCGGAACCTTGCCGGCCGCGGTGTCGTCCAAGAGCGGCAGTTGCTCGCCGTCGTCCTTGTTCTCAGCCGCCTTCTTGAGGATCGTAAAGATCTCCTTGAACAGTTCTCGGTACTCGGGCCTGTTCCTGAAGCGGCTGTCCATCGGGCTGACGTCATCGTAGATACTGAACCGGTAGGCCTCACCGTCGGCGATCGTGCAGAGGAACGAGCCGGGCCGCTCGCGATCCGTCTGCGTCGCCTTGTTGCTTGTCTCGTCCGAGAAGCCGGAGCTCGATGTTTCCGCCTCCGAGAAGTCCGGTGTCTGGATGATCTTCTTCCTCGAAGTGGGTTCAACTAGCTTCGGCTTGTCACCTTTTTGAGCGTCTTCGCCGTGCCCGCTCTCTTCGTCCGTGTCCTTGACGCTGAACTGACTAAAATCACCTGAAGTCTGGAGCTCATCCTGGAGTGACAGAGGCCCAGACTGGTTCGGCACATTGCTCGTTGCCGGTTTGTTTTTTCTCATGTTTTTCACCTGCGATAACTGTACCTCGAGCAACGCTTCATACTTCTGTACCAGTTCCCTGTATGGGTTGTCGTGCCCTTCCTCTTTGTTTGCCCAAATGCCTTGCAGCAGTTTCTCCTTGGCATTCTGTGGAATTGTACGCAAACATCAATTTAGGAGAGGGGGACAGAAGGCTAGTGTTTGTTACATGATGTTACAATGTGGACTTGGAAGACGATAATGCGTGTTATACGAATGTTTAGGTCCCAGTAGTAAGAAGATGAGATTCTAAATAAAAGTAGTTTATATTAAATGGAGAACAGGCTGAATCCATGAAAGTATGATGGGATCGATCATAACATTAGGATGATAAAACAAAATGAAATCGAGGGACAATAGGTTCAACGTCCGGTGATCTAGTAACTAGTATCTGGATGATTAGTCAAAAATACACCCATTACCACAATAAAAGAACAATAAGTTAGATAACACGATACGTAGCCCGACATCACTCGTTGCATGTTAGAACGTAATAAATACATAACATACTATTATAATAAGTGGCACTCGCTTTTCAGATGAATTATTATCCCGTATCCTAAAAGTGCCAGTTTAAACATGCGATATTCGAGTGATTGTTATCAATATAATTACGAAAACCATCACCACCGGTTACCGATTAGCGTGCATCAATCGCTGGTTAATAAGTTAATAAACTTAACGTGTCGGTAATGGACGTACCTTCGACTACATACGATAAATCCAAAGAAAACTACTGCAAATGCGCTTCATAATGCATATGCAAAGCGTGATCAACAACATCAGGGGCAGTTGGAAAAGATATGTCGCCTAGAAATGAGCGAAACGTACATGTCAGAAAGAGATAATGACATGTTTTATTTCCGAAGAACAAACGAAAGTTGAACATGACTCGTATCACGTTGAATTGAGAAACATATAAGACATTCAAAATCTCTTTGGAAACACATGATTAGTTGAGCAGGGATTAATATGTTAGTTATGTTGCAATTTATCGCTGAACTGTGAATTAATAGGTTTTAAATTATACAGAAAGATTAAGAATAATAATTTATACATAGAGTTAGAAAAGGAAAGGTCTACTACACAAAGAAAAGTTAAGCTAGAAGTTCGAGTCATGCAATTTTTCAAGAGAGGGAAACTTACATCGAATTTGACAAGTTTTGTGGACACTATGTCTTCTCGGGGACTGTCTTGTCCTGATGGGGGCAGAATGAGGGAGCTGATGGCGCTTCTGTCGTCATCGTCTCCGTCCAGAATTGAGGACATGTCATCTCGCTCTACTCCTCTAAGGCATCTGACGCAGAGTTGTCCTTGTCTGTGAAAAGAAACATTATTTATATGAAGATCATCAAGATCAAGGCACGCACCGGCTGTTATATCTGGGAACAGTCATTAAGCACAGTAGATATAGACATTAGCACGTAAACATTGGGTTAAGTAAGGCCTTTAACTTTGACACTAAGGAGAACTGATTAAGAAAACCTTATGATAGTAAATATCTTACCTGACTTCTTCAAGGATGGAGAATTCTTCATGCATCGACTTGGGCTCGTCCTCCCTTTGATGCCAGTTCCTCAACTGTTCTTGTAGCCTATTGTTCTCCTGCACCATCGAAGCGAGCTGTTCCTCGAGCTCCGTGACTCTTCTCTGTTCCTGAGCGAATGATACTTTACTCTCTCGAAGCTCATCGCTTATCCTCAATAAATCCTCGTCTTCCTTAGTCAGTTCTGGGAGAGTAGTTGCTTTTGGCGCGTTGTTCGCTTCAACCTTCTTGGCAGCTACGGCTTCTTTAACCGGGACTTCTTTTTCCTTTTCTTTAGGTTTTTCGGTTTCCGGTTTTCTTTCCGCTCGTCGCCTGGATATTTCTAGTTGAGCTTTTAGGTCGTCGACAGTCTTTTGTAGGTCCTCGCATTTGCCTTCTAACGTTTCGATGTTGGCGCAATAGCTGAAATTATATGTATTCAGATATAAGTAAACAATTTTGCAATAAATTAAGTCTACCATGCTGCATAAATAGTAAAACATTTCATTGTAGGAATAAAAATAGCTTCTATTATAATGCAATGCAAGTAATAACTTCGATAATCTTAATATCCATACTTATCTAAATACCTAATACAATTTCATTGATAAGAAAAAGAGGTTGCTTTCATAGCTTGGCTTTTACCAGAGAGTAAGTTTTTCTTACTTCACTATTTCAATCCACACCAATAATACGTCATCATCATTATCACCATGATGATGATTATTACAAAATGAATAATCATCATGATGATTCTCCAATAATACGTAGTTTAGGTACTTACGTTTTAATGTGTTTCTTATCCGCTGAGTGGTCTACCGCCAGCCGGTGGTTGGCTCGCTCCAAGTCCTGGATGCTAACCTCCAGCTGCTCGTAGATCCTTAGCCGTGAGTCGTTCACCTCTCGCAGTGCGACTGTCTGTTTTGTTAGGTACTGTCGACAAAAGAACGTGTGCTAACTATACTACAAAAGGCTTTAAGTAATATGCCACTTCTGGTCATTTCAATTTTCCCTTTTCTGCCAAAACTACTAAGTAAGTTACCAATATTTTTGTTTAGACAGCATTGTTTCCATAGGTTCAGTACAGAGCGAGAGAGTAGAGAGAGAGAGAGTACAATATCGGGTTCGTAACTATTTATTTTTCTGGTGGATCCATGTTTTGATTGTTCCTATAAAGTATGTAGACTAGTGCTATATAATATTATTATGATATTACAAATATGAAGGCATATTTTCTTATATCATCAACAGTCCATTAAACTTACATTACCATTGTTGAAACAATAATATAATAGTTCAGCAATCACCCTTTATGATGCAAATTTAATTTTAATTAAAACTCAAACTATCAACAGAGATGTATACAAACGGCAATTAAAATAATAACGCGAAGGCGTTCAATAGGACATAATTCATGTTATTGAACCAATGAATTAAAATGTTATCAAGGCTTGACACCTTTGCTTTTGCAAGTTTACGAAGTTAATTATGCATTTAAATGTAGGCTTCTCATCAATTTCTCATTAAAAGTTGTAAAGTTATTTTATACTACATCGAGTAACAGAGTGTTTTTTGTCAAACAAAGTTTGGCTTAATGTTACAAAAGCCGCGCGATGAAAACAAAATAATTATGTACTTAGTCAAATGGATTGTTACTATTGCGTCCATAGATGTTGGAATTTCTTTTATATGACGAAATGTACTACTATCTAAATACTTTCCACCCATGAACGCTTAAGTCATATTTACTCTGGAGGATTAAAAAATACTATTTTCCATCAAGTTAATACTTACGTTTTCAATCAAAACGACTCTTTCCAAGCAATTATGACGAAAAAACTTGTTGAACAAGGCTAAAGCTAAACTTACTTCGATTTCTTGTGCTTGATCCTCAATAACATTCTGGTGTTGACGTAGTGCGGTTTCGAGTTCCTTGTTCCTTTCTAACAGGGTTTTACCAAGTTCGGCTGCCAGTTGCAAATCTGAAACAAACAGAAAACACATGTAATTTATTTATAAAAAGATTAAATTACCCACAATGGAATAAAAAGGAAGTTTAAACTTTTTCTAGCACAACTTTTATCCAGATATATTATATGGCATTAGTAGTAGCACGCTGACGTATTTTGGGATTAGTAGCAACTCGTCATAAACGCAACCTCGTCACTCATGCGCAACTCGTCATTTTCGCGACTCGTCATTTTCTCAACTCGTCACACGAACCTCATGATGGTCTTATAAATCAGCAGTAGTCAGCATGTCATGTCCAGGATATTTTCTACCAATCTTTGTTATTATTGCTTCAAATATTGTTTGAAATAAACGAAAATACAGGGTTGAATTGTGAATCAGCCTCCTGATGCGTTCGCGAGTACGCATGCTTTGTGCGTTTGTGAGAGAAGAAAACCAAGAGAGAGAAGACGTCACTAGCTAGCACAAATATTTTTGTGCCATAAAACCTATAATTGCCATGACTATGCCCCTATTTTTTGTTTCTTTTTTTTTATTTTCTTGTTATCATAGAAATTAAGATTAAAAAATAAACAAAAAAATAGGGGCATGGTCATGGCAGTTATAAGTTTTATGCACCAAAAATATTTGCTCTAGTGTCATTATCCAGGGAGAAAACAGTCGACTACGTTTGTAATAGTTTGTATGGAGTGAGCCCCCTCTTAATAACTTAGAAGGTTTCGGAATTCGCTCTCCAATGAAAAAAACAATAAAATCATAAGGACTGTCACGGTACGTTTATCTTTGTCACAACGTATTACATTGCCGGCTTATTAACACACCTGTCGAGGCAAACTGTAACGAGATGATCGTACTATAATGAAAGTAACAATTTACTCGTGAAAGGAAATGTTGAGTCAGCTAACCTTGGGCGGTAGGCAGCAAGAACAAAACATTCAGGTCAATGAATGGACGCATTGTACAAGAAAGTTGTCACGTCAGTAGGTACTTGTTAGAAATTTTATTATCGGTGGGAGTAGAGTGCTTTTTACAAATAATGTCCCGCGGCAATTGTTAGAACTAGTTTTGATTGATTGGGCATGTTTTCTAAGGTACTGTCACTGACTATACGTCTGCGTGACATTTTTTTAAAGATCATGTGCTCAAAGATCGGTTTATCATTATGATAATGGGTACCTACCTTAGGTATGGAATTGTTAAAAGCCCGTAGACCGTGAATAAGTTCCGCGTCGATTCTTTTCTCGCCGTTAGGTTATAATTGAAAAGATTGCAAAAATTGTGTTGTATATGGGCGAGATAAGCTTTTAACACGACTACTATGTTAGAAACAGTTTTCGCTCTAAATATTAAGTGTATGAGATTTAAAATTGGCTTGTTGCAAATTTTCAAGTAAGCAGGTATTTTAAACGTCGCAAATATTTAATTAAAATAGATTTTTGCAATATATTTAGATAATGCAAAAAGTATGTAAGGTAAGTATGATTATTGTTTAACGTATTAGCTACCATTTCCTTAATATTTTATCCCCTTGTTCGCATGACTCCAACTTTCTTAGGATTTCAACATTTAAAACATCCATTCTACAAGTATTCGCATATTTCATCAACTGGCGGATAGATGGCGCCATAATAAAAATGTATGAAGAAACCCCCGAGCGGTTTTTCCGCCAGTTGACAGGTAAGTATATCGTTATATAGGTACCACTGGAAACTATACTAAATAACATTTCAGTTCACACAAAAAATTGCATTAGTATAATTATTTTGATTGCAATAGATACGTCATGTAGGTAGGTACCTATGTAAGACTATTGCATGAAGGAATATAATATAACTGACACTATAATCAGGATCAAAGTTTTCCCAAGAAAGCGGTTCAGGTCATTGATATCCTAATACACGTGCCTCAGATGCTTTCTCAAATCCGTAGAACTGTAGTTTAAATATCTCTGAATTTTCTAAGTGTTTGAGGTCCGTCGCCTTCACGTGATCTAGCCAGAGCAACTGTTCCGTAATTCGCCGGCATTGCGTTACTTGAAGTTGTTTGCCTTCACTAAGAGGAAGGTTGAGATTTATTATGATTTCAACGACGAAAATTATGTTACATTGAGTCAGAACACGCGTATACAATTCGTTTTTACGCAAGACTCAACTCCTATAACGATATTATGCTGAAACGCCACATAATAGGGAAGGATCTAGCATCCAATCGTGGAGATTAGGTTGGTACCAGTCTCGTGAAATTCCATGTTTTAGAAGTGGATGCAAATCGTGACGAATTAAACCCCGACCACCAATGTCACTGGCAATCGATCATCTGTTTAATAATGGTGGTCCATCTTTTCATGGTATGCGAACATTTAACAAGATTATCGACTATGTATCTACGTCCATGGTGCACCTACCCTAATGACCACTGTGCCCTAATACCTTAACTTTGAAGGACCTGGTAAAGGCCAACACTGCTGCAGTTGCAGCGGCCAGCTAGGTACTGAGCAGGAAAAAATTGACTGGTCGAACGTCACTGACAAAACAAAGAGCCGAACTAGTCGCAGTTCTCGAAATCCGTTAGGATACTATCCGTATAAAAATTTCCTAGTTGAACGTTAAAACAGTTAAATACAGTTTAAATTAATGGTATGCAGAGGTACCGAGTTAGATAGGTACCTAACCATAAAATTGTTAACTACTCAGGAAGGCATAAAAGCTGCCTGTCTAACATATAAGTTTAAATAGACAACAAATCACAGCTATATGAGCTAAGCTAGACTTGTTTTATGACCCAGCATATTTTCTAAGTCATTAATTATTATATCAATAGGCATACCTACATCGCAAGAAACTAGTCAATAAGCAAGTCTTACCACGTCTTACGTCATAGTTCTCACACTTCAGTTTGACGTGCAGGATAGATGTAAAAACAAGATTTAAAAAAGTGTTAAAAAAAGTTAACATGTTTTGTTGAAAATAATAAACCGCAACTTTAATTTGTAAAAAATGAACGTGGGTTTCTACTTAATTTGATTAATACGTTATGGAAAAAGCCCGACATACGACTATACTTAGGTCATACTATGCTTATAGAATAGAATATAGTTTTTTGTTTATATCTGTGTATATAATAATCTTCAAAATAATATGATTCCATTGACATCTATAGTATACTAGTTCGTATTTACGCATCAATAAAATTTTGCAATTTTGGCGCATTTAGTAAAAGATGATAGATGTAAATCTTCGTTGAAATTCATTGACTTAAGAAAAATAGTGGCCGTTGAAAAATTGGATAAGTATCTACATTTAAACGATTTTTATAAAAAAAATAGCGACCCGCCCCGGCTTCGCACGGCTGTATTATGCATGTATTATAATAATATGTAAAAACCTTCCTCTTGAATCACTCTGTCTATTTAAAAAAACGCATCAAAATCCGTTGCATAGTTTTAAAGATCTAAGCATACAAAGGGAAATAGGGACAGAAAAAGCGACGTTGTTTTATACGATGTAGTGATAGTGATTTAGTAGGTAGCTGAAATAAGATAAATTCAGCAATATTTACCTAACTGACAGTCTAATAATCAATCAGAATTGGTGAAAAGACTTCGTGATGGGTAAAATTGGCTTTAGTAACTAAACACCCTGTGATTAACCATTGTTGGAATTACAAAATAAGTGGGTACGGTAGTGCTCTCACTAGATTTCTAGCCATCAGTCTGTATGTGATGTAAAACTTTCACGCGATACAAAATAAGTACAGAGACAGATCGGTAGACGATTTATGATTTGTTCTCTTGATAAAACTCCGCTTGATTTTGTATTTTATCACGTTATCTTAGAGTTGATTTTCTTTTGGACGTATTGTATGAATCATATTACCTACTTATGCATTATCTTGTAGGTATTATTGTGTGAGAAATGTTAAACTATACTAACTGTAGTTACATAGGATTTTTTTTTGAGAAGATTATGTAGATGAATTTTATTCTTTATGAGAAGGTCGTTGTGCTAACTAGATATTAGTAGAAAAATATGAATATATAGGTACTAAATACAGTTATTTAATAAGTGAGTACTTCATTCTAGAATATCTACTTATATGTATTTATAAAAGAGAAAAAGACTCACGTGAAATCTCTGGTTTCAACGGGTTCTAAAGTATTTCGGACATGTCGCTCGTAGAAACCCTAATAACCTCGAGAAGCTCATGGTAGTTGGTCGACGGGAAAAGACCGCGTGGTCGCTCACCCACCCGTTTGGTCAGATCTTGTCAAAAAGCTCACTGGCCTACCAATCGCTGAAGCTTTTAAGACCGCCGAGGACAGAAAAACTTGGAAGGGCATAGTGCACCGAGTGATCGACGACAATTCATCCTAGACACGACCTTCAACAATGAAGATGACGACTAAGAAGAGAGAAATCTCTGGAACTACAAAAGCTACTAGTGCGAAACTTCGCATGGGGGTTCCTTTTATAGGACGTAGGCGATCAACAAGACAGGATTTTTGAAAAGTCGAGGTAAAAATGGCTTTTAAAGATAGTGGTTACTAAACTAAGTATTCTGTGTTTGTAGGAAATCAATATATCATTTTTAAGACACTACCGCAGCTAAAACCGCGTGCTGCCGCTAGTATAATATAAAATAACTTTTTTAATTTTCATTAAAAAGCACATATATGTAGATACAATTTCTTACAATTAATTAGTTAAACAATGCCAGGAAACCTAACTGGGTTTGTCTTAGCATCTACGTACAATCGACGCTACACTATTTTGTAGCAAATCTTAAGTGTATGCAATGTATACAGCGCTCAAAATAACTTTCAATTTGATACACTTGAACCTAGCAGTTTATCAGTTAGTTATAGGCCTAATATTTATAAACTTATGCGTCTTCTCGTCTATAAAAATATTAAAAAGAAAATCATAAAACAATAGGTAGTTATCAAAATAAATGAAAAAATGGTAGGTAAGTATAGAATAACATGTTTTTTTTATTGTACTAAATTATGAATAGACTCAGGCCGATATTTTTATGAAACTTGAAATGACGCTTAGTCATTGAAATCTGAGGAGTGAAATAGGCTACGTTTTATTCTGAAAACTGGAATGTCACTAGTCTGTTCAGTTTTCCACTTCAGTCATTCGTGACGAAACTGAACGAAAATAGTCAAAAAAAACACTTCGTAGTAGTAAGCGAAAGCGGGGTTTTGACGGATGCGCCCTAAATCGATATTCCCACGAGGACTAAAGAAAACCTTAGGAGCTGCTGGCTGGTGTCACATTTTGACTTAATTTTTTTTTCTGAACAAAACCACAGAATATACATAATAGAAGAAAAACTAAGTAAGTAACAGTAATGGAGACGTCTTTGGCCTCATTAGGGTCATTCAACGTAGCTGCCGGGTGTATGTGGTTAAGCATGCGCAAGCGAATCCCTCTGCACTCGGATCATGGTGGAGAGAAGGGATACCGTCAGGTGTTTAGTGGGTAAACCTCTGGCCGCCCACCATCTTAGACCAGTAGGGAGCCCCACATACACCCGCTGCTCCACCTGGTAGTGGCGGGAAATGCATAAGGGCGTATTTTTCTGACGAAAAAAAAAAGTGTCATTCCACGTTCATGTGTTGGAACAGAGTGGACAATGGAAGTGCTCTATCCAAGACTAGAGCGACATAACAAATTAAATGAGGTAGGTATACCTACATCTACCGCCTAATTCCTTTTCTCATGTATTTTATACTGTAAAAATAATGAAATTATAATGCGAACTTGGTCAATTAAAGTTTCTAAAGCCGTAGAGATAGATATTATTATGTGATCGCTTCATACATACCTATAATTTATTACATTTCTAACATCAATAAAATGTGTTTCAACGAAGGAGGTTTTAATACGAAAGGGGATTGTTTTAGACGTCTAGGCGAACAACTTATGTTCTAAAACTTTTGGGAATTCGAACTTTTTTTCGATAATTCAGAATGAAACAGCTGGTTTTCAAGTAAAATATCCCTAAGTACTTGAAAATCAGCTGTTTCATACAAAAACTTCGAAGTAATCCCTATTTTCCTTGGTCACGGCATCACGTGTGAACGGCTGGACTGATTTCGCTAATTCCTTTTTGGTTGTTCGAAGGATAATATGACAGCAAAATTAAGCAATTATCCACGACAGACTCGTGGTCACACCGTTTTACTACACCAGTGTAACTACGAGTATTTTCTGTTACTCGTGGTTACCCTGTGTGGTGTGATTAACAAGAAATCATTAAAACATAAGACTCGTGGTGACACTGCTAGTGTGGGGAAATAAAAATATACGAATTATTCCCAACCCGGTACCGGGTTACGTTGGGCATGGTATAAAAATCATGATTTTTATTACTAACCTAACCCGATTTTAAATTAATTATCACGCAGGTGAAACCGCGGGGCGCATCCAGTAAATTATAAAATAAGGACTCAATTGTAAACACGCACATCTATCAACGGCTTTAGAAACTTTAGCCATTGTAATTTCTATGGCACGTAATTTATGTGAGTAATGGCACAAACGTAGGGAAAGTGCAATACAAGGTGCAATTATGTTTTATTTTGTTTCCCCAAAACTTTTCGAAGTGCAGGTTAACGAAAACACATTAACCATAGACAGTGAAACAGAATAACAATAGAATCAACTTAGATAATACATTTTGTTACGGCCAATTTGGACTCTATACAAATCAAATATTTAAAAAATAAAAATTTATAGTCGCCATCCGGTATTCCACCTACCACTTATTTCAATTATCTAGTTTGTGTTTCTACTCACATAATAACTGACCTTTGAACTTTTAAGTACACTATCTACTTGATTACTTGAGTCTAGAGTCTGTTATTCTTTAACCAAAAAAATCCTCTTTGAGAGTTTCATTCATTATTTTTGTCTAATGTAATTATATGTGCATTTATAAAAATACGTTCCATCAGCGACCGTTCCATCATCTATTGACATAAATTTCAATGAAATTATAATTAAAAAACGAATTATTCGCGCCCATAAAGATCATTAAATTTCACCATTCGACTTACAAATTAACAGTAATTTTTAACGCAATATCGTCTTACTAAATCACCGAATTGGACTATTATTTCGGTATTTATTTCAACTGGCTACTTATCACCAAAGTAAGTCGGGAAACTCACTTTCCTCAAATAATCTGAAGTACCTACCTATTTCAGATTATCTTCCAACCATAGATAGGGTTATACTTCGTTTTCGGCCTTTTAAAAGATTTGAGAACTTTTTGTAATCGGTTAAACGTCTTGTTTTTAAACTAATTTCGGTGTAGGATTTTGAGTCCCTTGGCATATAAAAATTTCACATTTCATCCATTTAAATAATGCATTTTTTTAGTTTAATAAAGTAAAAAAAAAAAACGATTAAGTAATTAATTAAATATTAAGTCTTCTTCAATCTTATAGATAAGTACCTATTTTTTAACAAATGAGAACAGTAAAATAGTCAAATCATGGTCCATTCGCTATAACATTGTTTTGAAGAACTTGTAAATAAGTAGCTTTAACTATTTATGAGTGCTTAGGATGAACTAAGCATTGTATCATACCTACATAACAGTGACAGGCAAGTTTTTTCCTTGACTTGTGTATTCATATGCATCACTGAATAACACCGGTTTCTATGCTGATTTCATAATTTTAAACAGTATTAACAGACTTTGTGCTTTTCAGAAGCAGTCTGGCACAAAAACAATATTTATTGAAAATACCATTGAACAACAGAATAAACTACTGTCACTTATGGGTTTAGTAGACACTACACTTATGTTTAAGCAAAATTGTTTAGATGGCCTTTATTTTTTAAAGAATTTCGACAATTTTTTATGTTCCAAGGTAGATAAATAAATAGGCCAACCCCTAAAGTATGTATGTATACCTCTAATTATGACCCGCAGTTTGACCTGCGTAAGTCCTCATGTAAAGTATTTTTATGCCGTTTTCCGGCTATCTCTGCGCAAAACGTCCAAAACTGTCGATTTTCGCTTTGAGTAAGATAATAGGTAGGTACCTAGTAGAAATAAGTTGAATTTAATTTGATTCGCTTCAAGAATCCGAGCGGAACCATGATCAGAATCTAGTTTTTAAGTAAATAATTAGTTAATTACAGAGTATCTACCTACTTATTGAGTTTAAATACTACAAACGGATAGCAATTTGGTTGCTTAAACACAACCTTGGCTTTGGTTGTTAAATTATTCAAAGTAATTTGTATTTATTCGTGCTGTTTGTCTGTGATTATGAAAACTTTAGGCAATTAAAATGACAAAGTAATTTAATACTTATTGCAGTCGTTGCTAAGCATCTATGTAGGTATAAGGTCCAGGTCTTCTATAAGTTTCTATCAATAAGTTTGAACCCTGGTAACTCATGATTGCCTTAGGTATCCATTGTATAAGCATCAAAAATATAAATAGGTAGGATAATCAGTTCAATGACTATAATAACAAAATAAGGTACTTTATAAAATTAGGATAAATAAGTATCTAGGTAGTTTATCTAGCTATAGACTTTGCACGTCATTATCTAACATTGATAACGCGGTGCATTGTCTTATCTATGTAATAATACATTGTATTTTTCCGGGATCTAAACTTTATGTCGATAGAAAAGCGAAATTAACTTCGCTACCCGAATTCAATTCTACACCCCTGCAGATTACCATACCTACCTACAAACCGCGAAGTGTAACTTCAAAACATGTAGTGGGTTATAAAAAGCTAAAATTACAACATTTTGATGTCTATCACTATCATTAGACAACTTTAAAAACTAATTATTTTTGCAAGCGACCGTTAAACCCGGATATGGTCGTTGAAAAAACAGTCAATCCGCTTGGTGGCTGCGTTAATATTACCGCAGCCTCCATCATCGTGGCTGAACAGAACAATTGAAAATATTTATCTAATACTAGCTGCGCCCCGCGGTTTCACCCGCGTAACTCCCGATCCCGTGGGAATATCGGGATAAAAAGTAGCCTATAGCCTTCCTCGATAAATGGACTATCCAACACAAAATATAATAATTTTTCAATTCGAACCAGTAGTTCCTGAGATTAGCGCGTTTAAACAAACAAACAAACAAACAAACTCTTCAGCTTTATAATATTAGTATAGATATTTTCTTTCACTTTGCTAATAGTATCGTGGTCTTGAAGTTAGCCTGGTAATGTAACGGTTCCTCTCACGTAGACTTTCAAAACTAACCTTCGGTTCCTTGCAAGCACTCCAGCTCCACTGTATAGTCCCATAGGTCCAAAGAATTGAGTCCGTTCAACTCCCAAGAGTTGAAAGAATCGCACTTTTCCTGGTCTTCGCTCATTTTGAAATAGTTCAAAGATCGCGGACAAGTTAGCTTGTTAAGTGGCTACTTTTGCAGCCATATTATTGTTTAAACATTGTGTTATTTCACTTAGTAGTTAAGTATTTTGAGTGGCGCGGCCACCGTGGCGGCACACTGCGGACTGAGGGACGCAGGCGCAGTTCCAATGGCCGAGATGCAATTACCTCGCGCCATCGCCCGTCCAATCTAATTTCAATCTCATTTCTTTTAAAGTCATACTAAAGAAATTAACTGACGTATTAGAGATGCAAATCGTAATTGAACAAAAAATATTGTGGAATCTTTGGAGAAAGTAATACGGATCGATCGAGGAGTTAGATATGGTTAGGAACTAAAATAGTTGTATTACAGGATGACAGACTGTGACGCTTTCTCGTATTTTGTAATCGTTGATGAAGTAAAAATGGATAACAAATTGTTTTGAACTTTGGTAATTTTGATGAACTCTTCACAAGTCTTCAAGCTTGAATTTTTATCACAAATCAACATTGATATAAAGATATGATCATTGAGATTCATTGATAAATGGACTACCATTAAAACTCCATTATCTTACAGCGAAACAGTAATTTCTAAAGCAAGATTCTTGATATGAGCTGATAATCTGATCAGCAATTACTATGGACGTCATGTTTACAACATCGTGTTGCATACTGACCATACGTTAAAAGATAAAGATGACTAATCTATTCAAGAGCTAGAAATAATTAAGCAGGTAGACACTTAATATTCTTTACGGCTGGACAATCCAAGTTTATTTGTAGAGTTTTCTAAGTAAGAGTGTCGATTGTATAAATAAAATAAATAAATATTACAGGACATTCCACACATCGCCATCTAGCCCCAAGCTAAGTAACTACACTTGTGTTATGGGTACTAGACTACGGATATACTACATAAATACTGTTCTATTGTAAATATATACTTATAATATATAGAAACAACCAGACCACAGACAAATATCTAAGCATAAATACTTGTCTGAGGCGGGAATCGAACCCGCAACCCTGTGTTTGGCAGTCCGACATGGTGACCATTGTGCCAACTGGGTCGTCGACCCATGGACCTATGGACGTCATGTTTACCACATCGCGTTGCATACTGGCCAACTGGCCATACGTTAAAAGATAAAGATGACTAATCTATTCAAGAGCTAGAAATAATTAAGCAGGTAGACACTTAATATTCTTTACGGCTGGACAATCCAAGTTTATTTGTAGAGTTTTCTAAGTAAGAGTGTCGATTGTATTAAAATACTTTAGGTAGGCTGCAAGTAGTTAGGTACCTAAAAGACCTAAGTAATTCAACATTTTTAAAGGGACAAATTGTTAACTTAACCACCAGAGATCGATGAACTTATGGAGTCTCTTGCCTTCTTGCGTCAGACTAAAAAAAGTAAGAAAACAATGAGGTTTAAAATATTTCGTAAAATACCCATCGGCCTCTATGCAAATGTAGATCGAATTTCATTCTTATGCAATTTATGTAAGGCAATATGTATTGGTAAGTACTTAGGTAGAGCAAGCCGATATGTATTAGTACCTATCGACCTCAGCTTATCGGCTTACCGGTCGACTAAGCTGAGAGGGTGGTATAGATAGCCAACTCCATAAAATACATGTTCTATGCACTCCCTGAATCGGATGTTCCATATCACGGGGGTTGGAGCTCCGGACCTTTGGAAGGCGTGCGTGGAGCCGAAGTCAACACGTAGAGGCCCTATGCAATAACAAGTTTAATAGCAAAGTCTATCTATCTATTTATCTCAGCCTTTGTTTGTCCAATCCAGGACGTAGGCCTCCTCCATCCTCTTCCACTCCTGACGGTCTAGAACCTTTGTCATCCAATCATGACCAGCGTGTCGTTTGATATCGTCTTTCCATCTCATTGGTGGTCTACCACGCGGTCTAGTATGTGCTCGCGGGCGCCACTCTAGCAGTCTAATAGCAAAGTCAGTAATAGCAAAGTATGATACCTACACTAAACCGGCGATTATCCCTATCTGCACTATAAAATGCAACCATAACCTTTGTAAGTATGTATTATTATGTACAATCGGCTGCAATTGCAGCCCATTACATTGCATTTAGAAAATTACTAGTATTGGAATGTTTGCATTCTAATAATTATTGTTTGATTATTTGATGAGTTAGAAGACTTTAAACTTGCTTGAATCTTGCTCGTGTTCTTCTTCTTCTTCTCGTATAGTGGTGTAGCCACACCACTATACTGAAAACTCTAACAATAGGTGAGCCCACCTATTGTTAGAGTTTTCAGATCGCCTTAAGGCCTCTAACTTGACCTAACGACTGCTACTAGAGGTAGCAACCGGGACCAACGACTTAACGTGCCTTCCGAAGCACGGAGGGTCTCACGAAAACACATTTTTGCCACACTACTAATTGGCCATCCATCGAAGTAATGACCGCGCCAGCGCCACCGTGAACGATCAGCGAGTGTCGCTTAGCTGTGAGCCTCCTCAATTGTGATTGCATGTTGAAAACATTCTTATAACAGCCATTTTGGAGCTCTAAGATGGGTCTGCAATTATGTAGCCGGCCGTACTTAACATAAGTTATGTATGTATTTTACATTCTAAAGTAAGTGAACGTAGGAAACACAACAGGTGTGGGAACTGGGGTTCGCGTCGCTTGATCGGCCTCTGATTCAACGCGATCACTAGACCGAGACTGTGAACTATTATTTATTCTGTGATTGTGATTGCTTGCCGAACAATAAATAGAACGATTCCGTTACGTAAGTATACTGGTCATTACTCTCGGGCCTTTAGATTATGCCAGCGAGCGTGCTAAGTGCTGCGTGACTCACAGTGCATTCTCTGATGCAGTTTGGGAGAGAGGTAGGGGTGTTTGGCAGACTCAGCCGGAACACACTTTAGGCTTCAATATATCAAAATACCCTAATTTTTTACATCGATAAGTACTAGGTCTTTAGCTCTTACTATGTAGATAGTAGGCAAACTCATATGGAAAATGTATGTGAAAAAATTTGGTCTTCAAAAATAACAATGAAATTCAGAATCACGAATTGACAAACCGTTCTCTATTCAACCCGCACAAGATTACCTTTATCGCCAATCGACAGATTTTTTTGGATAAAATTGTTCTGTAGGCCTATTCTCTATCCAGTGGCTAACTCGGTGGACATCAATTTGATATGCACTTTGCAGTACATTGCTGTTTTCCTAAAATGATGGTGATTACCACGTTACGTCATAGCAGCAATGTACTGCAAAGTGCATATCAAATTGATGTCCACCGAGTTAGCCACTGGATGGCCTATTCTCTATCCAGTGGCTAACTCGGTGGACATCAATTTGATATGCACTTTGCAGTACATTGCTGTTTTCCTAAAATGATGGTGATTACCACGTTACGTCATAGCAGCAATGTACTGCAAAGTGCATATCAAATTGATGTCCACCGAGTTAGCCACTGGATAGAGAATAGGCCTACTGAGCATAAACTAGCAAAAGTTCCAGTGGTCTTTGGTTATAGAATAAAAAATACTAGACAAGTTTAATTTTATGTCAATTTCAAACAATGCTTATTTGTTTTTATTTTCGTTGTATGTTAATTTCATAGAAAAAAATCTGATTCTTGGCGATATTACTAATGGAAAGTCATCTTGTCTTAATTTCCTACTACCAATAACTACCAACTTAACCAACAAATCTTTAATATCGCTTCAAACACTAATTAAAATCGTACCGTAGAGTTGCATAAATCGTAGCTATTTTCTTACCAAACATAGTAGGTAAATATAATAAAAAATGGGAGACAAGTTTAATTTTAAGTCAATTTCATACAAAAAAAAATCGTGCCCAAAGGAGTCGGTTACATACATACAAACAGGTGAAACTAATAAAAGCGTGTTAATATGTGTCGGTTTGCAATATCGCTAATGGAAACTCATCTTGTCTAAGGGGGATGTTTGTACTACCATTATCTACCAAGTCAACCAACTAATCTATAATAAAGAAACACTAATCAAAATCATTTCGTAGAGTTGCAAAAATCGTAGCGATTTTCGTAGCAAACATAAGGTGGTCGCAGATTGATCAGCCCCCTTAGACAAGATTGTTTTCTATTAGCGATGTCGCCAATCGATAGATTTAATTGTATGAAATTGACATAAAACATTGTATAAAATTAGCTTAAGATGGAACTTATCCACAATTTTTTCTTCTCTAACGCAAGACCACGTGACTTTTCGTTAGCTTGTTTCAATTTCAGATTAAAAAATAAAAATAAAAGTCTGTCGATTGGCGATATCGCTAATAGAAAGCAATCTTGTCTAAGGGGGCAGAGCCGAAAAAATAGAATTTTTGCGGTCCACGGGAAAAGGTACCTTATAGTGATAGAGATAAGGTACTTACCTACATTTGTATTTCCGATGACGTCATCAGAGTCGACCGCATCGTCAGAGGCGGCCGTCTCTGAAATATAAATGTACCTTAACTCTATTAATATAAGGTACCTTTTCCCGTGGACGGCAACAATTCGATTTGTTCGGCCCTGATCAATCTGCGACCACCTTTAGTAGGTATGAAACCTATAGGTACCAACCTGCCTATCATGTATTCTATCAACGAACAAACAACTATGAATACCTTGACAAGGTGCAATCATAATAATATTAACCTAATGATTTTATCATGTTTTTTTAACTAAATAATTAGAAATCAGATTACTCTTATCAATCTGAAACCTTTCCCTAACAAATATGCGCTGACGAAAATAATGGACAAGTAAATGGAACTATAAATTGACGTATCAATAATTATAAGCATTTGTAGGTATCTATTAGTGGTGTGATTGTTACGTATTTTGATAAGAAATTTGGTTTAAATTGATAAAATAATCAATTAGGTATCTGGTTTAATATAGTGCAATTGATTAATTTTTCTTAAACACATCGTTTTACGCGATATAAATATTCAATTTCTTAACACGGATCGTTATATTAATATTGCACTTATCGTGGCCACAGGAAGAGTACTAACTTTAAATTTTTTGACTATTTTTTTGGAACGAAGTTCCTTATCGCGGGATTGCAACGGGACCTATTCTACAAAAAATTCAGTTCAATCCAGTTTAAACGTTACGAAAAATGTGAAACGAAAAACTGCAAGATAAACTATATCTCACATATTTAAATCTTCCATAGATATGTCTGTGTGTCTGTCTGTCCATGCATACGAAAGAAACTTCGTTCCAAACGCGTGTCCCGCGACACGTTTTGTTTTTTTTAACCGACTTCAAAAAAAGGAGGAGGTTCTCAATTCGGTTGTCAAAAAAACACTTCAAAGTAAAATTTAAATAGTTTAATTAATGAAAATATCGTCGTTTCGGAGGTAAAGCAAAGTTTCACTTCCTCGTATTACTGAGCTAGCGTATTATAAAACGTAGGTAAGTACTTAGAAGTCGGACTGGATGATACCATGTAAGGTTTTCTTAATCAAACCCAGTCTGACTTCTAAGTACTTACCTACGTTTTATAATACGCTGGCTCAGTAATACGACGAAGTGAAACTTTGCTTTACCTCCGAAACGACGATATTTTCATTTATTAAACTATTTATTTTGACTTTGAAGTGTTTTTTTGATAATCCGTAGTTTTTAAGATTTTTATTTATAACTTTTTAGTTTTTTTTATGTAATTTATTTTTAACTTTTATTTTAATTTTGTACTAATATATTTTTAAACTTTTTAGTTTTTTTCTTTGTAATTTATTTTTGATGATTTTTTAACTACATTTTTGAAGTCAGTTTTAAAAATTTTTAAGGTACCTCAAAAGGTAAAAAAGGAACCCTTATAAGATCACTTTCTTGTTCGTCTGTTTGTCTGTCACCACCGAGTTTCTCAAGAAAATTTATAAAAGCCTCGCATTTTTACTAAACAATTTAACTATCTATATCAGGAACCTACCTAGACTACCTACTTTAGTTCTAAAGTCTGTAATGTGCGGGAGCTATTACAAAACATTTTCTTACCTAATTAATACGTGCACATCTATCATTTCAGTCTACGATTTGTCAAAATTACGAAATTAGTCCAATAGTCCAATTTGGTCGCTCGTTTGACAAATTAGGTTTAAGTATTTTGTGATTTTTATGTGGGCAATTTAAACCGTCTGTTGTGTTTGTAAAGATTTTTATTTACTTTAGCACTACTTATAGTAATCATCGGACTCGATTGTCTTCTTTTTAGGGTTCCGTCCGTACCTTAAAAGGTAAAAAAGGAACATAATCACTTTTTTGTTTTTGTAAGTTAGTTCCGAAACGCTCGATAGATAGCTTTTTATAAAGAGAATTACATATGTTTACAAGCTTTTGCCCACTTTGTCCGCGTAGAAGTCGAAAATGGACCAAAGAATTACTCTGTCCCATACAAACTTTGCCCCCCTTTTTCACCCCCTAAAGGGAAGAATTTCGGAAAATCCTTTCTTATCGGAGTCCTACGGCATACAGAGAACACACCCTCCAAGTTTCAGGTCTCTATGATCAACGGTTTAGGCTGTGCGTTGATCCGTGAGTCAGTCAGGACAAAGCATTTTACATGTATAGATAGATATAGAATATTTAATTTTACCTGGTCAGGAAACGCAAAGATGACTGAGAGCCCATACAGCCTCGCATCTCCACTTCTTCTTACAAGGAACTTCTTACTTATCATATACATACTTACTCCAGTTTTTTTTACCTTTTTTAGCATATTACTAGTATTTTTTTAGTAAGCATATAGTATAGGTGCAATAAAAAAATTACGATTATACGCTCGTTATCGCTCTGTTAATAATTTTATCGAGTTTCTTGTGTTTATGACTCCGTCTGGCTTAAACGATTGCGGCCCGGATAACGAGGTCAAAGTGTTAATGAACATTGTTGCCAAGTAGGGCTTATAGGGCTCAAAAAATTATAAGCTCGCTATGAAAAACCAAATATTGCCAAATCAATTTTATTTACTAACAGCGCCTCGCGGTTTCACCCGCGTAAGTCCCGGTCCCGCGGGAATTTCGGGATCAAAAGTATCCCATGTTCTTCTTCATCCTCTTTACTACCACTATGCCGATTTTTATCCAAATCATAAAAATCGGCTCAGCCGTTTGACCGTGAAGAAACAAACAAATAGACAAACCTTCGGATTTATAAGTAGGTATAGTTAGGATGATCATTCATTAATAGCTTTATTTTTAAATTACTTGAAGTCCATACATTGTTTTTGATCCATTAAATTCGTCCCATTTGGGCCGTAGGTTTTTCAAATTCTACTTTTCCACCTATCCAAATAACTAATTCAAAGCGGCCCTTTCGGAGCAAGTATGGAAAATTCAATTTCCTGTTTCTGACAGATACAGATAAGACAATACTACTAAATATTATAGACAAGCATAACAGTTGTATAACCTAAACGGAGTTTACGAGAAAGTGCTCTAGACTGTCTACTACTAGTCTGTGGGTAGAAAGAAACAGGAAGGGCATTCTCAGCCGCAAAATGTTAGCTGGGTACTGTGCAGTGCGCACGCCAAACACTGAAGGCGAGTTTCTGTGAGCTTGTAATTTTACCAAGCAAATTATTTTATGTCAAAATAAATAAATAAATATTGCAGGACATTCCGCACATCGCCATCTAGCCCAAAGCTAAGTAACAGACTTATGTTATGGGTGCTAGACAACGGATATACTACTTACTTATTTACTTTTCTTTTGTAAATATATACTTACTTATAGCACATAGAAACAACCAGACCACAAACAAATATCTAAGCATAAATACTTGTCTGAGGCGGGAATCGAACCCGCAACCATGTGTTTGGCAGTCCGGCATGGTGACCATTGTGCCAACTGGGTCGTCCAAATCAAAGTCCTGACTGACTGACTGTTATATCAACGGATAGCTTAAAAAGCCGATCCCTGGATACATGAAATTTAAAGGGTGTGTTAAAATTCTTTGGAAAATGTGTATTCATTAAGGGCTTTTCTAAATTTCAACCCCAAGAGGATGAAATAGGGGTTGTATTTGTTTTCTTTAGGACATACACGGGCAAAGCCTTGAGTAGAAGGTACTTAGTATAAGTATACAAAGGTTCACGATAGAGATCGCTGTAAGTGATAAGGCCGCCTATTATACATACCTACCACTCTAATTTTACGTTTTTATCAATTACTTACTAACTGCGTCCCGCGGTTTAATAATTTATCGTAATAATTTGCTGCACAAATCTTTTCTTTTGTTTTCGTAAGAACCTTCTCAAACACAACAATAAAGAATTAGCGAAATCAGTCCAGTCGTTCACGCGTGATGCCGTGACTAAGGAAAATAGGGATTAATTTTTATATAGGTACTAGCGACCCGTCCCGGCTTCGCACGGCTATATTATGTAATAATGTATCATCACTACATAGTATAAAACAAAGTCGCTTTCTCTGTCCCTATATCCCTTTGTATGCTTAAATCTTTAAAACTATACGCAACGGATTTTGATGCGGTTTTTTAATAGATAGAGTGATTCAAGAGGAAGGTTTATATGTATACCTAATACATGCATAATATAGCCGTGCGAAGCCGGGGCGGGTCGCTAGTTATACATATAAACCTTCCTCTTGAATCACTCTATCTATTAAAAAAACCGCATCAAAATCCGTTGCGTAGTTTTAAAGATTTAAGCATACTTAGGGATATAGGGACAGAAAAAGCGACTTTGTTTTATACTATGTAGTGATGTAGACAATTAGGTTTTTTTTAATGATCGTGAGACACCTGGATTTGTTTGGGATACCTTCCACTCAATGACATTCCACAGCATCATTGCCATGCTATATAAACTTACACTTCGTAAGTATACCTACACTTGTGCTTACGGTAAGTGAGGATGCTCGCAATTTGTTGAAAGTAGAATCAATTTGTTTTAGAAAGTAGACTTCGTACTTTGACTTTTGGCGATTCTATTCGGAAAATAACACGATAATTTCTTTTGAATATTGTAATTTGTAAGTGATATAATAGTTTCGTAAATGTCTGGGCTTGTTGAAGACTCTTGCAGACTGCAGACTTTTGGGTTTGATTTTTATTTCTGTTGTTTTTCGACAGTTCACGCGTTTGAAGGCAATCGTTTAATTATCACTTCTTTACTGACTTCGTTTAGAGCTCCCGCAAACTATTATTACCCAAGTCGCATATAAGGCATTGCGACTTACGACAGCCCACATAATAGAATATCTTAAAATCGTCCAAATAATTATAATTTTATATTTTTCACAAAAGTCATTTTAAGTAACAAACGCAGTCACGCACTCTTATGCGTAAACATTATGACATTATGAAATTGACATATTTACTCGTAGATACATTGGACGTTCTGATATAGTGGATGTTTTGATACAGTTGACGTTTTGATAGAGCGGACAATTGTCCGCCACCAAATTTGGTGCAGTGGTCATTTTAAAGATTGGACATTTTAAAGTGACCATTTTGATAACTTTGACATTTTGATACAGTGGTCATTGTGACTTTAGGAGATCAAAGGAAGTAATTTCACACCATACGATGATGTCCTTATCGACATTCCCTACCATAAATCCAAAATTACGCAATTGCCAATAGTCGGCCAACTTGTTTGGGAGCTTTTACTAATATAAAACTATCGCTTGATAAAAGTCGGTAGTATGCAGAGGGCGTTTTTTGCCTATAATCCTGTTCTCGATATCAAGACATTTTAGTTTAAAGCTTGTAATTTTATCGCTATTAAACAGCGACTGTGACAAAAGTGGTTCTTTGCACAAGATTTGAAGTTTGTTTTAGGTATGTTTATTACAAAACGTAGGTATACATATACATATGTACATTATCTATCTACACCAATAATAAAAAGAGGAAAGATTTTTGTTTGTTCTTATATTTGTAACAAATAGAATAGGCTTCGAAACTACTGGACTGATTATGATGAAACTTGGTATGAGGATACATTGATTCATTTGGAATAACATAGGCTACTTTTTATCCCGATATTCCCACGGGATCGGGAGTTACCCGGGTGAAACCGCGGAGCGCTGCTAGTATAAATAAGTATATTCGTTCTTAGCAACTATGTATGTACAATGTACAAAGTACGTTGTACAAACAGGTCAAGGGTATTTTAATAAATTAAACACGTGGTGCGGTTAGAGAACATGTGAAATAATAAAGTAAATACATATGATACTCATAGTACAGAAGTTACCAAAAGGTATTCAAGATATTGGTTCTAAGTATAAAATAATATCAATTTTTTTAATAATTTAGGTAGGTACAGTTTCTCCTTAGATAAAAGATGGATAAAAGTGTTGTATTCAAAATCATATATTAAAGCGGAAAATGTAGAAAATGGAGTAGGTCAAATTGCCCATTATGTGGCGGCCTATTGCTTAGTTAAATTGTCAAACATACTTTGGTTTAACTAACATACGACTCTTTACTTATTTTATTTAAAATACCTACTTAGGTAAGTACTAACTTATTTTTTGCAAATCAAATAATAATATTATGGATAGCAAAATAGGTACCTACCTACCTGCTACTAATATATTCAGTCTGCGAACATAATTTATTTCCAAACATTGCATCATTCATTTTTACATAAACTTACATAAATTCGTTGTTTGGTTTAAAATTAAACCAAACAAATAGAAGTAGTAGGAAGTAGGTTGGTAAAATAAAAGTAGGTACCTAACCTAGACATTTAGAAGTTATTACGTACAATTTTAACAGAAAATAAAATAAATAAGAATCAAAAGTAGGTACCTACTACGAAAGCAAAATATGCATTTGAACAGAGTTTAATAATTCTATGTTATTGCTACCACTTAACTAGGTACCTACCCGTAATTAATAAATGTGAAAGTGTGAAGTGCAATAAATAATCGAAAGCTTTTGATTTTGTCAGCGAATTAATTAATTTCAAATATGACAGTGGCCGTGGTTATAAAGGTCTTTGAACTGTAAGACAGATACGTGAAACTAATTATTTTTCATTTATTTGAGTTAAGGCTAGTCTTTTGAATTGAAATTGTTAGGAATCAGTAACTAACTACCGTACTTGGTAAAAAGACACATTAACTTCTAAAGAATTTACCTATTCCAGTTTTTAAGAAATAATGTTTTCAAAAAGGCTTATTAGAATTGATCCATTCATGCAATATACAAAAAAGGAATGAAGGCCAGTCTTTTGAATTAAAATTGTTAGGAATCAATAACTACCTTCCTAACTATGTACAAAGATACCTTAACTTCTAAAGAATTTAATCCAGTTTTTAAGAAATAATGTTTTCAAAAAGGCTTATTGGAATTGAGCCATTCATGCAACACAAACCGCCAGGGCAACTTGACACTTTGTGAATGGAATAATACTGAAGGCATTACACCTTATAATACGTGTTATTTAATTAGTCATTATAATTTTGTCTTTATTAATAAAGGTTATTAATAAAGACAAAATTATATAGATTGACAAAATTTAAAAATGGTTTCATCAAATTTTATTACCCTTGACACTTGCATCTTTTGAGTCATAATTTTTGAAACAGGTTATAATCATGATCTGTATTTTAAATTATAGTCTTTCGGAAACTTTGAACGGGTCCTGCAGGTAGCTTAGGTTTAGGTACCTTATAAAGTGCAATTGAGTTTAGGGTTAAAACACTAAAGTTTTTCTTACGCCAACAACTGTGTGAAGGTTGAAGGGAAACAAAAATTCAACAACTGAATTGAACGTCTTATGTGCTCAAATGCGATGTCAGACGATTAAAACTGCAGTCTGATTTGACCCTCTGTACCTATACGTGAATACGAATAACATTGCAGTTTAGAAGGGTTATCGTATTGATTTTGAAAACCCTATAAAGTTGGCAAATGGTTATGGGGTGAACGATCGCGTCGGCACGTCTCACAAACAATGGCTGCCTCGGTCGCCAAAACGGGAAGCCATCTGCCTCGTTTTGTACACTCCTGTTTTCAATGACAACCAAGTCTTCCGTTTAATTAAGTGACTCATTCGAACGCTATGCTGTTTAAAAGCTTCCTTAATAAGTAATTAATTCTTTGATTATATTATATTATTGGACGGAAAATTTAAAGTTTTTTCGTTAATAGTATATTATCATGAGGATTAAAATTGTGAATTGTCAAAGCTGGTTGTTTAGCACTGTAAGGAAGACGTACGTAATCCGATTTGTAAATGTATGAGAATCACTAACAACCTTGGCAAAAGCATTCTGTGTGTAAACAGCGACCGCGTTTCAAGTAACAGAAAATCAATATTGCCTCGTTTCTTTCAATTATACACATGTTAGTTCTTACTAAAAGTAAGTATATGTTATCGTCATCACGATCTTTGCCCTTGTTTATTATTCTCCTCCATTGTTCCAGTCTTGCTGTTTAAATAAATCAATATTCAAAATGACCTTACCATCTAGCATGCAACGACGTGCAGTCACCTCGTCGTCGAAATCCTCTCGACCTCCAAGTTTTTCCTTAACCAAATCCATGTTGAATTCGTCACTAACACTCAAAGCATTTCCATTACATAAGCTATAAATCACTATAAGCCACATTAGCACACGCGTACCACGTCTCGGTTGTCATGACGGAGACGTGTTGAAGCTCCAGCTGATCCTGAACTGGAGATCGTTCGGAAACGAGCTACCGCGGTAGCCGTAGCTAAATAACTGGTCTCTACACTTAAATTGACCGGTCGACCGCCCGCCGTATATTCAATGTCAGTATCGAATGGACAATCAATTATGCGACAGTGTAAAGAGGCGGAATGACGCTAGTTGGCGGCGGCGTGTCCGCTCCGTTTTGTCTCACACATGCGTTTCGGAGGGTAACAATGCGGTGGACTGTGCGCATGCGCGGGAGGAGGGTACGTATCGACGAGTGGTAGCCCTCCGATGATGCGGCGCCGACGGGACGCCCGTCGCAACGTCGTGCTCAATGCCCGTGCAATATGAGCGCTCCGATGGACATGAATTGAGCAATTAACATTAACGTCACGAACCTTTCCAATGCAAATATTAGACTAACTTACCTACTTAGTTGTAAGTAGGTATCTATGATAAGTTAATCCAAATAATAATGATTAGGTATTCAAATCACCTACAATGATATTATATCTAACTTATTTAATAGATACATCAATCATTCACAAGAATATAATACCTTCTGACATTAGGTCTCTACTGCAGTATTGATTATCGATATTAGGTAGGTAGTGTATGGAGTGCCGTTGCCGCCGGCAATTCTTAAATTGCGCCTGTTAATATAACGTTGGCAATGCATAAGTAGTGGGTTGCTATAAGTTTATCCTAAGGCTCTATTACTTATTAATTTAATTGACTTTTGGACATTATTTTATGATAACTAACATAGCTGTAAGACTTTACTAACAAATGGATGTACTATCTGATTAATAAATTAAATTATTAATTAATTTTTGGCATTATTTTCAAAAAAAAATTATGCAAAACCCTATTCTAAGTACTAGGTGTAAATAGAAATTATCGTGTAAACACCATATCCACATACTAAAGTAATAGAAAGTATAAGTTTTTTTTCATTGGATGAAAGCGATTTCTTCCAGGCAACCTTTGGATGGAAAAGAACTGAAGCTTTTATATTAGGGTAGGTTAGTTTCGGTGAACTATTAATTCAAAATACATATTAAGTATAGATACATATATTAATTATTATTAAAGGTACATATATTAATTATTATCGGCAACTAGGCTATCTGTATCTTTTGTCTATCGAAAAAGGCATCTTCCAACTTTTTTCATTCTAAATCCGCATAGAACGTAATAAATAGTGACGCCACTTCACTTCGGCAGGTTTTTTAGCGTTTAAGCTCAGCCGGTTTACTTAGTGATGTCAAGTTCAATCAAGTATCAAAGTTCATCTAACCGGTTAAGTAAGTACTTAACTATTTAGGTTTGAAGTGAATGAGTAAAGAAAGTAATTTTTAATAAGTTTCCGTCTAATATTTGCCATATAAGCAGATGCAGACTTTTGACTCTTTTGATTCTCAATTTAAAGGCCAAGAAAACAAAAAGGAAAACTCTGCTTTTGAACTTTATCAGTCAGGAAACTAGGTATAGCACAAAATAGAAAAAAATATTATATAAGTACCCAGCGAATTGAGAACAAAGAGTTCGTTGCATTTAGTCAAACTACTCACAAAAAAAGGACTATATTTTGCGAATATGCAAATGATCACACTTAGATCGAAAAAGGCAGGTTTCACAAGTACCTAGACCTACCTATTAGCCTATTTTCACACCACCACATCACTTATCAACTATTGTTTTGTCTAAGGTGAACATTTTTTTTATTCTATTTTCAAGTTTAAATTTTTTGTCTAATTACTTTAATGCTTTTTCTCGAAATGATTTCGCACCTTCGTCCTTTTTATTTAAATTTAAATTGGTACTTTAGGTACTATAGATTTCGTGTACTTATTTTTGCAAAGAAATTCTTAAAATGGCCTTTAAAATAACAAGGTTTAAATTCATAACTCCCCTTTTAACTTGGAGGTATATATTTGTAATAGAATCAACGTAAGCTGAATTAAATTATGTAACAATGTATTGTATTATTAACATACCCTGAAACAATAGTGTTATATTAATACCTAAACACTTCTAGGTGTGTGTATTAATAACTTTGAATTAATTCGTGTAAAAACATTTTCATTGTCTTTTGAAACAGAGTAAGTAGTGTAACTATAATCACATAATTTGTTCAAACAATCGACTTGAAGTGTTATCTAATAAAAACTAAATATGTATGTCTGTCTAGTAGGAATAATTATTATATGGCGCGTGCGGGAAACGAATAGGTACCTATATTCTTTGCGAGTAATCTTCGATTGGTCTTTTCTTCATCAATGAGCGATAAATTGGCAGTTCAGTCTTTCGTCTCGGTAGACAAGCCACACCAATTTGGGCCTAGCACCTCACTAATTTTCTTAGAAAAAAATATGTATTACACCGGAACAAAAACATTGGGACTCCAGGTTCTCAGTTCATCTGCGTAAATGTTTTTTATTTGTTACTTCCTATTTACGTATGTACCTATTTAATACCTTCCATTATGTTATAGTTTGTGTTTTACTTACTGATAAAAACTCTAAAGTATATGACCCAAAAATTATTTACTTAGGTAAGTACCTACACAATAATATTTTTCACTCTCTGTTCGATTTGTGCTTAACTTATTCTATATCTCACCTTTCAAAACCTTTAATTGGCTCGATGTTCTATAAACTACCTACTTTAACTACCTATTAAAGCTGTTATTTTTCTGAATATATAAAAAGGAAGTAAACACCTCATTATATACAAGAAACATTTGCTACCTCACCTATTATAAAGGATCGTGTGAATGTTTTTACCTATCAATGCATAGTAATAATGTGGCAATGGAAACAACATCTTCTTTATTACTTTTTAATGACTGTATCTAAGTTTTCCATGTATCTATGATGAGCAGGGTCGATAGACTTAGGTTTTATCACGCAAAAGAACCTTAGAGATGTTTTTAAAATGTAGTTTTTGCCTCGTTGCATCTTGGTGTTTTGGCACATGAGTTTGTGTTATGGAGTTCTGAAAAGTAACGCCTAAGTCAATTAATTATTTTATAGGAACGATGATCCTTATCGCCTGTTGGCGAGGGGACCTAGCCGAGGAAATATGTTACGTTACGAAAATGTGAAACGAAAAACCGTAAGAGAAACTGTGTACTATTAAAAAAGGACTGCATATCTAAAAAGCTCTTGTATTTCAAAAATCGATGTTAAACCTTATTTATTTTTAAAAAAGTGGCTGTAACATACGGAAGAGACAGACATGACGAGTCTATAGGGTTCCGTTTTTTGCCATTTGGCTACGGAACCCTAATAAAAAGGACTTCGTTCCAAACGCGAGTCCCACCGACACGTTCTTTTTTATTTGAGTAACTTTCATTCATTTAAAATTTAAATTAAGACTTCATAATGTAAGAGATATTTTTTGAATTGAAACCTAAGATTTATGTATGAAGTTGATGGTTGATAAATTTCTAAAGATAAATATGGCACCATCTCTTATAAAACATTGATCATTGATAGATTTAATATGAAAAAATCATTGAATTCAACAAATAATAAATAACTTTGAACTTCACACTTTTCATTAAAAAACTTGTTTTTCTACACTTGATTTGCACATTTCGTTATATCGTTTTTAGATTTTTTACTTTTAAATTAATAAGTACCTACTATATGATACTTTTTGCCTATTAACTCTATGATTTTCTTACGCCTTATTTTTGTTAACTAGCGACTCGCCCCAACTTCGCACGGGTATCATAGGAAATTCCGTTAGTCTTTGAGTTTACGTGATGCACGCCAGAAAAGCTCCAAATCGACATGCTTTTTCCGACATCTTCAACAATCATCGTCATATTTCAGTCAATTGACACAAAATCTTAATGAATTATACACACAAACCTTTCTTATGAATCATTCCGTCCATTCATGAAAAGCGTATGGAAATTCATTTAGTATAGTTTTAAGCTATTGCATAGCTTTTATCGCTGGCTTTGAGCGCGGCGACCGAAACAAGAACTTCCGTAACGAAAATAAAACCTAACAATTTAATTTTATGCTAGAGTGGTTTTTAAGTAGATGAAAAAATGGGGGGCGCTAAAAAATAATTTAGGTATGTATTCTCAAAGTGGGCAGTAGACAAAATAAGTTTGGGAACACCTGGTTTAGACACACAGACAGAGGTGGCGGGGGCACACCGAGAAGGACGGGTCGGAAAAGTTTTTGTTCCACAGCCGTCTTCCTACCTTGACTCGCGTCCCCCAACGGCCCCCGTTTATTAGAGGGTCTTGGAGTAACGAGTGGTTCTAGGATAGTGTGCTACATCTTAGACAGCATTGTCACTTACCATCGTATGAGGTAGGGGTCAAACACTGACCTATTTATTATTTAAAAAAAATGGTTGTCTGTAAAGTCGGTTTACGGACGATAATTTTATACGTGATAAGAAAAAGATGAATTTAAAAAACGTTTTGTTGATGTGAAACATCTATAGCCGCACCTAAAACCGATTTCTGGCGTGGCGACGCATGCCGTGGCGACGCGTCGCCACGCTATATGATGGTATATATATAGTCTATATGCAGTAGTGTGTACGGTGTGTACACACCGTAATCGACTGTGCGATTCTATCACAATTTGTTATTTTCTGCATATTACTTTTAAAAATAATGTCGATGTTTCACATCTGCCAGGCGTCCCGTGACGGCTCCGCTAATTTTTATTAAATACTCTGTTTCCTAAGTTACCATGACGCGTCTGGTCATATTACCATGACGCATGACGTCACATAATATGACCGTCACACTTTTTTGTGAATGCAGGTGTTCCATCAATTTACTAGACGTTATCACGTCAAAAACTTTGTTTTATAATAAGTAGATATACCTAGATGATTACATTACAATTAAAGCATTGTTAAATAGGTAGGTAAGTATCGAAAATCAAAGAACTCACAGTGATGTAACGTAACACAATTTAACTTTATGCTATTAATTATTTTAATCGTTGTTTTAACATGACATTGCGCAAGCTTTCGTCGTTGGCTGTAAAATAATGTATCCATTGTAACATGAACAGTTCATTGTGTTTAACAAATGATCAACGGATTTGGGACGATTAATTGGTAAGTTCTATCAGTGTTGCATAATCTCGGGTTAGGTTATCTTAAAAATTGATTCTAGACTAATCAATTTTGCTATCAAATCTTTTAGAATCTGCGCCGCCCCGGAAGTCGGTAAAGACAATTAATTTAGAATTTTAGTTTATAAATTTTCAATTTAATAGATATGTATAAAGTTATCATTTTATGTGATGATGGTGATGTGATTTTAACAGTTATTGTGCTTCTACTACTATGCAATATTGAAAACAGCGCCATCTCTGTGCAAACGGCCGAACTACGATATTTAAACTAAGATTTAACTCAAACTTTATGGTTTTTTAATTTTTTAACCTGAACTTTAATCTTTCCCGGTGTAAAAAAAATGTATGGTCACCCTAGTGCCAAATTTAAAAAAAAGTTGCCTATTTCACTGAGACACCCCGTATATTATAAAGAAAAATTTACTGACTTACTCACTTATCACGAAAACTTCAAGTGCTAGGCATCCCAAGGTTTGCCGCTTAGGGGTGCCTTTTTACAAGACGAGATTTTACGAAATTCAACCATCATTCATTCAGGGAGGTAAAGAGGTCTGTTAAAGTTTGAAGTTCGTAGAAATTATGATGTTTAAACTATGTTTGTGGAAAATCAAAATCAATGACTTTAAAAAAACCACGGGGCTCAGCTAGTCTATTATGTATTTTAAACATACCTAAGTACTTAACTTAAGCAATTAGTTACGATTACTAGACAAGCAAGTACTATGTAATTCAATTAAACGAAACATTTACTTATTAACTACACAAAATTAACAAGCTAAAGCGAACGCATGCATATAATTTGCAATTGCAAAATGTATAAGTATCAACACGATAAAATAAATTTAGAATATATAATAAATCATCCGCATATCGAATGCAATCCATTGATTGATTACAAAATCTATGTCACTGGATCACCTGTTGCAAAAATGTACAAAATGTGACATAACGGAAACCAAACCTGTAAGGGTACTGTAATTTTATAATGTGAACAAAGAAATCTGAAAGTTGCTTTCCGTCGTCGGCAACTTTAAATTAAGGTAAGTAAACCTACTTATGAAAGCTTTTAAAGTATTTTCTATAAGTTGCGTGACTTGTGTTGTGGAGAATTTATAAACCTCATAAATTCTACACAATAGAATCTATTTTTAACCCCCGACGCAAAAACGACAGGGTGTTATAAGTTTGACGTGTTTGTGTGTGTGTGTGTGTGTGTGTGACTGTGTCTGTGGCATCGTAGCTCTCGAACGGATGAACCGATTTTGATTTAGTTTTTTTTTGTTTGAAAGGTGAATTAGTCGGGAGTGTTCTTAGATATGTTTGATCGAAATCGATTTAGCCGTGTGAAAGTTATGAGGGATAAAAGTCAGGATTAAAAACCGAATGTAAGTAAATATGCTCGAGTGGGGTATCAAATGAAAGGGCATGATTCGTACATTACAAATAGCTTTAATCGAAATCGGTTTAGCTGTCTGAAAGTTATGAGTTAACAAAGTCAAGATTAACAACCGAATGTAAGCAGATATGCCCGAGTGGGGTATCAAGTTGATTTGCGTCTTTTGGTTTCGTTTGTATCTTTTTATAATATGATACATATAAGAATTTATTCTATATGATATCTATACTTATAATAGGTTCTTTAAGTATCACTGTTCCTGCCAGCATGCACAATCATAAAGGCCGTAAAGGATTACGCTGATAAGAAACACACGCAAGAGTAGGAAATCAGTCAAGGGTTACTACATTCGAAGAAATTCATAGGTAGCAGCACAGAGGGGCTTCTAAATTTATATTGAACAACAGTAGAAGCAAAGCACGAGCTGTGGTTGATGCCTTGACAGCCATTACGGAACCAATAACATGCTTTTAAAAATGAAGTTAACTTCAAATAATGACTGCAGAGCCTGCGGTGATGTCAGGGAAACTATGGAGCACATGCTGTGTGAATGCGACGTCTTAGCAGCGAAGCGTATGAGCCTCCTTGGGAATGCGTATCCCAAACCGGAGGAATATAGGTTTCTTCCTCTCAGTGGGATCACCGTGTTAATCGATCACTTCTTCAAAGAGTAAGAAACATTAAGGGGTAAACACAAAAGATCCCATTGGGTCGAAGTGTTGCTGGCTATTTGTCAGCCCCCAATATATAAGATAAGAGAAGATAAGAAGTAAGTATCACTGTTCTAAAAGGTTTTTTAAAAACCTTGATATTAGTGATAAAATAAACAAATGAATTGTTTTTCAGATTGCCATGTAAATACGTAACTAATGTCCCATTTTTAAGTATTTTTTCTTATTTTTACGGAAAATTTAGTTTTTAATTAAGGTGGCAGGTTGGCCCTTACTATTTAAGCCCGTGCGTCTCAGTAATGTTCGTAATTAAAATTAGCGCTGGAGGTGCTTCTTGCTCTAACATCGTGCTGAGAGGACGAAACTTTTTCTGGACGCTATACCTAACTACTTTTTCCGTATAGGTCTATAACTTGTTTTTTGTTTACCTATGTGTATGTATACATAGTCCAAAACATAAAATATATTTTTTTCTTTCTTTGAGTGATGGGGTAGAACGCACGTACAGTCGGCTGCATAATTGCAGCCCCCGGTAGAGTTAAAAAATTACTATTATTGACATGTTTTCATTCTAATAATTTTTGTTTAATAAATTCATTTGTTAGAAGACTTTAAACTTCAACTAAAGAAGGTGCCCAGAATCTTGCTTATGTTAAAAACATTCTTATAACAGCCATTTTAGAACTCTACGGTGGGTCTGCAATTATGCAGCCGACCGTACCTAACTCATATGTAAGCTCGCCCATACCCATGAGTTACTGACGATTAAAATAAATTATTTTTACAGCAGTAGCTCGCACGTGAGATTATGTAACAAACATTTACATTGGGTGGTTATTTTCAACGGTTAAAAATAAATGCGTTATAAAGTGCTTGAAACATTCATCTAACTAATTTGATTTTAGGAAATTACTAAGTATATAGCTATGCTATGCTCATGGGCTTAGAAAAGCTTAGTCGATAAATGCCCAACAGCTTAAAAAAGGACTAATTCGCTAAATACCTAGCTCTTAAAATACAAGATAGGTACGTTTGTATCAACAGATATCGTGAACAGATGGAATTAGAAACACATATTGTTTCCCACCTACACGGCACATAATAATTATTTTATTAGATAATTATTATGTGAGTACACCACACATAAACGGTCTTATGTCAAAAGTAAAAAACGTAAAACATAGGACAGTGATAGATAAGTGACATACGAACTCAGTTACATAAGGTTTTGCATTATGAAATCAATAAATGCTTAGATACCTATACTGTTTCAAGTACTTATGAAGTTGTTAAGAATAGTTAATTAATCAATATAAAATAGCAAATACCTACCGATGCTTAGATTGAAGCATGCAGTAGCATTTACGTATATATTGAATTGCGGAAAAGTGTTGATTGAAAATATGTCATGATGAAATACATAATAAGGGAGTTTGCATAACTTAGCAAATCAGGTAACTGTTGAGAAATTCGTTAACGTGATGAGGGCAGCTCTTTAGAAGTAAAATATAAACTTAGTTTAATAGGCATACATATTTTACTTTGTAAGTCACAACGACACTGAATAATGTCATTTTTTTACATTATTTATTTCTGTAAAATATTGAAGTGGAACTTAGGATGCATCGAAACCTTAATTTCGATGCAAAAAGGATCACTTCTAAAATGGTAATAATTTACTTACCTACAATTCCTTCGTCGTTTCGTAACTCTATACCATTTTAAATCCTCAAAGTCTAACTTACCATTTTTAAAGCCCGTGAAATATATTAATATCTTGCGGAATTTGATGACCCAGGTGATTTGCTAGCGGATGATTTCAGGATACAATTTTTTCTTATTAAAATCTTGTGGAATTTGATGACCCAGGTGATTTGCCAGCGGGTGATTATAAGACACAAAAATGTAGAATTTGGTCACCCAGGTGATCATAGTGGAATAAACCGTTTAATCCGCGGACATAACCATCAAAAAGTAGCTTTCTCTGTCCCTATATCCCTTTGTATGCTTAAATCTTTAAGACTACGTAACGGATTTTGATGCGGTTTTTTTTAGTAGATAGAGTGATTCAAGAGGAAGGTTTATATGTATAATACATGCATAATATAGCCGTGCGAAGCCGGGGCGGGTCGCTAGTAGTACATATTGACCATAGACATTTTAAACATATTACCCAGTATTTTACTTCGTAAAATTCAATAGCAGTGTCTCTGGTTCCAACGTGATTTAATTCTAAGGTGTTCCCACAACTTTCCCTTAGGAAACGGTCACGAATGAATCGATGGAAACATCGAGAATCGAGACGGGAATACAATAATCGATTCGGCACACTTTAAGAGGCAATTTTGATGGGTAATCTTCGGAGGAATGTTAGGGTAATGACCATCGTCTTTGGAATCGGAAATGAGTTACTATTGTGTGTCGTATCTTGAAAATATTTCAAGTTCTATTTAGATTTTATATTAAATTAGCTGCGCTCCGCGGTTTCACCCGCGTAACTCCCGATCCCGTGGGAATATTGGGATAAAAGTAGCCTATAACCTTCCTCGATAAATGGACTATCCAACACAAAAATAATTTTTCAATTCGAACCAGCAGTTCCTGAGATTAGCGCGTTCAAACAAACAAACAAACAAACAAACAAACAAACTCTTCAGCTTTATAATATTAGTATAGACTAGCTGTTGGTCGCGACTTCGTACGCGTGGTAGTTTTTTTATATACTAAAACCTTCCTCTTGAATCTATCTAATAAAAAAAACCGCATCAGAATCAGTTGCGCGTAGTTTTAAAGATCTATATAAGCATACATACATAGGGACAGACAGACAGCGGGAAGCGACTTTGTCTTATTACGTAGTGATGCAAAATATCTCTGTCGCTTCATTGCATGAAAATATTTGCTCTTTTTTTTCAATTTTCTATTTTTACAATTTATGGGCAAGACGAGCATTTTGCGTCTGATGACAGCTAAAAGCAAATATATAGTTAGGTACTTTTATACCATATCATATTTTGCACAAGTTTATTTTCGCCATAAACTCAGAAAATACTGGACTGTTGAATATATTTCGCATAAAAATAAATAGACCGCATCAAGATGTAATGAGGCAAAATATTTATAAATAGCAAAATCCGTTATGAGTATTCGACCTAGATTAATTTATCTACATGTACCGATGTTTAAACCAATTATCAAGTCTTACCTACTTGATCTTTTTGGAGCTAATTTATATTGTCGCTTCCCTAACAGTGTTATGTAGCTAAATATGAAGAGATTTTTTTCGACTTAGTAATAAGGGGGGAACAATAAATATAAGTACATAATCTCAAGGACCTCTCTCTCTCCTTATACATAACTAATAAAATCATGGTGCCCAAAAATCCGTAATAAAATCATCCGTCGTCCGTCATTTGTCGTCGGTCATTTGTCATCCGTCATTTGTCGTCCAGCATCCGTCGTCTGTCGTCTCTGGACAAGTGGACACTATACACTGCACGCGAACACAGCTGCAGTAGAGAAGTAAAATAAATAGGCGGAGTGGGAGGGTGATAGGTTTTATTTTCGTTACGGAATTTCTTGATTCGGTCGCCGCGCTCAAAGGCCCTTCTCCTTTCTTGAAGACGTTTAAAAATAAATGTTTATTTTATAATTAAAACTACGTAATGAATGCATAGGTAAACGTTAATTACGAGTAGATCTCGTGGGAAACTTTCACGTAATATTTAACATCGAAAGTCGAGCAGTCAACACAAAGTTGATTAATTGGCAAGATAGGCTGTAAAGTCTACTGTTTAAAATAATTAATTTACAAATTATTTAGCTTCCAAATTCCTACGGCATAGTTATCGCGTTTAGCTATTTCAAACTACAGTAGAGCCTCGATAATCCGAACTACCAAAAAATAATCCCTGTTCGGACTCACGGAGCGTTCGGATTATAGTATGTTAAAAAATGCAAGAATATTGAGGTTATTATAACATACATATTTAAAGGAGAATGTTTTTTCTGGGCCTGAAGGCCTCATGAAACGAGTCATATATCAAAAGAATGGTGGTTTCAAGAGGAACATTTTATTGTATGACCACTTTTTCAAATTAGCTGTGAGATCGGAGATATAGGTCATTAAAGGTAGGCGGTCGTTTCACTTGCGAGTTTTCTCCGTACACCGCTAGGGAATATTAACGCCTGAATAGAATCAGATGTGGCCATCGTATAGCAATGAATTATATATCAAATGATAGGTCGTTTTAAGAGGAATCATTCAGTGTATGACGACTTTTAAAAAATATTTTTATTTTTAGAGTTATAAGCCGTTTATGCTAAGTAGTAGGTATAGGTTACTAAGGTGATTCCTTGTGCAATGCAAACGCTTGGTTAGAACCAGATGTTGCTCTCCTCATGAAACGAGACATATATCAAATGAAAGGTGGTTTCAAGAGAAACATTTTATTGTATGATCATTTTTTCAAAACATTTGTGGGTTCGGAGTTATAGGTCATTAACGGTAGGTGGTCGTTTCACTTGAGAGTTTTCTCCGTACACCGCTAGGGAGTATTAAAGCCTGAATAGAATCAGATGTACCCCATCGTATAGCAATGAGTCAAAAATCAAATGATAAGTTATTTCAAGAGTAATAATTCGATGTATGATGACTTTTAAGAATATTTTTATTTTTAGCGTTATAGGCTATTTATGTTAATTAGTAGATGTCGGTGACTAATGTCTTCCATTGTACAATGCAGATGCTTGGTTAGAAGCAGATGTTGCCCTCCTCATGAAACGAGTCATATATTAAATGAAAGGTGGTTTTAAGAGAAACATTTTATTGTATGACCACTTTTTCAAAATAGTTGTGAATTCGGAGTTATAGGTCAATAATGGTAGGTGGTCGTTTATGCTAAGTAGTAGATGTTGGTGACTAATGTCTTCTCTTGTGCAATGCAGATGCTTGGTAAGAAGCAGATGTTGCCCTCCTCATGAAACGAGTCGCATATTAAATGAAAGGTGGTTTTAAGAGAAACATTTTATTGTATGACCACTTTTTCAAAATAGTTGTGAATTCGGAGTTATAGGTCAATAATGGTAGGTGGTCGTTTATGCTTAGTAGTAGACGTTGGTGACTAATGTCTTCTCCTGTGCAATGCAGATGCTTGGTTAGAAGCAGATTTTGCCCTCATGAACTTGTTTATATATGACTCGTCATATATTAAATGAAAGATGTTTTAAGAGAAACATTTTATTGCACGACTACATTCAAATTCTATTCAAAATAGTAGTGGTTTCGGAGTTAAAGATCGTTAAATGTTTTTAAGTAAGTGTTCGGTTGTTTTAGAAATTGTTGACTATGTCTGTCGTGATTTAGTCATCACCATTTAACACTATTTAGTGACACAACAGGCTGATAGAAAGCATGAAGCTTATCGTAACCGACGTATAGGTTATGATACCTAGGTTAGATTATAAATAGGCTCAATATGGTCTCCCGATACACAACCGACAAAGCATAACCGTCAATGTCCTGCAAACAAATAAAAAAAGAATCTTCACGTCTCGTGACGGGTCTTGTACAATAGGTAATAATGCTACCACACGCTCTACCTTCCTACGAGTACCTATCATGCGTTTCTATTGTCACTGCAATAATATCTATTCCGATTTCCTGTTCGGGGACTAGGCTTGGGCCCTAATCGATCGATTGCAACTCGGTATGGAAATTGCTGGAGACCTAGATTAACCCAAAATATACTATTTAACTCAATATTCCCACTGGATAGGGACTTACGCTGTTGCAACCATGAATCGTCGTTATCAATTTTATTGAGAGGAACAATTCTCAACGGTTATTCCTTTCGACTCCCGCTTAAGGGGGCGCTTAAGGCGCTTCATTCAATAATAAAGAGGCGGAGTGGTGGTCCAACCATGGGGTCCATTAAACGGGAGTCGCATATAATAATCCTTTATTTCATTAATTCTGTATCCACGCTCCGCGTTGAATAACCGCACACTTGGGCTTTAAACTATGGGTCGTGGTTTAAGTTTTTAAATAGTTAGACCACGGGACTGTGCTGACCGAGTCCCGTTGGACTGAATAGTTGAACCCCCCGTACTTTATTATTGAGTGGAGGTTGAAAGATTTTTCCTTACGGTCCCCATAAGCGGGAGTCGAAAGGAATAACACTTGAGAATTATTTCGCTCAATGAAATTGATAACGACAATTCATGGTTGCAGCAACGTAAGTACTTATCCATGGGAATATCGAGTTAAAATATTACAATGTTACCCTAGGGGTAAAAGTGACTCATTTAGTCCTGGACGGAGTTTGGCTAATAGTTCGAGGGACTAAATGAGTATTTTACCCGAGGTAAACACTGTGCTTTTCATTACGAATAATATATCAAATTCTTCCTAAACACGAGAGTGAACGAGAGATTCCATACTACCTGATCCTCTTTCAAGGTTAGGACAAAAGAGGTTTTACATTATAGTGTTTTTAAGGTTTTTGCTATTTATTTTCAATACTCAAATACGTCGGTAACTCGGTACTTACCAAAGAGGTTTTTATTAATTCGTTAATCCAACACTAGGAAATGACGCGAAGTCCGTAGATTTAAATTACAATTTTTGTAACACGGTTTGTCGAGAAAATATAATTTTCATTACTCATACTCCGAAAGTAGGTCCAAATGTACCTGAAGAGCGTGTAGAAAAAAAAACTTAAAGCCCTAGGGAAAATCGCTTTCACTGACAGCTGTCATATCAAGTTATGGCTTCACACGGCTTGTGCAATGTGCATGTAGCCAGTATTAGTATCATTACGCATTAGGAACTTCAAAAAACTAACCTCCTTGCTTTAGGTAACACCAAAGAATAACAATTATGGCTTCGCACGGCTTATGCATACTGCCAGAGTTTAGTACTAAGTAGGTTTTTTCTCAGTAATCGAATTCAAGTACATATATTTAGTTCAAGATAATAATATCTTATTTAATAAAATAAATGTAGACGAAAATGGTCAAAGCGACGTATGACAATGCCGCGCCGCCGCCCGCCCGCGCCCTGTCGAGATGTTGTTGATGTGGCTTTATGCGACCGTGTAGTCAGTGTCGTTCCTTGAGTAGCGGGATATGCTAGCATTTTCAAACTATTTTAAACGTTTTAATTAGTATTATCTGTTGTTATTTCATTATGTTTTTGTGTTAAGTTTAATCTGGTTTTACATTTATGATTGTGTATTTTGTGTAAAGAACATTTTCTAGACAAACCGTGTTACAAAACTGTAATTTTAATCTACGGACTTCGCGTCAGTTCCCAGTGTTGGATTAACTCATTAATAAAAATCTCTTCGGTACGTCGTACTTGAGTATTGAATACAACAAAAACCTAAAAGAAACACTGCTTAATGTATAACCTCTTTTGTTTCAACCTTGTAAGAGGATCAGGTAGTATGGAATCTCTAATTCACTCTCATTGTTAGGAAGAATTTTATGTATTATTCGTAATGAAAAGCACAATGTTTACCTCGGGTGAAAGACTCATTTAGTCCCTCGAACAATTAGCCAAACTCCGTCTCGGGACTCAAAGAGTGACTTTCACACCTAGGGTAACAATGTACTATTACACAAAATACGCAATCACAAATTAAAAAACCACATTAAACTTAACACAAAAAGATAATAAAATAACGATAACTAATACTAATTAAAAAGTTTACAATAGTTAAAAATGCAAGCATTTCCTGCCAGTTTTTTTTTACTCAAGGAACGACACTAACCGGACGGTCGCAAAAAGCCAGCAGCAGCAACATCAGAACAGGGTGCAGGCGTCGCTTTGACCATTATCGTCTTTATAATATTTATTTTATTAAACAAAATATCTTGAACTAAATATATCTACTTGAATTGTATTACTGAGAAAAAACCTACTAAGTAATAAACTCTGGCAGTATGCATGAGTCATGCGAAGTCATAATGGTTGTTTTTTGGTGTTACCTAAAGCAAAGAGGTTAGGTTTTTGAAGTTCCCAATGTGTAATGATACTGATACTGGCTAAGCCGTGCGAAGCCATAATTTGACATGACAGCTGTCAGTGAAAGCGATTTTCCCTAGGGTTGAAAGTTTTACTTTCAACACGCTCGTTAGGCACCTTTAGTACTTTTGGAGTATGAGAGTAATGAAAAGTATATATTTTTTTAAAGATAGATAGTTCCCAAACAGGATAATCGGAATAGATATTATTGCAGTTACAATAGAAACGCACGATAGGTACTCGTAGGAAGGTAGAGCATGTGGTAGCATTATTACCTATTGCACAAGACCCATCACGAGACGTGAGCATTCTTTTTTTATTTGTTTGCAGGACATTAACGGTTATGCTTTGTCGGTTGTGTATCGGGAGACCATATTGAGCCTATTTATAATCTAACCTAGGTATCATAACCTATACGTCGGTTACGATAAGCTTCATGCTTTCTATCAGCCTGTTGTGTCACTAAATAGTGTTAAATGGTGATGACTAAATCACGACAGACATAGTCAACAATTTCTAAAACAACCGAACACTTACTTAAGAACATTTAACGATCTTTAACTCCGAAACCACTACTATTTTAAATAGAATTTAAATATAGTCATGCAATAAAATGTTTCTCTTAAAACCACATTTCACTTAATATATGACTCGTTTCATGAGGAGGGCAACATCTGCTTCTAACCAAGCATCTCCATTGCACAAGAGAAGACATTAGTCACCAACATCTACTACTTAGCATAAACGACCACCTACCATTATTGACCTATAACTCCGAATTCACAACTATTTTGAAAAAGTGGTCATACAATAAAATGTTTCTCTTAAAACCACCTTTCATTTAATATGCGACTCGTTTCATGAGGAGGGCAACATCTGCTTCTTACCAAGCATCTGCATTGCACAAGAGAAGACATTAGTCACCAACATCTACTACTTAGCATAAACGACCACCTACCATTATTGACCTATAACTCCGAATTCACAACTATTTTGAAAAAGTGGTCATACAATAAAATGTTTCTCTTAAAACCACCTTTCATTTAATATGCGACTCGTTGCATGAGGAGGGCAACATCTGCTTCTTACCAAGCATCTGCATTGCACAAGAGAAGACATTAGTCACCAACATCTACTACTTAGCATAAACGACCACCTACCATTATTGACCTATAACTCCGAATTCACAACTATTTTGAAAAAGTGGTCATACAATAAAATGTTTCTCTTAAAACCACCTTTCATTTAATATATGACTCGTTTCATGAGGAGAACAACATCTGCTTCTAACCAAGCATCTGCATTGTACAAGGGAAGACATTAGTCACCGACATCTACTAATTAACATAAATAGCCTATAACTCTAAAAATAAAAATATTCTTAAAAGTCATCATACATCGAATTATTACTCTTGAAATAACTTATCATTTGATTATTGACTCATTGCTATACGATGGGTACATTTGATTCTATTCAGGCTTTAATACTCCATAGCGGTGTACGGAGAAAACTCTCAAGTGAAACGACCACCTACCGTTAATGACCTATAACTCCGAACCCACAACTATTTTGAAAAAATGATCATACAATAAAATGTTTCTCTTGAAACCACCTTTCATTTGATATATGACTCGTTTCATGAGGAGAGCAACATCTGGTTCTAACCAAGCGTTTGCATTGCACAAGGAATCACCTTAGTAACCTATACCTACTACTTAGCATAAACGGCTTATAACTCTAAAAATAAAAATATTTTTTAAAAGTCGTATCATTTGATATATAATTCATTGCTATACGATGGCCACATCTGATTCTATTCAGGCGTTAATATTCCCTAGCGGTGTACGGAGAAAACTCGCAAGTGAAACGACCGCCTACCTTTAATGACCTATATCTCCGATCTCACAGCTAATTTGAAAAAGTGGTCATACAATAAAATGTTCCTCTTGAAACCACCATTCTTTTGATATATGACTCGTTTCATGAGGCCTTCAGGCCCAAGCTCTATACCTTTTTTGTCATTCTCCTTTAAACAACAGAATGAGTTACTTATTCATAAAGTCATGAATTTTAGTTTGCGGGTTCTATTTATTGACCAAAAAAAGGCTTTATCCCTCAAATTACGCAGCATCATCTTTTCGGATAAGGACAAGTAATTTTTATCAGCCCAATCCAAACCAATTCAGCAGTTCGGATTACAGCGGCGTTCGGATTAGCCTGGTTACGGATTATCGAGGCTCTACTGTAGTTTCAAATCAGTCAGTAAATGACGATCTAAAAGGAGAATTATCGATCTAACTTGCGGACAAAATATCTTGTCCAAAAATCCCAAATTTTATTTAATCGAATACCTACCCGTAATATGATTTTATAATTAAAAATTGTATAGTTTGTACATGCCAAAAATTGCATTAGTAAAAAAATATGGGATAGTCTGGGATAGGTAAAACTTTTCAATTTTCTCAAAATTTTACAGATTTTTTTTTCTAAAAATAATCGATGATGTTGCTTTGGTACAACTAAAAGATGTCACATGAAACATGTTTTTTAAGGAAACATCATTTTGTAGAGGTAATTTACCTATTGTGTAATTCATAGGTTGGTTATTTAACATTTAAAATTCTACTGACAAGTCAAAATAATTAAACGCAAAGATGGTTACGTTATTAATTTAGCATAATCCCACGATATTTTGAATGTGAAAGTTTGTGTGTATGTTTGTTACTAAGCAAAAACTACTGAACCGATTGCGATGATTTAAGGAGACCAGCTGGAATAGCTCCTTTTCTTTTCTTTCTTTTATTTCCTTTTTTTTTTCTTTTCTTTTCTTTTACACGGAAACAGAACTTGCGCTGGTAAACCGCTGGGTGCAGTTAGTTGCGGATACACGGGGATATCGGCACATCATTCTAAGTATACTTAGTATGTACAGTCGGAATACCAATTAGCTGAACCCCACGTGAATCAGAGCTCACTCGTACACACACACACGCGCGCACAGAATATAATACCTATAAAAAACAGAATATAAAAAAATAACAAAATAGGTAAAATTACTACATTTTTACACATGTGCGAGTGAGCTCTGGGTCACGCGGGGTTCAGCTAATTGGTATTCCAACTGTACCTACCTATTTACCTACCTTAAAATTAACAATCCGTACTTACATTTAAACTATGGAAAATAACTTTTCTTCTAATTCTTCTTGTTCCCAGAACCTATTGCGACTTGCATGTTAAACGTTGACGCATTACGAATATATTACAAAGTGAAACTACCTCCAAACTCTTTCTATGGCAATAATTAACCGTAAAATAGGGACAAATACGTTTGACCCGAATCCAGAATTGTGAACACAACTGTGACAACACAGTACCTGTACAGAATATTAAGTCTAATGAGCCCTCGTAGACTATATACGATATACAGACTATCGGCAGATAAAGCTCGCCTTTCGAAAAGGACAACAAAAACAAAACCGTAAGTTAGGCGAGTTTTCCCGGCCGATAGCAGTTTTTAGTCTGCGATGGTTTCATGTCCAATGCTCTACTTTACTCACTGTTTGTATGAACGTTTTTATTTTGCCTTTGGAATGCGGAAATTACTAACATTAAACGTATCTTGGATAATTATGTGAAGATGGTTCATTGCCTTTAAAAATCGACGAAGCATGTGGAAAGAAAACATAAGTAGTGAACTATCTAATGTTTCGCCAACATTATAGATATTCGATTTTAAAAACACGATGAGGCAGGTGCAAGAGAATATTAATTTAAAGAGTAGAATGCTATTATGCAATTTTAATTGCAAACCATTTAATTGCAAAGTCAACGTTTAAATGTCATCCATCCATCAAGGTTTACGAGCATGAGAATTTAATTATGATTGATTTTTTTATGGTAAGTATGATGAGCTATAAATATTATGTTTGTGTTCAAATGTTATGATCGGTGAGTGGACTACTGTTTAGTTATTTGAAGTTATTTATTTGTTTTGTCCAGCATTCACCATTAGACTCTCTAAATACCATCACAATAGTCTTTCATAAACTATCTAAAATCTTTTCAAGTGTAGGTATAGGTACTTATAAAAGGAAAACGTGACTGATTGACTGACCTATTACAGAATCATGACTCAAACCAATAAACGAATCAGACTATTTGTATGACGTAGGCAGTTAGGCACCCGTCAAGAAAGAATTTTGGAAAAAATCCCTCATCATCATCCGAGCGATGTTCCCGGTGGCATCCCTCTCGAGAGCCCGGGGTCCGCTTAAAATGAACGGAATTTTTAATCCCTACGCTAAAGAAAGTTGCCTTTATAAAAGCTAGTTCGAAGCATAAAATAAGTAACTAAATAGAAGTTGTAATCAGTATTGTATATGTAAAGCAGGTGGCTATGTAGATGAGTGACACGAGTCTCACCATCTGTCGCTTTCTTCCATGCCAGCGGATTCCGTAATCAAGTGTCGATTACTACGGCAGATGGTGAATAAGGCTTCATCGATTGATTGGTGATATAGGTACAGTCACATTACCAATTAGCTGAACCCCATACGTGACCAAGAGCTCACTCGCAAATCTGTAAGGTTGTAAAGTAATGTTATCTGATTCTGTTTTTTTTAAACAATATACTAACAATATAAAAAAATTACAAAATAGGTAAATACTATATTTTTTATAGATATGCGAATGAGCTCTGGGTCACGTGGGGTTCAGCTAAGTAGTAATGTGACTGTACATAAGCTATCGTTTTCATATGGAAGGTATCGATTTAAGTAACTAATTTTGAAATGTAAAAATGTTCCTATGACTTAAGTCTGCGACCTGAAAGATAAGCAAGGATTCGGCCAATTCGGCATGGTCCCTTGAGAAGTCAATCGTGTACCTCGTTAGGTAGGTAATTCGAATTTTTCTTACTTATAGGTAGTAACTTACTTACGAGTATTAACTTATAAGGTGCATTGTTATGGACTTGGCTTTTGTATTATGTAATAGATAGATCGACGATTTCGTAATTGCACAAATAAGATTTCCTGTTTTTGTGATCTGTGGCTGTGACGTAGGTTCAAATGATTACCTGAAACAAAAAAAACATATTTATTAGGTAAGATACGAGTACTTAGGCACTTGTAGGAAATATCAAACTATAGATTCTGCCCACGATAGAACATTCAGAGGTCCCGTAGACTACATATTCTCTGTCAGACTATAGTTTGGTAAGATCGGTATGAATTTGGCCATATTATGGTTGGCCAATTTTATCATAATCCATATATGCAATTGGTCATTTTTATGGCTGGTCAATTTTATTATGTTTCATTTAATGGTTGATCATTTTTAGAGTTGGACAATTGTATTATTGGACATTGCCTTTGGACATTTAAGTCGTACGAAGGGGAAAAACAAGTGTCGGCGATTCAACGATTGCGTTAGACGTCGAGCAACAGAAAGTCGGTAGTCTCTAAGAGCAGTTGGCTTTTACTTAAAGTCAAAACGTGAAGCAGTAAATCAAGTAAAGTTTAAGATCTTGAATTATGACACTTGCATTTATCAGCTTGCTTACTTGCGAGTCGGAAATTGAGCACTTTCTTCGCCATGTTGGGATATTAGTCCATTGCTGCATTTTATGAAGCAGGGATGTCAAGTCAATGTATGCGTAAATGACATCATATATGAAGTCCGATCCGTTTTTAATATTTGTTGTTAAAAATGAAAAGACAATAATATGTTATATTACTGTTTTAAAAACCTATTACCTGTGACAAGCAATAAATAAATTTTAATTGAAATTGAAAATCTACGTCAGAACGGAAACTGTAATTTTCAACAGACACATAAAATAAGCAATAGAATATATCCACAGTGCTACGCTATGGTAATAAACATAGTTATTTGTCAGTGAAAGTGATATACAAATTTGGTGAAATATTATTTAAATAAGTATAATTGCTTGATATTCGCCGTCTATATTTTAATGGTCCAATTATTTTGGACGCGAGACTTAATTATGTTTCCGTTTTTGGGAATTTCTCTCTTATTATTATTAACAATCAATAAGAACATTGTTGTTAGATATAGGTACCTATTAGTAAAAGTTAAATATAATCTCTTGTATTACTAACCGACTTCAAAAAAGGAGGAGGTTCTCAATTCGTCTGTATGTTTTCGTTAAATAAAATTTTCAAGCAATTTTCATGGGATTCTTGTTTTCTCTGGAAAACTGATTTCTGAGCATTTTTTTAGCACAATGTGAAGTGTAAATCACTACATAGTATAAAATAAAGTCACTTTTCGCCGTCCCTATGTCTCTATGTATGCTTAGATCTTTAAACCTACGCAACGGATTTTGATGCGGTTTTTTTAATAGATAGAGTGATTCAAGAGGAAGTTTTATATGTATAATACATGAATATTATAGCCGTGCGAAGCCAGAGCGGGTCGCTAGTTGTCAATAAAAATAAAATCCATTATTTTACAGAGTTTTTAAAGACTTGGTCAAAATTCCGTTCGGTCACCGTTGAATCGTTCCTTATTTTAAATTATCGATTTTATTATATCAAAAAACACTGCACAGAACCAAAAGAAACTACCAATTTATAAAAGTTCTGACCGCTTCCCAAATACTTAAACCTACCATTCATTGCTGCAAAACTGACAAAAAAACGAGTATTGAAAATACCGGGAATATATTATATTAAAAATATTTATACTTATAAGATCCCATACCTACCTCAAGAGGAAAATAACCCTTTCCTTGCAGGTAAAAAGGGACTCCGGGATCACTCGATTGCATATACCCATATACCATATTTAGAGTATTGAGACCTACTCCAAAACGTGTAAAGTTCCATATTGACAGTTTCACGACAGAAAGTCGACAAAATATGGCGGCAATTCCAGACCCGTAACGTCCTAAATATTCCTTGTAATAGACCTTATGAAGAAACTCCCTTAAGTTAAACAATTGCATAATAACAGTTATAAAATCATTGGGTTACGTTTCTAGCGTCGGATTACACCGGCTCCCCTAAACAATAGACAGTTGAGTTCACTTTCGTTGTGCGCCCGCGCACCTTGTTAACATTTCCGAATATCGAACGCGAATCGTGACCAGAGTCTTAAGTTCCCTTTTCTCCGTCACGAATATTAGAACAACTTTTAACTTTAGTTATAAAATATTATCTGTCTTATGTGATTGTACCAGCGTTCTCCGACAGTCGTTTCGCCTCTGGACTGATCGCCGATAGGACATTTCATTTCTGAGAGATTCGCCGGCAGAACCATTCGCCGTACGACGTTTCGCCGACAGCATTATTCGTATGTGGCTGTTCGACGACATGACTTGTCAACTATGGACTATTTAGCGATAGATCGTTTTGTGTACGATTTTTTATTTAACTACGTAAAGTAATGAGAAGTCTAATTAACAAAGTAAATAGGGTATGTTTTCACACACCTGCTAATAATGAAGTTTAGGTAAGTAGGTAAAAAAAAGTTAGAATAAGATTTTATAAAACACAAAAATATATTTACCTTACTAAACACATAACTGAGCTTTTAATTAAACCCAAAATAAAATTGTCTCAGCTATTTAACGAGGTGACCAATATGCGCCATTGTAAAAAAGTAAAGTAGATCATTTTAAGTACCCGAATCTTTGCCAATAATTACACCCTATTTACAAGCTCCTACCTACTGTAAATATCATTGAACGCAGGTATTTTGACATACCCAATTCCATATCTACCTACTATTTTTTTAGATGCCGCGTAACCGCTAAATCAAAATGAAATCCGTTTTTTTTAATATGTAAGTCTTCATTTGACACCTTTGAACAGTGTTATAAAAAGTTTTGTAGAATTTGTTTATATTTTAGATCTTGTACTATAATGTACAGCCACATTACCAATTAGCTGAACCCCACGTTACCTAGAGCTCACTCGCAAATCTGTATAAGGGGTATTACACTACACTAATTCAGGGTCCCTAATCCTTAATTAAGAGAGGTGTAATAAGAGTTAGGTAGTAAGGGTCCCTAATTAGTGCGTCAGAGTGGACCCGGTCCGCCTTACTCCCTAACCGCGCTTACTACCGTGCAGTGAAATAATATTTAGGGCCCTTAGCCGCTCATTCGAAACGCTTTTTTTGCTTTTGTTAATACAGGTGGCATGGTGTCAAGCCGCTCCTAAATTCGCTGTCCGACTGAGTCTCTTTTTAGTGTAGTGTAATAATCGAGGTAAATAATAAGGTCCCTAACCACCCTAAATTCAGGGACCCTGAATCAGTGTGGTGTAATACCCCCTTAAGGTTGTAAAGTAATGTTACCTGATTCTGTTTTTTTTATACAATACTAAACAATATAATATATAATAAAAAAAATAACAAAATAGGTAAATACTATATTTTTTACAGAAATGCGTATAAGCTCTGGGTCACGTGTGGTTTAGATAATTGGTAATGTGACTGTACTAGTAGGTAGGTAGGTCCTCCCTAATCCTCCTCATGTGCCTAATCTACCTAAGTTAGTTAATTTAATGACATTGAATAGTTAGGTTACAAAGTTAAGAAATATTAACCCAACTATTCAATTACATTACATTTTGAGGATGTCATGTCATCCTGGTGAACCTATCTTATACCTTATGAAACTGACAAATTAACGAAACTAGCGACAAAAGATCTGTTAAGTAATACGCAGACTCTTGATAATTAAAGAAGTTACTAGGCCGTGTGTAACGCCCCCATTAAACGATTTTATATTAATTATTAGTTAAATGTATTAAAATATGACTCACAAAAGGAATAGACATAAAGATAGTACCTACCTAATACAACAGGAGTGCTTCGTCGGTCCGCCCGCGAGGCGACCGCCCGGATCGGGCGGACCGCAGTATTGCAAAAAAAATATTATTTTCGTTCCGCGTTCCGCCCGAATTTATTTGATACCTATTTTTCTATAAAAGTACAGTCGGCAACAAAATAATTTGATGAAATAAAAGTAAAAAATGGTTTATAAATTGTATACTTAATACAATAATCTGAAGCTAAGTAAGTACATTAGTACACACGTTATTCAACTGTATGAATAGATAAACTAAATAAGTGACTTATCGTATAGATATTAATTACCTTCTACATTTCATTTTACATTTCAACCATATTAGTGGTTCTGTGTGCTGGTTATAGCAATTTCAATTACTAATAAAAAAACCGGTCAAGTGCGAGTCCTACTCGCGCGCCGAGGCTTCCGTAATTTAGTTTTAACTCACTTTCTCTACCCTTGCAGTGGTACGGTTGTTACCAATTTATTGGTTTAACTATGTAAACGTATGGGGACGCTCTTTAATTTTCAACTTTTTTATTTTTTGGAATTTTTCCTGTATGTGTGCTATAGGTCTTGGGTCTAAAACCTATATGGTAGTTCTCGTTGACCTAGAATCACGAAATTTGGCTAAAAGCAAGGTCTTACAGCACACATAAAGGAAAATTCCAATAGGGTACTTCCAGTTGACCTGAAATTGTCAATTTTGGTTAAAAGCTAGGTCTTACAGCACAAGTATAGGGAAAAATCCGAAATATAAAAAAGTTGAATATTAAGGTAAATTTTGGTACTTACAAGTTTTTGCAAAAATGAAAATTTATTTGCCCATATCTTTTTATCATGTTGACTCAGGACTTTTGATTTTTATACACCTAATAGAGACTATAAATCCCAGTATCTAGTATGAATTTCAATTTGCTAGGTCCACTCGTTCCTGAGAAAATGGGTGATGACATACGGACAGACAGATAGACAGACAAGAAAGTGATCTTATTAGGGTTCCCTTTTTTACCTTTTGAGGTACGGAACCCTAAAAATGATGTTTCCTGTACCAATTAATCTACAAAATAGTCACTAAATTTAGTGACTTCCAGATTGATTTGACTTTGACTTTTTTTTTATTATAATAATATACATTATACAACCACCCATCACTGACTGAGGTTTGTGGCAAATGAGCCAAATCTGCACATTTTTAGGATTCCGTACCTCAAAAGGTAAAAAGGAACCCTTAAAAGATCACTTTCTTGCTCGTCTGTCTGTCTGAATGTGTTACCACCGATTTTCTCAGGAATGGGTGGACCTAGCAAGTTGAAGATACCAGATACTGATACTGAGGTCTATATAGTCCCTATTAGGTGTATAAAAATCGAGGTCTTGAGTAAACATGATTAATAGATATGGGCAAATTTACATTTTCGCAAAAACTTGTAAGTACCTACCTACCATAATTTTCAACTTTTTTATATTTCGGAATTATCCCTTTACTTCTACTGTAAAACCTTGGTTTAAACCAAAATTGACATTTCCAGGTTAACCGGAAGGTTTTGGGTCGCAAACCTATATTTTATGGTAGTTCCCGTTGACCTAGGATCACGAAGTTTGGCAAAAGCAAACTCGTACAGCACAAATAAAGGAAAAATAAAAAAAAGTTGAAAATTAAAGGGTGTCCCCATACATTTATAGTTGGATCAATTTAACTTGAACCTTACATTGTATAGGCGCCCAAACGAAATATGGGTTAAGATAATTGGTAACTACCATACCACTGCAAGGGTAGAAAAAGAGAGTTGAAAGTAATGTATGGAACTCGGCGAGCGAGTACGAATCGCACTTGACTGGTTTTTTATGTACTTTTTCACAAGTTTAGACTTTTTTCTCCTCAAACATCTTAGACTGTGAAACAGGCAACCCTATTTTTTGGTGTAGGAAATACATCTTCCACAGCTTAATAGGTACTACATTATTATGGGTTTTTGTACTCCATAATCGACATGCAGCGTAAATAACTTATAAAAAGGCTTTACGTAAAATTTAAAAGGGTTATCACAAAGGATTACCATGTCCTTTTTAATTGAGCAAAGATCCAGCGGTTTTTTAATTCATAACTCCAGTCTGTAGTTTTTATTAATTGTAATAAACCGATTTTGTTGCTAACTGTACTAAATCTAAGTAAGTTATTAAAATAAGTAGGTATAAATTACAATCGGGCGGTCTGCCCCATGGATTTATTACTGTATGCGGTCCGCCCGATCGGGCGGTCGCCTCGCGGGCGGACCGACGAAGCACTCATACAACAGACAAGCAAAGAAATGTTTCTAATATGGCTTACTAAAAAAAAAAAAAAGTTCCATTATGCCTCGCTTCGATGCCTACATGGCAGCACTATCGTACCTAATTAAAAAAACAGAAAGATGTCTATAATCAGTAAAAAAACAAAGTTTGTAAAGATGAGTCTCTATAAGTTTACTCAACAATCCTCGCTTTCCCTGACCGCGTAAAATAAAGAAAAACTAGAAACACAAGAAAGTTAATTATGTGGGTTCCTTTTTTACCTTTTGAGGTAGATACGGAACCCTAATAGGAATTCTTTTGATCAAAGACTATGATCCCAGCGCCATCAATCGAATTTAGAAAAAAATAAAATCTAGTAAATTCCATTTAGATTCCTTGTTGATTTTTGAAGCTGGATGAGTACTTTGTTAGCCGATTGATATAAAAAAAGTTAGGTATTACTTTTTGCCTATTAAAACAGTCGATTGAAAAGTATGGAATTTACGTTTCTCCTCAATTAAACCTAACATTAAAGCGATAAATACATTCACGTGTTCTATGTTACAAGATTAAATGCGTCGTGTAAAATAATCATAATTACTTACATAACTCACTAGCAGCGCTTCGCTGATTCACCCGCGTAACTCCCGATCCAGTGGGAATATCGGGATAAAAAGTAGCATATAGCACTCAGTAGTAGTTTCGGCGCATATTCAATTCAAACAAACAATCAAATATTTCGTTTTTATAATACTTACTAGCAAATCGTCCCGGCTTCGCACGGCTATATTATGCATGTATTATACATATAAACCTTCCTCTTGAATCACTCTATCTATTAAAAAAACCCGCATCAAAATCCGTTGCGTAGTTTTAAAGATTTAAGCATTCAAAGGGAAATAGGGACAGAAAAAGCGACTTTATTTTATACTATGTAGTGATGATGATTAATTATTTAGAGATTAACTTTTACAACACTCGTTTGAAATCAACATTGTTGTTGTTTTCACTTACATTTTGCCTGGTTTAAAACCTAAGCACTAATTTGATTTCTTACTTTTAGTTATTGGTTCGTTTTTAGCTTGAGGTATACCTCTTTCATCAGAAAAAAATAATATGAAAATCTTAATGAGTAAGAAAATCATTTATATTTGTTATATTGTGTTCAAAAATTTCTTAATTAATTATTACTTTGACAGACAGTTATTAAGCCAAATAAGTATATTTATACATGCCATCAGCAACCTTATTGCCCTTGCTGTGCTGCGTCTGGGATATAGCATTATTATTATTTGCCATTTATTACATTACTAGCGACCCGCTCCGGCTTCGCACGGCTATATTATGCATGTATTCATATGAACCTTCCTCTTGAATCACTCTATCTATTTATAAAAACCGCATCAAAATCCGTTGCGTAGTTTTAAAGATCTAAGCGTACAAAGGGAAATAGGGACGGCGAAAAGTGACTTTATTATATACTATGTAGTGATAGTGATACCTACCTTTTTGAGAGATACTGTTGATACGAGAAACTTTTTTTTTTTTAATTAAAAACCGACATTGAAAAGGGAAAAAGCTATGCTATAATTTACCAGCTGTGTTCCAGATTTAGTAAGAATATCGGGATAAAAAATTGTCTGTGACTCCCATTTAATCAATGTATCCTCATTACAAGTTTCAATAAAATCGCACCAGTAGTTTCAGAGCTGTTGCAAACAAATGTAAATGTTTATTTTTAATGAACCATCAATCTGCATCATATATTTGGTTAAGGGAAGGCTCTACGGGTAAAAAAAAACTAAACAATTTGTGTACTTTAGAGGTGCAATTCTATTCATCACTCCAAAGATCCTCGTCAGATTCTCACGCAATTTGTATGGGACCATCAAATTCGGTTTATAAAACAAAGAACTTTGCTCGAACACCCATTCAAATCGCATTCAGAACTTTTTTTTCAATTCAGTTAAAAAGACTACGCTGTTGATGGACTAGCTAGACTATTTCTAATGACAGACCGAACAGTCTTACGAAACGGTTCTAATAGAATGAAGAAAGTGCGATGGAGTGAACCACGTTCCACAATTTTAACTTTAAGTTTTAGAAATATCATAGAAATATTTCAATAAGATAAAAACAATATAATATTTCTTTCAGTATTTATAATTAGTGTCCCGTTTCTACTGGCGATGGGCTTTGAGCATAATGGCCCTGTATGCGCGACTGATGGTAAAACTTATAGAACTTTTTGAGACTTCATGGTTGCCGAACTAACTAACCCAAAGCTGGATGTTTTATACGATGCGATGCGATGACTTACATAAGGCTAGTTATTTTTTTGGCGAACAACATCAAAGAAAATGATAGAAAAAGGAAAAAAGACTACGAATTACAGTTATAGATTTATAATTAATAACAGTTAATAAGTAAATAATAGAGTTTTTATGATACCTACTGATTATTGTCACACCTACGATATAGTACAAAGCGCCATCTAGCCCCAAACTATGGCAACTAGGTCTAAATACAAACTTATATCTCGCCCCGTGCATGATTTACTTTTTACAATTTTGGGATTTGTTCACATACTTATCTAGTTTTAGTAACGGAGATTACTCAATAAAAACATAATTATCTACATCTATACTCATATATATATATATATAATATATAAATAACATTTTTTGGAAAATTTTGAGGTTAAGTTTACCTGAAAATCAGCTGTTCCTTACACGGAGAGGTCATTAACCTTAAAAATTTACTTATTTTTTAAGTTTTAACTACTGTTCTTAGTCTGAAGGACCTTTGTTTTAAAAAATCAGCTGTTTTTCGAATTTACATAACTTCAAAATTTTCAATTTTTTTTCGAATGTCCTAAAGTTTAGATTTCGATTAAGATGAAACTTGGTGTAAGGACACATTGACTCATTGGTAGAGTTATAGGTTTTTAACTTTTTATCCCGATATTTCCACGGGAGTTACGCGGGTAAAACCGATGATTCAAAATAAATACCTAGACCAGCCTGCCTAGCATGAAGACCAAAACACGATACGATAAAGCTATATCACGCGATATAACTACATCAACTCTCAAAATATGATACATAAAGCCGCCATGTTGAATTTTTATTATAAATTGCGATAAAAATTATGATAAAAATTCAACATGGCGGCTTTATCTATCATATTTTGAGAGTTGATGTAGTTATATCGCTTTATCGTATCGTGTTTTGGCCTTCATGCTAGGCTAGCAGGAAATATTTTAAATCTTACAAATATGTATCGTCTATTATCTTATCTTATTGTAGCAGAGCTATAATCGAAACTTGACCTTATGTGTAGCAGGATGGTGTTCGTTCGCACACCGCGGATATGTATGGAAATATGTTCAAGGATGTTTAGCAAATTATTTATTAACCACTAAATGTTTTAAATATGGAAAGACATAAAAGTATAATTAAGTACGTTTAGTAGTACATGAGTAACTTACCTAAAGCACTCGGCAAGTTGGCAGTAACTATAATTACTTACTTACTTATCAAACGTATTTGTACGAAGAACGCTGCAATAAAATTTAACAATAAATCGTATATGGTAAAAAGTATCGGATTTTTGAAGTGAAAACTTCTTTAGCGGCGTTGAGCAATTTTTCTGTAATGGGTATAAAATCTTAAACTCGCGTCAGGACACGTGACCTGATCGAAAAAGCGTAAGACGGATGGAGAGTAGACAGCTATCCCCTCTCTACGGCGCGGCGAAAATGTATGCCTGGGCCTACTGTTTTTAATTTGGCTGTGAGTGTATTAAGACGTACATATGGTATTTTTTAACGGACGACTATTGACGGACGACAAATGTCGGACGACAAATGTCGGACGACAAATGTCGGACGACAAATGTCGGACGACTATTTGTCGGACGACTATTGACGGACGACAAATGTCGGACGACTATTGACGGACGACAAATGTCGGACGACTATTTGTCGGACGACTATTGACGGACAACAAATGTCGGACGACAAATGTCGGACGACAATTTGTTGGACGACAAATGTCGGACGACTATTTGTTGGACGACAAATGTCGGACGACTATTTGTCGTCCGACTATTTTTTTTTTTTCATCTAAAACTCTTTTTGCGTATGTTCTCGCGACATATGAGATTTTACACAGATATACAGTTTTCACTTCTGCCTGCACTCCCGGAGTGCGCTGTTTTTTTTTTTTTTGTTTCAACTTCTAATGAAATAGATAGTGTTGTCTACATAATATAAGATTTTTATTCAATTTTTCCAGGATTCATAATATATGCTGTTATAGAACTGAATTCTGATTCAATAGACAAAGTTTGTAAAGATGAGGCTGTATAAGTTTACTCAGCAATCTTCGCTTTCCCTCACCGAGTAAAATGAATGAAAAAAAGGCATTCTTTTGATCAAAGACTATGATCCCAGCGCTATCAATCGAATTTTTCGGAACAAGTATACAAAAATTGCAAATCTAGTAGGTAAATAAGCCCATTTAGATTCCTTAATCCTTACTGATTTTCAAGCTAGGTAATAGTTATACCCAATTTTTAAATTAAAAGTTAAGTAAGTATTTGTTTTTGCCTTCAAATTGTAATCAACAGGCGATTGAGAAGTATGGAATCTACGTTTCTCCTGAATTAAACCTAATATTTAAGCGATAAATACGTTAATACATCTAAGTGTTTCATTATTACAAAATTTAAGTAAAATTATCATTACTACTTATATAACTAGCAGTGCTCCGCGGTTCCATCCGCGTAACTCCTGATCCCGTGGGAATATTAGGATAAAAAGTAGCCTATACCTATACTACCAATTAATCAATGTATCCTCATAGGGACCAAGATTCATCACAATCGATCCGGTCGTTTCGGAGCCTATTAAAATCAAACAAACAATCTTTCCTCTTTATAATATTAGCACGTGAGTATATTAGTATGAAATTACCTATAGATTAACTTTTACAACACTTGTTTAATATCAATTTTATTGCCTGGTTTAAAACCTAAGCACCTTTGTTCTTAGTGTCATTTGATTTATTGATTTGATAAGCGTTGTGCCTTTTTCATCAGAACAGTAATATGAAAATCTTAATCTTAATGGGTAAGCAAAATATTTAATTTTTTTATAATTTGTTTTCAAAATGTTCTTGATAATGATTGATTTCACAGACAGTTGTTAATTTAATATAAATAATTAGACAGACAGTTATTAAGCTAAATGAATATCTACAATTAGATGATTTATGCAGCTCGTGAGCGTCGTTGTTGCTGTGCTGTGTCTGGGATATGACATTATTTTTATTCAGAGTTGGGCAAATGGTAATCAAACTACTGATTACTAACTACGATTACTTTCAGTAGTTAGTAATCAAAATGTTTAACTACCTAAAATAATCGTAAAAAGTAGTTAAACATTTTGATTACTAACTAATAATTGTAGTTGCAATAACGATTACATGATTACGTCTTTTTTAACTACATTTTAACAAAGTCGGACTAGCACACGAAGGGTTCCGTACCTGTTTGTCTGTCCTGCCTGTACTGTCTGTCCTGTGTCCTCGAGACTTGGGACCTGGGACTTGAGAGACCTGCGAGACTTGCGAGCCTCGCGAGCCTTGCGAGACTTGCGAGCCTTCCGAGACTTCCAAGACTTCCGAGACTTACGAGACTTCCGAGACTTTCGAGCCTTCCGAGACTTGCAAGCCTTGCGAGACTTGCGAGACTTGCGAGACTTGCGAGACTTCCGAGACTTCCGAGACTTGCGAGACTTGCGAGACTTGCGAGACTTGCGAGACTAGCGAAACTTGCGAGACTTTCGAGCCTTCCCAGACTTGCGAGACTTGCAAGACTTGCTAGTCTTGCGAGACTTGCGAGACTTGCGAGACTTGCGAGACTAGCGAGACTAGCGAGACTAGCGAGACTTGCGAGACTTGCGAGACTTTCGAGCCTTCCCAGACTTGCGAGACTTGCGAGACTTGCGAGACTTGCGAGACTTGCGAGACTTGCGAGACTTGCGAGACTTGCGAGACTTGCGAGACTTGCGAGACTTGCGAGACTTGCGAGACTTGCGAGACTTGCAAGACTTGCTAGTGTTGCTAGTCTTGCGAGACTTGCAAGACTTGCTAGTGTTGCTAGTCTTGCGAGACTTGCGAGACTTTCTAGCCTTCCGAGACTTGCAAGCCTTGCGAAACTTCCGAGACTTGCGAGACTTCCGAGACTTGCGAGACTTGCGAGACTTGCGAGACTTGCGAGACTTGCAAGCCTTGCGAGACTTGCAAGCCTTGCGAGACTTGCAAGCCTTGCGAGACTTCCGAGACTTGCAAGCATTCCGAGACTTGCGAGACTTGCGTTATTGCGAGATTGTATTATATCCACGTCCATAGTGTGGGTAGTCTTGTGTTGAGAAGTCCGTCGTATATTTATTACAGTAAACGTGAGCAAATGTGTCAAGCAGTTAGTGAATTGAGGGAGGCGTCGAAAAACTCGAACTATTAATTTAGTCCCGGAAAACGATTGTCGTCCTTGCAAGACTTTAGGCTCAACTCACACTGGTGCAGAGTCGAAGCGACGCGACGCTACACGTCATGTTTTTCCGCCTAAAGCATATTCATATCTATTGTTCTATAATTAAGTACAGATTTGTGTACAGATATATGGAAACGCGCGTCGACGCACGTTGTTGCGCGCATTCGCGCTTCGACGCTCGGGTAGAGTCGAGTGGATTCGCGGGTCGTGTCGCTTCGACTCTGCGCCAGTGTGAGTTGAGCCTAAGGTTGTTCGGAGCTGTCAAAATTGATACTTACTCATTAGGGTTGGCATGGCACAGGTGGATTATATTAAATAAAAAAATTGTAATTAGTGTATTTACTTATAGGCGTTTATTTTGACGCGGTGACAATGTAATCTGAATTTTGATGAATAATAAATAAATGAATTTATTTATTTATTTAATGGAACACAAAACAGAATACAGTCATATCAAGGACATAAGATAAATATAACAAATAATTGAAATGAATGATGAACGAGTGCGTGAGTGCCCCAACCTAAGCAGCTAGGCTTGTGCTACGGTGACCAGACCACGGAGAATTTGATCTGTACCTACCTTATATACCTACTGTTATTGAATCATTAGAACAGTATTATGTCTGATATTTACCTAAGTAAATACCTAAGTATTCAATTAAGGAATTTGGCTAAAAATTAATTAGGTCAAAAAAACATTACATAATAAAAAGATCACTAAACGAATTGAATAATATATGACATGAACGTTATAATAAACGTTGTTAGAGCAAATGAAGGTTATATGAAGTGTAACATTAGATCACATGAAATTATGTTATTTGTTTTTATATTTAGTTAAAATTATATTAAGTGAATGTTATATCCCGTGATATTATACTATCCGTTATTATGCCATATATTACACACCCCACTCATTAAGGGTATATAATTATAACTATTCTAACCGTCGCGTCAAGTCACTATAACACAAGCCTAGTTGCTTAGACTGGAGCACTCGCTCACTCACTCAATCGTTTCCACCCTTCCTTCGAAAGAATGGAAATAATATGTCTTCTATTCGACACTCGTCACCATATCACAAGCCTAGGTCACACTCACTCCCTCCCTTCTTAAGATCAAATTAGTAACACTATATTATTAATTATTAAACAATATAAAACAAACACGAGACGTGTGACGATTACCGCTCGCATGCGAGTGTGACAGCCCTGAACTGGCTGAGCCAGTATAAACCGGTTTCTTTGCAAGTTCATCAGGGACGACAAACGTATTTACCCGCTTTGCGGGCCAATGTGCTTATTCCGCAAAGCCTTTGTCGTCCCTGCAAATGCAAACTCATCAGGGACGACAAACGCATTTACCCGCTTTGCGGGCCAATGTGCTTGCTCCGCACAGCGGTTGTCGTCCCTGCAAATGCAAGTTCATCAGGGACGACATACTTAGGTACACATTTACTCGCTTTGCGATTCAGATTTTTTCTTTTGTGATTTGCGATTCTGGTGGAATGATGGATATCTTGATACTATAATAATAACTAAGAGAAACGATTTGATTGTTTGTTTGTTTGCATTGATTATGCTCCGAAACTACTGAACCAATTTAGACGAAACTTGGTATGAGGATATACTTATTGATGCATTGGGAGTGACATTATAGGCTACCTTTTATATAAAGTGCAGACCCACCGTAGAGTTTTCAAAAACAATGACAAAGTTTTAGTAGGTACAGTCGGCAACAAAAGTGCAGACCCACCGTAGAGTTCTTAAAAACAAGGACAAAGTTTTAGTAGGTACAGTCGGCAACAAAAGTGCAGACCCACCGTAGAGTTCTTAAAAACAAGGACAAAGTTTTAGTAGGTACAGTCGGCACCAAAAGTGCAGACCCACCGTAGAGTTCTAAAAAACAAGGACAAAGTTTTAGTAGGTACAGTCGGCAACAAAAGTGCAGACCCACCGTAGAGTTCTAAAAAACAAGGACAAAGTTTTAGTAGGTACAGTCGGCAACAAAAGTGCAGACCCACCGTAGAGTTCTAAAAAAACAAGGACAAAGTTTTAGTAGGTACAGTCGGCAACAAAAGTGCAGACCCACCGTAGAGTTCTAAAAAAACAAGGACAAAGTTTTAGTAAGTACAGTGGGCACCAAAAGTGCAGACCCACCGTAGAGTTCTAAAAAACAAGGACAAAGTTTTAGTAGGTACAGTCGGCAACAAAAGTGCAGACCCACCGTAGAGTTCTAAAAAAAACAAGGCCAAAGTTTTAGTAAGTACAGTGGGCACCAAAAGTGCAGACCCACCGTAGAGTTCTAAAAAACAAGGACAAAGTTTTAGTAGGTACAGTCGGCAACAAATGTTGAGGCCCACCGTAGAGTTTTAAGAAACAAGAATCATCGCCTTCGCCACATCTCACACACTACTACGTCGGATATTCCCACGGGATCGGGAGTAACGGGATCGGGTGAAACCGTGGAGCGTAGCAGCGCTCCGCGGTTTCACCCGATTCCGTATATACCTATAATACATAGAAACAACCAGACCATAGACAAATATCTAAGCATAAATATATGTCTGATGCGGGAATCGAACCCGCAACCTTGTATTTAGCAGTCGTCGGTCCCGTCGCAATTCGCAATAAGGAACTTCCTTCCAAAAGTAATCTGTAGTTATAACTACTTGATTACAGTAATCACATTAACAACTACTTCATGTAGTTCGATTACTGTAGTTAATTTACATATTGTGATTACTGTAGTTATGCTTACATGTAATCATAACTACATGTAGTTAACTACTTTTAATCGTAGTTAGTAATCATGATTACAAATTGTAGTTAACTGCGCCCAACTCTGTTTTTATTTGACATTTATTACTTACCTTATTGACTGAAACACTTTTTTTTAAATATGTTATTATAAACCGACTTAAAAAAAGGAAAAATAACTGCACTTTACTAGCTGTGTTCTACCGTTTCACCCGCGTGAGCCTCGATTTAGTAGGAATATCAGGATAAAAAGTGGCCTGTGCGTCCCATGGAATCAATGTATCCTCATTCCAAATTTCAATAAAATCGCACCAGTAGTTTCAGAGCTGTTGCAAACAAATGTAAATGTTCATTTTGACGTGACAACGTTTTATAAATTGGTTTGCCGGGTGACACTTCAAGAAACTGCGTTACGCTCCGCTGACGTTATGCGCTCACAATGAGAGCGAGTGAGAGGCACGCGTCCCTTCCACTCGGGCATGGTTAGCCCGCCTAAGAGCGAGAGAGACAGACATAAAAAGTGAAAGGCACGCGTCCCTTCCACTCGAGCACAGTTGTTGTCACGTAAAACTTTCGCCCGTATACCGACTTTACAGGCAACCAGTTTTTTAATGAATTATCAATCTGGCACCTTACTGGTAAAAAAAATAAAACTAAACAATTTGTGTACTCTCGAGGTGCAATTCTATTCATCACTCCAAAGATCCTCGTCAGGTTCTCACCGAATTTGTATGGGACCATCAAATTTGGTTTATAAAACAAAGAACTTTGCTCGAAAAGCCACTAAAATCGCATTCAGAACCTTTTTTTTAATTCGGTTAAAAGACTACGCTGTTGATGGACTAGCTAGACTATTCCTATTGACAGACCGAACAGTCTTACGAAACGGTTCTAATAGTATGAAACAAGTGCGATGGAGTGAACCACGTTCCACAATTTTAACTTTAATTTTTATAAATATATCATAGAAATATGTCAATAAGATAAAAACAATATAATATTTCTTTCAGTATTTATAATTAGCGTCCCATTTCTACTGGGCTCTCAGTATCCCCCTCTATGCGCGACTGATGGTAAAACTTATGCAACTTTATTGGACTTCAACATTGGCAAACTAAGTAACCCAGATCTGCAAGTTTTATTCGAGGGTAGCTGCGAGGACACCCAAAAAAATAGAAAGATGCATCACAAATTATTAAAATATATAAGATGAAATAAAAGAACTATTTATTATATCAAAATATAAACTTGGTTTTAATGTCAAATAATTTTCTCAGGATACTAGCTATAAGTACAGGTGAACGCAAAATTCTGACTTTTAATAAGTAAATAATAAAGGTTTTATGACACTGATTATTGTCACACCTAAGCTACGATATGTACACATGGCAACTAGGTCTAAATACATTACTTACAGTACCTACTTACCTCGCCTCGTGTATGATTTTATTCGAGTAAATCTAAATCCCGTGGGAATTTAGGGATTCATTCACATACCTAGTTTTATTCAAATCGGTGTTGGAACACCGGAGATTAATCATTACAAACATAAATTATCTACATCTATACTTATATATATTTTATCTATCATTCTATCATCTATACTAAGCTCTATGTCTATACTTAATCTTTTCTTCTATCTTCTATACCTATTATATTTTAGTACAGGTTCGGGGAATATTAAAGGAAACACTCACTAAGTTCAAACACAAGGATTATTTTGTGCAACGAGTTCAAGAAAAGATCTATAAAATCAAAAAACGGTGAAAATATAGTTTGTAATCAGACGGCCGCGGCGCGGCGCGGCGTAGCATTGCGCGCGCGACGAGAGGCGAAAATCGAAGGAGGAAGGATTGGAATTACCTTTAGATTAACTTTAACGACACTCGTTTGAAATCAACATTATTGCTGTTTTTCTCTTACATTTGCCTGGTTTACGACCTAAGCACGTTTGCTCTTAGTTTCATTTGATTATTGATTTGTTTAGCCTTGTATCTTTTTCATTAGAACAGTAATATGAAAATCTTAATCTTAATGGGTAAGCAAAATTTTTTTTTTTAAATTTGTTTATTGATAGATTTGACAACAGTTATTAATATAATATACTTAAATAATTAGACAGAAAGTTACTAAGCCAAATCAGTATCTACATCTATCTTATTTAGACGATTTATGCATCTCGTCAGCAACCTTTTCAGGACATTATTATATTTGCCATGCATGACTTACCTTATTGACTGAAATATTTATTTTGAATAATTAATAACCGACTCAAAAAAGAAAAAAAAGTACTTTACTAGCTGTGTTCTACCGTTTCACCCGAGTGAACTTCGATTTAGTACGAACATCGGAATAAAAAGTAGCCTGTGACTCCCATAGAATCAATCTATCCTCATTCCAAGTTTCAACAAAGTCGGACCAGTAGTTTTAGAGCTGTTTTTAATTAATCTGCACCTATTAGTTTAAGGTAAGGTTCTACTGGTAAACAATTAAAAACTGAACAAATTTAGCACTTCCATGTGCAATTATATTCATCACTTCAAAGATCCTCGTCGGATTCTCACCGCATGGTATCATCAAATTCGGTTCATAAACAAAGAAGTTGTAAAAAATTTAAAACTAAACAATTTGTGTAATCTCGAGTCGCAATTCTATTCATCACTCCAAAGATCCTCGTCAGATTCTCACCAAATTAGTATGGGACCATCAAATTCGGTTTATAAAACAAAGAAGTTTGCTCGAACAGTCAGAACAGATTAAAATCGCATTCAGAACCTTTTTTTAAATTCGGTCTTACGAGACCGAACAGTCTTACGAAACGGTTCTAATAGTATGAAACAAGTGCGATGGAGTGAACCACGTTCCACAATTTTAACTTTAATTTTTATAAATATATCATATAAATATGTCAATAAGATAAAAACAATATAATATTTCTTTCAGTATTTATAATTAGCGTCCCGTTTCTACTGGCGATGGGCGCTGAGCATAATGGCCCTCTATGCGGGACTGATGGTAAAACTTATGCAACTTTAACGGACTTCAACATTGCCAAACTAACTAACCCAGATCTGCAAGTTTTATTCGACGGTAGCTGCGATGACTACCATAAGGCTTTCTATTTTTTAACGGATACTAACAATGCAAAAGATAGAAAGAAGAAAGGAAATTATAAATTATTACCAGTTAAAGGATGAAATAAAAGAACTTTTGATTAAACTATGTCTACCTAATCATTTTCCCAAGATACTAGCTATAAGTACAGGTGGACGCAGAATTCAGACTTCAGTTGGGATCTTGACTGATTTTCACTAGGTACAGTATGGGTCATAAGTAAATGATCAGTTTGCTACAATCATACTATCAACAAGTATTGAACTTACGACCTTCTAATAGACGTTACACACAAACATAAATACTTGAATTAAAAGTACCTACCTACTCAGTGTGATTATTATTTTCAACATGTTAGATCTGTCTTTAGATGGCCGAGTGGTATAAGCCCCCACTCGCTACACTAACTGACGTGGGTTAAAAATACATTTTTAACCGACTTCAAAAAAAGGAGGAGGTTCTCAATTCGGTTGTATGTATTTTTTTTTGAAGTGAAAACTTCTTTAGCGGCGTTGAGCACTTTTTCTGTAATGGGTATAAAATCTTAAACTCGCGTCAGGACACGTGACCTGATCGAAAAAGCGTAAGACGGATGGAGAGTAGACAGCTATCCCCTCTCTACGGCGCGGCGAAAATGTATGCCTGGGCCTACTGTTTTTAATTTGGCTGTGAGTGTATTAAGACGTACATATGGTATTTTTTAACGGACGACTATTGACGGACGACAAATGTCGGACGACAAATGTCGGACGACTATTTGTCGTCCGACTATTTTTTTTTTTTCATCTAAAACTCTTTTTGCGTATGTTCTCGCGACATATGAGATTTTTTTTCATCGTTAATTTTAATTGTTACCCGGAAAAGAGTCGGCGACCATACAATATTTTAATCTGTGACGTCATGACTCATAATATGCCTCTGGGCTGTCAACACATTCGAACGTGTATTTCTATGTGTCAACATCTTTCAAATTTTTGTTCTCTAGGAAAATGGAAAATCGTGACATCACACGAAGATCAGTCATGGCCGCCGGGCGCGGCTCATCGTTTCTTTCAGGCAGCAGAAATTTTTTTTCTATAATTTTGCAAAAATTAAATATTTATATACATTAGAATGCGAAATAAATATTGTAGAGTTAGTGTAAACCTATTAGCTTACATATTTTTCAACATATTTCATATTTTATCGTTATCACAGACCTGTAGCCAATTAAAAAGTAAATAATGAAGTTTCGATACTTACTGATTATTGTCACACTTACGATATTGTATAAATAAATAAATAAATCATTTATTTCAGGTAACAGCCTTATAAATAAGTACAGACCCATATAAAATAGATACCTTACAGACTAACATACATATCTTCTTATCTTAATATATATAAATCTCGTGTCACAATGTTTGTCCTCAATGGACTCCTAAACCACTTAACCGATTATAATAAAATTCGCACACCAGGTGCAGTTCGATCCAACTTGAGAGATAGGATAGCTTACATCCCGATATTCCCACGGGATCGGGAGTTACGCGGGTGAAACCGCGGCGGGCAGCTAGTCTTAATATATATTGTGACACGAGATTTATATCTTAATATATATAAATCTCGTGTCACAATGTTTGTCCTCAATGGACTCCTAAACCACTTAACCGATTATAATAAAATTCGCACACCATGTGCAGTTCGATCCAACTTGAGAGATAGGATAGCTTACATCCCGATATTCCCACGGGGTCGGGAGTTACGCGGGTGAAACCGCGGAGGGCAGCTAGTCTTAATATATATAAATCTCGTGTCACAATGTTTGTCCTCAATGGACTCCTAAACCACTTAACCGATTATAATAAAATTCGCACACCATGTGCAGTTCGATCCAACTTGAGAGATAGGATAGCTTACCCGATATTCCCACGGGATCGGGAGCTACGCGGGTGAAACCGCGTAGGGCAGCTAGTAGATAATATTTTTTCTACCCCCAAACTATGGCATCTAGGTGTAAATACATACATACTTACAGTACCTGCTTACGCCCCGTGCATGATTTTATTCGAGTACCTAAATCCGAATCCCGTGGGAATTTTGGGAATAATGTGTAATTTTCCTGAAGTTAAAATTAAAATAATCTTTTTTAATATATGCAAAAAAATGCATTTTATTACAAAGGGATTAAAGGATTTTTTGAAAGGGCTCCTTAAGATAGCTGCATACGTAACGGGTTTTTCTCGTGCCGGACGGGACGTGATATTTTTATATGTAACGAAACGTCAAGAAATCGTCACGTCCGGTACGAGAAAAATCACGTTAAGTATGTTTATGGCCGATCCGCACAGAATAGTGCCGGCACAGTTCGGACACGTGCCGTTCCGTAACCTATCCATTAGTGTCAGTGAAAAAAGTTATTGTTGCCGTAGACAGAGAATTAATATAGACAAGCTACCAGCGTATAGCGGTGTCTCACACCAAATATTCAACATACCTATAAGTATATAGTTGTCAAATTGCCATTAAACAGTAATTAACCATCACCAACCTACAAATCCTAAATTGTCAGTTTAATAATAAAACCTGGAGTCAAGCTACTCTTCCAATAAGGTATGGTGGTCTTGGCGTCCGAAAAATATCAAGTGTTTCTCTACCTGCATATCTTTCCTCTATTCATAGTTGTAAATGCCTCTTCGAAAAAATTATTAGGAATGACTGTGATATTTCCGTACCTTCTTGTATGTCTGAGGCTATAGATAAATGGAAAAATGAATGTCCAGACTTGAACGTTCCAACTGAGTCTTCATCGCAGAGACTTTGGGACGAGCCAATTTGCGAAAAAATTCAAAAAGAACTATTAACTTCTGAAAACAATTTGGCCGAACGAGCTCGTCTCATTGCCTCTGCGAAGAAGGAGTCGGGATTTTGGCTGCAGGCTTTGCCATCTCCCAATTTAGGCACACTTTTAGATAATATCACTTTCAATACTTGTATAAGTCTTAGATTAGGCTGTTCATATATATCTACCCATAATTGTGTCTGTGGCTTTCAAGTTGATTCCAAGGGTTACCATGGACTTTCCTGCCGACGCAGCGCAGGCAGAATATCACGCCACGCCGCTATCAACGACGTTATTCGTCGGGCTCTTGTTAGCGTCAACGTACCGGCTCTCTTAGAGCCGAACGGTCTCGTACGTGACGATGGCAAGCGTCCCGATGGAATGACGTTGATTCCCTGGAGTCGTGGCAAACCGTTGGTGTGGGATGCTACTTGTGTTGACACACTGGCGGCTTCACATCTTAGCTCCACCTCCAGGGAGGCGGGCTCTGCGGCTGCAGCGGCGGAAGTGACGAAGCGACGGAAATATGCTTCTATCGGTGATGGATACATATTTCTGCCGTTTGCAACGGAGACACTTGGTCCTTGGGGTCCAGACGCCTTAAAATTTTATAAAGAAGTTTCAAAATTACTAGTTTTAGCTTCGGGTGACCAAAGGGCTGGCTCGTACCTCGGACAACGGATAAGCATCGCCATCCAACGTGGTAACGCTGCCAGCCTTTTGGGCACACTTCCTAGGGATCCCCATTTGGACTTTTAATTTAGTGTAAGTAAAGTAGGTAGTTTATTTAATTAATTTAAGTTTTCGTTATTTAATTGTTATTTAGTATAGTTTAGTTACTTGTTCATTTATAATAAAGCACAAATAGTATTAACCATCACTGCACAAGTGCACACCAATTAGTACTCCTTTTTAATATCTTATAATAAGTCACAAGTAACACAAGTTATAGTCTACCTACAGGATAAGAAAACAAAACTTTAATAGACACCAAACGCTTGTTTGCCACCGACGTCATTGGTGGCAAACAAAAAAACCTATACGCAAATAGAGACAAAAAAATTATACTTCGTCTTGCTCCCATTTACTCATTAGACGTTCAATCCTTCTCACTCTAGTAATTATTTTTTTTGCAGCGAGTCCATATTTATTCTCTGTTAAGTATAATTATTATAAAAAAGAAATGAAAAAAAAAAAACGTTTTTTTTTTCATCTTTCTGTGTAAGTATATTCACACTCACTTAATATCTCAAAATAAAACATAACTTCTCTTTATTTATCTACATATAAAAATACGTAAATAAAAAATGTACTTTATTTTGAATTAAAACATAATGTAGTAAAATCATTACATAGTATAATACAAAGTCGGTTCCCGCTATCTGTCCCTATGTATGCTTAGATCTTTAAAATTACGCAACGGATTTTGATGCGGTTTTTTTTCAATAGATAGAGAGATTCAAGAGGAAGGTTTATATGTAACTTGTAGGCTTCGCACGGCTATATTATGCATGTATTATACATATAAACCTTCCCCTTGAATCACTCTATCTATTTAAAAAAACCGGATCAAAATCCGTTGCGTATAGTTTTAAAGATTTAAGCATACATAGGGATATAAGGGACATAGGGACAGAGAAAGCGACTTTGTTTTATACTATGTAGTGATAAAACATGCATATTGCATAATATAGCCGTGCGAAGCCGGGGCGGGTCGCTAAATAAACGATTATATTAGTTTTATTGTGTGTCTACCTTTATCATTCCACTTAACAAATATTTACTTAAGCGAACATGATTGAAATAAGTATTACACTGTAGACATGTTATCCGGCTCCGTCGTTTTATACGGTAATAACAATTTAATAATTTAAAAATTCAAAGAATTTATTTTAAATTCAAATCAGTTAAGGAAACTGTGTCTCATATCACGGGGCATTGGAGTCCCGGACCTTTGGAAAGCGTGCATGGAGCCGAAACTAACACGTAGAGGCCCTTTACAATAACAAGTTAAATAGCAAAAAATGATGTGGACACCAAACCAGGCGATTATCCAGCTCTGCACTATAAAAAGGACAATCTCTGTTTTGGATAGAACTATTGATAAACTACAGAGGAAAACAACCTTTGCTATTATGATGGGATGGTAGTGGGCTGAATAATAAATAAATATTGCAGGACATTCCACACATCGCCATCTAGCCCCAAGCTAAGTAACTAGACTTGTGTTATGAGTGCTAGACAGCGGATTATACTACTTATATACTTTTCTTTTGTAAAATACATAGAAACAACCAGACCAAAGACAAATATCTAAGCATAAATACTTGTCTGAGGCGGAAATCGAACCTGCAACCCTGTGTTTGGCACTCCGGCATGGTGATCATTGTGCCAACTGGGTCGTCATAATGGACTGCTATGGACCAAGTACTTGGATAAACTATGGATAACTTAAGGGGGGTCCATACGCCAACGACCTTGCTTCACAGGTTACTAAATAGTTACTACCGGCACTTGTCGCCTTCGTTGGTGAAAATTGTTATTGTTTCAAATGTGTTTTGTTTTTCTCAAAAGTGCTTTTTACCTACATTTTGGTGTGACTTTGAGGCAAAAATTCCCTATAGTTTTGAAGCTATCCTAAAATTAAGAATTAAAACAAGTAGAGCTTAGAAATCACAAGGAACTTTTATCTCAAATTACCCTAAAATATCGATAAATATCGCACCTACAATTCTATTTCAGCACTTTTGAGAAAAACAAAACAAATTCGTAATAATCAACAATTTTCACCAACGAAGGCGACCGGTGCCGATAACGACTATTTAGTAACCTGTGTAGCAAGGTCGTTGGCGTAGGAACCCACCTTAAATTCTTTTTACAGTTTTGATTATTTGGAGAACGACGTTAGGTGTTAATTGTAAACACTACCAGGACAACGTCTGTTTTATTGACCACAATAACAACGTGGTATGTCACTATAAACTGATAGACCCCAGCGTTTACCGAAACTCTAAGAATGGATACAATCAAATATTCCACGACTTTACTACGAATCTAATGAAGCAGTTATATGAGAAAATGACAAATAATAAGATAGAGTACAAAACATTCACAGAGCAATCGCAATTGCGGCATAGCAATCAAAGGACGCGTCGAAGTGGATGTTCGAATTGTTTGACGATTCGCGATCACATTAGGTCTCCGACATCATTATTTCGTTCCTCTTATTCCTCGTTATCTTCTCCACATGCTTTGTCTAGGCTTAAATCGTCACCGCAACAATATTCCAAGTATCACATGTCCCAATTGTCGCAACATCAGTTGTCCTCGCATCGACTTCCATCGTCCCCGTATCAATCTCTCCACTTTCAATCGTTAATGCGATCGCACCCAATTCAATCGTCACAACAACAAACATTGTCAGAACTTCAATCGCCACAACTTCAAGTATCCCCACTTCAGTCGTCAGAACTTCAATCGCCACAGCTTCAATCATCACAACATCAATCGTCAGAACTTCAACCGTCACCAAAACTTCAATCATCCCCAGTTCAGTCGTCACAACATCAATCGTCAGAACTTCGATCGTCAGAAAAACTTCAATCATCCCCAGTTCAGCCGTCACAACTTCAATTGTCAGAACTTAAATCTTCAAAACCTCAATCATCTCCACTTCAGTCGTCAAAACTTCAATCGTCAGAACTTCAATCTTCAAAAGTTCAACCACCCCCACTTCAGTCGTCACATCATCAACCGTCAGAACTTCAATCTTCAAAACTTCAGTCGTCACAACATCAATCGTCAGACCTTCAAACTTCAAAATTTCAATCATCCCCACTTCAGTCATCACATCATCAACCGTTAGAACTTCAATCTTCAAAACTTCAATCATCCCTACTTCAGTCGTCACAACATCAACCGTCAGAACTTCAATCTTCAAAACTTCAATCATCTCCACTTCAGTCGTCACAACATCAATCGTCAGACCTTCAATCTTCAAAACTTCAATCATCCCCACTTCAGTCGTCACATCATCAACCGTCAGAACTTCAATCTACAAAACTTCAATCATCTCCACTTCAGTCGTCACAACATCAATCGTCAGACCTTCAATCTTCAAAACTTCAATCATCCCCACTTCAGTCGTCACATCATCAACCGTCAGAACTTCAATCTACTAAACTTCAATCATCCCCACTTCAGTTGTCACAACATCAATTGTCAGAACTTAAATATTCACAACTTCAATCATCCCCACTTCAGACGTCACAATTTCAATCGTCAGAATTTCAAGCGTCACAACCTCAATCGTCAGAATTTCAATATTCACAACTTCAATCATCCCCACTGCAGTCGTCACAACATCAATCGTCAGAATTTCAATGGTCACAACCTCAATCGTTAGAATTTCAATATTCACAACTTCAATCATCCCCACTTCAGTCGTCGCAACATCAATATTCACAACTTCAATCATTTCCACTTCAGTCGTCACAAATTCAATCGTCACTTGAATTATTAAAAAACCTGTCTGATATTCAGAACCAGGATGAATGTTGTAAGAACAAACTCAAATGTTGCTCTAAGGGGTAAGTATGGTTTAAAAAATCTTAGATGTTTCACTTTAAATTTCTACAGTGTTAAAGAAAACCTTGTAATGTAGGTAAACTTCGACACAATGACATGTAGGTACCCTTTACCTCTTAGACACCCCCACCCCCGGACAGTACCTAAAAAATTAACAAGAGCTGGAGAATTTTAAAAATTTTCAACACAATTATTTACTTAAGGGCTTACTACCAATAAAAGTGTAGTGAAAATTGTTTAAATTTTTCTATAAGTAATGGTAATTTTTCCGAATTTTATATTAAAATAATACTTATTTTCAGGCATAAATGTTTTTGTTTTTTAGGTAATGTCCTGGGGGTAGGTATCCACCTGTACCTTCTCTAATCCGGGGATTAGAGAAGGTTTTTTTAAACAAAATTATGCTTTAAAATTGTTTAAAATTTGCATTACAAAGTATACTTTGTAGGTACCTACCTATGAACGGATAAACAGTACACCTTTCAATAAAATGTAATTCAGAAATTTACTATCTGTACAAAAACATACCGCGACGTCCAACGCGACTCGCCTTTATGGGTACCTACATAGTCTGAAATGACCCAAATTGAATTGACCTTAGGGGCATAGTCAAGGCAGTTATAGGTTTTATGCAACAAAAATATTTGAGATAGTGTCATTATCCAGGGAGGACACACTCGTTTGTATGGACTCAGAGCCAGGGACCATTCCTCTTAACTACTCTTTATGACAAACAATGAAATCTTTCCTCTTTTCAATATTAATAATACTATAGATTATAGATGAATAGGTGTGCATTACTGTGTATGGATGTTGGATTTGAGATTTCATCCCAATAATTATGCAACATTTTTGCAGGAAATTCGATGTAATTGCAAAAAAAAATATACTACATGGAGGTGAGGGATCTGTGAACATTGTGATCGGTTGATAATGAATAAGAAATATGAAAATGATGATGATGTCATTTATCACGAATAATATATTGTATAAGCCGTTTGAACTTGTTTCATTTATCCTAATAAATCGCGGTTTATTTGCGTGATTTTCTGTCTGTACAAAAAATCATGATATTAAGTATTATAATCACTTGGGTTGAAAATGGAATACATTTTAGCTAGAAATTGGAAAAAATAATCAAATAAATTATTTGGGGTACAAAATAGAACACATTTTAGGTAGAACATGGAAAAAATATTTGCGGGTAAAAATGAGGGTTCAAAATGGATGCCACCAATTTTCTGCGCAAGTTTTTTAATTTTTTCTTTCTGAACCTTCTGATAATAACCAACACAACAAAAAACGAATTTTAAAAATTAGAAGCGAAATTAGTCCAGCCGTTCACGCGTGATGCAATGACAAAGAATTATAGGGATTCATTTTTATATTTAAACTAGCGACCAGCCCCAGCTTCGCACGGCTATGTTATGCATGTATTATACATGGTAACCTTCCTCTTAAATCTCTCTATCTAACAAAAAAACACATCAAAATCCGTTGCGTAGTTTTAAAGATCTAAGCAGACAGCGGGAAGAGACTTTGTTTTATACTATGTAGGTAATGAAGATATAGCTACAGGTGATTTTTAGGGTTGCGTAGCCAAATGGCAAAAACGGAACCCTTATAGATTCGTCACTGTCTGTCTGCCGTATGTCACAGCCACTTTTTTACATGGGCCTTCAGGGCTATCATAAACTATAAGAGATAGCGAAAAATGCTGAAACGAGTTGCGTGCTTGGTTTTAACAAAAACTATAATACTTCATTATATTTTTAAAAATGTTACCCTAGCCAGGAATAGAACCTGTTGATTTTGCAAAAAAAATTATAATTCTATATTTTTATAAATGCCAATCGATAGTGTTGTTCCTGGAAAGTGGAAACAAACATTGTATTGCAATGTAAAGGAACTAGCTTCTTTTTGTAGTAAAATATTAAATAATATTCCTGTTTTTTATAAAGAGGAAATCGGTGGGAAACTTTACTATCTTTATTCGTAGTTATACTTTTGATATGTTTCCTAACATAATATTTTTGACGTGAAAACGTTTTATAAATTGGTTTGCCGGGTGACACTTCAAGAAACTGCGTTACGCTCCGCTGACGTTATGCGCTCACAATGAGAGCGAGTGAGAGGCACGCGGGCATGGTTAGCCCGCCTAATAGCGAGAGAGACAGACATAAAAAGTGAAAGGCACGCGTCCCTTCCACTCGAGCACAGTTGTTGTCACGTAAAACTTTCGCCCGTATACCGACTTTACAGGCAACCAGTTTTTTTAAAGAAAATTAGTAAGCAAACCCATAAAATGTAGATTTAACCGTGGAAAATACATAAGTGCTTTGTTCAATCAGCAAATAATGTAGAAAATTTAAATACCTACTTATGTAAGTATTTGCAATCTTCAATTATTATAATATTAAAATTTGTGTTAAAGTAACTATACTTACTCATAAAATTATTATTAAAAGAGTATTTAAAAATAATGGAAAAACATTGTTTAAACTTTAATTAAAAATATGTTTCTACGCATCATCACGTTGTGTGCGGTAATTTTTGAATAATGTTATACCCCGCGCAGCGACTGATGAGCTCTGACGGAAAGTAGAAGGGGTATGCGCAGAACTCAATTTTCATATAAATTTCGAGTTCTGCGCATACCCCTTCCACTTACTCCAGCGCTCATCATTCGCTGCGCGGGGTATACTTTCTTAATTACTATCAGATTATAATTTTTTTTTTTAAGGAAAAATGCATTTCCAAAATTTATTGATGCGATAACCACTATGCTACACGGTCAAGTAATGACTCGGTCGAAATTAGGATATGTATTTTACTTGTGCTATATCGGTTTATTATTTCTACACTAATATGATTAAGGAAAGTTTTCCCTTTTATTGTTTGTAACGAATAGGCTCCGAAACTTCTGGACTTATTTTGATGAAACTTGGTATGAGGATACATTGAATCATTAGGAATAACATAGGCTTTATTATCCCGATATTCCCACGGGATCGGTAGTTACGCGGGTGCGGAGCGCCGCTAGTACAAAATACCTAGACCAGAAATATATTAAATCTTACAAATATATTGTACTAGCGACCCGCTCCGGCTTCGCACGGCTATATTATGCATGTATTATACATATAAACCTTCCTCTTGAATCACTCTATCTATTAAAAAACCGCATCAAAATCCGTCGCGTAGTTTTAAAGATCTAAGCATACAAAGGGACATAGGGACGGCGAAAAGTGACTTTATTTTATACTATGTAGTGATTGTAGTTGTAGAGTTATAACCGAAACTTCGACCTTATGTGTAGTAGGATGGTAGGATCAATGATAAAGTGATCAATGTGATCATGGTCACATTGTGCAGTGAATGTCAAAAGAATCTAAACCGACTTCAAAAAGGAAAATAACTGTAGGGTTCGGCCAAACTCTAACATCAACGGTCCAAGTTTATCATCAAAGAGCGCTCTTACGTAAAGTTTAACGCAATGCAACGTCAAATCAAATTTAAAGTCATTGAAATCCTTCATAGATAATTTGAGTAAAGAAGGACGTTATATCGCCGGTGCACAAGTTTGTGTCACCTTACTCTGAATGTGACATTGTTTGGGCTTCAGGTAAGCAGATGTCTACATATAGGTAGTAATGCTTTCCTTTTTGAAGTCAGTTTCAAATTTTATTTTATTATTATTCAATACTTTTTAGTAAGCTACGCGAGTTTAAGCTAGTAGTTTAGTAAGCTGCTACTACTACCTTTACTTATGTCAGTTTACTAACTTTGTATAGTTTAGTAAGCTAAACTACTACCTTTACTTATGTCAGTTTACTAACTTTGTATAGTTTAGTAAGCTAAACTACTACCTTTACTTATGTCAGTTTACTAACTTTGTATAGTTTAGTAAGCTGCTACTACTACCTTTACTTATGTCAGTTTACTAACTTTGTATAGTTTAGTAAGCTAAACTACTAGCTTTTACTTATTTATTATTTATTTTTAGCCTATTCCGCCCACTGCAGGGCAAAGGTCCCCTCCTTCCACTGTTCCCTGTTTAGTGCCAGCTGGGATATTAATCTGGCTACCTTTTACTTGCATTCAAAATTATATTAAGGCACACCATAGGAATAGAAATTTAAAAATTTAAATTCAAAGTCTGACTGACTGACTGACTGATATAACAACGCACACCTTGTACGATGGAGAATTTGACATATAGATACCTAGCTATTATGACGTAGAATATGATATAAATAATTTTTATTTTCAGTAACAATTCTACATGTTTATTCGGCAAGGTCGTTGGAGAAGTTAGGCGTCCATGGCAACGTCTATAACATCGACTATGACTATACAAGCGACGAAGTGTATCCAGCAATAGATGGAAGTTACGGCTTCTTCCGCAGGCACAGTCAAAATGTATATCGAATTATCTCAGAGTTAATAACGAATTATATGACTCAATTGAGGGAAATAATGAGGAGACACATAGCAAGATACAGAGCCTCTGATTTGAGGTGTTTGGGGACAAAGTAAGCTGTTTTGTGCCTAAGACAATATACGTGATTCCGACAAAACAGACAAATACAAAAATCACTACATAGTATAAAATAAAGTCGCTTTTTCTGTCCCTATTTCCCTTTGTAAGCACGGATTTTGATGCCTCTAAAATAGTCTAAAATAAAATTAAAGATAAGGGGTGGTACGGAACCCTTCGTGCGCGAATCCGACTCGCACTTGGCCTGTTTTTTAATAACAGAAATCTTTCTTTGCAAGAGACTCAATACCTACTTTTCAAGGGCAAAACAACAAAATCCAAGGGAGAGGGTTCTTTCTTTCAACATTGTGATTGGTGGAAATAATGTTTAGAAATACTACCGTATTGCATTAGATTGTTGATTTAGTTAGGGTTCTGGAGATTATTATTAAGCTGTAATGTCCTCCTACCTACCTCTAAAGCCTAGATCCTAGGTGAGAAACCACCACCGCGGGCGCTGCCCGCCGGGAGGCGGCTCTGTTCAAGCTTGCGAAGCATTCTAAAAAGCATCGAAAAATAAAATCAGGTATTCAATGCTTTGATGTAAAAAAAATAACCAGAGAATGATGCAAAAATAAAAGATGTGAACGCTCACTTCGTTAGTATAGCTCGTTTTGTCTAATAGAATTCAATAACTTAACACGATTTCTCGCTTATTCACCATTTTTTGGTTCGTAGATATATAAATATGTTCAGTGTTTGGAAGTTTTTACGTTATTAATATAATAAAAATAAAATTAAACATCATTCATGAAATCTAATTATTATAGTTATACCTACCTATCGTATATATAGCAGTAGCAGGAAATATGACGTTTATTGTTAAGATTAACACATACCTAATACGCCTAGTTAATTTCTGATAGCAATAAATTACAAAAAGTGTAATGAACCTTTATTCTTCCTAAATACCTAAATTTATACATTTTTATGTCTCCACTTTGTTCATAGAAATGTAGCCGAGTTTTTTTAGCTTCCAAAGAATCTGTAGTACAAAGACAACATTACTAAAATCGCATACTTTAGATCGCACCTTGCCCACTTTCGTCTACAGACAACTAATGGTTACTTTAGAACATGAAGTCGCTGTCAGCCGTTTAAAGATGAGCGCAAAGGAAATCCCCAAGGCCGATGCTGATGACGTCACCATCCCGACGCTGCGCGCATACAAACGGAGACTACGGCGCGTGCGGTGCGGCTAGGTGTGCGCTCACCATAAGCCGATGATGTAGACTTCTCTAGGCAAAGAGTCCATCAAGCCTGATCTGAGCCTGATTAACACAAATGTTGACTACAATTCTTCGCACGCTACCGTTTTGTAACCATTGCTTCTATTGTCATAGTTAGGCGTAATATTTATAACTCGGAACAATATATGAAAGAATAGATGTTTGTGATAGTAATTTTCAAAACAATGGTGATACTTTACAGTGTTAAGCATCACCATTGTTTGGTTACTATACTGTAAAGTTTACAGTACCTATAGCTAGTAAGTGGTGTAACAAAAAAGCAAACACTCTACAATCCTACTTAGGTACGCTTACCTAAAATCAACACCAATAATAGAATTCAGAATATCCTAATGATGTTGACCTGCGTTTGGTTGATGTGTCAAATAAAAGACATCAACGCGTTTGTTCGTAGGTAGTAATTAGCTAGCCAGTAGCTACGTACAAAGCTTTTACCTCTCAAAGCTTTTAGTAAAAAAAACTGTCGATTCAAAATAGACTTACTTTACTTACTCGTACACACATTAGTACACACATACGCGTCAAAACCATAACCCTTCCTTTTTATTTAGCAGCCGTAATTGGATAAAAATCTCATATGTCGCGAGAACATACGCAAAAAGAGTTTTAGATGAAAAAAAAAATATAGTCGGACGACAAATAGTCGGACGACATTTGTCGGCCAACAAATTGTCGTCCGACATTTGTCGTCCGTCAATAGTCGTCCGACATTTGTCGTCCGTCAATAGTCGTCCGACAAATAGTCGTCCGACATTTGTCGTCCGTCAATAGTCGTCCGTTAAAAAATACCATATGTACGTCTTAATACACTCACAGCCAAATTAAAAACAGTAGGCCCAGGCATACATTTTCGCCGCGCCGTAGAGAGGGGATAGCTGTCTACTCTCCATCCGTCTTACGCTTTTTCGATCAGGTCACGTGTCCTGACGCGAGTTTAAGATTTTATACCCATTACAGAAAAAGTGCTCAACGCCGCTAAAGAAGTTTTCACTTCAAAAACTCAAACAATACTTACGCAATATTCAGCTTTTAGATAAAACACATGAATCAAATCGCTTACTATAGCGCGTTTACAAACGCAGACATCGGCGTTTTACATATAGAGTTCTTTGCTAATTCGGGTATCAAAAATATTATGTATGTATCTATTTTATTATTTGTTTGACGACCTCTGTGGCGCGTCGGGCGAACAAACGACTGCGACGCAGAAGGTTGCGGGTTCGATTCCCGCCGGGAACAAGTATTTATGCTGACCATAAATTCTTGTTTCTGGTTCTGGGTGTTTCCTATATGTATAATATGTATATATTTACAAAAAAAAAAAGTATATATGTAGTTTATCCGTTATCTGGCACCCATAACACAAGCATTAAGTTGCTTAGCTTGGGGCTGGATGGCGATGTGTAATATGTCCTGAAATATTTATTTATTATTTATTTATTTATTTTGCAGGACATTCCAATCTAGCCCCAACCTAAGTAACTACGCTTGTGTTATGATAGCAAGACAACGGATAATAGAAATACCCAGACCAAAAACAAATACTGTACAGTATGGGTCATATAAATGATCAGTTTGCTACAATAATATTACACACAAACATAAATACTTGAATTAAAAGTACTCAGTGTGATTATTATTTTCAACATGTTAACTAGTCTTTTGTTGGTCAGGTGGTATAAGCTGCCACCCGCTACACCAACCGACGTGGGTTCGATCCACAGGTTACGTTGTTATAATGTTCAAATAGTGCTGCGCAGGATTGTTGACGTTACGATGGGCAGAGACTTTTGACCGTGGATTGTATGACGCGGGAATCGAACTCGCAACCTTCTTTGTGTACCCAACTCGCCACAGAGGTCGTACCGAAATTGCGAATATGTGTGTATTTCCCATAATACTAATTAAGATGTGTGAACGACAAGTTTCACACGCGTAAGTTAACGCATGACATCACAAACCTGATGCTCTCACAAATAGGTAAGAGAACCCATGGATTCTAGTTACAATATATTATAAGATAAGTACCTTAGTTAGGAGGAGTAATAAAGGCCACTAAAAAGTTTTTTAAAAACCTTGATATTATTACAGAATATATGTTAAGGTACGTTCGGCTGCATAATTGCAGACCCACCGTAGAACTCCATAACGGCTGTTATAAGAATGTTTTCAACACGAGCAAGATTCTAGGCACCTGCTATAATAGGTGAAGTTAAAAGTCTTCTAACTCATCAATTATTCAAACAAAAATTACAAGAATGCAAACATTCCAATAATAGTTACTTTTTCGAACTCTACCGGGGCGGGGGCTGCAATTATGCAGCCGACTGTACCTGCAGTTAATAAGGGACACCTGCTTCCCTAATACAAAACTAAATATTCAGTTTTGGCGGGAACGAGCCAACAACATGTCGTGCTGCAGTTTTATTTACACGAAACTTAGTTGTAAACCGAGTTAAATTGTATAATTACGGTGGAAAGTTATCTAATTTAGTTCTGTGAAAGTGCACAAGTGTAGTGAAAGTAAAAATCAGTGTCAAACATGGACTTTTCTCGTTGCCTCTAAAATCTCCTACAAGGTTATAGTAAAGTAGCCACCGCTTTACTATGACCCCTGACTTGACAAACTGTGACTTGACGACTTGACCATCTTGAAACACTTTGAGCCCGATTTCTGTCAATCGGGCCATAACTTGATGCAAAATATTACTTGATACTGGCTATATGCACAAACCGTGCGAAGCCATAACTGAAGAAAAAAAAAAACTAAATATTTCGTTAAAATAGGGAAAACTCATCTTGTCGCTAACTTATCGCTTTCAGCGATAAGGCCGCCCATTTGTGCAACTCATACTTTCTAGCTATTACTTTACTTTGTGTATGTCGTGTTTTGTTTCTTCCTGTGTTGTACAAATAAAGTTATCTATCTATCTAACTATTTAAAACAGGTCACCATTGCTTTATTGTCAATCTAAAAACAATTCATTTGTTTATTTTCTTATTATTCGGTAACTAATAAGTATTAAAAAAAAAAATGGCTCTTATTAACCTTACCGACAAAATAACTATTGATCGGTTTTTAGTAATTTTTCTTGTTATTTACAAAATAATTGCTGTCCCGGTAAATGTTGTTTTGCCATTAAAAAAAATCATACAAATCGGTTCAGCCGTTTAGGTGGACATAGGTAACTAACACCGCGACACGAGTATTACATATAAAGGTATATATTAGATATAGTTTTTAACTAAGGTGGTAAGTATACAAACATATATACTAAACACGTATAGATATGTACATACTATGCGCATATTATGTGAGACAATTGGAACATTTGAACAATAGACTGAACATAAAAAAAGAGTGAATGACTGACCAAGAAGGTTTTTCATGTTACCTACTGTGTAACGTGTTGAAAATTCTCGTATGTCTATGGTTAAAAACAATTGTTTCGGAAAACTTTGGAAAAAAACCGAATTTCATGAAGGTCAGGCATTAGCAATTTGTTTTATTTAACTCGTTTTACTTATACAGAGTTATTGGAAATTATACTAGCAAGCCGTTAAGGGCTTCTGTGCACCTAAACTAACAACTTTTGTTCTACGACTTTTGGAAATTCGAACATTTTTTCGAAAATTTTGAGGTTAGGTTTACCTGGAAATCAGCTGTTCCTTACACGGAGAGGTCATAAACCTTAAAATTTTAACTTTTTTTTAAGTTTCATCTACTGTTCTCGGTCTGAATGACCTTTGTTTTAAATCAGCTGTTTTTCGAATTTACATAAGCTCAACCTTTTTTTTTTTCGAATTTCCAAAAGTCGTAGAACAAAAGTTGTTTGTTTAGGTGCACAGAAGTAGCCCTTAACGGCTTGCTAGTATAATTTCCAATAACCATGTATAAATTAAATGAGTAGAGTTCTCCTATTCTTAAGTTCCACTTACCCAAAACTTACCTTGTATGAAAAACTGAAAGATGTCCTATGACCATTTTGTAATAATGAGTTGAGTTACCATTCATTCAGAGCAGTATAATGTCAAATAGATGTTCTTTCGAAATAATTATCTGCCGAACAAGTGCAGCGGCAACAGTAACATTATTCACTAAGGTTCAAGTCGTTGGGCGCGCGTGATTAGGGGCGGAGGGGGAGAGGTTTTTGTATGGAAATCTCGTCCTAATCACGCGCGCCCAACGACTTGAAGCTTAGTGAATAATGGCCCTGAAATACATAATCTGTGAAAAATTAAACTGTTTAGCTATCACGGTTCATGAGATACAGCCTGGTAGTGGTGACAGACAGAGACGGACGGATAATGAAGTCTTAGTAATAAGGTCCCGTTTTTATCCTTTGTATACGGAACCCTAAAAAGAGAATCTATAGTATTCCTCCTCATTGTATACAAATAAGGTATTCGCAATGCGATATCATTTGATAAGTAATCAGCATAACCTGTACCAAAGAATTACGTTAGATTGCAATGTAAAAAAGGCGTAGGTTTTGACTTGTTTCATGTTACGTAAGTCATTGTATTCCAAAACAGGACCATTACATCTAGACTATCGATTATGTAGATTGTAGATCTCACTCCCACAGTGACAAGTTACTGGTGAAATTTATAACGCCCCGAGGAAGTATTATTATTGGAAAATAAATTTTTTTATCACACTTGCTCATAAAGTGGATCTTATTAAACGGCTTTGAGGCTCATAATCCAACGTATTATACACGCGTGCGTTATACATTACTAACTAGTGCTATAAAGTTATCCCGATAAGTTAAATACGTATCTTACTGCTTATTACATGTTAAGTAGATGAAATATTCTTAATTTATCTGAATTATACTGTTTTGATTTATAGAAAAAAGGTAGGTACCAACAAAGAGTTTTTAAGCCACCAAAATAGGTTGTCTCTAAAGTCGGTTTACGAACGATAGTTTTACGATTTTTGTTTTTATTTTGTTTTTAATAATCAATTTACCACACTTATATCGTAATGTACTATTAAAACAGCTAGTACAAAGAGTCCAGACTTTAAAGGGACAAGACAGTGATTGCTCAGTTAAGAAAATAACACCTTCGCGGTAGCGAGGGATGGTATTTCTTTAAAGGTAAGCCGATAAAATACAAATAGCAACGGAATGACTTTTAGTGCATGTGAAGAAATTAAAGAACCCACCTTTATTATACCACAGAAAGATCCTTATGCCTGAAGCTGTAAAAGTAAGCCGACCAGGAATCGGGTTGTACGGACCCCTCGCTACTGCTATCTTTTTCAATAGGCATCTATGGAATAACCCCTATCTAGTAGATACAGTCAGCAACAGAACCGCAACCCAGCGTAAAGTTTTAAAATTACTATTAAGGTGAAACGAGGCGATTGCAAATATCAACTTTGAAGTTTTATTATTATCTTTGGTTATAATCGTCCAGTTAGATAAAATTGACATTCTAAGTAATCCACATGGTTAAGCATATATCTATGAACGTGCTCACATCAAAATAACTTTAAATAATAGTAATTTTAGGATAAATTTACAATATAATCACTGTGAAAACGGAAAAAGTTAGATTAGCCCCACTTTGGGGTGAATGTGACTTTTTAGTATTTCTTGTTTGTGCTTGTGGCTTTAAAGCTTATATACACGGTGTAACAAGTCCTCTATTCGTCACTCGTCACCATAACACAAGCCCAGATGAGCGACATTATTATTAAACAAACAAAAGATGAGTGACGTTTACCATGACGTTGTCATGGTACCGAAATATGACACTTTTATGTGGATGCAGGAACACCATGATGATGGAACACCATCAATTTGCTAGACGTTATTGCGTCATTGAAAACTAAGCCGACTACTGAAAAGTCATGTTCTTTATGAGGGCGACTTATCCCCCATATTGAATTTACTGTAAAGTCACATTGCATATAACCAGCGAACTAGTATTTTTGCGGACCTAAAACATAAACCTCAATTTTAACTTCGCCGTAATCGGGTAAAAATAGTACTGATTACTTACCAAATAATAACTTACGCAATATTTGAATTTGTTAACGTAAAACTTAAAAGTATGCTAAGCTAAAGCGTTTATATTATTTTAATATTTAAACTCTATTATTTAATACTAAGTATAAAAAAATTATAGGTTCCTAAATAAAAAAGATAATTAATTACATACAAATTACGCAATATTTGAATTTGTTTACGTAAAACTTAAAAGTATGCTAAGCTAAAGCGTTTATATTATTTTAATATTTAAACTCTATTATTTAATACTAAGTATAAAAAAATTATAGGTTCCTAAATAAAAAAGATAATTAATTACATACAAATAATAATGCTTGCATTCACAATTATTTGTTTTACTACCTTACGAAAGTATTAGTAAGTAAGTTAAGTACCTAATTAGTTTTATCCTTTCTAAAAGTTATGCCTATGAAATAGTTGCTTATTTTGCGGAGAATAATGATGATTAGTGGTAGTTAAATTGACACCAAATTCTATTAAAATATGGGATTCTGTGGTAATTTAACTGGATTTCATAATAACTCTGTTATATGACTTAGGTACCTATAAGAAAAAATCAAAAATGTCAAAATGAGTAGGTACTTAATAAGTGGCTGTTATCCATAGCTTAAGTGAAGGATATGTTAAAAAAAATATTATTTCCGCAAAAAAAAAGAGTTGTTGAGAGTACATGTTGCCGCTCACAATTCGAATGGAACTTAGTTTTCAATTCGCCATCTCAAACTTATGGACATCTACCCTGGAATTACATTAATAGATGTATAATTAAATATACCTAGGCCTTTTTTAAGCGAATTTCATTTTGTAGATAGGCGCAAGGTAAGTATGTAAATGAAATACATAACCTAAAATAATAGTATTACGTAAACGCGATACTATAATTTTATAATTAAAGAAGTAATATGTAAGTAATTTACCCAAAATACCAAAGAAGAATGCATTTGCATGTTGATTGTATTGAATAGTTAACTTTTTTACATTTATGCATATTAAGTATATTATACAGGGTTATTGGAAATTAATTGACACGGCGTTAAGGGCTTCTTCTGTGCACCTTAACGATCAACTTTTGTTCTACGACTTTTGGAAATTCAATATAAAAATATTCCATACAAAAATAAAAAATTAAATCCAACAGTTCAAATAATACTCAACTCTACGTCTACGTCACAGAATCAATCATAGTAGGTATGGTACAACCCGATCGGGTCGCACGCAGTGCGCCCCGTGCCGATCGCGCGCGCGCACTTGCCGCATAGACATAGAAAATTACCAGACAGTACGAGAAACACTTAAATATTTTTTTTGGGATATGTATTAAGTTTCGACAAAAGTCGTAGAACAAAAATTGTTTGTTAAGGTGCACAGAAGAAGCCCTTAACGCCGTGTCAATTAATTTCCAATAACCCTGTATTAAGTATATACCTCAGACTAAAAGAACGTATATACGTATACCTATTTACCTACATAAGAGTAACGTTATACAGGAATTATAAGGCAGACGATTTTGAAAAAATAATAAAGCAGTGGACCATGGATATTATGGAGATTGTTTTTTTTTCGAATTATATTAAAAAGACTTAAATTGATATTTTGTTTGCATGACAATATGTCTTATTTTTGTCTTAAATATGGTATCCTCCAAGTCTCGCGGCAAATGAGGCAACAAACCATATATAAGTCTAGGTATGCAAATGCAATATTGCTTATTTGATTAGGTATAGTATAAAGATATTTCGGCTTAAACGCACTTCACCCCGAATTCGCGCTCTACAAAAAAACTCTTTTTAGATTAAAAAATACTGTCAGCAAGTAATATAATTAAAATTTACCTTTGACTTTATTTGACATACTTTAGTTGGGGACAGTCTCTAGCCTACGGTTCCTTACCTGGTAATTACCCACACAGGGTAAAACTGCTATTCTGCGGGGGTAATAAACTGAGAATAGTTAAACAAGATTACCACGATTTTACGTATTTTTGTACTTAGATTTTTTTTTATTATTGTACTTTTAAATTTTGTATTTAGTTCATTCTATTTGTATCTTTATTAAAGGTATTCGGTTTATGATTTAATTTCTTATTAAAATAGCGAATGCAGAATGGACAGTTAAGTTTCCGCAAAATACTCTGAATTCGAAAAGAATTTGTATTCGTGACTTATTATCCAACACGTAAAGAAGGAATTAATACAATTTAGATAGTTTTAGAAATATAGTAGGACTATCGAATTCACAGCTTTTATACAAAATGAAATATATTATCCTTTGGTATTACATTTGTATTTCTATGAACATGAAATGCTTTTAAGACGAGTTCCCAATTCCGTTTAGAATACCTGAGAGTTAGACAAAATGATTTTAAGACAGTAGGTACCTAGTTGCGTTTAGAATACCTGAGAGTTAGACGAAATGATTTTAAGACGAGTTCCCAATTCCGTTTAGAATACCTGAGAGTTAGACGAAATGATTTTAAGACAGTACCTAGTTGCGTTTAGAATACCTGAGAGTTAGACGAAATGATTTTAAGACAGTACCTAGTTGCGTTTAGAATACCTGAGAGTTAGACGAAATGATTTTAAGACGAGTTCCCAGTTCCGTTTAGAATACCTGAGAGTTAGACGAAATGATTTTAAGACGAGTTCCCAGTTCCGTTTAGAATACCTGAGAGTTAGACGAAATGATTTTAAGACAGTACCTAGTTGCGTTTAGAATACCTGAGAGTTAGACGAAATGATTTTAAGACAGTACCTAGTTGCGTTTAGAATACCTGAGAGTTAGACGAAATGATTTTAAGACGAGTTCCCAGTTCCGTTTAGAATACCTGAGAGTTAGACGAAATGATTTTAAGACGAGTTCCCAGTTCCGTTTAGAATACCTGAGAGTTAGACGAAATGATTTTAAGACAGTACCTAGTTGCGTTTAGAATACCTGAAAGTTAGACGAAATTATTTTAAAACGTAGTAGCAACTCGTCCAAAATCCAACTAGGAACTCGTAAACTAAGGTAGTCTCTAGACAACCTTAGTTTACTAGTTACTTAGTTTAGTGAACTAAGGTAGTCACTTTAGTTTGCGTCGATTTGATACTAACCCACAAAAATCTCCTATGAGTTCTTATAAAGCGGTAATCAAACAAAAGGAAGACGGTACGGAATATTTGGACACTCCTAACCGTTATTTGACCAAGACAAATTCTTATTATATATTCTTGTATTGTGCTGTGTGTACCTTTTACGTGTAGGTAATGGTTATAGCAGAAACTAACGGGAAGGATGTACTCAGACTATGGACTAAAATTGGCCGATAGTTGATAGTTTATGATACGTTTCGCGTAACTTCTGATCCCGATATCGGGATAAAAAGTAGCCGATGTTATTAGCAATGAATTAATTTATCCTCATACCAAGTTTTATCAGAATCGGACTAGTAGTTTAGGAGCGTACTCGTTACAAACAAAGCAAACAATTTTTTGTCTTTATAATATGTACTAGCGACCCGCTCCGGCTTCGCACGGCTATATTATGCATGAATTATACATATAAACCTTCCTGAATCACTCTATTTATTAAAAAAAACCGCATCAAAATCTGTTGCGTAGTTTTATATGGACAGAGAAAGCGACTTTGTTTTATACTATGTAGTTATTAGTATAGATAAAAGTTGGGAGCGATGTTGGTTTTCTAGTGTTATCTTTCTCAAAGTGGACGATAACGCCCCTTCGTGGGCGCTGGAGGGCGGAGGTAAAAGGCCTAAAAATGTATCAAAAAGAAATTAGGTTAAGTACCTTATTTCTTAAAGCTGATGATGAAAACATGCTGCCTTAAGAGGAAAGGGTACCGACGCCCTCTCCATACAAACGTAGTCGATTGTTTCCTACCTGGATTATAACACTGTAGCAAATGTTTTTGTTGCATAAAACCTATAACTGCCTTGACTATGCCCCTATGCTTTGTTTTTTTTTATTTTTTAAATCATAAGTACATAGAATTTGAGTTCGTAATTCAAGTTTCTTGCTTAATTATGAAAGAAAAACAAGACATAGGGGCATAGTCCAGGCAGTTTTATGCAACAAAAACATTTGCTATAGTGTCAGACAGAGCGCAAGTACCCAAAAGTTATTGATTAATTGTCTCTTTCTTAAACGTCTCTATTTCTTATCTGTCTGGTTTATAAACAAGTACAATATCTCCGTCGATTGTGTTTCTGTAGGACACTGTGTAATATATTATTATGTGTCAATAAGATCATTATTACCACGACTAAACTAACGGTACCTACGTACCATTGGAATTTGTAGGTCTTTAATAATAAATAGTTACAGACAGACGGACAGCTATACCTTGTTACTACTAAGATTATAGATGCGAAAGTGTGTGGGTAGGTAGGTATTTATGCTACTTCCTATGGGTATGTTTGTACCGGATATGCCGGATGCTGATATATTCGAAAAATGTGCAACTTTTCGTAAAGATTACCAGAAATAATCATAGATTATTTCGTTAACCGCACTTCTGAAACATAATTTTTTAACTAAGTATCAAATTCCTTATTAGGCTTTGGTTCTTCGCAAATTAGGTATCTCAAGCCGCTAATCAACAACATCACCACACATGACCTCTTAGCTAAATGTCTGAAAACAAGACAGATCGCAAGACAAAGGGAGATTAAAAAAAAAAACTTGGCATTTTTTACGTAAAACTGAACTGACGAGTCATTTCCTCTGGACGCGGTCGACTAAGCGGAGAGGGTAGTAGGCATAAGTGGATTGTAAGTACTAAAAATAATGAAAATAATTTAAAATTTCCGGCAAACATTACAAAAGCACACTTGAAACTTCAAAACTTGTAGAGTAATAATTAGCATACATAAAAATACAATGAAAATTACAAAATTCAACCAGAACGATGAATTGCATTTTAATTTTGTAAGACAACGTTAAGTACAGGGTCGTCCACAAGAACCGTAGGTCATTGACATATGTATCCATATAATTTAAACATAGTGTGAAATTATAACTACACACAATTCAAAAAATAGAAACGAAACTCTAAGACGAAACTGCATTATCATGACAGTATAAAACAAAGTCATTTTTCAATGTCTGTCCCTATGTATGCTTTGATCTTTAAAACTACGCAACGGATTTTGATGAGGTATTTTTAATAGATAGAGTGATTCAAGAGGAAGGTTTGTAGGTATATACATGCATAATATAGCCGTGCGAAGCCGGGGCGGGTCGCAGTTTTTTTTTTATAGTATAAAACAAAGTCACTTTCCGCTGTCTGTCCCTTTGTATGCTTTGATCTTTAAAACTACGCAACGGATTTTGATGCGGTTTTAATAGATACGAGTGATTCACGAAGAACGTTTATATGTATAATACATGCATAGCCGTGCGAAGCCGGACCAGGTCGCTAGTTATTTTATAAACAAATAGCTACGCCCCGCGGTTCTTAGGTTTAGGATCAGAAGTCCTATGTCCTTCTCAAGCCCCTATACCACCAGTATGCCCATTTTCAGCCAAACCGGTCCAGTCGTTTGAACGTGAACAAACAAATAAATCATGTTTAGGGTAAATATTAATAAAAAGTGCATTATTAACACGCTTTTATTAGTTTCACCTGTATGTTTGTATGTTTTCTTGTAAGTAACCGACTCTTTTGGGCTCGATTTTGCCCTACTTTGATTAGTGATCAAGCCATATTTTCAATGGAACTGGACAAAAATAATCTATAAAAAAATACGCCATAAGTATATGCCGATGCTAAATATATTTGTTTCGTTTAAAAACTATATATTTTTCTAAATGTAAGATAGCGGGTTACGTGCTAATAATGTTTTTTTAGATATTATATGTTATTCGAGTGTTTTATATTAAAACAACAGTTATTTTATTCCAGTTTAGTTGGTAACAAGGTGAATTTAACATGTAGTATATCTATTTCACAGAATAAAGACGCGATAGGTCCGTGTCGCCATGTATATTAACTAAAGTGATCTAAAATAACTATCTAATTAAAATAAAAAAAGAAAATCATACAAAAATAAATTAATAGGTAAATGCTTGAATATATAGATTAAACTAAGAAGGAATAATAAGGAGGAATATTATTTCACAATAGAAAAAAAAAGGATGATTTAGCAGAGCAGACTGCGGACTTGTTCCCAGGGTCAGAAGCTGTTACATTGGAATTTTAAATGTAGGTGTTAGTTGTATATTTATATGAAACTAGCTTTTAACCGGGACTTCGTCTGCGTAGGATTTAAATTTTCCAAAATCGATTCGTTACAACAACTATCTGTAATGCCAAATTTTAGCCCGTCCAGTTGTTTGTTTGTAACGAATAGGCTCCAAAACTACTGGACCGATTTTGATGAAACTTGGTATGAGGATACATTGATTCATTAGGAATAACATAGGCAAATTTTTATCCCGATATTCCCACGGGATCAGGAGTTACAGCGTTAGTAGGAGCGCTGCTAGTAGATAATATACTAAACCTACACAGATAGGTAAGCTAGGTACGTACGTATGTTTTCAGTTGCCAATAGCTCGCCCAAATACGAACACATAAAACAAACATTACCTCATTGAGAGAGGTTGATAAACAGCGCGAGCGCAAGCGCCAGGTAGACAGCAAACATACGCACGCAATATAGGTAGGTAGCTATAAGGTATAATAAAACCCATCTTTTTGATGAAAGATCAAGGGTACTATTTATAAAACAAAATTTTAGTGTCTACTAGAATTTAAAATGAAGTATCGATTACCAATTTTAGATTGGAAATTACCAAAATTTTGCACCGCGGGCGGCGGCCATGGTCCAAATCAGGATATTAATTATGGTTCGTTTCGTTTGGAGATACATTTTTCCTTAAAAAAAATGTTCAGATATGCCTAGCGGAGGCTAACCCACTACAAATAATAAAAGATTTCTCCAATAGGTACTTAAACAAGTGCATAGTTTAGAAGTACTTGCATATGCCTATATACACGAGGAGAACCTTATTATCATAGCTAAGACCTTAGCTTAAGCCTATTAAAAGTCCTCTTACAAATACTTGTTCTACGGCTTAAAATTTTACGACCTTTTCGTCGTCTAGGTCGAAGAATAGTGTACGCCCACTGCATTGCAGAGGTCGTAATTATCGTATAGGTCCTAAACCATTTATTTTCGAAAGTGTTATTTTACAGTGAAAGCTAAAGAGATTTAACATTGCATTAAAGCAGAAAAAACATCGGAAACAGATTTATCAAAGACAAAATCTATTCCAAACCTGGTAGGAGCAAAAGCAAATAGCCGTAATAATATACCTAGCGTACTTTGTATTATCGGATATCTATGAGTAAAAGTCACTGACATAGTAAATTTCCTTACGGAATGGTTGAAGTCTTCTGTAGGTATTATACGTCTGTGTATTCTGTGATACCATTATCCAACATAATGTTTGGGCAATTTTTGGGACAAAAATTCTTTACTATTGTCCAGTCTACTTCTTGTATTAAAATATTAGTTTTATCAACGTAACAATTTGCTTTGAAATAATTAAAATGTGATACTACCGAGGTAGCGAAGCATTACTGAAACTCGAATCAGAATCTCCAAGTATTGCTGTATAAGGTTAAGCGTACTATGATTATTCGTCTTACCTTAATGAAAAGAACCCATGGACGTGACTTTAGTTGCTTCATTTCAAATATACCTACCATCCAAAAGTAAATTTTTGTAATCTTTGTTAATTCAATTAAAGTTAATTTGTATTTTTTGTCATTTGTAATCTTGACCTTTGTGAGCATGATCACAAAAAAACCCCATGAGTTTCCTGTGCCTTCTTCTCATGGTGGGTGCGTTCCGAAGGCACACAGCCTAAACGCAGTTTTAAGATAATTTCAAAGTGAACCCATGATGCAGTTGTATGATTACAAATCATTTTTTTTTTTACTCTGTCTTGTTTTTCTAAGGGAAATATTCAAAAGTTTTATTCCAATTCAGAAATTCTCGTTGTCTCTATTCCAATGTTATCGAAATATCTTTGGCGAGAGTTGTTTATTCGATCAATCGTGGGTAAAATCTTTACATAACAAACGTTTAGGATTCTAACATATGAGAATTTGCGGAAACGTTGATTTTTAGCACTCATTTGCATGCTTTTTGGGACTTCATCTTAATGTATCATGGCTAGAGGTCATATTATGTTTTAAATCTGCATCTTTCTTTATAATTTAATCGAATTTGGTGATTGGCGTTACCAACGTCTTTAATTTAAATCTTTTCTAATATATATAAAATTACGTGTCACGTTGTTTGTGCGCGATGAACTCCTAAACTACTTAACCGATTTTAATCGAATTTGCACACCGTGTGCAGTTTGATCCAACTTGAAAGATAGGATAGACATCTTAATTTATCCTGATATTTCCACGGGATCGGGAGTTATTAATTATAAAATCGCCAGCTCGAGATCGATGAACATGTACGAAGTGGGACAACCAAGGCAACCAAGTTTGACAATCGACCACTTCTCCAAAGAGTAAGAAACATTAAGGTAGGGGTAAACACAAAAGATCCCATTGGGTCGAAGTGTTGCTGGCTATCTGTCAGCCCCCAATATATAAGATAAGATAAAATTTAGACATTAGTAAGTCCTAAATCTATTTTTATGTATTACCGGTATGCATTTTAAATGCATTTAACTATTAGCATAATTATGCATTTTACTGTTTGCATAAATATGCATTCTACAAACCAGATACAACCTGACAAGTGGCTAGAGGCTATTATGCCAAACCCCTAGTATTTCTTGTTTATGTTTGTGGTCAGGCTATAATTTTCCTGAACCTAGTAGGTACGAGTTTCGACTTTTATGCTTGAATACTTAATAATGTTTCAAAATTACTAATTTTAGCGGGTGACCAAAGCAAAGGTTCCTCGGACAGGGGCATCGCCATCCAACGAGGTAACGCAGCCGCAGGTATTAGTTTATTTAATTTCTCATTAATTTATTTTTCTTAAAGAATAATGGCCAAACCTCGAACTTAAATTTTCTGTATAGAAATATAGGGAACCGGCATCACACTAGCCTATGTGCCTTTCTTGTTTCATCGTAAATCTATTTTCTTCAACCATTTAGACGCAGCTATAATGGTATAAAATAATAATTTAGTAATAATTAAGGGAGTGAATATGAGACTCCATTACTTCTTATTCCTTTAACAAGGTTATGAGCAAAGAGGTTAGATGTAGTTTTTTTAGGTTTTCGCTATTTGTATTCTGTACTCAATACTTTGGTACTTACCAAAAAGGTTTTTTACTATTGAGTTAACGTCATACGTAATAAACATGTGAAATAAGGTGGAAATAACCGACTATTCATCACTAATAACAAAATAAATTATTAATTAAAACGAATATAACATAATAATAAACAAAATCATTTCCCGCCCGTTAATTTTTTTCTCAAACGGCACTGGCCGCACGCCGTATAAAGACACACGTCCTGTCGCTTTGACCGTTTGCTCTTTTATATTTGTATTAGAGATTTTGAACTCAATATTTCTTGAATTCGATTACTGAAAATAAAAACCTACAAAGTACCTAAAAAACTCTGGCAGTATGCATGAGCCGTGCGAAGTCTTAATGGCTTCATAGACCTAGAAAAAATGGTTGTTCTTTGGTGTTACCTAAAGCAAGGAGGTTAGGTTGTTAAAGTTCCTAATGTGTAATGGCGTCAAATTCTGACGTAGAAAATGAAAAACAGGTGACTTTAAATGCTTATATCTTTTTTCCACACCTATTACACGAAATACTAAACATTTCATTGTAATCTTGAAAAACGGAGAATTTTATCAAATTTTACTATTTGGGTATATGCTTGATTATTGCCCTGCCATCATTCTTTAGATTTTTATCAAAACAAACTGAATATAAAATATTATTTACATCACTAAAAAACTTATAAAACAATTACATCTAAGTACTTATACTAAAACCTACTACTTACATATATAAAATTTAATTTACAAGCTTTAAAATACCTAATGTAAAAGTATTAAATTTTGTATATTATTTAATTCTTATATTTTATTCCTTTGTTATTATTAGAAAATATGCGTACTGCCATAGAATACCTACACTAATACAGAATAATATGTACATACATACTAAGAAGCTATGTTATTAGTTTAGGTCAGAAAGTCACAACAATTGCACATACTTACCTTATTATGAATTAGGTAATCTAGGTAAGCAACAGTCCTATTTATCATTATATAGGTAGGCGTTAAGTTGTTTATGTATTTTAATCAATTTACAGTAAAATATGTCAATCAGAGTAGTCCAAAAGATATGTAGTGCGTGACAAACAAAGGTACCTAAGTAAATCAACAAGTCATCGGAAGATCTATACATAGATAGATAACTTTATTTGTACAACACAGTAAGGAACATATAAATACAAAAGCAAAGTAAAGTAATAGCTAGAAAGTACAAGTTGCACAAATGGGCGGCCTTATCGCCGAAAGCGATTTCTTCCAGGCAACCTTTGGATGGAAAAGAACTGATTTAGCTTTTTAGAAGTATAAGTAATATAAGTATATATAGGTAAGTACCTATAACTAATAGTCCGGAAATGAACGGAACACCTATTTAAATAAACTCTTAAATAAATATCTTGTTGTTTACTACAGAAATATATTATGTTGATAACACAGAATTGAAGATGCCTCTGCTCATTATATTGGTATAGTTACAAATTTTGCATTTACCTACTCATATGTAAATAGGTAAGGGATACGTACCAAGTAAGGGTACGTACGTGAATTTTATAAGTATGTTAGTAATTCTTTATCTCAGGATTCACTAATTCTATTTTATTAAAATTTGGTATTTTTTATACATATGAAAGGTCAGCGTTTGGCCACTATCACACCCGCTTGATGGCAGGTGCGACGATGAGGCCTAAGATGTAGCACGCTTTCCTAGAAGAATACTATTCACTCGCGACTTGAAGACCCCCCAAATTGTTCATGTCAAGAAAGACAAAGGACTAATTTTATACCTACCGAATCTACTTATATACTTATTCCTACTAAATGCAAATCTTTTAATTTCCACATAAATATTTACTTAATTAAAAATAATATCCTCAAACAATAACTAATAACAAAAACCGTCCTGTGGGAGGAATATATAAAAAAAACAATGCAGTTGACACGGTAGGTCTTATATCACTAGGCGTGACAGTAACTTTGAAATATACACACATTCCCCTAACACCTACACAAATAGGTACCTACGTATAGATAATAAATCATCTTATGTATCACACAAATAACTGCATACTTAACTTTATGGCATACCTGCGAGGGTAGTTGCAAAAGAATATCCATAAAATTTAAATATCTATTAGCAGTTTTATGTAAATCCAGTTAATCCTGTAATAAAAGGTCACTCACCTGATGTAGTCCAGCACTCGGGACACTCCTGGCAGAGCGTAGCCCAGTCGAAGGCAAGGTCTTCAAAACTCGCCATGGTTATTCAAATATACAGTCCACACATAATCAAGCACAAACACTACACAATGATATTCATAAATGAATAATGTATTAATCACTGTTACTGCAAGGGTGATATGATAACACTATGATGTTGTTAAGGCGAACGAGCCCGGTGTCGATGGTCCGATACCTGACTGTCGGCAGTGGACGGACGCGCACATAGACAAACGGCCGGCTGACAACTGCGGCGCGGGCGCAACCTCGCTCGGGATGTGTCGCACACTCGCCTTGCTCGGAACCTGTTCTACGAAGCTCGGTACCTTCGCTCACTCACCAGCTTCTTTCGATTTCAATGAACCGTTAACGTTCTTTTCTTCTTGGGCGTGTCGTCCTTTATCTTGACATGACACATCACGTAATTCTTTCAATAGACAAGTGCAAACGGACTGGACTATTTCAAAATTGACATTTGAACGGTTGCTAAAGACGATGAATTGGCGAAATCGATTTAGCGGTTTCATCTATAGTTAGTTACCTACATGTAAATAGCATTAGAATATTAAATAGATTCGACACACGTATACTGGCCATCAATACTGGCTGTCCTCAGCCAACCCACGAACTTCGGTTCTATAGACGGCCGAAGCGCTTGTAGTTTCGCGCAACTTGTAATTAGAAAATATTATTGTCAATTCCGAAGTCCAATAACTCTCTTCATGCTTGTTTAGTTACCTATTCATTGAGCGCCTGCCGTGGACAGCTATCAAATTGGCCAATTTTTGCTTGCATAAGGTCAATCAGCAACAAAAATAATATGCAACAACCTGTCAGTTATCTGTAAAAGCTTTTGCATTAATGTCCGCTTACTTTTATGGAGGACGGCAAAATAAACCCAAAATAACAACATTATAAAATATTGAACACATCATCGGTTCTTTTACATAACGATAGAACCTAGGTACGATTAAATCTGACTTTATCTACCTAGATACTTTTTGTAGATTTAGTTATCCTAAAGTTGTATTTCATGAAATAGTTCATTGATTGCAAACTATTAAACATTTTTTATGACATGATGCAATTCATTGCAGATGTTAACCTATCAGTGATAACATAGAGTGATAAGCATACAATTAAAGTAATTTTGGTGCTGATTGGTCCGAAATTAGATGATCCAGATTTAATTCAATGTGACGTGAAAGATAACACAACAGAGAACAATCTTGCAAATTTCATAAACGTAGTAAGTCAACGTGCTTACCTAATTAAATACAATGGCCATTCAAACCATGACAAAGTGTCGGATAAAATAGATAATATCATTATACCCACAATTTTAATTACACCCACCACTTAACTCTACTTATTTGAATTATTTTGAATTCTAAGTTCATTGTTTCGGTATAAAATTGGCATTAATTTCTGAGCAGACATCTGATATAATTTAAAACAGAAAGTGGTAAGTGAGAGTAATTTGTAACGTTAAATTTTAGAGACGAAGTTATGAGCTTCCACGGCTAACGTTTATTAGTCTTTATGACTGAAATTATGCAATTTTATAATTTACTTAAGATACGGTAAAATAAACTGAATTTTTATACAAAAAAAATATTTTAGAGTCAAAGGTGCGTCAATGATATTTCCCTTATTAAATTAATTTGTAATAGTGCGTTTTGCTGAGTGCTTCGTCGGTCCGCCCGCGAGGCGACCGCCCGAATCGGGCGGACCGCAGTATTGCAAAAAAAATATTATTTCCGTAATTTGGTTTTAACTCTCTTTCTGTACCCTTGCAGTGGTACGGTTGTTACCAATTTAACTTGACCCCTGTTTCGTTAGCGCGCCCTTATAATGTAAGGCTCAAATTAAATTGGTTTAACTATGTAAACGTATGGGGACACTCTTTAATTTTCAACTTTTTTATTTTTTGGATCACTTTTAATTTTCAACTTTTTTATTTTTTGGATTTTTTTCTTTAAGTGTGCTGCAGGTCTTGGGTCGAAAACCTAGGTAGTTCCCGTTGACCTAGAATCACGAAATTTGGCTTAAAGCAAGGTCTTACAGCACACAGGAAAATTTCAATTGGGTACACTACTTCCAGTTGACCTGAAATTGTTAATTTTGGTTAAAAGCTAGGTCTTACAGCACAAGTAAAGGAAAAAATCCGAAATATAAAAATGTTGAAAATTAAGGTAAATTTTGGTACTTACAAGTTTTTGCAAAAATTTGCCCAAATCTTTATCGTGTTGACTCAGGACTTTGATTTTTATACACCTAATAGAGACTATAAACCACAGTATCTGGTATGAATTTCAATTTGCTAGGTCCACTCGTTCCTGAGAAAATGGGTGATGGATGACACACGGACAGACAGACAGACAAGAAATTGATCTTATTAGGGTTCCTTTTTTTACCTTTTGAGGTACGTAACCCTATATAGTCCCTATTAGGTGTATAAAAATCGAGGTCTTGAGTAAACATGATTAATAGATATGGGCAAATTTATATTTTCGCAAAAACTTGTAAGTACCATAATTTACCTTAATTTTCAACTTTTTTATATTTCGGAATTTTCCCTTTACTTCTGCTGTAAAACCTTGATTTAAACCAAAATTGACATTTCCAGGTTAACCGGAAGGTTTTGGGTCCTATATTTTATGGTAGTTCACGAGGTTTGGCAAAAACAAACTCGTACAGCACAAATAAAGAAAAAATTTCAAAAAAATAAAAAAGTTGAAAATTGAAGGGTGTCCCCATACATATATAGTTGGATCTATTTAACTTTAACCCTTACATTGTATAGGCGCCCAAACAAAATATGGGTTAAGTTATATAATTGGTAACTACCATACCACTGCAAGGGTACAAAAAAAAATTGTTGAAAGTAATGTATGGAACGCTCGGCGAGTGAGTACGAATCGCACTTGACTGGTTTTTATGTGCTTTTTCACAAGTTTAAACTTTTTTCTCCACAAACATCTTAGAAAGTGAAAGAGGCAACCCTATTTTTTGGTGTAGGAAATACATCTTCCACAGCTTAAGAGGTACTACATTATTATGGGGTTTTGTACTCCATAATCGACATGCAGCGTAAATAACTGATAAAAATGCTTTACGTAAAATTTAAAAGGGTCATCACAAAGGATTACCATGTCCTTTTTCATTGAATAAAGATCCAGCGGTTTTTGAATTCATAACTCCAGTCTGTAGTTTTTATTAAATGTAATAAACCGATTTTGTTGCTAACTGTACTAAATCTAAGTAAGTTAGTAAAATAAGTAGGTATAAATTACAATCGGGGGGTCTGCCCCTTGGATTTATTACTTTATGCGGTCCGCCCGATCGGGCGGTCGCCTCGCGGGCGGACCGACGAAGTACTCGTTTTGCTTCCGTAGGACGGCTACAGCTGACTGAGTTTTAAGTTTAATTTTTTTTACAAACTTAAATAGATGCAAGAATTCGGTTCAGGCACAACACATAAATTTCATTTATTTATTGGGATTTTCTTCTTTTGTGAACCGACAGAAAACATTAAAAGTCAGTTTATCTGTCTATCAAAGCGTTTATCTATCATCATAATATCAATATTAAAGATCGATATGAACAAAAACAAAATAACAAATGTGTCGACCAGTATGAAAAACGAAGTGGAATCGATAATGTAGACATTCTAAGTAGGTACCTACTTCACGCACCACATATTTTAAGTTATATAAAAGATAAAGCGATCAAAACTTCTCTGCCATGACAAAATTACATAACATTGTGAGATTACGTCCTTGGGCTGCACCTTAAGCCTGTAATGCAAAGGTATGCCTACCTAGTACTTACAAGCACTTAGGGCATATGAACCAGTCCAGTATCAAGAGAGGACTGTGATTTTAAACTTTATTTTTTGAACAAGAAGTATAATATTACAGTAACATCATGTAGGGTCTAGGTAGTCCATTAAGGTTCACATTACTTGTGCCAACTCTCGAACTCTCTTAAGTTTTTGCATTACGAGTTCTGTTTGAAATGACTTACTTGATTGGACACTAAGAATAACCGCATATTTTATTAAAAATAATACTAAAACGTAAAAAAATATTAGTAACTTACAAATGACACGTATCAAACATGCACTCGGATACAAAAATGCGAACAAAACCATAACAAAACACTGTATTCTGCGAAATATCCAACATTATTACCTACTTGTGTTAACGCGCATTTCTTGTTCATGCTCATATTTACTTTCTTTTACGATGGGTAAGTGAATGGGCAATTTAGATTTTATATGATTTTTAAAAGGTTGACGGTCATTATTTAATGAAATATGCAAAAACTGCATGAGAACATAAAAATAATGTTAAGAGGAAAGGGTACCGGGGGCTCTTTCCATACAAACTATTACAAACGTAGTCGACTGTTTTCTCCCTGGATAATGACACTAAAGCAAATATTTTTGGTGCATAAAACTTATACTTAACTGCCATGACCATGCCCCTGTTTTTGTTATTTTTTACCTATATTTTTTTAATCTTAATTTCTATTTAATTGATATTAGAAAATGGAAAAAAAAAACATAGGGGCATAGTCATGGCAGTTATAGCTTTTATGGCACAAAAATATTTGTGAAAGTGTCATTATCCAGGGAGGAAACAGTCGACAACGTTTATATGGAGAGAGCGCAGGTACCCTTTCACCTTAATTGGGATCTTGGAAACTCCTTAATGGAATGGGTTCAGTCAGACGCGCTCTCCGTTTCTTGATCATAATTTAAGTAATAAGGTAGGTAAGTAGGTACGTATTACCTAAGAGTTACATCAACATCGTTTGACCTATGGAAAAGGTTCCGAAAATGTGTAAATCGTTTCTCCTTAATTCGAATACCTACTTTAATTACCTACACATTCTGCATTGGTGACTATAGAAGAGTGATGAGCATGAATATAAAGTTTATACTGACTTAGGTACAGTCGGCTGCATAATTATACAGCTCCCGGTAGAATTCTAAAATTACTATTATTGGAATATTATAATCGAAAACACAACCTTCTGCGTGGCAGGCGGGTGTTCGCCCGACGTGCCACAGATATCAGATAAATAGAAGAGAATCAAAGAAAAGACAAAGATAAATAAATTGAAATATGACAGGTTCTGTTTTGAAATAGGTGTAGGTACGGTCGGCATAATTGCAGCCCCACCGTAGAGCTCTTAAACGGCTGTTATAAGAATGTTTTCAACACAAGCAAGATTCTAGGCACCTGCTTTAGTTGAAGTTTAAAGTCTACTAACTCATCAATTTATCAAACAAAAATTATTAGAATGAAAACATTCCAATAATAGTAATTTTCGAACTCTACCGGGGGCTGCAATTATGCAGGCGACTGTACCTAAAGTTGAAGTTTGAAACAAATTGTAACGCGAGAGACCACGTATTGAAAATAACAACGAAACCTTAACCTTTCCCGGAACAAACTGTTCAAACTTGGTTTAAACCGATTTATAAGATTACATTCCATTTACATAATCACGGCAAGGTCACGAGAAATAATGAATATTAATAATAACTTGCAAAAGGTATAATAAAGAAAAATTTACGGCATGTCTGTTTACCAACCTATTTAGTAACATTTGTAACATCAACCGGCGTATATAAGTTGTGACTTGCGTCATTCAATCATCCTACACTTTGTTCACTACATACCCAGTTACGAAGGAAAACATCGTGATGAAACCCGCGGCTAAGTTGTCTCCAAACGTATTGAAGAGGTCTTTCCTCTGAATACTGTCGACAAATCTGAGACGATGGCATATCTAGGTGCTGGGTAAGCCTACTCCATTCTCACGCAAAAAAGGACCCAATTAAAGAAGTCTAGTTGCTGAAAACAGCAAACATATGCACATACCCAGTTGAAGAAAAGATAGCTATAAATCACCGTGGAATATAGAAAAGCATTTGATTCTAAACGTTTTCATTTTGATCACTATTCGAGTACTTATTAGTTAAACCTCAAAAAGTAGGTGTGTAGGTAAAGTAGTAATGAACACCAAAGAATTGAAAAAAAATGCAAAAATTAAATGTAAAAAACAAGGTACTTACTTACCTTGTTTTTTACATTAAATTTTTTGCATTTTTTTAGTACCTACTCACTGATTAAAATTTCAAAATTAATGTAATTCTGACGCGATATTATAAACCATGCTGTTAGGCATGGGTCGTATAATTGCAACAAAAATACCATGTTAAATTCACAAATGGTAAACAAAAGTACCGCATTTCATAGATCGAATTCCGTAAAGCGGTCTTATTAAGGCGATTAGACAAGCCTATATCGCCATATGGTCAGTGTATTAAATATCAGTTTGTTTACCTTTTAAATTCGGTGTGAAAATACGGCTGTATTTCTCTGGGCAGGTTGGGCAAGAGTATTTACCTACTCACAAACGCAGCCTTGACTGACCTGCCGTGCCGCTGCATACCAAAACACCTCTCTAATAATATAATCAAGTTGGATTAGTCTTTTATAATAAATTCGATCCGGTTGCCGATTTAGTTTTGAATTGTTGAATAAATTGAGGAGTTTAAACTGTAGTAATTTTCTACAGTAGTTAAGTTACTTAAAAAAAGCGGTTAACTTTTATGGAATAAAATCCGAGTTCTGACACAAAAAACCAAAAGACAGAAGAGAAGTAGCGACGGACTTAGGTATATTTCAACTTTTATTTAATACAGGTAGGCCTACCTATTTGTAATGGAAGCTATTCCATCATCAATAAGGAAATTATGAGACGCAAATAATCATGAAAAATGATGATTAGAAAATCTTAAAGTGAGTATACACTAGACAATCAAGTAACAGAACCTATCACGGTTCACGAAAACAAAAATTAATTCGTAAAAGCCAGTTCTATTACATGAAAATGTTCTACTCAGCTCTTTGTTACTAAAGCATTTTCTAGAGCGTTGTATATTGTTTTTATATCTTTAATCAACGTATGCTGTCCTACTAGGCAAAGGTCTTCATGTTTCTCAAATCTGTCTATCCCGTGCTACATGGTCCATTTCGTCAAGACATTCACATCATAACGCTATCTTTTACAGGGTCTGCCTCAAGTATTTCGTCGTACTTTGCTTACTCTATTCACTTGTGTAACTTTGTATTATTTCACACAAGCACTCTGCCAACTGAAACCGCCATACCTACGATCGCACTTTGCCTAACCTGTTTTGCGAGTTTACTCAGAACTAACAGAAAGTTCTTTTAGGAATTTTAAACGAAAAATAAACTTAATAAAAACCGGTCAAGTGCGAGACGGACTCGCGCACGAAGGGTTCCGTACCACTGTATTCTGTTTTAACCCCGACGCAAAAACAAATGCAAAAAAATTGTTGGCGTTAGTGGTAAAAATACATGAATGAAGGGTAAATGGCGGTTAACAGTTTATGACGTAATAAAAAAAAAAGATCTCGTTCAAACCAATTTTGGGTGGAAGTTTGTATGGTAATGTATCACTCACTACATAGTATAAAATAAAGTCACTTTTCGCCGTCCCTATGTCCCTAATGTATGCTTAGATCTTTAAAACTACGCAACGGATTTTGATGCGGGTTTTTTTTTAATAGATAGAGTGACAGCTGAAGAGGAAGGTTTTTAGATATGCGTGCGAAGCCGGGGCGGGTCGCTAGTATCATATATTTTTTTTGTTTCATCATTCTCTTATTTTAGACTAGCGACCCGTCCGGCTTTGCACGGCTATATTATGCATACGTATGTGGTATTACACATATAAACCTTCCTCTTGAATCACTCTATCTATAAAAAAAACCGCATCAAAATCCGTTGTGTAGTTTTAAAGATTTAAGCATACATAGGGATATATAGGGACAGAGAAAGCGACTTTGTTTTATACTATGTAGTGAAGTAAAGTTACAGGGGCAGGGACAGTTTTTACGACTTTGGAAGTGTCTCTCGCGTAAACTATTCAGTTTAAAAAAAAAATTAGAGACCTCAATATCATTTTTGAAGACTATGACCCGACACGTATAGGTTTGATGAAAAAAAATGTTTTGCGTTTCAGTTCTAAGTATGGGGAACCCTAAAATTTTTGTGTAAAAATCTTAATGCGGTTCACAGAATACATCTACTTACAAAGTTTCAACAGTACAGTTCTTATAGTTTCGGAAAAAAGTGGCTGTGACATACGGCAGACAAACAGACATGACGAATCTATAAGGGTTTCGTTTTTTGCCATTCGGCTACGGAACCCTAAAAAAGTAACTAAAAAGAAACGTCGTTAAAAGAATATCGGTTAAAACTAACATAAAAGCGAAGCTGCAGTGAAAACCTCGGAAAGCAAAGAAAACGGTTTTTTTTTCAGAAATCTAATGATGTACTTATTTCAATTTTTTGACAAAATCGGGTACGCTACTCCTTTTAGCATTTTATTCATTTAAGATTTTTCACTCAATTACAATAAAACAAAATGAAATAACTAAGCACTCAGTTTTTTCACCACCTGTAAACTTTAGTTCTATGCACACACGAGGTTTTCACTGCAGACCGACCATTTCCTAGTGCATACCCACCTTTAATTATTCTCTTAATAATGTTACGAAGAATATACGAATATTTTATTAAACGAATATTCCTAACGTAACAGATCCGGATTCTACATATAAATCACATCGAATATCATTCATTAAATGTGCTGTTGTGTTGTCTTAATATTGTAGAAACGTGATAGCGAACAACTTTCCGATTTATAACTGTCGGATAGCCAGTTATAAATAAATATTCATGTTAAACCGATGACTTGCAGGGCCTTTTAAGGCGCATATAGACATTAAAAGCATAATGCCTTTTGAATCTAACTGAAGTGGTTAGTTATTACATGGAGCATTGTTATTGTTTGTACCATTTGTCGGTATTTATTTATTTATTGGGAGAACCAACAGCTTCAACAAAAAGTAGACTTATATAATAAAAAACGGAGAGCCAATTATAGGTTCCCGCGTTTAGGAATCAGGATACAAAAAAAACATTATCTTAATCTCTATCTCATACAGCGGGCTGATTGCCGTATTCTTATGCAGCGCGTCTTGACTGTGTTTGCGTCATAACTATAGGTTTCGAATTGCCCTAATGTCGACGCACACGTTACGCGAACCTAAACGATGCGCGCTCGACATTTCGCGCTAAATTTTGACGTGACATAAATGTCAAATTAATTGTCACCTAGGAAGATTAGTCAAAAACTTCGTACGGCAAAGCTTGTTTCACGCGTAGGATGCGCGTAGGTGAAGTAGACGTGCAGTTAAAGTAACGCGTTGCTTTATTTTACGGCAATACCGATTATTGTTTGCGTGCACGTGACGTATGCGTCAACTGGACGTGCACTCGACTAATGCGTCATAAGTTACGGCAATTGGGCGGCAGGTGGTGATAATCAAATCTCGTATAATCTTTTTCTACATCTATACCAATATTATAAGTTCAATTAAATTCATTTATTTATCAGATAACATAGATCCATCAATGTTAGTAGGTACTTACAACTATGTTAGTAACAATTTAAATAAAATATATTAATAGTCTAGTCAATAAAATATATTATTAGGTATATACAGGGTTATTGGAAATTAATTGACACGGCGTTAAGGGCTTCTTCTGTGCACCTTAACGATCAACTTTTGTGCTACGACTTTTGGAAATTCGAAAAAAAAAAATGAAAATTTTGAGGTTATGTAAATTCGAAAAATAGCTGATTTTTTAAAACAAAGGTCATTCACACCAAGAACAGTAGATGAAACTTAAAAAATAAGTAAAATTTTAAGGTTACTGACCTCTCCGTGTAAGGAACAGCTGATTTTCAGGTAAACCTAACCTCAAAATTTTCAAAAAAATGTTCGAATTTCCAAAAGTCGTAGAACAAAAGTTGTTTGTTAAGGTGCACAGAAGAAGCCCTTAACGCCGTGTCAATTAATTTCCAATAACCCTGTATAATATTGGTGAAACCACCTGCCACCTTAATACAGTGATACATAGTGGGTTCATACATGTTAGCTATTACGTTTAGGATACTGTTGGAGCAACCACGTACCCGTTTAAGCAGAGAGGCTGCTCTTTTTCGTAATAAAGAGGAAATATATTTTTTTAAATTTGTTTGAACGGAAACTACTGTACCGATTTTGATGAAACTTGTTATGACGATACATTGATTCTTCGGTAATAACATACTTTGTAACCCGATATTCCCGGGATCGGGAGTTACGCGGGTGAAACCGCGAATCGTTGTTAGTAAGAAATATATATATTTTTAGTTTATTTATATTTATATAAAATTAGGCGTTAAACGTTTTGCCGTTTTCCGGGGGTGGGAACCTGGTGATCTGTAATACAGGTTTTATACTTACATCAGACACCAGCTTCTCACAATTGCAAAAACAACCAACTTAAGAGGAAAGGGTACCTGGGGCTTTCTCCATACAAACTATTACAAACGTAGTCGACTGTTTTCTCCCTGGATAATGACACTAGAGCAAATATTTTTGGTGCATAAAACTTATAACAGCCATGACCATGCCCCTATTTTTTGTTATTTTTTATTCTTTTATTTTTTTAATTTTAATTTCTATAATAATTAGAAAATTAAAAAAACCAAAACATAGGGGCATAGTCATGGCAGTTATAGGTGTTATGGCACAAAAATATTTGTGCTAGTGTCATTATCCAGGGAGGAAACAATCGACTACGTTTGTATGGAGAGCGCGCAGGTACCCTTTCACCTTAACTTGTAATTTAATTTTTTACATACCTACATGTAAGCCGGTTTATGTAATTGTGAGTGAAATAAACGATTTATTTATTTATTTTATTTTTATTTATATAGCGTAAAATTTGAAGATTTTTTGACATTTAAAGATATTAGATACCTAAAGGACCATAAATTATAGGTAAATATTTTAAACATTACATTGCACACGAGCGCGTAATTAACCAACTGGGCTTGAAATATGGGTGCCAAACAACATCTATTAGTACTTTTTTATATTATAAAGCTGAAGAGTTTGTTTGTTTGTTTGATTGTTTATTTGGTTAAACGCGCTAATCTCAGAAACTACTGGTTCTAATTGAAAAAATATTTTTGTGTTGGATAGTGCATTTATCGAGGAAGGCTATCGGCTACTTCTTATCCCGATATTCCCACGGGATCGGGAGTTACGCGGGTGAAACCGCGGAGCGCTGCTAGTATAGGATACTCACAGAAATATCCATACCGTAGAAATATTTCTTCCAAAGCGGGAATCGAAGCCTGCATCGCTGGTTCGCCCACCGCACTTCAGGGGTCATCAAATATTCTTTACGTGCATTTCATTGCAATTATTGTACTCTTCTTGGAAAAATAATAACTCCGAATAATAATGGAAAACTTACAATGCAAGTTAAGTCCGTTTGATCATTAAATTTTAATTTAATTCTGATAAATTTCTAAGAATTTAATAACAATAAATAAAACAGTACATTTTAATTCAAGAGATTTATTGTACTAATTGGATCTTATATCGGCTTTCGTCTTAGCAAGTTTTTAGTAGTTTTTTTTGCACTGATTCCTATCCTAATTATATTATTTATCTATTTAAAAAAACCGCATCAAAATCCGTTACGTAGTTTTAAGGATTTAAGAGGAAAGGGTACCGGTGGCTCTTTCCATACAAACTATTACAAACGTAGTCGACTGTTTCCTCCCTGGATAATGACACTAGAGCAAATATTTTTGGTGCATAAAACTTATAACTGCCATGACCATGCCCCTATATTTTGCTTTTTTTTATTTTTTTATTTCTTTAATTTTAATTTCTATGATAATTAAAAAATGAAAAAAATCAAAACATAGGGGCATAGTCATGGCAGTTATAGGTTTTATGGCACAAAAATATTTGTGCTAGTGTCATTATCCAGGGAGGAAACAGTCGACTACGTTTGTATGGAGAGAGCGCAGGTACCCTTTCACCTTAAGCATACAAAGGGAAATAGGGACAGAGAAACCGACTTTGTTTTATACGACGGATTCTATTATTATTCGGTTTATTTACTGATATTCGGACGAACATTGAATAAGCTTTGGAAAATAAGAGGCTTAATTTTTAAGGCTTACTACCTATATGTAGTCATAAGGTGATTTTGGGCATTTTTGGATAAGATTTTTAACAGATAAAAAAATATTTTTTGTATACTGTGTTCATTATTATTTATTAACTTAACTATATCATTCAGCATCATTAACCATTCAAAATAAAATCGCCTAAATACCCTAAGACTTTTTTAAATCACGTCTGGTAACACCGTGAAGGATCAAGTAGTTTTTTTACCGACAGATAGAAAACCGGATGTGTTAGAGAAGTATTTGGCATTCGCTTCGTTGACTCTTGTCTCTGCTGCTTGCGGATTCACGATTTCCAAACCCTGAAATAGACAAAAGCTTTAGCATATAGAAACAAAACACTTTAAAAATAATTAGCATTAGTTTAATACTATTGTTTTTGTGTTTGTAACAAATAGGCTCCGAAACTTCTGGATAGACTTTGATGAAACTTGGTATGAGGATACATTTATTCATTGGGAATAACATAGGGCTACTTTTCATCTCGATATTCCCACGGGATCGGGAGTTACGCGGGTGAAACCGTAATAAAAAAAGGGATATATCTTATATTGCAGAGCTCCAGCTATCCGGTTTTAAGTAGTTTTGGCTATACAAATTAGTTTTTGAGTGATTAAGCAATAACTAAACAGGCATACAAAAGGACCGACAAAGTTTTTACTCCTATGACAGACCGTGGACCACCTCTTAAAGGGTCGGGGTTTCAAAACGCAACGGGTACTTAGACCTACTCCAGATTGGCGAAAATCCCATGCCTTTGAACCGTGGTGATTTCTATGAGATGTCGTTTTCATTACGATGTTTTCCTTCACCACAAGAGCATGTGTTTATAATTCATGATTATAAACTACTAGCTGCCCTCCGCGGTTTCACCCGCGTAACTTTCGATCCCGTGGGAATATCGGGATAAATTAAGATGTATGCTATCCTATCTCTCAAGTTGGATCGAACTGCACATGGTGTGCGAATTTTATTATAATCGGTTAAGTGGTTTAGGAGTCCATTGAGGACAAACATTGTGACACGAGATTTATATATATTAAGATATACCCTATTTTTACTATCAAAATGGGATATTAACCACGTTGTTTATTTTTACTTTGTGAAGCTCGAATAACTTAGAAAAAAATCCATTATCGCACGGCCTATTAAGATGTCTATTGCCAATATTATAATTGTATTTGTGACAAAGCAAGTCACGTAGCCAACGTAAATACGGAACAACATAATTATGATCGCATTATGATTGTTGTAAAGGAGATCGGTCGCATACCTAGTCATTTTATCTGATTACTATTAAGTAGATCGCTAAACGGCCTCATATCGCATAATATAAGGCCATTTAGTAAACTATAATTATACTCCTACATTTTAATAAAATACAACCTTATTCGAATACAATAAAATCCATTTTAGAATGTGATTAACATGGGCCGGCGCTTGTGCAAGGCAATGACAAATAATAACTTTTCGATTATAATTCTTGATTATCACGTTAAACACTTTTTTTTCTTGTATTGTATCGCTTCATTGGACGTTGTTACAGTTACAATTCACGCAATGCGAAGCCGTAATAGATGTCTAATATACACTACGTTTAGGGGACCTTAATGAACGGGGGAGGGCGTCAGCGTCTGTGCAAATATATGGGTGACTATTAGAATATTCATATTGCAAAATGCCGATAACGTCCTAACGTCTCGATATTGCCATAAGTTACTAAATAGACATGAACGCTAAATACCCTTAGAACAATAGGAACCTCGAACCCTTAGGACACAGCCTACCAGATTTTTTTTTATTGTTTCCAAAATCCTTCCCGTCTTTATATTAATCTTTATGCCAAATTTTAGCCCGATCCGTCAATTACTTTGAGCTGTGCATTAATATTAACAACCGTACCACAATCAACCCTATGATATTGCATAGTGCGTGCGAACGCATAGAGCCGCAAATAAGACGCTGATTCGCTAGAGTGAAGGGAGCAGCACAATTTTTCCAATCTTATGGCCGCATTTAGCGCTGTGCGTTTACTTATCCAAGAGCAACTTAAGAACTGTTTGTGAATACGGGTGTCAGTAAGTAAGGACTTCGAATTTTATATTTATAGATAAGTCTCACACGTCTTAGAGATTCACAAAAATTAAAATCCATGTCCATTTCTACGGTGGCTCTTTGAGCCTTATCCAACCTGACACCACTTTAGTTCCATTTTTGACCACGTTCATTTAAATCCTTGTCACGCTGTAGTATTTCCACGTCGCTTTTTACAATGAGTCTTTGATTGGATAAATTATAATGCAAGAAGAAAGCATAGAATTGATTTTATCTTTGTATTGTTTGTTTAAGATCACATGTCTGCTGGGTGATGTGACATTATAATTATTTGATTAGTGGATTTCGATTTTGATGTTATTAACCCAGGAATGACAAAAGTGGGGTGTTATCAGTTTGATCCCCATGTCTTTGGTGGACTCATCCTACGATAATTCAAGCGGGGTATGAGCTTTCGGAGACGAATTTTGAATCTGTTGACAATCTGTTTGTTTGTTTTTATACGTGGCATCGTAGCTCCGAAGTAAGTTCCGAAGTTTTGTATCCGGCGGTTTTGTATGCGGTATTAATATCTGAAAGCGTTATGTTCTCAATCGATACGTAAGTTAGTGGCGGATTTATTAATTTTTGAAGGACTCTAGGTGCTTATAGACCGTTACCTTTTCTTTTGTTATGATCCAAAAACTTGGTTAAAATAGTAAAAGAAATAGTTTTTGCTGGAGTTGTCGGATCTACTGCTAAACGCACGTGAGTGACGACTAAACGTAACGAAAATATCGGTACCCACAGCGCCTAAAATCTGACGCTCTAAGCCTACTCAGCCAGCTCCGTCAATCCGTCAATGAATGAGCAAAATCATCCATCTCCCTACCTTATGGACAATTGTTATGTTTTCAATCAAAGCAGGAACAAAATTAATAGCTGGTTATAAATATTTACGATCCAGGTAGTGACGAAAGACGCCTTTAGCTAAACGGATCTATAGGTTGATAGTAGCAAGTTGAGACTTTTTAGAGCAATCGGGATAGATTGGACATGCGGAAGACATTTACCACTTTGCATATCGAGTGTTTTGAATCTAATCCGAAGATTTGCATCTAATTAATGTAACGGGATTCCTTAGGTATTTTGAAATTTGTTCCTTTTTTGTTATTTAGTGCCATATAACTTAACTAGCTGCGCTCCGCGGTTTCACCCGCGTAACTCCCGATCCCGTGGGAATATCGGGATAAAAAGTAGCCTATAACCTTCCTCGATAAATGGACTATCCAACACAAAAAGAATTTTTCAATTCGAACCAGCAGTTCCTGAGATTAGAGCGTTCAAACAAACAAACAAACTCTTCTCTCAGCTTTATAATTTAGTATAGATAGATGGCGATATTAAGACTATTGAGATAGGGAATAATTGTCCCTGGTCAAAGCTTGGCCAAAGTTTCTTACGACCGAGATATGTCAATTGTGAAATTTAACGAGTCAACTGTCAATAAATACAAAATTTGATGAAAAAGTAAAAAAAAACATGCACTGCTCATCTTAATTATCTTTCGTTCGTTAATGACTCATAGGCAGGTGTTCGGATTTCCTCTAGATTTTCTTCCACAATTTCCTATAAATCAAAATATTTATTTCCCTTGGTCATAAACATTATGTTACTTTTTTTTTCGACCACACCGTCAGAAAGATCTATCCTATTGAGGCAAAATTGAAAAAGTTATTTAGAACCCGTTATTACAATATACATAACTCTGTCTGTAAGTTTTTACGTCTAAACTGTTGGAACTAATTTAGATGAATTTTGAGGAAGGAAATTAGGCTACATCCCTATCCAGGCCGACAGGAGCGGAGCGGTTTCCACCAATAGAATCGCATAAAACTCCGAAGTTTTTGCAGTTGTTTTTGCTATTGAGAGATATGTCGCAGCTAGTACAGACAAAAGGACTGAGGGTAGCAGGTGCATATTTTAAAGTTCTAAATATTTTAATGACGGTTCAATATTTTTGGTTATTATGCGTGAAATAACTAACACTTCGAAAGCTTTAGTGATATCAAGCAGAATCATTTACAATTACTGAACCGTTATTAAAAAAAAATATGCACCTGCTACCCTCAGTCCTTTTCTGACTGTACGTAATCGTGTTTCGTAAACGTGACAATACCCAAAGCGCATTCTCAACATCGTAGCTACTCTATAATACCTATTGTCGATATTCTAAACGTTAAATGTTTAATATCACTCAGCCTCGTAAGGGGTATAAAGTGTATAATCTTGTTGATTGCTATCTGGCAGTTAACGGAGTTGCGTGGGCGCATGCAAGGGATACTGGCGAGGGGCATTTGCCTTTATAAACTTTATGGTGATTATGGAGATCTAATTATGGTGCGTTTCATTGGTTTTATTGATAATTAATTACCGACGTACTTAATATAAGAAAATGAAATTAAGGAGGAATCTGCCCAAAGACCTTTTTCATATAAAAAACTAGCTGCGCTCCGCGGTTTCATCCGCGTAACTCCCGATCCCGTGGGAATATCGGGATAAATTAAGATGTAAGCTATCCTATTTTTCAAGTTGCGGATCAAACTGCACACGGTGTGCAAATTTGATTAAAATCGGTTTGGAGTCAGTCCATCGCGCACAAACAACGTGACACGTAATTTATATACCTTCAATAGATAAGAAGCGATGAAATTAAGAAATGACTACTACAAAACTTAAAAAAAAAAATGCCCTTACGACAATACAATCAACAACTCAACTCAAGTGATATCTTGCTGTAATACTTAATAATTGACACTTCATAATGTTGCTTAATTTCTTAGCACACTCATATTACGAGTAGTTATCCTACAAGGTGAGGGTAAGGAGACGATTTTTAAATTAACTATATGGACAATTTGTATGAAACCAATGAGAGCGCCATAGAGTTATTGATATTACCGGAAATTACATATGGCTGTCGAAGCCGCATTACCCCTGCTTCTCAATATACAGGCACGTGATTGGATAACCTTTGACCATTTTGTTTTGAATTAATACCTACTTAGAACTATTTTCTATGTGCCTTAAGCCTTTTTTTTATCGATGAGAAAATGCATTTTTGCTTCCTCCCGCGACCCTGAGGGGGAGGGGGCGACGGAGGTATGTAGGGCTGCCTCCAGCCTGAGGATGGTAGGCGGCCGGAGGCTTACCCACTAAAAACCCATCGGGGTTCCGCCAACAGTCGAGGTCCGACGGAGTACAGGTATGCTTGCGCAGGACTTCTGTGACTCCATCGGCAACTTGTCCGTTGGCACCCAACTTCAAGTCAGTCGTTCCTTGCTCTTCCTACAGAAAGACCCGAAAAGCGGGAAAAAATCCGTCGAGAAACCTGTATTTATTCTGTGTCGTCCTAAGTACGACCCAGCAGCGTTTGAAATAGCAGGTTAACACAGATCACCTGCCGACCGCATATAATAGTTACGGGAGAGCGTGGTAATGGTATACCTCGTCGTACCTACCCAACCCTTATAAGGGACTAGGTGGGGCCGGCAAACTTGTACCAAAACATTTACTACGTATTTACTCCATTAAAATGCCAATGAACTAGATTAAAGATTAATTCTGTTTATTTACCGACCAGTGCAAAGAGATTTCACATTACAGTGTAATAGAGATAACATAATGAACTAACGTCAATGTCGCCTGATGCCGCGCCGAAATCTTCACTGTTCAATATCAATTATTCTTAATTCTTCTAATTATAAATATATCAATTATTCTTAATTGTTCAATGTATCAATTATTTTTAATTGTTCAATCCCAATTATTCTTACTTAATTGATATTGAACAATAACAAGAATAACAGTTATTAAAAAAAAACGGACAAGAAATAAATCCTACTTATCCTACTTTTTAGTGACGGACGACCTATGTGGCTGCGGTGGGCGAACACCAACACGACACATAAGTTGTCGGGTTCTATTTCCGCCATGAAACACATAGTTCCTGGTATGTATGTATTAAAAAAAGAAAGTGTTTAATCTATTTTATCCGTTGCTGACACCCATATTACAAGCCTAGTTGTTTAGTTTAGGGCGTAACGTTGTGTCTGACAATATAATATTTTTTTTATTATTTATTTATAATTATTACCTGCATAAAAATAAATAATTTTCCTTCGACAAACTACCAAATCTATACTTAATATTATAAAGCTGAAGAATTTGTTTGTTTAAACGCGCTAATCTCAGGAAATCTAGTTCGAATTGAAAAATTATTTTTTTGTTGGATAGTCCATTTATCGAGGAAGGCTATAGGCTACTTTTTATTTTGATATTCCCAAGGGATCGGGTCTTAAGCGAGTGAAGCCGCGGTACGCCGCAGCTAGTTACAATATAGAGACGCTACCGTTAAATATTCTTAAAGAAGTTGCATACATGAAAACTAGCTTTAAAATAGATATGTGATTATTGACGCGTTACTAACTGACACTTGAAGACGGTATCAAAGTTTTCCAAAGGGACAGATGCTCCCTCTTTCTCCTGTAATTTAAATCTCTTTATAGCAGTGTGATCGCGCAGGAATGAACTTTAAACCTTGCACTAAAAGTTAATGGTGTTTGCGGATTTCTACAGCAAAGATATAGTGGTTCTTTTATTAAATAAATTGTGCCATTCGTGTTACTCGTATTGGATAGTAAAGGTGCTGTTAAAGTTTATAAAGGTTAATAAATAGAAAAGTCATAAAATATTAGTAGGATGGCATTTGACGACCTCTGTGGCGCGTCGGGCGAACACCCGACTGCGACGCAGAAGGTTGCGGGTTCGATTCCCGCCGGGAACAAGTATTTATGCTGACCATAAATTCTTGTTTCTGGTTCTGGGTGTTTCCTATATGTATAATATGTATATATTTACAAAAAAAAGTATATAAGTAGTTTATCCGTTATCTGGCACCCATAACACAAGCATTAAGTTGCTTAGCTTGGGGCTGGATGGCGATGTGTAATGTGTCCTGAAATATTTATTTATTTATTTATTTGTAAGGTTTTGTTCTTGTAGGTAGGTATTTCATCAAGTTTGTACGTATTACGCTTTGCGCAGTGTATATAAGACTGTTACCACAGAATAGATAAATAGTCTTAAAGTTACGTATGTTACCGTAAATCACTGTCTTTACCAATCCTGACGCAGCTCGCCTTCACGCATTTTAAAATCCAAGAATTATTACAGTAATATTTGATCAAGATATTACTAATTAGTTTAAAAATGAAAGCTACTTTCTAAGTTTTACTTCAGTACAAAATGCAAATAGCTCTATAGAATGTATAAAAATATGCAATATCGTCACCATTTAATATTTTAGGGCCAATCTGATAATATATTCGAATTCGAACGGAACGTTCAAAGTAAATTAATGTGAAACACGTTCTTCTATTAGTTATAACAATTTAAAGGGCGTGCTATGGCTATGGCGTCGTGTCGCCATTCCCATAACACAAATACCAACAAGGCAAATGTAAACGGTGAAAGTTCTATCCAACCGAGATCACCTGAAATACTCGTAACAATCTGCTTTCCTAGACCAGTGGCTGTTAAACTTTCACGTTTTTGTAAAGGTAAGTACAACTTATAAACGACATTAAGAAAGGTATGCAGTTTATATTCTTACTAGTTGCACCCTGCTGTTTTACCCGCCTAAGTCCCGATCAAGCGGGAATTTCGAGATCAAGAATTGTATAACCTTCATTTATCCCATAAAAACAAATCATTACTTATTATTAAATAAAGTCGCTTTCTCTGTCCCTATTTCCCTTTGTATGCTTAAATCTTTAAAACTACGCAACGGATTTTGATGAGGTTTTTTTAAATAGATAGAGTGATTCAAGAGGAAGGTTTATATGTATAATACATGCATAATATAGCCGTACGAAGCCGGGGCGGGTCGCTAGTAAATAAATAAACATACTTTCGGATTAGTATACATCAACGTTAGGTTTGTAAACTACTTTCAAAAACTATCTTTTTGAAATCGGTCAGAAGAGTAGGCGATCACTTGGAAAAACCAAATGACGGATAAGATATCATTATTTGTAACGGGTGTCTCTAATCCAACCTCTTTGGTTATTAAGTTTATTGCATTAAAATGAGAACCCTCCTTTGGTTTAAACAAGACGTCTTGATACAGTTTCCCCGATTCTTTCTTACATTCATTAAATATTGTCTATCACCGATACAAGACCAATATTTAAATAAAGACTAAAAAAAACAATATATTTTTGAAAGACCATACTCGGAAAGTGAAAAAAATAATCATTATAACAGACTAGAACCCGTCAAATGTATTATTATAACCATAATACAAGCGACGCATAGCTTACACTGCAAGACGCGACGTTAAGTTATACGTCTTCAATCTTTACATAGCTTACACTGAGCTACGCAACGTTGTTTTTTTTTTACTTTTACAATAATCAATCTAAGCTCAATCGATTATGTATTCAAAAATCCCTAATTTAGAAAACGTAACACTGACCTACACATTGAGAATCAGTGATCAAGAATGTTTCTGCCCACATGCAAACTTGGCGGGAATCTGTTTAAGGTATCGTTATAGTAATAAAGATTTAATACTAGGTAGGTACTAGGGACTTTCAAAGTTTAGTTTATATGGACGTTGTTAGATTTATATGCCAATTTACTTGTATACCTGTTTTATTTATTGCTGAGATAATTCAGGCTGACTTTATATGGATTTAAAGATTTTATGTCATTGTTAAGTGTATAGCGATATGATGTAGGTAGCTATGGGTAGGTTGGGTATAGGAATAAGACATTTTGTGGAGTTTTCTTATTAGGTATAGTAAGTGACGACTCGAGTCGCAAACATATATATCAAAAGTGTTTAAGGTGAAAGGGGTACCTGCGCTCTCTCCATACAAACGTAGTCGACTGTTTCCTCCCTGGATAATAACACTAGCACAAATATTTTTGTGCCATAAAACCTATAACTGCCATGACTATGCCCATATTTTTTGTTTTTTTTTTTTTAATTTTTAAATTATCATGGAAATTAAGATTAAAAAAAAAGAAAAAAAAATGGGCATGGTCATGGCAATTATAAGTTTTTATGTCACAAAAATATTTGTTCTAGTGTCATTATCCAGGGAGAAAACAGTCGACAACGTTTATATGGAGAGAGCGCAGGTACCCTTTCACCTTAATTGGGATCTTGGAAACTCCTTAATGGAATGGGTTCAGTCAGACGCGCTCTCCGTTTCTTGATCATAATTTAAGTAATAAGGTAGGTAAGTAGGTACGTATTACCTCAGAGTTACATCAACATCGTTTGACCTATGGAAAAGGTTCCGAAAATGTGTAAATCGTTTCTCCTTAATTCGAATACCTACTTTAATTACCTACACATTCTGCATTGGTGACTATAGAAGTGTGATGAGCATGAATAATATAAAGTTTATACTGACTTAGGTACAGTTTGTAATAGTTTGTATGGAGAGAGCCCCCGGTACCCTTTCCTCTTAACCACAAGAGAGAAACATATTTTTTCACCATTTTTTTTATGTTTGTACAGTATAGGTTTCGAAAGAACTAGACCGATTTTGATCAACTTTAGTATAATACATTGATTTTTGGGGAACATAGGTTACTTTTTATCCCGAAATTCCTACGGGATCGGAAGTAACGCGGGAAAAAACAAATAATTTGAAATTCTGTCTGCATATTATGCTGCATGAAAAAAAACCTGGCTTAATCGTTTTTATTAGGGTGACAGATTTGTTTAAGTAGCTATCATGATCTCTACCAGCGGGACTATCGATTGGTATAAAAATATAGAATGATTGTTTTTTTTGTAGGGTCAACGGGTTCGATTCCTGGCTAGGGTAATGAGTTTTTCAAAGATCTGATGATGCAGTTTTTGTTTTTGTCAAAATCGGGCACGCGGCTCCTTTTAGCCTTTTTCGCTGTCTCTTATGGTTTAGGATATGGCCCTGAAGGCCCACATGAAAAATTCACCCTGTATAAATATACAGATATATTTTCTTTTGTATTATTTTATGATTAGTATTGCTAGGTATATTATGTAGTGTATTAAATTATTATTAAGTATGTGTATGTTATGATGTATACTATGATTATAAGTATTTCGTTTATAATATCTATTATAAGTAGGTATTTATATTTATGTGTTTCTTACACCACACGACCTACCAGTTAAGCTAAACAGACCTTCTCCATCCTAAGGTTGCCTGGAAGAAATCGCTTTAAGCGATAAGGTCGCCTGTTTGTACAATGTAATAAGCTCTCTTGTACTCTTTGATTTTTTCAACGTTTTGTGTGTTGTACAAATAAAGTGCTTATCTATCTATCTATCTTGAAGTATCAAAGCATAATTTTTGTTGACTAATGAAATGTGTCTTTCAGTGGGCAGGATAGTGAGAAAGGCAATCAAATCCTTCACCGGGCCGAAAGTTACTTCAACTTTCCAAAGCAACAGTTTCTGAGTAAGGGTAGAATCTAGGAAGATGAACTGGAGTATGTACTGCAGAGAGATTTTATTAAGGTGACAGATTTGTTTAAGTAGCTATCTTGAAGTATCAAAGCATAATTTTTGTTGACTAATGAAATGTGTCTTTCAGTGGGCAGGATAGTTAGAAAGGCAATCAAATCCTTCACCGGGCCGAAAGTTACTTCAACTTTCCAAAGCAACAGTTTCTGAGTAACGGTAGAATCTAGGAAGATAAACTGGAGTAGGTATGTACTGCAGAGAGATTTTATTAAGGTGACAGATTTGTTTAAGTAGCTATCTTGAAGTATCAAAGCATAATTTTTGTTGACTAATGAAATGTGTCTTTCAGTGGGCAGGATAGTTAGAAAGGCAATCAAATCCTTCACCGGGCCGAAAGTTACTTCAACTTTCCAAAGCAACAGTTTCTGAGTAAGGGTAGAATCTAGGAAGATGAACTGGAGTAGGTATGTACTGCAGAGAGATTTTATTAAGGTGACAGATTTGTTTAAGTAGCTATCTTGAAGTATCAAAGCATAATTTTTGTTGACTAATGAAATGTGTCTTTCAGTGGGCAGGATAGTTAGAAAGGCAATCAAATCATTCACCGGGCCGAAAGTTACTTCACCTTTCCAAAGCAACAGTTTCTGAGTAAGGGTAGAATCTAGGAAGATGAACTGGAGTATGTACTGCAGAGAGATTTTATTAAGGTGACAGATTTGTTTAAGTAGCTATCTTGAAGTATCAAAGCATAATTTTTGTTGACTAATGAAATGTGTCTTTCAGTGGGCAGGATAGTTAGAAAGGCAATCAAATCCTTCACCGGGCCGAAAGTTACTTCAACTTTCCAAAGCAACAGTTTCTGAGTAAGGGTAGAATCTAGGAAGATGAACTGGAGTATGTACTGCAGAGAGATTTTATTAAGTTGATGCATAAATGTAGATGCATAAAGTTTTCGCGCCAAGTCATAAAAACCACAGCGCGACTTTCCTCGCAACATTTCTATGATAAATATACAATTTGCTACGCCTTATCAACGCATCTCACTCGCTGACATTGGCTTTCTCTAATAAAGAGGTTAATTCAGTCAGTACATTTGAGATACGAACGGAGAGATATGATCTTTAATTTGGAATTTTTATTTGCTTTATTGTGCTGTATTAAATTTAGTTTCGACTCTTTGAGAATTGAAAGGAAAAGCGTGACTTTGATTAATCAATAACTCTAGGCTTTCCGGCCGGAGTTATATTTGCAAAAATGCACTTATGTTCATATGTTGTTGTTCAAATTTCCATAATTTAGATACTTAAGTATAGCACATTTGCATTTTGTTTTTCGAAGAAAGGATTAATATAGATACTTAGATGATAATAAATATTGCCGGACATTCCACACATAATAAATATAATAAATAGGTATTGCCGGACATTCCACACATCGCCATCTAGCCCCAAGCTAAGTAACTAGACTTATGTTATGGGTGCTAGACAACGGATATACTACTTATATACTTTTCCTTTGTAAATATATACTAATTATACATAGAAACAACCAGACCACAGACAGATATCTAAGCATAAATACTTGTCTGAGGCGGGAATCGAACCCGCAATCCTGTATTTGGCAGTCCGGCATGATGACCATTGTGCCAACTAGATCATGGACTTATATACCTAATATACTTAACAACAAAATAAAACTAACAGTCATTAATAAACATATACGCAGAAATTTTAGTTTCCGCGTTTGTTTAATTACGATAATTATATTTTAAATAAACATAAATTGACATATTTTTTTGCAATTAAAACTACAATAACAAATAGATTTCGTAACGGATGACCGCCAAATAAGAAAAAAAATTGTTTCTCGTAAAAAAAAAAAAAACAAATCGAAGTGCAACATTATTTTGTAAACCGCGCATTTAGAACATAGTTTTTCACTTACTACATTCTTTACAAGGCTTTGACACTATCCCAAAATTAACATTAATAGCTTCAAAACCTTACAAAGGATTTAGTAGTTGGAAAATAGACGCGCAGATAACAAAATCTAGAGTCGAATTCGATTCCAGTCTTGTAAAAAAAAAATTAATTGGGTGGGCCGTTACTTTGATATCACCGTATTAATTTTAAGCGCTAGCAGCGCTCCGTGATTCCACCCGCGTAACTCCCGATCCCGTGGAAATATCGGAATAAAAATTAGCCTATGTTATTCCCAATAAATCAATGTATCCTCATACCAAGTTTCATTAAAATCCGTCCTGTACTTTCGGGGCCTATACGTTACAAACAAAACAAAAAATCTTTCTTCTAATATAATATTAGTGTAGAACAACGATAAAAACATAGATATTTAACACAGAAGCTCAGATAAATGTGGGTTTTTCTAATCAATCACAATAAAGCGAGTACATGACAGTTACTTACTATAGTTAGTTCACAATAAAAGACTAAACAAATAGCGCTAATGTCCTTCCCAAGCTATCAACAACACTAATAAGACTTCAGCACGACATCGGCAACATGACACGCAGGGAAAGTTAACTAGAAACTTAATACCTACGGCATGGTGCATCTGTTACCCTGTATGCATTGGCTTACTTATTTGTTGTTTATGTGTTTTATATTTTATTGAGTAGAGCGCAAACAAAAGAGCTTGATGTCGATTAGGCATGGCATAAATAGCATATCACCCGACTTCGTTTGCGTTTTCGAGTACCTCATCGACGAACATACATTAAAAAATTAAATTTAGCTTCTAAATAAATGTATGAGCACTAAGCGTGAATTTTCGACACGGGTAAACCCGTAAAGTATACAGGATTATTGGAAATTATACTGTCAAGCCGTTAAGGGCTACTTCTGTGCACCTTAACAAACAACGTTTGTTTTACGACTTTTGGAAATTCGAAAAAAAAAATTAAAATTTTGAGGTTATGTAAATTCGAAAAACAGCATTTTTTTAAAACAAAGGTCATTCAGACTAAGAACAGTAGATAAAACTTAAAAAATAAGTAAAATTTTATGGTTAATGACCTCTCCGTGTAAGGAACAGCTGATTTTCAGATAACCCTAACCACAAAATTTTCGAAAAAAATTTCGAATTTCCAAAAGTCGTAGAACAAAAGTTGTTTGTTAAGGTGCACAGAAGTAGCCCTTAACGGCTTGCTAGTATAATTTCCAATAACCCTGTATAATATATATAGCTAGCTAGTAAGTATATATGTAATAATAACTATTCAAATTCTAATGTTATATTTATATGTAACTAGTGACCCGCCCCGGCTTCGCACGGCTATATTATGCATGTATTATACGTATAAACCTTCCTCTTGAATCACTCTAGCTACTAAAAAACCGAATCAAAATCCGTTGCGTAGTTTTAAAGATCTAAGCATACATAGGGATATAGGGACAGAGAAAGCGACCTTGTTTTATACTATGTAGTGATGTAATAAATAACATTGTTTTGATATATGGTTATCGTTATAAGTTTAAAAACAGCATGTGAAATTACTGAATACATACGTGTGCGCAAATTAATATTTTCTGGTAAATAAAAATATTTTTATAACTATTTTTCTATTCTATATTTATAAAGAATATAAACACTTAGCTGATGGAATAATTTCTCGTGAGAACAAAACTACTTATTTAAACTTACATACAATTATTTAGGAAGGCATCTATTGTTATTTATACGGATTTGTAATATTTAAAGAAATATAATAAAAACAAAGAATATGAAATAGTGTTTATATGCCATTGTTCAAACAAATTAAAGCTATGAAATCGCGAATTAATTTAGTTAGCATACCTAACTAGAGTTACACAATAGTTTGTATTTTTTAAACATCGTAATTTGTTAAACAAAAAAGAACTTTGAATAATGTAAATGCGAAAGTTTTGAACTGATTTCGATAACATCTATAAATATAAATGACTGACTGACTGTCTGACTGACTAATGCCCGAATACTCAACCGAATCTCAAATATTTAGGGGCCCCTTAAATATTTCAGACGCTCCTATCTTATTGAAGCATACGTTTCAATGTTAATTTAATCGCCATTAATTCCGCCGATTGTATTCAGTATATAATATGTTGCTCAAATGTTTTATTGTTGTAAAATAAATACGATTATTTGTCTGTTTTACAAGACACGAAACGCGACGGGCAAGACTTTGACGTCACAGGCAGCTCCTGCAGTACATTTTACAGGAATAAATAACAAAACCTCCATGAAGTGAGCCTTCATAAATTAGCTAGTGACGTCATCGACTGTTTTCATACGACAATTCAAATGAATAAAGATTTCTTTTCTTCAAATTAGTTAACGTATTTTCGGATTTTTTTAAGAGGTTTATTAAAAATAACAACGCTCCGCGGTTTCACCCGCGTAACTCCAGATCCCGTGAAAAAATCGGGATAAAAAGCCTATCTATCACTCCCAATGAATCAATATATCCTCATCCCAAGTTCATCAAAATCGGCCCAGTAGTTTCGGAGCCTATTCAATGCAAACAAACAATGAATTATTTTCCTCTTCATAATATTAAGTAAGTATAGATTTAAGAAGCCAATTGAAGAAGTGAAAACTGATTAAAACCGGAAAACAGAATCCTAGAATACAAGCAATTAGTTAAGTAATAAATTACCCAAGTACTTACTTACATTCAATTTCCAATTTTCTCAAATATAGATAGATTGTGAAAGGTGAAACCCGGAAATAGACTTTGTAAATTAAAAGCAAGTAGGTAAAGTTATGGCGCAAGAAAGAACCAAAAGCATAACGCCTTTCGGCTACAAAGTTGAAAAAGGATTCATGAGTTAAAATATAAGACTTTAAACTTCAACTAAAGCAGGTGCCTAGAATCTTGCTTGTGTTGAAAAAATTCTAATAACAGCCGTTTTGGAGCTCTACGGTGGGTCTGCAATTATGCAGCAGACCGTGCCTTTGCAGCGACCTTTAGCTGTAAAAATAGGAGGTTCGAAAGAACGAAACTGAAACAAATAGGTGGTTCGTTCGCGGCTTTCTGTCCCTGATGCTGAAAATTTGGCCGGTCAAATTGACCTATAGGTTTAGTCTATAGCTTATAACGAGGACATCTCTCGCTTACACAGACATGTTCAACATAAAGTTATTTACGATCGATGAGCAGACAAAGATAAAAGACTGGTTAATTATGTTCCGTGTTCAATTACAAATAAGTTTATAGATATACTAGCGATCCGCCCCGGCTTCGCTCGGCTATATTATGCATGTATTATACATATAAACCTTCCTCTTGAATCACTCTATCTATTAAAAAATACCGCATCAAAATCCGTTGGGTAGTTTTAAAGATTTAAGCGTACAAAAGGATATAGGGACAGAGAAAGCGACTTTGTTTTATACTATGTATGTAGTGATTCAACAACCATTCGCCATTCACTCAGTGCATAGTAAAATTGGTGACAAGTCGTAATACTTTCCTAGGTCAATGAATTGTACTAAAATTATTACCTAAATTAAAAGCGAAGTTGCCCTAGTGGTAGATATGTTAACTTTTATTCTGAAGGTCATGGGTTCGAATCCCCGCTGGCCGTGCACCAACAGATTATTTTAATACTAGTAGTTCGCCCCGAACTGAGACCTCACGAGTTTTTTCAGCGATTATTATATTTCAGCGTAGTACAAAATGTACAAAATGTACAATATAACGACGAAAGACTCCAAATACCTACGACAGGTCTATCTTATTTGAATGATTGGAGCCTAGTATCGCTATTATCCGACATTGGATGATTTAGAGAATCCAAACTTAACTTGTTGTTGCTGTTTTTAAGTTCTAAAAGCATAGGTCCAGCTCAATCATCACACCCTGGACATCTGTTGACTCTTTTTTTAAGACATTTTTAATGTGTCCAACATAATATCCAGAAGATAGTAATTTCTTTCCTTCCTTCCTTATATATCTATTTATCATAATGTTAGGTACGTAAGAGAAAACGAGAAGACAAGCTCGAGAATATAATATCAGAGAAGTTTGAGACCAATATGTCCTGTAATAAGTTCCTAAACTGAAATATAACAAGTAAATAAAAATTAAAAAAAAAACACAAATTTAATAATAATCAGAGCCTCTAGATCGGCTAGAACCGAACATTCATACTATTTGATACTATCCACCACTATTTATTGTAAAACAGCCCATGATTATGAAATAAATAATTATAGGATAATTATAAGTAAAGCACAAAACACTTTTACTTTATTATTTAAAAGTAGGTATGGTTCTAAAGAATTTCTGAGAATCATATTTTTTTTAGACAATGACAAGAAGAAAACCTGACATTGTCATTTTTGAAACCGAAAAGAAAGTTAAGCATTTTTTCGTCTCTGATAATAATGAGTATGGTCTAAAAATTATTTTTTTAAAACTAAAAAATAACACGCTTTAATAAAAAAATCCAGCTAAAAAATAGAAAATAACATTTTATTTTATTTTCTATTTTTTAGTTGGATTTTTTTATTGAATCGTGTTTTTTTTTGTTTTTTTAAACTATTAATTTATTTTATACTTGTTGGTCTTTGATAACGAAATATGTTAGATCAGACCCTGGTTGCCATTGAAAGATAAACTACTCGTCAAGACGATTCTAACGAGCCCAAACTCGACGGGGTTTGTGTCGTTTCATTGTGAAGTTCCTATGACCACCTTCCAGTTCCATCATCAGACCCTGGTTACCATTGAAAGACAAACTACTCGTCAAGACGATTCTAACGAGCCCAAACTCGATGGGGTTGTGTCGTTTCATTGCGAAGTTCCTATGACAACCTTCCAGTTCCATCATCTGACCCTGGTCACCATTGAAAAGTAAACTACTCGTCAAGACGATTCTAACGAGCCCAAACTCGATGGGGTTGTGTCGTTTCATTGCGAAGTTCCTATGACCACCTTCCAGTTCCATCATCAGACCCTGGTTACCATTGAAAGACAAACTTCTCGTCAAGGCGATTCTTGACGAGTAGTTTGAATTAATGAACTATGAAGTATGGATAATGTGATAACTCCTGCTCTTTCATCAGATCAGCTATATCATCAGATCAGTTCCATGGTACCATATTATTGTCACCAAAGTTACGCCCTTTCATTTGATACCCCACTCGGATATATTTGCCCTATAGTTTGTGTGCTATATAGGTAGATCCCCTTTTGGTCCCCCTATCTCCGTAACCTTCTGACCGATCCTGCTCATGTTCGAACTTAAAAATTCTATGGACCACAACTACTTGTATACCAAAAATCATGAAGATCAGAGCAACGGTACTCAAGTTATCGTCGAACAAACATACAAACATACGAGCGACCGACCCGTCTCAACACAAAAAGAATAATGTGCGCTATTAACATTGGTCTTAGAGTGGAGGAAACCGTGATAAAACCTGCAGCTATGTTGTAGACGTATTGACTTGTTCTTTCCTATAGACACGGTAGACTAAGCTGGGTGGAATAGGTTTTGGGCAAGCCTGCTTCAACTTATGTCCCAACTACAGCAGAGCGCCCTGAATAGCTTGTATAAATCACTACATAGTATAAAATAAAGTCACTTTTCGCCGTCCCTATGTCCCTTTGTATGCTTAGATCTTTAAAACTACGCAACGGATTTTGATGCGGTTTTTTGAATAGATAGAGTGATTAACGAGGAAGGTTTTTAGATATAATACATGCATAATACAGCTGTGCGAAGCCGGGGCGGGTCGCTAGTTCTGTATAAATTCTGTACGCGTTCTCTGAGTGAATTCACAATAACTGCTGTTTTTATTTTAAGTTATATTTAATTTTATACTAATTGACTAAAGATTGGAAATGTTATACCTATTTGCTTATATATCGCATTGGGACCCACCTGTAAGGATAGAGTTTAAGTTCGAAAATAAATAAAATAAATAAAAAATCATGTAAAGGCCAACATAAACCCGATTTTGATACATTGATATCAAGTCCTGGAATAATCCCTACGAAACTATTTATCCCTATATCCCCGAGATCGCAACTTAAGCGTGAGAAACTGCGGGGAATATTTTTTTATTTCACAATGCTGCCGCAGTGAGTAGGTACCTTATAATTTCCGTAATAGTAATAAATCATGAGAAGTTTCATTAAATGGGAAAATAATAACTTAATTAAAATAATTACGATAATATTGTTATGAATTATTATGGAACACTAGATAATTTTTGCGCAAACAAACACGCATGGTTAAAATTAAGCTGTAGGGTCATGGCGATGTTCGAAACGAAGTTAAAATGATTAAAAATAATTGTAATCTATACTAATATTATAAAGCTGAAGAGTTTGTTTGAACGCGCTAATCTCAGGAACTGCTGGTTCGAATTGAAAAATTCTTTTTGTGTTGGATAGTCCATTTATCGAGGAAGGTTATGGCTTTTTATCCCGATATTCCCACTGAAATATCATGATAAAGTAGATATTAAGCGATCTTCAAGTCACGAATGAACGAGTATCTTCTAGAAAAGCGTGCTACATCTTTGACCGCATCGTCACCTACTATCAGGCAGGTGTGTTAGTGGTCAAACGACGAAACGATACAAATTATATGTTTCGAAACGAAACATATCATTTGTAAAAATAATTCTTATAAAAAAAGCAATATAACAATAATTTATGGATTCAAAAACTTAGGTATGTCTAGTCTGTCTGTCTGCCATTACGACATGCAAATTAAAACTTCTGAACCTATTGGACATTGGCGCACGCGGGGTAAAACTGTTCGCAGTTTATTATACAACTAGCGACCCGCTCCGGCTTCGCACGGCTATATTATGCATGTATACATTTAAACCTTAGGGATATAGGGACGGCGAAAAGTGACTTTATTTTATACTATGTAGTGATAGTGATACCGAACGTAAATGGGTATACCTTGGTATGAATAAAGAGACATTGAATCCTTGTGAGTAACATGGGCTACTTTTATCCTTATATTCTCACAGGAAAGGGACTTACAAGGGTAAATTAATTAATAAATATCTTGTAATTTTAAGATAACACTTTCCCAACTAAAGCACAGAATAGAATAAATAGTAAACACAGCAAAAACATATATAATTTAACAAGTTGTTTGAAAGATTTGAGGGAACTAGCTTTTAGCGAAAATAGACCAAGGAATCACGTTGTCCCATACAAAGTTTGCAACCCTTTTTCACCCCCTAAGGGGTAGAATTTCGGATGCCTACGTCATTCTAAGAACACCTCCCTCCAAGTTTCAGATCTCTACGATCAGCGGTTTAGGCTGTGCGTTGATACGTCAGTCAGTCAGGACAAAGCAAAGCATTTATATATATAGATAGATTATTCATATTACAAACAAACATACAGAGATAGGTGCGAAAAATATAACCCTTTCCCAGCCTAACTCAAAGTAAAAAGGTGGCAATCTCGAGAAGGTATTTTTCAATACGCCCAAGCGATGATACAATCTGACATGTTTTTGTGTGAATTGGCGTGTTCGTGAGACAATGTCTCCATTACGTCGGCACGACGACAATGCCAGCCGTCACCAGGTACCATTTACAGAAAAAGTAAGTACACAAATCAGTAAAAATCTTACTGGATTTGACAATTATAAAATGGATTCTCTCATTAACTAAAATCGAGTTGGCTATGGCTCATATAAATGTGTATAAAGCCAGATTTTATAAATTATTTTTTGTGTTTTCTTGTATGTATAGTTTTGTCAATAAATATTTGTACTCTTTAAATAAATAAGATTTATATTTATTATTTTTCATAAATCTCGATCGCGACCCATTTTATTAAAAATAATTTGCTTCCAAGTTCCAACGTTTTGTCCTCTCTTCCTTTATTCAAAGTATAGATTATAAACAATGTAATTGTAGGAATGGCGAAAAAATACTATCTACGAGTAAGATATTTTAATATCAGCAGGGCAAGCATGGGCCGAGGATAAAAATGATGTCCACCCGTTATGTCCTAGGTGTGGTAGGTTATGTAATTGTGTCCCCTATCATAATAGGGGACACAATTATTTTGTCCATCTGCCAAAGCACGGCAAAAGGGGAAAGGATAAGTATATCCCCATTTGACATTACACGTGGATATCTATTCCCAGCCTATAGCATGGGGACATATGGAAGACCATAGCGTAAAATTAAGTCAAACAAATGACATTGACAAGAATGACAAGCACAGATGTACAAAAAACTAATTAGGTTGATTTGCGCCGACGATTGATTTTCTATGTACTCTATGGTTTTCTTATAATGGCAATTATTACGGGGGATAAACGTTTCCCCCGTTTTTTTACCGTTGATAGTATATCCACCCTTGCGCCCATGCTCGGGGGGTAGGCAAAACTGACAAGAGGGAAAGACTATTTTGTCCTTTCCCTGTGGATAAAATGTCTCCGACCATGCTAGGCCTGCAGATGGTTTTAGTATACTGCGCATTAAAACTATATTTCCACCATTTTCTATGACACAATAAACTACATTGTGTCTTATATAAAAGTAGGTAGGTATACTAAAGTATACGAAGAAAAATAAATTTTCTTTTATTGACTTTTTATCGTTCTGTTGTGTCTGCTGACAGTACATCGGCACATTTCTCTATATACACAATACATGACAAATTACATAATTTAGTATCATTTGTGAACGTGTAATACAAGACATTAGTTTCGTGGTTTGGTGTAATGCATTGAAATGGATTCGTTTAGTCTTAGCTCATACTTGATTTATTTTGTAATGTTTGTATTGCAATTATATGCGATTTTTCAAGCTAAATAAGATTTTTATAATTATGGAAACAGATGAGACCTTTGGCCTACAGTGGGACAAGGTTGATTAAAAACATGGAGGTTTCTCACAAAATACTAAGGAGGTTACACGTAATTAAGGATTTATTAAAGGTATAGTCGACGTTTTAACTTTATGTTCCTCATTTATTAGTGGCAATATCTGATTAGTACTTATACTTAAAAAGAGACTGTATATACTGTGTAGATACATTTAAATAATATGTTAATGAAATAAACTTTTTGTCAGTATATTTTTATATATTTTTAGTGGTTTTCAAAGCCCGAAAGATATTTTTGAAGTGAAAACTTCTTTAGCGGCGTTAAGCACTTTTTCTGTAATGGGTATAAAATCTTAAACTCGCGTCAGGACACGTGACCTGATCGAAAAAGCGTAAGACGGATGGAGAGTAGACAGCTATCCCCTCTCTACGGCGCGGCGAAAATGTATGCCTGGGCCTACTGTTTTTAATTTGGCTGTGAGTGTATTAAGACGTACATATGGTATTTTTTAACGGACGACTATTGACGGACGACAAATGTCGGACGACTATTGACGGACGACAAATGTCGGACGACTATTTGTCGGACGACTATTGACGGACGACAAATGTCGGACGACTATTTGTCGGACGACTATTTGTCGGACGACTATTTGTCGTCCGACTATTTTTTTTTTTCATCTAAAACTCTTTTTGCGTATGTTCTCGTTTTTAATTTAAACAACCTTAATTTCCGTAACTTTTATTTACATGATTTGCAAAACTTATAAGTCTGAACATATTATGAATAATAATGATGATCAAGCTAAATAGTGAGATCACAGATAGATGACAAGATAATGCGACCGATCATTATGGAAACTAATATACCGCCTGGCTACATTTATCTCTACCTACATAAGAGTAAGTTTATGAACAGATTTGTTGCGACCTTCACATTGAGAATGTACGTATTACGGGTTCCAAATCCGAATTGGTGAACGTCATTTTCAGACTTTGTTTTGAGTTCTAGGTCGGTTTATTCACGATGCGTCATGGTTACACCAGACAAGTGTGTATCTCCAGACAAGTGTGTACCTATAGTTGAATAGTCTGCTGTTGCGTAGTTCACCTAACTTCGACTTTCATTGTAAAGGTTTTGACGACCTCTGTGGCGCGTCGGGCGAACACCCGACTGCGACGCAGAAGGTTGCGGGTTCGATTCCCGCCGGGAACAAGTATTTATGCTGACCATAAATTCTTGTTTCTGGTTCTGGGTGTTTCCTATATGTATAATCTTAATATATGTCGGATCGTCAACGAAACGGAAGGCGCAGCTAACTTTGTATCGATGCGCCTGGGCGGAGTCGTGACGTCAACCCGGGTGGGGCTGAGAGGGGAGCGCGCGGTCGTCCGCACTTTGCTCTCAGCGCTCGAACAGACATCACGGAACTGTCTCTCCGTTTCGTGTCGTACATAGCTATACTTAGTGCTATTGATTATTACCTACTGTTCTAATAATTAGTCTTTTGTTTCTTCTATTGTGATTATTAAAACTGTATATCGAAACCATAGTGTCATTTTTCACGAATACCCACATACGCCCACTCAATGTCGCTTGAAAAAGGAGACACTAACCCGGTCTACCCGACATCAGGCGTGGGATCAAATCGTGAAAATGACTCGTCAAGTGATACCAACGCGAACAATAGTGACTCACAGTGGCATTTACTTTTGGAGATGCAAAATAATCAAATGCGAGCTTTGATTGAAGCCCTGAAGTCCCCGAGTGAGAAGAAGGAGGTTATTCTGCCAGAATTCAACCCAGAAAAACGTGATTCTGATGCGCGATCGTGGTGCGCAACGGCCGACTTGTGCTTCGATGGAAAAACGATAGAAGGTAGTCAACTTATTATGGTCATCAGCAAGGCGTTAAAAGGATCAGCATCCTCGTGGTTGTCGCAGATCACCTATCCAGGTATGACGTGGGCTCAATTTAAAGATCTTTTTGTGGCCAGATTTGTTTGCCTCGAAACTTCTGCGGCTACCCTCATAAATTTAAACAACGAAAAACCGAGAGAAAATGAGACGTATGCTGCGTATGCTAGTCGCCTAGTTACGTCATTGATGAGCCGTTGGAAAGATTTTAGTGTTGAACAAATTGTAGTGTCGACAGTCATCGCACACTTGGCACAAATGGATACCCGTTTGCAACGACTTGCTTTTACAACGGAGGTTACTTCGCGTCAACAAATGCAACGAGAACTGCAAGAGTTTTCCTATTTAAAACGCAAAATACCTACTGATATGCGCAATGACGGTGGTAATGAAAAACGTTTGAGGCCTTTGTCGTCATCTCATATCAAGTGCCATTTCTGTGGAAGACTTGGGCACAAACAAGTGGATTGTCGCAAGAAGCTGGCCGAGGTCAAGAAAGTGTCTTCTAGTACTCCTACTACGTCGAGCTCTGAACAGCGGCATCAAATCAACGGCAACTCGGTGGTGTGCTTCAAATGCAACGCGCCGGGTCACATCGCAAGTCGCTGCACCGTGGGCAGGTCTGATGGAGCAGCGCGTGCGACCACGGTGGAGCGACGTGTCGACCTATGCACTGTCGAGCCCCCATCAGGAACATTGACACAATCTAGTAAGTGTTACACATTTCATTATGATTCAGGTGCAGAATGCTCTTTGATAAAAGAGAGTCTTGCAAATAAGTTCAGTATGGTAAACGAATTGATCAAGTTGTGTCTATAGTAGGTATAGGTAACAAAAATGTTTACAGTACTGTTCAATTGTTGTGTGAGGTAGAAATTAACGGTTTTACGACTGAGATCTGCTTACATGTTTTGCCAGACACATACCTTCGTAGTGACATTTTGATAGGCCGTGAAATTTTGCGTAACGGTTTCCGAGTTAGTATGACTGCAACTGATTTTACTTTGACTAGAGATGTTTGTGTGAATACATGTGTGCCAATTAAGGTTAGCTTACCCGAAATTAGTTTAGATAATATTGACACTGATATCTCCTCGGATAGAAAACCTGAACTTGTCAAAATTCTACAACAATATTCCGATTTTTTCATAAACGGTTTTCCTACAACTCGTGTTAATACTGGGTACCTGCAGATTAGAATGATAGATCCTAATCGCATTGTACAGAGGCGACCTTATTACAAATCATCTCCGAATGAACGTCAAATCATGCGTGATAGGGTCAATGAGTTGTTAGATGCGAAAATAATTAGGCCGAGTAATTCACCTTTTTCTAGTCCGGCTCTTCTGGTCAAAAAGCATGATGGTTCGGACCGAATGTGTATAGACTACAGGGAACTTAATTCTAATACTGTACCGGACCGTTACCCGTTACCTTTAATATCAGACCAAATTTCACGATTACATGGGGCGAATTACTTTACAAAATTAGACTGTGCTAGTGGGTTCCATTTGATACCGGTTCATGAAGACACAATTGAGCGCACAGCATTCATTACGCCCGATGGGCAATACGAGTTTTTGACTATGCCGTTCGGTTTGCGTAATGCTACATCTGTATTTCAGCGAGCGATTATGAATGCACTAGGTGATCTAGCACACAAGTACGTCATTGTGTACGTCGATGACGTCTTAATAATATCAGACACGGTGGAACAGGGTTTAGAGCGGTTACACGAAGTCCTCGTAGCTCTCACTAAAGCTGGGTTTTCACTTAACCTTAAGAAATGCTCTTTTCTTAAGAAACATGTTGAGTTTTTAGGTTATGAGGTTGAGGCAGGTGAGATTAGACCCAACAAGCGGAAGATCGAGGCGTTGTCATCATTGCCACCACCACAGACATCTACTCAGGTGAGACAATTTATAGGTTTGGCGTCTTACTTTCGCCAATTTGTACCGAATTTCTCCCGGTTGATGGCTGCTCTCTACAGATTGACGTCAAACAAGTGCCCGTTCGAATGGAAGCCCCATCATGAAGAGACACGACAAAAGGTAATTGATATCTTAACTAATGAACCTGTCCTCATGATTTATGACCCGCAGTATCCCGTGGAGCTTCATACAGATGCTAGTGCAGACGGTTATGGTGCGATCCTGTTACAATTCGTTGATGGTAAGCAAAGACCTGTTGCCTACTTTAGTAAACGCACGACACCAGCTGAGTCCCGATACCACTCTTATGAGCTGGAAACACTCGCTGTTGTCAATGCGGTAAAACATTTTAGACAATATTTACATGGTCGTAAGTTCACGGTTATAACGGATTGTAACTCTTTGAAAGCGTCTTGTAACAAAACTGACCTTACACCTAGAGTACATCGATGGTGGGCCTTTTTACAGTCCTTTGAGTTTGATGTAAAATATCGAGTAGGTAAGCAAATGGCTCACGCTGATTTTCTATCACGTAACCTCTTACCAATAAAATCACCGCAACCTCAAGGTCAACGAGTTGAACAGAAGCGAGTCAATATCACCGAGCTCGCAGACAACTGGCTTCTAGCAGAACAGCAGCGAGACGATGAAATCAAAAAGGTAATTTCTGACTTAGAACAGGGACAGCTCAATGAAGATGTTGCGAGGACGTACGAGATGAGATCCGGTATTCTTCACCGCAAAGTGCAGCGGAACGGTCGAACAAAATGTTTACCTATTGTTCCTCGTGCGCTAAGATGGTCTGTAATCAATAATATTCACGAATCGATTGTCCACTTAGGATGGGAAAAGACCTTGGAGAAGCTGTACAATCATTACTGGTTTGAAGGTATGAGTAAGTTTGTGCGCAAATTTGTAGACAACTGCGTGACCTGCAAAGTTGCAAAACCACACTCAGGTAAAGTACAGGTAGAACTTCATCCAATACCAAAGACAGCGATTCCATGGCACACTGTGCACATCGATGCTACAGGTAAGTTGAGCGGAAAAAGCGACAAAAAGGAGTATGTCTTCGTGTTGATTGACTCATTCACTAAGTACGTATTGTTGTATCACACTAAGAACATAGACAGCAAGAGCAGCATAAGAGCGGTAAAGGATAGTTCTTCTCTTTTTGGAGCCCCTGTACGCATAATAGCGGATCAAGGTCGTTGTTTTGCAAGCAGAGATTTTAAGGAATTTTGTGATTCTAAAAACATCAATCTCCACCTTATTGCTACGGGATCCTGCCGTGCTAACGGTCAAGTGGAGAGGGTGATGAGTGTCCTAAAATCTATGCTTACAGCAATAGAAACTGATAAAGACAAATCGTGGCAAGATTCATTAGGAGATGTACAACTTGCCCTGAACTGTACAGTCAATCGTGTCACAAAAGCCTCCATTAGAGCTTCTGATAGGTAAGGTAGCGCGTCCCTTAGATTTAATGGCCAATGATGATAATGAACCCGTTTGTCTTGATGAAGTTAGGCAATTAGCATCTAATAATATAGTAGCATCAGCGCGGTATGACAAAGAACGTTTTGATAAAACAAAGGCTAGTGTCAGCAGATTTTCAGTCGGGGAATTCGTTCTTATTGCAAATGAGGAACGCAATCAGACAAAATTAGACGTCAAATATAGAGGACCTTTTCAAATTGTTGAAGTACTAGATGGCGATCGCTATGTTCTAAAGTCATTGACTAGTAACCGTACTTACAAGTATGCTCATGACCGTGTTAGAAAAATGCCTGAGGGTCAATTACCAATTAACATTGATGAAGATAGTGGAGACAGTGTGTCTGATTAAGTTGTGTGTGTGTACTGATTTTTGGTTCGATGGGTCGGAGACTGCACCAGAGTATCGTAGCTGTAGCCCGTTAGAAATCGGCATCTGCTCTTAGAGTAGTTCGTGGGTAAGCAGTAGGCGGTAGCTCTGGGTGGTGTAGTCGGGTCTTGCCTGGTAGCGTAGACCATGAGTCATGGGACGACTCGGCATTCCTTGTGGAAGTGCATAAAGAGCAATTGTGTTTGCTGGACCTTGTGTATGGTTGTGACCACGAACAAAAACTCAGTTGGTACCTAAGTTGTTGCTGTTCACAAAAATGAACGTTTGGTGATGAAAAATCAAAGTTTCTTTTTTTTTCAATGTTGGTTGACCTCAGACTTTTTCATGGCTATGTTACATTGTCCTTAGTTTATTCATTTACTAGCGACTCCATGATTCCTGATTTTGCGAATTAAAATGACCTAGTTAGCTATAGTGATTTGAGTGTTAATAAAAATAATCTTAGTAGAGCTACTTTCTTTATTTTGAAAGTTCATTGGTAAGTTGGATCCCCCTTTGGTTAAGGCATCATTTTGTTGAACGCAAATTGTGCTCTGGTGTTTTTGCTTCCTACAGATTAACACACGAGGACGTGTGTCAGCGCAGGATGGCCGTGTCGGATCGTCAACGAAACGGAAGGCGCAGCTAACTTTGTATCGATGCGCCTGGGCGGAGTCGTGACGTCAACCCGGGTGGGGCTGAGAGGGGAGCGCGCGGTCGTCCGCACTTTGCTCTCAGCGCTCGAACAGACATCACGGAACTGTCTCTCCGTTTCGTGTCGTACATAGCTATACTTAGTGCTATTGATTATTACCTACTGTTCTAATAATTAGTCTTTTGTTTCTTCTATTGTGATTATTAAAACTGTATATCGAAACCATAGTGTCATTTTTCACGAATACCCACATACGCCCACTCAATGTCGCTTGAAAAAGGAGACACTAACCCGGTCTACCCGACATATATATAAATCTCGTGTCACAATGTTTGTCCTCAATGGACTCCTAAACCACTTAACCGATTATAATAAAATTCGCACACCATGTGCAGTTCGATCCAACTTGAGAGATAGGATAGCTTACATCCCGATATTCCCACGGGATCGGGAGTTACGCGGGTGAAACCGCGGAGGGCAGCTAGTATGTATATATTTACAAAAAAAAATAAAATTATATGTAGTTTATCCGTTATCTGGCACCCATAACACAAGCATTAAGTTGCTTAGCTTGGGGCTGGATGGCGATGTGTATTACACAATTTGTCCTGAAATATTTATTTTTTATTTTTTTATTTTATTTATTTATTTAAAGGTCGTGAGTTTGAATCTAGGCTGGTCGTGTCCTAATGGATTTTTCTTAGGAAAAATTTATATGCGCTAATTGACATTGCTCTCGGTGAAGGAAAACATCGTGATGAAACCTGCGGTTTAGTTGGCTAAAGATGTGTTGAGAAGTTTTCTCAGCACACGCTGCTGCTCGACCAAGCTGAGAAGGACCAAGCCTTCTCTATCTTTACGGTAAAAGGTCGATCAATTAGAGAGGTCTAGTTGCGGAGTAAAGTTCGTATACAAGTACTAGCAGCACTCCACGGTTTCACCCGCGTAACTCCCGATCCCGAAGTAGCCTATGTTACTCCCAATGAATCAATGTATCTACATACCAAGTTTCATCAAAATCGGTTAAGTAGTTTCGGAGCCTATTCGTTACAAACAAAAAAAACTTGAGAGAAACACTGTTCAATACGAAATAGAAAGACGAAACGAACTGGCTTGCTTTCCATGCAAAAAGTGTCGTTACAACTTTTGGTCTTAATTTTTTTCCGTCTAGCCCCCTTTCGCAACTCGCCAAAAGGAACTATCGTTCCAAAAACTTTCCTCTTTATAACATTAGTATAGACAAGTACGCTGAAGTGGCAATGGGCGGAGCATGTGGCTCGTAGAACTGATGGCCGTTGGAGCCGAAAAGTCTTAGATAGGAGACCACATACCGGAAAGCGCAGCACGGGACGGCTTCCGACTAGATGGACGGACGACTTAATTAACGTCGCTGGAAGTCGTTGGACGCATGCGACCGATCGCTCTGGAAGTCTTTGGGGGAGGCCTATGTTCAGCAGTGGACGTCCTATTGCTGATATGATGATGTTGATAGACAAGCGGTATCTTAATGCGAACTCAACCAGTTTCAAAACCGCCAAACGACCGCCATGGGGGCGGCTTGACGGCTTGCTCTCTCTGCCCTGTTAGCTGCTCTGCAAACGACCTCAACAGGGCAACAGATAATGCGATTGCCGTGGCTAAGTTTTGGGCGGGAGTGCTTTGATCAAGGTGCATGGCATTGGTCGCTGTTGACACGAAGAAGAAGAACCAGTTTCAAACTTACCTGTAATGGTGTGAAGGCAACTGAAGAAGCTGTACCGGACACCTGCCTCCTGATGCTAGTAGCGCCTCCGTACTGCTGTTGTTTCTGCAAGTTCTTCTGTAGAGTCTTGCTGATCCGGACCTTAGTCTTCTCGTCTATCTGCGGTAGACGGACGCGGCCGGTGCTCGACTTGCCGATCGTGCCGCGAGTGTAGCCGAGGTCTTCTTGGTACGCGTCGTCTTCGATCTGTTGGTGAATATGTACTTAGTTACACTTGCTATTGGGATTTTCTATAGGAGCTTATTGACGTGTCTTATAAATTGATGAACACCTGCACTCAGAAAAAAGTGTGTCGTCTTTACAAACTTCGCCGATTTTTTTAGTGACCTTTTTACTGATCATAGACATTTTTTTTCTCCTTTTCAATGTAAAGATAATGCTACTATCTATTGAGGCATCTGGAACTAGTTTTTAGGGTTCCGTACCCAAAGGGTAAAAACGGGACCCTTTCTCTAAGACTCCACTGTCCGTTTGTCTGTCTGTCACCAGGCTGTATCTCATGAATCGTGATTGTTGATACTTTCACAGATAATAAACTTTTTAAACTCACACGATTTGTATTCATAGTAATTATTTTCCCGGGTCTTATAAGCGTTTTTTTTTTTTTATTTATTTCTCTTACCATTCACAGATGATGTATTTGAAATGAAAATATATTTATTTACCAATACCAGTACAGTTTGTGGAATATCTGCAGCCCTCACACTAGACTAATGTCTGTATTGTGAAGTGCCAAAAAATAATTATATTGTCGCTATAACAACAAATACTTGTGTTATAGCGACAATATTTGTGTAGAATTAATTTTGAATATCTTAATCTGTATTGTTCACTGTCCGCTTTCCGAATAAAATAAAATAAAATACTAAATACAGAATATAATGGTACGGAACTCTAATTGCGCGAGTCCGACTCGCACTTGGCCGGTTTTTTTAGTAAGCTTAATTGCTACATTGCAATTAAGACAAACCCTTAAGCCCGATAGTTAGTTCCGAAACCAGACACACATTCTAGAATATAAGTATTTTAAGACACGCATTGACAGTGATAATGCGATTTAATTCATTATAAAGAATTTGGAATTTTCTCAGAAAAAATACTATGGGAACCCCTCACTATTTTTGGTATTTTAAAGAAAGTGTAAAGAGTTAAAAAGTTTACGCTGTGTTGTCCGTAAATTAACATAGGTATTCTATATCCTTTCTTTGCAAATGTGTGGTAAGTACGCAAATTAGGTTAGACACATGATGCCGTGACTTCCAGTCACGGTTTCGGAATGTTCACAATGAGATGCGTGCGAATATCATGACATTTTTCTTTTGCGATGTTTTGCTACAGCTTGTCTTTTTTTCAGACAAATTTTGTTCGTTACTAAGTAGGTATACATATATTTATCTGTTTGATATTTAGTAATTTCATCTCATTAGACATTATTGTTAAATGTTAAGTTAATCTGACAGGAAACGTTGTGTGTGAAATAATGTATATTGATTGGTCTTGTGACCTCTAATCAATTATATGATGCAAATAAAGAAAAGGATAGAAAAAAAATGGTTGTCTGTAAAGTCGGTTTACGGGTGACAATTTTACGTGATAACGTCATAAGAAAACGATGAAAAATTAAAAAAAAATCTATATATTATTCTTTTTCTTTTTTTTCCTTTACATATATAAGTCTTCTATACGTCACTCGTCACCATAACACAAGCCCAAAAGAGCGATACTATTATTAAATACTCTATTTCCTAACGGGAACGGACACAATATTTCGTCAGACAATTTTTTGTGAATGCAGGATTTTGCATCATTCAAGAAGGTCTGTTCCCACTAGTTCTATAGGTTCTGTAACAATGTCAAAGATCCATTTCTAGAATTTAGGGCATTCCAATTATCCGACATTGAATTTAATTCATCAATTCAATTGTTAAAGTCTTTTGTTCTCAATAAATCGAATGAACGAGCTCAAATTAAATATGCTATTGTCTGGTTCGTTTTAATTAACGAACTATTCTGCTAAACTTAAAGTAAAAGCAAGGTTAGTGAGATCCTTTTATGGGAAGTTTAATTTACGATAGGTATGAGTATTTCATACGTCGACCCCAAATAAATTGGGATAAGGGTAGGCAGAAGAAGAAGTATGAAGAGTATTACGTTTACCTATTTGTCTGAGTAAGTTAGACCGAGAATAAAGGAAAGAAAAATGGGTGCGTGTACTTATGTACGTGAGTGAGAAGTTATACGTCCGTCTGTCCGTCCGTCCGTCTGATTTTTGCGAGCAGCTTCAACCTGTTACTTTAGTGTTATAGTGATGCGCGTGCATCTTAATATTTCACTCGCGCAGCTTCAACCTGTTTTACTTTTGGGTTACGCAGCTTCAACATGTGACTTTTGAGTTACAGATCTTCTGCGTGTCTTTATAATTTATTCATAACGCGCCTAAAGAAGTATAACTTTAAAAAACGACGTATCAAGAAATCTCTGCAATTCAAGAGTCTGAAACCTCGCATAGAGGATCGTTTAAGGACATAGGCGAGGACTAAGAAGGATTTATGGAAATTCGAACACTAAAAGAGTTCAAGTATATAGTTTGTAGTAACGATTATGTATGCTGTGATTGTAAGAAATCAATATTACTTTTAAAGACAGGTTTAACTATTTAATATATATATCTTATTAAAGTGTGTCGTAAATAGCAATGAAAGAAGTGTTACATTATTGTCGTTAGTAATAATACCGTATAATTTAACGTACGTGAGGCAATTGGGCGCGACTACTGTTCCAACTGTTGATATTCAAGATACACACGGTTATCAAATTATTATTTATTTTTCAACTATTCGGTCTACTGCTGGGCATAGGCCTCCTTCCCCTTTTTCCACTGTTCCCTGTCTAATGCCAGCTGGGTCCAGTCCCTAAGATGCGAGTCCAACTCGTCCCGCTATCTCTTTCTGGGTCTGCCGCGGGGGCGCCTGCTACATGACAAGTAAATTGTAAGTTTACCTAGTCAAGTTTTAGAAATGAAATGTTTTAGTTAAGTAGAAGTTTTAGAATGAATGTTTTTCAGAAAAAAGTGATCTAGTAATTCGGAGTTGGTATTTAGATAATATTAGCAAAAAATGTTATGCTGCAAAGTTGCTGTGTTAATTTTAGATTTTTGTAGTTAGAAACATATTCCTTAGAAAATGTTCTCAATTAGTTCTAGAAGTGATTACATTAATTGTGATTTATCAGAGAAGATAAGAGCTCATTTATGTTTAAGAAAGGCCATTTGATTTATTTTTCCTAATTTGTACAACTTTTGACTTAGTTCTTTAATCTTTTTATCCGATTGCAGCAGATGGTTGTGTTTTTGCATTGTTTAATAGTGTGTTGTACAAATAATTATTTATCCATCTACGTTCATATATTAACGAAACTAAGACACCGTGTGTCAAACATTAATCGGCAACGTGCGCGAGCGCAATCAACGGCGCACGGACGTCCGTCCGCGAGCCACAACAGGTCGTGTTCCGGTCTATTTGCCGTGCGAAAAAACAGCAAACCCACTTAGGTGTACAGAAGAACGATTTGAAATTCAAGCCGGCTCATCTGCCGCGGCCCGTCGACCGTCACGTCACATTTACTTGAAGGATTCGAAGAATTGTTAGGGGGAGAGTCTATTGGTAAGTGTTTTGACTATTGTGATTGAGTTTATGATAAACTAGCGACCCGCTCCGGCTTCGCACGGCTATATTATGTATGTATTATACATATAAACCTTCCTCTTGAATCACTCTATCTATTAAAAAAAACGCATCAAAATCCGTTGCGTAGTTTAAAAGATCTAAACATACAAAGGGAAATGATACATAGGTACATAGGGACGGCGAAAAGTGACTTTATTTATACTATGTAGTGATAGTGATAATAAAGTGAGAACACTCTATTATTTTTATTATTTGTGAATGAGTGAGAGTTGCCTTTTTTTGATAAAAAGAGAAACATTAAACGCTATAGGGAGGCGAGACCAAGGACAGAAAATCCTAAAACATAAATTAAATTTAATAAAATATTGTCTATATGTATGTTAGTCTGTAAGGTATCTATTTTATATGGGTCTGTACTTATTTATAATGTTACCTGAAAATAAACGATTTATTAGGGCCGAGGGGTTCGAGGGCAGTATTCCATGACAGGTCACTTTAAGCCACACATCGACAGCTAGACAGCAGTAGCATGTACGGCATAATTGCAGACCCACCATAGAGCTCCAAAACGGCTGTTATAAAAATGTTTTCAACACAAACAAGATTCTAAGCACCTGCTTTAGTTGAATTTTAAAGTCTTCTAACTCATGAATTTATCAAACAAAAAATATTAGAATTAAAACATTTCAATAATAATAATTTAAGAACTCTACGGTAGGTTTGCAATTATGCTGCCGACGTACCAAGACAAAGAAGTCTTTAAAATACGGATACGCTGGATATCAGTTAAAAAGCGGGGTACTTAGTCTGTATGGACCAAATTGAATTGACCCATTCGGACGTTTGACTACGTTCCAATGGCCCAGTGGTAAAATTGAATATCAAGTACTGTCAGTTATCACATGGAGTTTATAAAAGAAGAAGAAGACATTATTAAGTAGCTGGGCGGTTTCACCCGCGTAATATTTTCCTACGCAATTTTCTTAATTTCTTTCTCTTTTTTCCTTCTCCTGACAATAAGAAACACACACAAAACAAGAATTAGCGAAATCGGTTCAGCTGTTCTCAAGATTTGAGCTTAGCAACACATTCAACGATTAATTTTTATATTATAGACTAGCGACCCGCTCCGGCTTCGCACGGCCATATTATGCATGTATTATACATATAAACCTTACTCTTGAATCACTCTATCCATTAAAAAGAACCGGATCAAAATCCGTTGCGTAGTTTTAAAGATCTAAGCGTACAAAGGGAAATAGGGACGGCGAAAAGTGACTTTATTTTATACTATGTAGTGAAGATGAAACCAGTGACGAATTCAAAGACGAATTGACCAATTTTTTGGGATCGATTAATCTATTCAATTTTTAGTATGATTTTGAAATTAGAACTACAATCAAGACGATAACTCCTTGGTACAAAGTCTGCATTGAATTTCACAAGACGAAGTCAATTAATCAAACGAACAATCCACTATGAAATCGTCCTAAGATTCCGCAATGAAATATAAACTGCGGGAATCTACGGTCCGCGAACAATACCGGTTAATATACGGCTGCATTCGTGCTCCGTTTATCACCAATTAAGAATCTTTCAATTTTTAATAGAGATTCGAGAACTATACATTTTTCTTGCCTGAATTTTTTTGAAGAGATAGGTTTAATTGTAGTAAAACATCTGAAGATGTCTAGTTCTTTTGTTTTTGGAATGTTGATTGATGAATAGCTTTTTTGATTTGTGTTAAGTCTTTGGGCTTATGTATGGAGTGATAAATTGGTCTAGATCGGAAGAATATTTACGATAAAAAGGCAAACTTGATTGCATGACTAAGAATCATTAAAAATATAACTAAAATTAAAAGGTTCTACGAGTCGTAACTAATAATATAAAGCCGAAAGTTTGTTTGTTTGTTGCCTTTTCACGGTCAATATGACGTAATAGATAATTATAAGTCAACTATATGTTGTAATCTATACATATAAAATGCTTTGTCCTGACTGACAGATCAACGCACAGCCTCAATCGCTGATCGTAGAGACCTGAAACTTGGAGGGTGTTATTTGTATGACGTAGGCATCCGACAACAACAACAAGGATTTTCCAATATTCTACCCCTTTGGAGGTGAAAAGAGGGACATTTTTTTTATGGGACAACTTGATTTCATGGTCCATTTTCCACTTCTACGTAGACGAAATCGCGGGCAAGAGCTAGTGTAATAAAACTTGTAAAAGGTCGTTTGAAAGTTACACTCACGTCAGCGAAGTTCATTCTGTTGGCGTTCTTCCTGAACTCAGTCATAGCGTATCGCTCCTTCATCTTGCGCACGCGCTTCCCACCGCGTTTCTTTCTGCTCTGCTCTATAGGCTTGGGGAGGGGCTTCACGAATTTAACTGGCGGCGGTTCCTGGAGGACAGAAACAAATAAAATTAAATAAATATTTAAAAAATTAAGGTAAATTTGGGTAAGTACATGACTATGATTTTAATACAACTAATATGGACTAAAGACCTTAGTATCTATAACCTCGGTATATGTATTTCAACTTGCTAGGTTCACCCGTTCCTGAGAAAATCGGTGGTGACACACGGACAGACAGACAGACGGCCAAGAAAGTGATCTTATAAGGGTTTCTTTTTTACCTTTTGAGGTACGGAACTTTAAAAACAGACTCCAACATCCAATGTCAATGAAATTAAAATATGGGATAACCCACGTCGAGTGCCCGACTTTCACAAAAAATAAATAAATTTTTAGGAGACTTTTAGAACCAGGAAACAAAACTGTTAATTTTTGTAAAAAACCAAACGCCTATATTTTTTCTTCTTGAACTGAAGTTCAGAAGAACTGAGTTCTTGAACTTCGAAAGTAGTCTTCAAGAATCAGATTTAAGAATGACAAACGGACATTGCGATATGATCCGAGTAATATTATGTTAGGTTCATATATTATGTTATTTTTGACAAAGATTAATGCAATATAATATGTTTGTCTTCCGGTCTGTAACATATAATATTCACTTCCTTAACACAAATAACCAATACCTATGCAAAAATGATTAGGTTAATCTTTTGCACTTAAATAAATGTATAATAAATAAAGAGTTGTTTTTTACACGGAGAATTTATTAGACGGTGTAAAATTGCTAAATTCAAAGTGTAGGTAAAGAAACTTGTAAAATTCATAGGGGAAATATTTTTATAGGGCCAAAGATCCTTTAAACACAATGGCACATAGCTCATGCTTGTTATAAAGTGTTTGGCAAATCTTCATTAAGGTGAAAGGGTACCGGGGCTCTCTCCATACAAACGTAGTCGACTGTTTCCTCCCTGCCTAATGACACTAGCACAAATATGTGCCATAAAACCTATAACTGCCATGACTATGTCTTGGTTTTTTCATTTTATAATTATCATAGAAATTAAGATTTAAAAAACCCCAAAACATAGGGGCGTGGTCATGGCAGTTATTATAAGTTGTATGCAACAAAAATATTTGCTCTAGTGTCATTATCCAGGGAGGAAACAGTCGACTAAGTTTGTATGGAGAGAGCGCCCGGTACCCTTTCCTCTTAATGTTGGTTTTTTACGACTTGCAAGTTATTTCAGGTCGAATGACCTCATACTGAGTCGATACGTCTGTGCTCGTTTTATGACGTTTAGCAAGTCTTTTTCAATGTTGGTTTTCAAGACTTGCAAAGTCTTTGTGTTTGTTGTGTAAAGTGTCTCAGAAATCGGAAAGGAATAAATCTGGCATCATCAGACCTGGCAATCTGGCTATTTAATAATAATATCAACATCAAATAGTCGAAACTACTTGGCTTTTAGGCCCGTGGCTAGATTAATTACACCGGTATCAAAACGAGATGGAAAAAATTATAGAGAAAATAATAATAATAATAAATCATTTATTTCAGGTAACAGCCTTATAAATAAGTACAGACCCATCTATACTAATATTATAAAGAAGTAAAGTTTGTGTGTTTGTTAAATTGTAAGGGGTAATCTCGGGATCTACTGAACCGATTTTAAAAATTCTTTCACCAATAGAAAGCCACATTATTGCTGAGTGTCATAGGTTCTATAAAAAAACCGAAAAATAAAAAGGCTTTTACGTGGTAGTCCGTTTTGCAAAGTGAATCGGAGAAAAAACGGTCGAATGAAAGCGTTTCTTACGAACGCTGCCTTAACTATGAAAGATATATTTTTGAGTTCTATAGAAAAGATGTGGAGCTTGAAAATGCCTACATAAAAGTCAACGACAGCATACTCGTATGTCTAACTTTTATATTTAAGTAGAGTTTTTTAATATTAGTGTAGATAATTTAATTTTTAATATTAATAAAATAAATGCCCAACGAAGTGGGCACGGGTCAGCTAGTATAAAATATATACCTTACAGACTAACATACATTATAGATAATATTATAATTTTAAGTGAGGTTTTAGGGTTTTCTATTTTCGGTCTCGCCTCCCTATAGCGTCGGTATACAATGCCGGCGGGCCAGAAATCTGCCGAGAAGAACAAGTCCTTTAGCGTCGCTGGAATCCGGAGCACGTAGGGCTTAAAATTAGTCTTCCTTTGGGATTCCAGTTCCACTAGTTCAAGGCTGATACCCAGCTTCTCCTGTTCCAGCCGTTTCCGGCCGTTGGTCTTAATGTACTCTTGTACGTCGTTGGTAGTTGTACTTTTACTAAACCGGGATATGTACATAGGAATCACCGGTTCTACAGCCTTCAAACTAGTTGTAGCTGCAGTACCACGGTGATTACAATAACAAAACAAATAATAACAAATATAACAGGACACTCCACACATCGCCATCTAGCCCCAAGTTAAGTAACTAGACTTGAGTTATGGGTGCTAGACGACGGATATACTACTTATATTATTTTTCTTTTGTAAATATATACTTATAATACATAGAAACATCCAGACCACAGACAAATATCCAAGCATAAATACTTGCCTGAGGCGGGAATCGAACCCGCGACCCTGTGTTTGGCAGCCCGGCATGGTGACCATTGTGCCAACTGGGTCGTCAAACTATTTAAATCGCCTAAATGGAAGATCACACGGTAAAAAATCGGTCATATAAACAACTAGCTGCGCCCCGCGGTTTCACCCGCGTAACTCCCGATCCCGTGGGAATATCGGGATAAAAAGTAGCCTATAGCCTTCCTCGATAAATGGACTATCCAACACAAAAAGAATTTTTCAATTCGAACCAGTAGTTCCTGAGATTAGCGCGTTCAAACAAACAAACAAACTCTTCAGCTTTATAATATTAGTATAGATTATTCCGCAGATGTGTATGCGCCCTTTCCTTATTGTCAAACGAATTATCTTTCTATTTATCTATCAGTCAAACCGCAAAGGCTTTGGGCGCTATTTTAAAAAATTAACACATTTGTCCCACACCGCGTATCATGAAGGCTGCAAACCGGTTCCAGAATCAATATTATTCTAGATATTTCATAATTATTATTAACTAGCTGCGCTCCGCGGTTTCACCCACGTAAGTCCCGATCCCGTGGAAATATCAAAATGAAAAGTAGCCTATAGCTTTCCTCGATAAATGGACTATCTAACACATAAATAATTTTTCAATTCGAACCAGTAGTGTCTAGGATTAGCGCGTTCAAACAAACAAACTCTTCAGCTTTATAATATTAGTATAGATAAGCTGCATCTCGTTATTTCAACCCAGTTGGCAGAATGGTCACCATGCCGGACTGCCAAATAAAGGGTTGCGGGTTCGATTCCCGCCTCAGACATGTATTATTCTTAGATATTTGTCTATGGTTTGGTTGGTAGTTTCTATGTATTATAAGTATGTATTTACAAAAAAAAAAGTATATAAGTATTATATCCGTTGTCTAGCACCCATAACACAAGTTTAGTTAATTAGCTTGGGGCTAGATGGCGATGTGTGGAATGTCCTGCAATATTTATGTTTATTTCACCCGCATAAGTCCCGAACCAGTATCCTGATACTGCTGGCGGCTTCTTCACTCAAAGGGTGAGCCTGGCTATCCAGAGAGGGAATGCCGCCAGTCTCTTGGGGACGATGCAGCGTGGAGACGCTCTGGGCGGTATTTTTTATTTGTGATGTGCATTAATGTTTTTATTTTATTTATTTTATTTTGTTTGTGTATTTAAGTTAAGTTTAATGATTAATAATTGGGTATTATATCAGTTGTATCCTGATCTCAAGTAGCTTAGATTTATTTTCAAAAGGTTAATAATCGGTAGTTTTGTATTAATTGTGTGACATAACACAGACAGATCAACTTTCTGATTTATTATAATGTTAGGATTGATTAGCATAGATATATGGAGATGGTTTTTTTAGTGACGGTTATTTTTGCAGTTGTCCTGCGGTCATGACCTTGGTTTTATGACTCAAGTATGTTTAGGTAGTCATTTATATAACACATTTTTTGGACGTAATGGTATTTTTAGGTGTGGTTTTTTTAGGTAGGTGTGTACTTATTTTATATTATATCTCAAAAAGTAGGCCGATTACGATAAAGCTCGGTATGTCAGCTAGAGTCCTGGGGATAAAAGGCTGCTTTTTATCCAGATATTCAGTCAGCCTGCCTAGCATGAAGACCAAAACACGATACGATAAAGCGATATAACTACATCAACTCTCAAAATATGATAGATAAAGCCGCCATATTGATTTTTTATTATAAATTGCGATAAAAACTATGTTAAAAATTCAACGTGGCTGCTTTATCTATCATATTTTGAGAGTTGATGTAGTTATATCGCTTTATCGTATCGTGTTTTGGTCTTCATGCTAGGCTAGCAGGATCGGGAATCAAGTGTTTCACGTGTTGTAAGAATGCATTACGAGGGGTGTGCATTTAGGAATTTTTGATTGTCTAGCTAAAATTATTGTAACGAATATTCGAAAGCCGGTCGAAGGCCGGTGGGATGACCCCAGGTACCGCTGGAAGGACGCAGTGGAAGATGACCTGCGCGAACGTCAAGTCAACAATTGGCAAGGAATAGAGCAAAACTGGGAACGATGGAAAATTCTGATTTCGGAGCCTAATGTGCCTAAAGTTCACTTTTAGACGCTAAGTTAAGAATAAGTAGTAGTATTTAAAAGGTGTTACATGAAAAAAGCCGTAATTTGTCGGACTGTTTACAATTTTTATCTTATTTTTGGCACCCGTGGCTTCTTACCGTCTAACCCCCAGAGGATGTCATTGTCCTGTAGTGGGATTTATTAATTCTTAATCTTAGTAAGTATATCAAGTGTACCCGGCATACAAATAGGGCTACACCATCTCCTCCAGTGGGTATCGTATAAGGCTAACGGCTAAGGGATTTGTGGATACTGTACTTCTCATCACACCTTGAGGTGAGAGAGTAGAGCATTTTCTCGAGTAATTCAATAAATAATAAATATTGCAGGACATATCTACCACAAGTCTAGTTACTTAGCTTGGGGCTAGATGGCGATCTAGCCCCAAGCTAAGTAACTAGACTTGTGTTATGGGTCCTAGACAACGGATATACTACTAAAGTATATTCTTACTTTTTTTTGTCAATTATATACTTATAATACATAGAAACAACCAGACCACATGTATACAAACATCTAAGCATAAATACTTGTCTGAGGCGGGAATCGAACCCGCAACCCTGCGTTTGGCAGTTCAGCATGGTGACCATTGTGCCAACTGGGTCGTCAATGTAACGATGTTACGAAGTGTAGTTTAAGTAAATTTAAAAGCAGCGAATGCTCTATTCGCTTGAGCATTCGCTGTTTTTAAATTTACTTTAACGATGTTCCGTGATTAGTAAATGCTCTACCATTGGGTCTCGCTCTCCTGCGTACTGCACAGACTTCCAAATAAAGTTAAGAAGAAGGTACTATACCTGTAACTTGTCAAGTTTCTTCTCTATACTCTCTCGCAGCTGCCTCCCGATGTATCCATCTGTGCTGTCGTGACAGGCGTCGACTCGAGCCGCTAGGGTCAACTTTGTTGATACTAGCTTAGCTGCTTTGTATCTCAGCTCCTACGGGATAATGTAGAACAAAATATTTACTACAAGTTATCTATACATATAGAATTCTTTGTCCTGAACGACTAACTGACTGACGGATCAACGCACAGCCTAAACCGCTGATCGTTGAGACCTGAAACTTGGACGGTGACGTAGGCATCCGATAAGAAAGGATTTTCCGAAATTCTACTCCTAAGGGGGCGAAAAAGGGGGCCAAAGTTTGTATGGGACAACGTGATTCCTTGGTCCAATCTACTTCAAATACATAAACATTCTTTCGACTTTTACGCGAACGAAGTCGCGGGCAATAGCTAGTCACTACATAGAAGCATTAGGAATGATTGTCATTAGACCGGGCCTAGTCCGGGACGGAGCCCATCCGTGCTGCACTTTTATATTACACCAGGATATCAGCTGCAGAGGGGACGGGGCGGATCCATGGAGTAGACGAGTGTCGTCCAAGCCTGTATGCCTAGCATGAACACCAAAACACGATACGATAAAGCGATATAACTACATCAACTCTCAAAATATGATAGATAAAGCCACCGTGTGGAATTTTTATTATAAATTGCGATAAAAATTATGATAAAAATTCAACATGGCGGCTTTATCTATCATATTTTGAGAGTTGATGTAGTTATATCGCTTTATCGTATCGTGTTTTGGTCTTCATGCTAGGCAGGCTGGACGGGAAATGGATAATGCACGGTGTAATATAAAGTCCTTTATACAAAATGTATGTGTAACGTTTCAAATCGGTGCTCCGTTCGGGCCACATGTACGGAACGGCCCAGGCACGGCCCGTTCTAATGAGAATCATCCCATAAGATTAAATGACACACATAACAGGCCGCGGGACTCAGCAAGTTATATATATGTAAATTTTTACATCGATTTTTCCAAGTATCAGATTTTACGCGAGTGAAAACGCGGGGGTCAGCCGGTTAATATCTATAAAGCATGTTATCAGATCAGAAGTATGCCGGACTGCCAAACACAGGGTTGCGGGTTCGATTCCCGCTTCAGACAAGTATTTAGATATTTGTCTGTGGTCTGGTCTGGTTGTGTAAATATATACTTAAAATACATAGTTTTAAGTATATATTTACAAAAGAACAGTATATAAGTAGTATATCCGTTGTGTAGCACCCATAACCCAAGTCAAGTTACTTAGCTTGGGGCTAGATGGCGATGTGTGGAATGTCCTACAATATTTATTTATTTATTTATCAAGCAGCTACTTACAGGAGTTGTATCCTGAACGATCTGTGAGAAATATATGAAGCCAGTGTGTGGTAACGCAGCGGCTTGAGAGAAACCAGAGAGGAGTTTCCTTTGTTGACCTAACGTTAGTACATTGCAGGCCGGCATCCGAGACAGCTTCGTTAGACCACCGGCCACACCGAGGATCTTGGCTGCTGTTGATGCTCCTGGAATTAAGAAGACCTTTGTACAATCGACGTTCAAAAGTACACAGGCACCGTAACGTTTACAATCCTGTGCAGCACTATTTGAACATTATAACAACGTAACTTGTGAATCGATCCCACGTCGGTTGGTGTAGCGGGTGGTGGCTTATACCACTTGTCCAACTAAAGACATAGCTAAAATGTTGAAAATAATAATCACACTGAGTACTTTTAATACAATTATTTATGTTTGTGTGTAACATCTATTAGAAGAAGGTCGTAAATCCAATACTTGTTTATAGTGTTATTGTAGCACACTGATAGCGTAGGTACTTACGACACATACTGTACACAGGTATTTTACGCTATAAATGTTTTTGTATTTGTATTGTATTTTAATGACCTAAAACAGCCTCAGGAAACTGTTTGGGCCGTCCTAATTGCGCATAAAATGGTCGTACGATTGTGCGATCTAACACACTGGTATCTATTAAATGTCCTAATTGACGGTCGCACGATGCGACCAAATTGTTCTATAGAAATAGCATCGCATCGGACGCATGGGCAATTAGGACAGCGCCTCAGGGTCATTAAGGGTTGTGTTTTTGGCATTTTATGCTTTGGCGCTACAAATATAAATTTAAACTTAAAATAATTTTTGAGATATGTATGAGAAATAGCCAAAAATATCTATAGTGTTTAAAATATCTCTTGCTGTATCATTTAATTTTAAAAAAATATGGTCCTTACCAGGACCTGTTGATTTTGGAAAATAATAAAAATAGCATCTTTATATAATTCAAATAAGTTTTCTGTCTAATGTATTTAAATGTAAATAAAAGCAACTTACCAACGATAGCTGTAATATTAGGTGCTATGAATGTCATCCTGCTTTCAACGTATTCAAAAATCTTTGACTTGTAGTTGTTCAGTTCAGCAGCCATGTCACATGCCTCGTTTATTTCAGCTAATTCTTCGTCTGTCAATAGTTTTCTAGAAAAATATACATACAGTGTAAACTCTTTATAACGTTATCCTTTATAACAATAAACTCCCTGTAACGTTGAAGTGAGCCCAACTTGGTTGGTTTGCGTTAAAACCCACATATTGAAACACTCTTTATAGCGATACGACATTCTCTATTACGAAGAAATGTGTTCATATTTGTAGACAGTAAATATTTATTATCGGTATTATTGTTTATGTTATGTTATCAGGTAACAAAAGACGAAGCTCCGAAACATCCAAGGTCGGTCTAGCTTTTGTTATCCTTAATTGCCTTGAACACGTGCAGTATGACGCATTGTTTTCTCGGAAGTGATGGTCTTCGACCAAGCATACTGGGTACCTATCGTATTATCAGTCGTAAACCTACTTTGAAACTGTTAACATGGCCAGTAAACGGAAAGCGATTAGTGTTGACGAAAAAGTTTGTGTGATACGTGCGATTGAAAAGGCAGAAATTCTTGTTAATTTGGTTGTTTTTTTGTTCACTCCATATAACGATAACTCTCTATAACGACAAAAAATGCTCAGTCCCTTGAGTTTCGTTATAAAGAGTTTACACTGTATGTATAGTTTATTAGCAGCGCTCCTCGGTTTCACCGGCGTAACTCCCGATCCCGTGGGCATATCGGGATAAAAAGTAGCCTGTGACACTCCCAATGAATCAATGTATCCTTATACCAAATTTCATCTAAATCGGTCCAGTAGTTTCGGAGCCTATTCAATTTAGAGAAACAAACAATAAAAAAATTCTCTTTGTAATATTAGTATAAAAAAATTATAAAGCAATAAAAAAACATTATTTTAAATGACTAATAATACAACTTATAACATAGTATAAAACAAAGGCACTTTCCGCTGTCTGTCCCTATGTATGCTTAGATCTTTAAAACTACGTAACTGATTTTGATGCGGTGTATTTTATTAGATAGAGTGATTCAAGAGGAAGGTTTATATAAAATAAATAAATAAATATTGCAGGACATTCCACACATCGCCATCTAGCCCCAAGCTAAGTAACTAGACTTGTGTTATGGGTGCTAGACAACGGATATACTACTTATATACTTTTCTAAATACATATATACTTATAATACATAGAAACAGCCAGACCACAGACAAATATCTAAGCATAAATACTTGCCTGAGGCGGAAATCGAACCTGTGACCCTGTGTTTGGCAGTCCGGCATGGTGACCATTGTGCCAACTAGGTCGTCAACTGCATTATGTTTAATACATGCATAATATAGCCGTGCGAAGCCGGGGCGGGTCGCTAGTAAATAATAAAAGAAAACAAGCACTTGGCGCGAGACTAATTTAAAAAATTCTATTTTTTATTTTGTATTTGTACACATTTGGTTTTGGTGGCAGACAGTTTGTACCCTTTCTGTGTTTTAGTTTTTATTTCAACTTAATTTAATAAATAACTAAGAAAAAAGTACAATAAAATCAATGTTTATTTCACTCACCCTTGAGTAGTAGAAGCAGTGACAGACACAATCATAATAGTAGCCTGAGTAAGAAAGCTCTGGAGTATCTCATTGTTCTTAGCTCTATCCAGATTGTTACCAAGCTCCTTTACACTCCGAATGTATTCCAAAGGAGTAACAATAAGTGACTCCAACTCGGGGAAACGTTTCTGGTATTTGTCTCGGACGAATCTGTGGATAATAGCTGTAAAATGATATTTGATTTTATTACTTAAAACAAGTTATTTGTCAGACTAACCATCGTCATTTACCATCAGGTGAAATAGTAGTCAAATGCTGACCTACACATTATTTAAAAAAAAACCGGACAAGTGAGAGTCGGACTCCAGTTATGGCGACAACAGAAATACATCATCTATAAAAATTTGGGCCAGTCTTTGGTATTAAAAAGGCCGTGTCTGCAGTCTGCCGGTGTTTGCTGACCTTATGAATGGCCAAAACTGGTTGCCCAAAAAGGGCATCAATCATAAACATATTACCTAATTGAAAGAAAGAAAGAAAGAAAGAAAACATTTATTTGGACAAGCACACGACATAAGACAATCAGAAAAGTAGTAACAAACATAAAAGCACTAGAACAAAAGTTTAAAATAAAATAAAAATAATAATAAAAACAAAAAAATTAAAAGGAAAAAAGAAATATACAAAGAAGAAATAAGATCTAAGGAGCCGTGTGCCTCCAAAAAGGTTCTGCCTCAGCAATGATAGCTGCACCAACATTTAGCTGACACAGCCGCTGGTCTTCCGGCAGGACCCTTTACGGATGACGTTTCGCAAATGTCACAAAATAAAAGAAAACCACTGTGCAACACAAGATTTACATAGAATGTAATTAATAAAAATAAATAATAATAAATAAATTTAATTGAAAATAATAAATTAAATGTTTCATAAATATTACTTACTTATTACATATATATAGTTAAGCATAGATATAATACTTAAAAAGATAAACTACATAATACCTACCATTTAAACCAATTTATTAAACATAATACATGATAAATTTATCAATGAATTACCTACACAATCTTATAATGAGAAGGAAAGGAAAATGAAAATAATAAGGTAAAAAATGCGTTTTGTCAAATGCAGCCAAAAAACCGTTCATTTTACGTATAAGCACAAAACTGGAACAAACATTAATTGGAACAATGCATTGACTGACATAGTAATTAATTACTAATTTAAGTATTTATATAAAAATCAATGCCACTTTTCGGTGTAATTTTATAACTCAAGAACAGGCGCACCTATCCAAACCAAATGTTTAAGCTTTGTTCGGATTATTTAGTAGATGGTTTATGTGAAGTTTGCATAAAATTAGTCGAGGGACTCTTCATTTATCACATTTTTTTATATGGCAAAACAATGTTTGCCGGGACAGCTAGTATAATATAAGTGTGTACTTACTTATTTCCCCATCAATCTCAACAGCGATATTATTTGCTTCGACAATCAATTGATACTCGGGATCCGATTCCATCAACCCGGTCACTTCAATCTTCTGTCTGTTGTTGCCTACGTTACATTCTATTTCTGTTACAACCTGAAACAGTGAGTCTTTTAGTACCTAATGCATAATACCAACTAACCAATATAGGATTGCTTATCTGATTAGGTACCTATGTATAAATTATCTATTCAGTTCTTGTGTTAGTATTTGTATGTATGTTTGAAACCCCTTTGCGCAAAAACTACTGAACCGATTGCGAAGAAACTAGGTATATAGATACCTCGAGTCTTGGAACAATACATAGGTTACATTTTATCCTGATATTACCACTGTGTCGGGACTTACGTTCGTAAAACCACAGTGGGAAGAAATTAATCTTTTAGGCCTGACTTACCCTTTTTAAACGATCTGAATCCCTCAATTTAGCAAGTTCCCTGATAGAAATGTTCTTTAGATCTTCTTCTTTTGGTAAAACAGGGTATGGAACAGCGAATTCGTGAGTTGTGTCGACTGGGGCTTTGCTATCGATGGCCGCTTCCAGCTCTCCGTCGTCATTCTCCTCCAAATCGGCTAGCAGTTCGTCTGCCAGGGACATTATTGAGTTTTATTACCTAATTATAAATTGCAAAAGAAGTGTATATACTCAGGTTTTTACGTAAAACTATTTTCCAATTTCACGATAAGAGAAACAAATGCTTTCGCTCAAACAAACAGCAACAACCACAGAGTTCACAGACAGAAAATTAAAGCAATCAAACAAACAAAGCAAACAACTACGCATTCTTTGCATATTGCCAGTGTCATAGGTCCTGTGCAAGGAGGTAAAAAGTCTTGTGTACAAAACTCCTCGGATGAAAACCGGTAAAGTCCGAAAACTAAGCACAATTCCTATTGGTTGAAATTTTATATAACATGGCAACTCCATTTGCTCTCAGTTATCTGTGGTTCTTCACTCTACCTTGTTTTGGTGCGTGTTGTTTTTGTGATTGTGGAATGTAAAAGTAATTTTTAATTTGTTTTGGAATTTCTGCGATTTCAAAACAAAATGTCTCTGATCAAGAGATCTCGAAATGATGCGGTTAAAGCAGCAGTCACTTCTTATTTAGAGCGTCGCAACTACCCAGTAAGTAAACAGCCATACATTTTAACTCCTACAATTATTATTTTAAACTGTATTCTATCTCGATCTTTGTTTTTAGGAAACTGAAATAATTGCGAATTCGATAGGCCAAAGCGCTGAGCAAATGGCAGTCTCTACGATCGTACAATGTGAAGCAAGTCGGACTAATTCTATTTTATTTTCGTGCATCAATAATGATTCTGGACAGTACGATATACAATATACCAGGTAAAGTAAGATGCCGTTGTGTAAGACACATTAAAACACCTAAATCGCGTATGATCACAGATAACTACATAATATATCTGTCAGTCGGAGATAACAACAAAAGTGGAGGCTTACCATTGTTACAGAACTTTATTTCAGTTATTATTTTGAGTTATATATAAGATTCCCTATCCCGTGGGAATATTAAAATATAAAATAGCCTAGAGCCTTCCTCAACAAATAGACTATCCAATACAAAAAAAGAATATTTCAATTCGAACCAGGTAGTTCTTTAGCTTTATAATATTAGTTTAGATTTAAGTCAACTCAAGCAAGACTTGAAAGCTCTGCTTGAGTTGTAAACATTCTAATAGTAGTACTCTTCAATATGCCTCCATTTTAGTTGCCAACTGTAAATGCTACATTCAATTTAACTCACCTCATCCGCTCTCCGATCCTTGTTGGTTTTAGGCATGAGTCAAATCCTTTACCCTTGCTGGCAGGCAAATACATTACAGTTTTCTCATTGTTCATGAAACTCCTTCCCTTACAATAGTACCTAAAAACAACATTTTTTCTAGATTGGTCAACTTCATCAAAGAAATAAAAAATGAGAAAGTAAAAAAGGAACTGTACGGCTTACTATGTCCGTTATTATGTCATATGTACTTAGAAATGTTAAGGGGAGGTCACGGTGGACCTGCCCAAATGTTCCTCAAGAGACACTCAGCTACATTACCACAGAAAGATCTATCATACCATCAGCCCGTTGATGGTAATCTACCATCGGCTTTGTACCGACCGAACAGTTTAGAACAATTGTTTAATTCTTTACAAAATGGTACTATTGATAATGAAACTCCTGAGAAGGACTATATGAATCAAATACTGGATGATATTGGTGTGGTTTACACACTGCAGGAGGTCGAAACAAGACCTTCTATAGCTGCGTTTAGGTAAGATACTACTTGAACTTGGGCTAAATAGTAATTTAATTTTTTTTGGACCTAATTGGGTCCTTTTTGCGTGAGGATGGAGTAAGCTTGCCCAGCACCTACTACCCTCTCAGCTTAGTCGACCATGTCCAGAAGAGAGAATTTGTCAATACATCTGGAGCCAACTAAGCTGCAGGTTTTATCACGATGCTTTCCTTCACCGTAAGAGCCATGTCAATTAGCGTACGTAAATTTCATTGGTGCACGGCTGGCCCGAATTTTAACCCACGACCTTCACAATAAAAGTCGAGATATTTACCACTAAACCAACACCGCTCTTGGTATGATACTAAGCAATGAGCATTGCTAGATTTGCTTTTTATAACTATTTTCAAAATGCTTGATTTAGCTTGTGCTCAAATTTTACTATAATCTTTCAAGAGATTGTGGACCAGAGTAATGCTTAAGAAACTAGAATGCTTTCTCGAAATTAATTTATTATTTGCTTGGACATTATAGTTTATTTAATATGGTGATGATAGAAAATATAAATAATTAAATGCACTTTCCATTATGCCTATGCACTATAACTTTCTTGGACAGTTTTTTATCCAGTAATCAGTGATGAGCTAGTATTGCTATTATTTATTGTTTTTTGAGTGCCACCTATTTTGTTTTTGTGTTCATTCAGAATAATGTTTTTGACCATTATTGTTTGCCTATTCTTTAACAAAGATACTCCAGCAGTAATATTAATCATTTATATACTTGTAGGTCATGCAAATATGATATTTACCTGTCCCAAGACGCCTTGAATGTCCTGAAGGGGTACCTAGCTAAACATGGTCATGTTCTACTCATTCAAGTTCTACAGACTTGGTTCCACATTGATATAAGTGATGATGCTAAAAAGAAGACTAATGTAAGTGGCTATTTGCAGCGCTCTGCAGTTTCACATGCGCTTATCGTAAAAAATATCGGGATACAAGGGGTCGGATAGACTATGTGGCGAAACAGCCGAAGATCACGCGCAATGGGCAGACTTATGCCTGTGTGCGGAAAACTGGAGCCCCTAACCTGACTAAGTGTCAATCCAGGTCTCTTAAACTATCTAACCAATTTCATTACAGTCTGTCCAGTAGTTTATGCGTGAAGGAGTAACAAACCTACAGAAATACGCATAAACTTACTCATTTATAATATTATTGACTGCCCCACGGTCTCACCCGAGTATGTCCCGATCCCATGGGAATATTGGATTAAAAGTAGCCTATATGTTAATCCAGGTTATCAGCTGTCTACATACAGAGTTTCAATGAAATCGGTTAGTTAGTTTTTGCGTAAAGGAGCAGCAAACATACAAACTTTCACATTATTACAAGTAAGATTGTACTACGAAGATTGTAAGACGACCTAGTTGGCACAATGGTCACCATGCCTGACTGCCAAACACAAAGTTACATGTTCGATTCCCGCCTCAGACAAGTATTTATGCTTAGATATTTGTCTGTGGTCTGGTTGTTTCTATGTATAATAATGTATATATTTACAAAAGTAAAGTATATAAGTAGTATATACGTTGTCTAGCACCCATAACACAAGTCTAGTTACTTAGGTTGGGGCTAGATGGCGATGTGTGGAATGTCCTGTAATATTTATTTATTAATTGTACCAAGTTCTACTAAAACTGAATTTTATTAATTTTAGGAAGATGATGAAGAAGAAATGGAGGAGGAACTCAATGGCACTAGAAATCATTCTGATGAATTCCTTGACATCAAAGGTAAGCAACTTAGCACATACTAGTTATGTTCAGTAGGACCAGGAATTTATTAAAATGTTTAGAATTAAAGTGTATATTATATCTAATATCAACATGTATAGCTTATCTAAGTATAGTATTAAAGTGTATAGTATATCTAATATAATAATAATGTATAGTATAATTTAAGTATAGTTTTAGTAGGGATTGATAATAGCTATCTTTCTGTTTCAGATATATTTTCCAAATGCAATGGACATGCAGAATATCAAAGTGTTGACAAAGAACTGAGAGATTTACAAGATGCAATAAATGGTGTAAGGGAATCTCTGGCCCCTCTCAAACTGTATAAAATATCTGCGCCAGATACAAAGTAAGGATAACTTTGAAAAATAGTAGAGTTTAGTCTATTAAATGATATGAAGAGGGCTCTCCTCTCATATTATTATGTGCTTGTCTTTATTCAAATCTAAGCAATCAAAGTCAGTTGACGACCCAGTTTGCACAATGGTCACCATAAGGGACTGCCAAACACAGGGTTGCGGGTTCGATTCCCGCCTCAGGCAAGTATTTATGCTTAGATATTTGTCTGTGGTCTGGCTAGTGTATTATAAGTATACATTTACAAAATAAAAGTATTAAGTACATAGTATATCCGTTGTTTAGCACACATAACACAAGTCTAGTTACTTAGCTTAGGGCTAGATGGCAATGTGTGGAATGTCCTGCAATATTTATTTATTGACTTACCAACTTAATTCCCGACTACGCAGATCTCGTAGGTATTAAAAAAAAAACCTTTTTTGTGGTTACGACACATATGACACCCCTGCAAAATTTTCAAGTTTCTGGATCCAGCAGGGTGCTTTGTAATTAGTCAGTAAATGAGTAAAAGTTGCGTTTTGTTCAGTATGATTATATGTATGAATTAATCACCGTATTTACCCGCGTATAATATCCCGATCATGTGGTCAAATCGGTATAAAAAGTAGCCTATGCATTATTTCACGGCTCCAGCTTAAATTACATTGTAATAGGTTCATTGGAAGGTTGTAGGTAAATTGGAGTCAATATTTATCCCTAAAATTCCCTTTATTATATGAAACATGCGACCCGCCCCGGCTTCGCACGGCTATATTATGCATGTATACATATACACCTTCCTCTTAAATCACTATCTATTAAAAATACCGCGTAGTTTTAAACATCTAAGCATACATAGGGACAGATAGCGGTAAGCGATTTTGTTTTATACTATGTAATAATAGTGATGTTTGTTTATTTGACAGTTTAATTTGCGCGAAAACCGATCCCAATTGCAATATTCTTTGTGGAGGATTCGGTAATTCTGAAATAAGATTATGGGACCTCGGCCAGAAGAATGTAAAAAGGCGAATAAACCGAAACATATCCGAAGTGGAGTTAGCTTGCTTTATGCCACTTGAACCGGCATCTGTTACTGATGACAACACACTGTAAGTACAATAACGCCCACACAATCAACCCTATGAGATAGCATAGTGCGCGCGAACGTATAAAGCCGCAAATAAGACGCTGATTCGCTAGAGTGAAGAGAACAGCACAAAATTGACCAATCATAGGGCCGTAGAGAGGAAAAATTCCGCCAAATACACGATGAGTTCTGGACGACTAAATGTCCAGGTCGAGGAAGCTATATTATTTATTTATTTTTAGCCTATTTCGTCCCACTGCAGGGCAATGGCCTCCCCTCTTTTCATTTTTCCCTGTCTAGTGCCAGCTGGGTTCCTACAATGCGAGTTCAACTCGTTCCGCCATTTCTTTCTAGACCTGCCGCGGGATCGCCTGCTGTTTGGGACCCAGTCCGTGGTAGTTTTTGCCAACATCTGGTTGGACATGCGGCGGATATGGCCAGCCCAGTTCCATTTAAGTTTGGCAGCAGTCTAGCCAACGTCCTTGATAATAGTTTGGGGGCGCAGTTTCGTGTTTCTGATCTTGCCATTAACCTTGACACTAAGTGCGCTCCATGGCACGTTGGCAAACCCCGAAGTCTGACTTTTGACGTTTAGTTAATGACTTAGCCAACGTCCTTGATTTTATTTTGGGGGCGCAGTTTCGTGTTTCTGTACTTGCCATTAACCTTGACACTAAGTGCGCTCCATGGCACGTTGGCAAACCCCGAAGTCTGACTTTTGACGTTTAGTTAATGACTATGTCTGCGCTCTATAGGAAGAGTAGGTAACATGTCCATTAGTTTTGGACTCCAAAATTTTTCACATATATTAAGAAATTACATATAACATTACACAAAAAAATGATAACACAAAATGTACATACACACAAATAAAATACCACTAAAATAAATACATATAAATACGCGGCATCGTCCCCAAAAGGCCGGCGGCATTCCTTCTGGATAGCCAGGCTCACCCTTTGGGTGAAGAAGCCGGCAGCCCTTCGGTCGCTCTGCCAGGTCCTTAAAAAATAAATTGGCTCTAGGGTCCCAAGCTCCCAAAGTTTCTCCCCCCACTGAGTTTTCTTAAACTATTATAGTTTATTTATTTTGTTTAGGCAAATCGGTGCAGGTGTAGCATTGAGAGGTCACTCTGGCCCGGTACAGGCTGTCACTGTGCTACCCCAAGAAGAGCTGATACTGTCCGCTTCACACGACAACACAATGCGTGCTTGGAGATTGACAGATTATTCTTGCGCTGCTGTCTACAGGTGAACTGAACAACTAACTTATTAATAGACCAAGATCCCGCCTACCGCCAGACTGCTTAACGCATCGGATGCCAGCCTACTTCGTTTATGGCCCGATAAAAATGTACCTTCCCCAGGGCTACTTACGGCAGTTTGCGTCTTGAAAAAAAGCCTAAACTAGTTGCCTCGACCACAATACGCCGTTTTCCGAAGTTCTCGATAATCCCATGACGTCTCTGTGCTTTTAGTGAGAACAAAAGATCTTGGACTCGGATTGTATAGTGATGTGTTATTGACGTTATTTATAAATAAATATCGAGGTTTTTATATTTATGAATGGGATTTTTTTTTGCAAAACGCAGGTAGGTCAAAATTTCAAATCAATAAAGTAAATATACTTACTGGCGCCATCTAGCATCGAAATGGATAGTTTTATCGAAATTATTTTTTTCGCTTTGAGTGCTTATGATAGACGAGGGCCGAAGACTTCAAAAATGATAAAAAATGAAAAATAATCCCTATCAATAATCAAAAGTGATTTTTATTGGTTTCAAAAATTATCGACCCTGGTCTATGACGCCACTGTACGTTTTTAAATTTCCATCAATGTCTTCTGCGTAACTAACTCGATGCCTAAATCGCCCAGGATCTTCTTCAATAAGTAAGTATCTAATTTTTGTGTATTTTGTCCATGATATTGGGCATCCTAATCCTATTTGTATAAAACCTAAGATTAAAAATGACTAGGTACGCCATCTATTGAATCATTAAGAACCGGAATTTAGCATTAGATGGCGCAGTCTTGTAAATTAGTCAATAGAGGGCACTACAGGCGCATCTTCTGAATCGCGCTAGCGTTGTGTTTCGATGAAAACACTACTTCCGTAGCTGAAATTATCTTCGACAACTTTTTAACAATGAACTTATAATGAATTACAAGATTAAAGTTAAGGCACTTTGGCTATTTTTGAGACGACAGAGGTCAGGCTGTCGTAATAAAATATGAAATACAAATATTGACATGCTGTTTATTCGCGGGATACTTTATCTCGATATTCCTACGGGATCGGGACTTACGCGCTGCTAGTTAATTAACTATATACAATAAATAAATAAATATTGCAGGACATTCCACACATCGCCATCTAGCCCCAAACTAAGAAACTACACTTGTGTTATGGGTGCTAGACAACGGATATACTACTTATATACTTTTCTTTTGTAAATAAATACTTATTATACATAGAAACAACCAGACCACAGACAAATATCTAAGCATAAATACTTGTCCGAGGCGGGAATCGAACCCGCAACCCTGTGTTTGGCAGTCCGGCATGGTGACCATTATGCCAACTGGGTAGCGTCAATATGGTAGGTAGTTGGTAGGTAGGTTTTGTCAGTAGGTAGGTGGCGTGTTACAATGTGATGCTACACCTTCATTATTTTTCTTTTGCAATCACAATGGAACACGCTTACTATTTACAATATTCCTGGTTTTTTTATTAAAGCGTGTTTTTTTTAAACTATTAATTTATTTTATACTTTTTGGTCTTTGATAACGAAATATGTTAGATCAGACCCTGGTTACCATTGAAAGACAAACTACTCGTCAAGACGATTCTAACGAGCCCAAACTCGATGGGGTTGTGTCGTTTCATTTCGAAGTTCCTATGACCACCTTCCAGTTCCATCATCAAACCCTGGTTACCATTGAAAGACACACTACTCGTCAAGACGATTCTAACGAGCCCAAACTCGATAGGGTTTCGTCGTTTCATTACAGAGTTCCTATGACCACCTTCCAGCTCCATCATCAGATCAGCACCATGTTATCATAATATTGCATTGTCATCGGTCTTTGACAAGTGTGCAAAGTTTGAATTAAATCTGATCGTTCTAAGTAGGGCAAAATCGAGCCCAAAAGAGTCGGTTACATACATACAAGCAAGCAAACATACAGGTGAAACTAATAAAAGCGTGTTAAAAATTATTAGAATTAAAACATTCCAATAATAGTAATTTTAGAACTCTACCGGGGGCTGCAATTATACAGCCGACTGTACATCCATTTTTTTAGCAACAGTCCAGCCTGTCGCTGAACTGTTGCCTCCAAAAAAACGTGTCTATGTGGAACTTATACTAATACCTACAACTAATACTCTTATATACATAAAATAAATAAATTAAATTCATTAGTGTATAATTGTATAATTGTAAATATTGTAAATAAATAATTCATTGGCGATAACAAAAAGTTCGGTCTACCTAAGCAAAATGGAAAAACACAACGCTTGCGCGATTTAAAATTCCTACTGGCGCCATCTAGTTTCTAAATGGATAATTAAATGTAATAAAAATATGGAAACGACACTGGATATATGCACACTAAACGAAGCCATAATTTTCAATAATAAAAAAGAAAAAATAGCCTTTACCAAAAAATATACGGCTTACGCATATAGCCAGTGTCAAGTATATAAAGGACATTCAAGAACTAAAAAGGAGTCCGGACATTTACTGATTTTCCAAAAATACGCGTTGCATTTTGATACATACCTATCGATAGTGAGCAATATAGCGAACAAATAACAAATAATCGATTGGCATGGGTTCCGAAATGCACCGCGCCAAAAAAAAACAGTACCTACCCCAAGAAAAATTATGTTCGCCGTTCCCGCCAAAACTCTGGGCATAGTCTTTTTATTTTTTCTTCGAATAAAAATCATGAAAAACAACCATCGTCCGAGACGGTTGTATGGTTGCAACGCTCCTAGGTTTGGAACGAACGGTTGTCTGTCAGAGCGAAAATTCACCGAGGTTCTGAACGGGCCAGAGTGCTTGCAGAGTGCACTCGGAGCGCGCTCGAGCGTAGGTTTGGAACGCGGCCCCGCACATATCGGTGACAGTGACGGTGCCGGCGCGTGGCCGACGCCTCCGTATCAATCAATGTCAGTGAAAATTTGACAGCGAGCTCCAGGAAGGTTTGGACCAATGACAGACTAGGAAAGCATAGTATTTAAATTCTCTTTGTAGGAAAGTTTTAGTACCTAGAAGAATTTAATAAAAATGCTGTAAGTATCTCAAGAACTAAAACTTTATTTCGTATTTGTTTTTATTTTTATCATAATATTTGGTGGTCACTATTTGGTTTTGTTTTAGAAGCTTGATGTACATTATCGGCGGCGTCGCGGCGCGGGCGCGGGCGGCGTGGTTTCCACGTGAAACCCAAATTTTAAAACGGTGAGCAGATTTTAGATCGTTGTGAGAAATGTCTCTGTGAAGGTGTTTTTAAAGCTGCGTACGGACTGTACGTGCACTGGCACGCGAGGTCGAGCTCGCATGTCCTGGGAACGGCGTGTCCGTACTTGCAGCTACGAGTACACTCATGGAAAATGCGTGCCGCGCGAGCTAGCTCACAGCGAGCCGCCGCCGCGGCCGTCAGTCTGTTTTTGGTTCCGCAGCAAAGCGAAATCGATGTTCCCAGGACACGAGACCCCGACCTCGTGCCAATACACGCACAGTCCGTACGCAGCTCAGTGCATATGTAGGATCTATCTAATCAAGTAGGTACTTAATCACAAATAGGTCATCAAATTTTTAATCTTATTTACTTACAGATGCAGACCAATGATTGAAGTGTTGGAGAGGGTTTGGAGGGCTAGGGCGAGGACGTGGGTGCAACCCCGTCCTCCGATTCCCTTGCGCCCGGCGCCCTCTAAACCCATACCAATACCAAGAAGACGGGGGCCACAGTGGTGAGGGGGTCAGTCAGCACAGCACCACTGTGGTCCCAAAAAATACAATGAATTTATGAATTTAGAGGTTAATATAATGTTTTTAATATTATTAATTTGTTTTATTCAAACTTCCCGAATAGGTTTACATAATAATATAGTTAGGTAAGTAGGTACTATCTAACTAGATCTACTTAGGCAAACTGAGATATGTAGGTACCTAGTGTCCGACTGTGTAGGTACCTAGTGTCCGACTGTGTAGGTAATTAGCTATTTGTGTGATAGACTTTTAAAAAAGTATAGCGCCATCTAGGTGTAGGTGTCAGAAACAAAGATTCAACAATAATTAGACTACTTTTTATCCCGATATTCCCACGGGATCGGGATCGCAAATTTATAAAAATACTATAAATAAAAAGCCCGCAATAAAATTAAATTGGCCACCCAGCGAAGTAATGACCGCGCCAGGCGTCGCTTAACCCGCACGACCGTTAACGATCACCTAATTTGACTTTGCTATTATACGAAAACCTGAATCGCGCAAACGATATTTTTTTCTTGTGTAAGATATATACCAAAGATTTTCAATATTGTCATAGATTTTAATGAACTTGACGTACTCACGTTCAGAAGATTTCGCTTATTATAACTGCGCAAAACTTCTGGACGTGGGTGCATCAAGCTCAGTAAAATCTATGCACCTCTTTTGAATGATGGGGGCGATTCTTTGGTTTTATTTCCGTTCACTGATAGCCGCACGTAAAAACGAAAATTGGCGCCACTCACCTATGTGAACCAGAGTCTTACATATATGTATGGGGTTACCAGAACTATTATAATATACCCAGATTTAGGTAAAATTTATACAGACTTAAAAATAAAACAACGTAACATTTTTCAACTATATATTGTTTTGTTATCCTAAAAACTTACATAACAATAAAATAAGATTATTATTATTATTGACGACCCAGTTGGCACAATGGTTACCATGCCGGACTGCCAAACACAGGGTTGCGGGTTCGATTCCCGCCACAGACAAGTATTTATGCTTAGATATTTGTCTGTGGTCTGGTTGTTTCTATGTATTATAAGTATATATTTACAAAAGAAAAGTAATATAAGTAGTATATCCGTTGTCTAGCACCCATAACACAAGTCTAGTTACTTAGCTTGGGGCTAGATGGCGATGTGTGGAATGTCCTGCAATATTTATTATTATTATTATTTTTTGAGAGTTTTGAGGCGTGGCTGGCCGAGCGCGAGGAGTATGGGGAGCCCTGGTAAAATGCCAATGCACCAGGGCTCTCCAGTAAATATATTAAATGAACTGTTTTAAAGAATGTCTTTTATTCAACCTTTATATATTTATAACCTTTATTTCAATAGGTTCAGTAGTTTATAATTGCGTAGCCATCAGATGGATTGCACGGTTATTACCAAGGTAGTCAATGTAAGTTGTAGTAGGTACTTGCCGAAAATCCTTAGCGATTTTTTTACGATCGGGAGTAGGTAAGTAGCTGCCTACCTATTGTTTGTTTCAAATTCTGTGAATTTCTTTCTTTGTAGGTTGCCGCCCGGCGATAAGCACCGGTTGTAAGCAAGATTTATGATAATAGGTACCTACTATGCTCTTATATTATTATATTACTCGTCAATTTCAATTTAGATGACAAAAAGGTGTAATTTTTTTTACAATCTGAGTTAGGTAAGTAGGTACCTATTGTTTATTTCAAACATGTTTCAAATAAAGGGACAAGAACTGTGAATTTCTTTGTAGGTTGCCGCCGATATATTGTAAGCACTTATATAAGATAGTAGGTAGGTACTCCTACTATAGGTACTCTATATTCGTCAATATTTCGTATTTATAAGTAAGTAGGTATCTTGTTCTATAGGTATCAATATAAAAAGTCGATAGTTTATAGCTTACTAATGTATTTCATTCTCACTGTTACTGACATCACTAAAATTTACTATCACAAAAAAAATACAATAGACATAGATAAGCGGTTGTGGCAGGTAAAGGGTATGCAAATTTGTATGAATGTATGAGTCACGGGCCTTCAGAGAAGACGAGATGCGTCACAGGCCACCAGTAGTAGTAAAAAAAACAAAAATGCCTGTCATGGGCACTGGATGCGTTAATAGTTCCAACACCTTCTAGACCACCGAAAGATTATCCACAAAGGTGTAGGTATAACTATATTAAAGGAAAAATTCCGAATTTTTTATAAAAGTTGAAAATTAAGGTAAATTTTGGTACTTACAAGTTTTCCCTAAAATGTAAAGCTCACATCTTTTTATCATGTTGACTCAGGACCTTGATTTTTATACACCTAAATAGGAACTATATACCTCCGTATCTGGTATGAAATTTCAACTTGCTAGGTCCGCTAGGTTCCTGAGAAAATCGGTGGTGACACTCGGACAGACAGACAAGAAATTGATATTTTTTTAACTTTTGAGGTACGGAATAAATATAAATGAACTACATATTTCATTTGCCATACTATATTTGTTTCCAGGAATTAATCGCTATTAGTAACATTATCGATTGGTACTAAAATATAGGCGATTTTTTAGCCAAAATTATGACAAAAAAAAATCGCCTAATGGTTCGATTCATGGCTTTGCTAGCTATAATTGCACTAAATAATTCTCAGCTTTTATAAATGCACAATAGTCTGGCGGTAGGCGGAATATAAGTAAATCTATAATCTTTTCTAACTGAATTTAATTTTAACACATTTTGAACTATTGTTTACAGGGGTCATAACTATCCTATTTGGTGCATGGACGTGTCTAAAAGTGGTCTCTTCATAGTGACTGGGTCTCATGATAAGACGGCCAAGCTCTGGTCTTTGAATAGGACATTTCCTGTACGGGTCTTTGTTGGACACATGTCTGATGTTACTGTAAGTATACTACACTAGCAGCGCCCCGCGGTTTCACCCGCGTAACTCCCGATCCCGTGGGAATATCGGGATAAAAAGTAGCCTATGTTACTCCCAATGAATCAATGTACCCTCATACCAAATTTCCTCAAAATAGGTCCAGTAGTTTCGGAGCCAAACAAACAAAAAAAACTTTCTTCTATATACCTAATTTATACTATGTAGTGATATTAGTATAGATAGATATAGATAGGTTTACTACTTGAACACTAAGTTCCTGTAGTGCGAGTTTTTCGTATAAAAAACGCTACTATGCCGTTTGCGTAAGAGCAAAATGTAGGTATGGAAATTGATGGTGAGCGTACACCTAGCCGCACCGCACGCGCCTTGAACTTTGAACTTTCCATACGTGTATGTATACGCAAACATGTAGTATAGTTTTTTATACTGATAAACTTGCACTACGAGTACGGTATCCTCCCATGTAAATTAGCTAGTTATAAACCACTGTGAGAATTTTAAAAACCCCTGTTTAGTGCTCACTCACGTCACGACACTGAGGAACTTAAGTGATTTTTTTAAAGTTTCTTAACCCAGCGAGCAGTTTATCAATCAGAGAGTGACTCAGTTAAAGTTGCGTTTTATTTATATGATTATTTTTACAGTGTGTTAAGTTTCACCCAAACGAGGCGTACATAGCGACCGGTGGCGCAGATCGCAGCGTGCGACTGTGGACAGTGTGCGATGCGAGACTTGTGAGAGTCTTGTGGCATAGAGGTGTACTAAGGACGTTGGCTTTCGCACCTTCCGGCTCTTATTTAGCTAGTGCAGGTTTGTAAAGTAACACCCAAACGAGGCGTACATAGCGACCGGTGGCGCAGATCGCAGCGTGCGACTGTGGACAGTGTGCGATGCGAGACTTGTGAGAGTCTTGTGGCATAGAGGTGTACTAAGGACGTTGGCTTTCGCACCTTCCGGCTCTTATTTAGCTAGTGCAGGTTTGTGATGCCATATTAAATTTAGAATTAAAAAATATGGGTGCGTGTAGTGTACTTATGTTCTAGAAGTTATACGTCCGTCCGTCTGTCTGATATTTATTTGCGGGCAGCTTTAAACTGTTACTTTTGTGTTACGCAGCTTCAACCTGTGACTTTTGTGTTCGCAGCTTCAATCTGTGACTTTTGTGTTACGCAGCTTCAACCTGTGACTTTTGTGTTACGCAGCTTCAACCTGTGACTTTTTGTGTTCTCAGCTTCAACCTCAACCTATGACTTTTGTGTTATACTTTAAAATTTCGCTTTTATCATTTTTTCATAACGCGCCTAAAGAAGTATAACTTCAAAACCCCTGACTTTTATCCCCCATAACTTTCAGATGGCTGAACTGATTTCGATTGAAGTTCACTGAAACCCTGAAGCATTGCTGGTTGTAATATCTTGACGTATTTTCTTGTTTCAGGCGATGACAAGAAAATAAAAGTATGGGATTTAGCGGCATCAACATGTGTTCACGAATACAGAGGTCATCATGGCAAAGTGACAGCTCTCGATTGGTCCTCTGTTGGCAAACCAAGCCTGACCAATAGAATCATGACAGACCCAAGCGACACGTCGCTTGAGAATTCATTGCTGTGCTCAGCGGGGATGGATGGCATTGTTAAAATTGTATGGGATAGCCATTGTAAAAATAGGTAAGGACATTTTCGAAATATCGCTGATTTCATTATCTTTTACTTAATAAAACGCATGCGCAACTTTTACTAACTTACTGGCTGGTTGAAAAAAACACACAGCCTCAACCGCCGGATCTATAAACTGAAAATATTGTTTCGTAAGTGAAATCTAAGAAGAGATTTTTGGAAATTCCCTCGGGGTCAGGATTAATACAGGCCATAGCCAATACTTAATAAAACGCAACTTTCACTCACTGACTGATGACAACGCACAGCCTAAACCACTGGGTCTAGAAACATAAAAAATTGCACAGGGGTTCTTAATTAGTGAGCATTAAGAAACGATTTTTGGAAATTCCGACGCGATGTGAGATTACGGATTAGTCCGCGGGACATAGTTATTTTTATATTTATTACAGTATAATACCATGATATTGGTGTTCCTAAATAACAATTAATGGTCCATATTTACAATTAGCAATTAGTAACTCCCAATCCCGTGGGAATATCGGGATGAAAGGTAGCCTATATTACTCCTAATGAATCAATGTATCCTCATACCAAGTTTCAACAAAATTGGCCCAGTAGGTATCTTTTTATTCCCTGAGTGAACCAATCCTTTTGATTTGTCTAAAGATTACCACGGATTACCACCTAATTAAAAAACGTGGCACTCAGTGACTGCCGCGATAAAGCTATTGCATCGTGCGAGCTTCGTACAGTCGTACCATATACATACACGTTAAGCGAACGCTCGGCCGAGTAACATGGTAGGCGGAGAGGGGGTGTTAGTTTTATTTTCGTTACGGAATTTCTTGATTCGGTCGCCGCGCTCAAAGCCCGCGATAAAAGCAATGCAATAGCTTAATAATATACTTATTTGTTTACAGACAAATCTCGAGCCAGGAAGTACAATCTTCAACATACACCACGAAATGTTCTTACTTAGTAGATGTTCAAGTGCACCCAGACTGGGTAGTAGCCATCGGTACGAAGGCATAAAATTAAATCCATGTTATTTATTTATTTCATAAGTTTATTAAAAGTAACAAACACAATTTATTCGCGTATTATTTCAGTGTTAACCATGATATAAACTTTAACAATAATATTAAAAAAGGAGTTGTAGCATTTAGGTATGGACTGGTATGAAGCCAGTAGTCACTCTAGATAAAAACCTTTACTCCACGTTCGTAACTGAAATTTGATAACCAGTTACGAACATGGATTTTTAGAGTAGTTTTGGAATAAAGTTTTTTATTTGGCTTTATATAAATTTAATAATTTTATTACATGACCTCTTTACTTTGCCATAGGATAGGAGGTGACCCACACGCAACTTAAAGAACATAATCTGTGATAATTTCTGTGAAGTCTTAGTAATAGGATCCCGATTTTACCCTTTGGGTACAGAACCCTAAAATGACTGACATTCATTATGCCAGAATATGGCCTGAATGTTACAACCCTTTTAAATAACCTTACGATCTTTCAGAACACTTTGCTATTAGAATGTAGCATAACTTGTACCTTTTGAGAGCTCCAAAAGTATAAAATCTTGAAAACTATAACATAATTTTTTTTTGTTCTTTTATTAAAAGTTGGAAACCATAAAATGTCTCAAACCCATTTAGTTAGTTTCTGAGAAATTGCAGAATGCAATGCAGTTCATTTGAAGTCTTGAGTTAAAAAAAAAAAAGTTTATTAAAACATAATCAATGATAAATCTTCTATCTATACTTAGAATATAGGCAGAAAGGACTTATAGTGCAAGCACTTTAGCACAGTAGCAGAAAAACAAGAATTTATTATAAATTCATGTCTGTTTGTCCCTTTCTTACCTATGCAATTACAAAATACTGAACTGATTGAAAACAAGTTTTCACCATTGGATAGTTCTAAGCAAAATTAAAATAAAATCATGTTCCTGGTAGGGCTCGAACCCACAACCCCCGCCCACAGCTTAGCTCTATTTTCTGGGATGGTTATGGTAAAATTTACATCAAAATCCAAATAGAAATTGACTCAGTATCATATCAGCCACAGGACATCCATAGACAAGACTTAAGTTATATTTACTGACATATCCCATAGGATTAGTAAGCTGAAGTGACAATGGGTGAGGCATGTGGCTTGTAGAACTGATGGCCGTTGAAGTCGAAGAGCCCTAGATTGGAGACCACGTATGGAAAGCGCTGCGCAGCGCGGACAAATTAAGGTTGCGGGAAGTCGTAAGACGCAGAGAGCGTGAGACCGATCACTCTGGAAATTGTCTCATTAAAGAAAAACGCCACGCGATTAAAAACACAGGCGCAGGGCACAGCTAATAGTATATTACAATGGTTATATAATATTCTATATCTTTTTGAAGAAACTCATCATTGTAGCCTGTTTTCCTTTCTGTGGAGGTGATATTTTCTTCTTACTAACTTTATTTGCTTTCTTATCTTTAGGTGAATCTCCTGTTTTGAGTTTATTAGCTTCTTGCACATTTTCTTTTTCAACTTTAACAGTTTCAACTGTAGTTTCTTGTACGACTTCATCCTCAGAACAACTCTCGTAGATTTCTTCTTTTCGAGTTAAAATGTAACCATCTTCATCGGTATAAGTTTTGTCGACAATCTTCCTTCTTTTCTTAGGATTTAATATTCCAGATGTAATCTTGACAGTTTTAGTTGCTGGGGTGGGTGGTATTTCGTCTTCAGACTCAGGATCATTAGGTTTTTCATCAGAAAATGGATCATCACTGTCACTATCAGATACTTGTAATACTCTCTTACGTTTCTTATCAACTTTTCCATTTTTCTTAATTTGACTCAGGGATTTGCTCTTTTTCTTTGTCTTAGATGTTTCAGGTTCTATTTTAATAGATTTCTTAGATGTTTCTTCAGTTGTTTCGATATCAATTTCCATTTTCTCATCTTCAACTTTCTTATCAGTTTTATTTGATTTTTCAGTTTTATTTTTCTCATCTTCAACTTTCTTATCAGTTTTATTTGATTTTTCAGTTTTATTTTTCTCATCTTCAACTTTCTTATCAGTTTTATTTGATTTTTCAGTTTTATTTTTCTCATCTTCAACTTTCTTATCAGTTTTATTTGATTTTTCAGTTTTATTTTTCTCATCTTCAACTTTCTTATCAGTTTTATTTGATTTTTCAGTTTTATTTTTCTCATCTTCAACTTTCTTATCAGTTTTATTTGATTTTTCAGTTTTATTTTTCTCATCTTCAACTTTCTTATCAGTTTTATTTGATTTTTCAGTTTTATTTTTCTCATCTTCAACTTTCTTATCAGTTTTATTTGATTCTTCAGTTTTATTTTTCTCATCTTCAACTTTCTTATCAGTTTTATTTGATTCTTCAGTTTTATTTTTCTCATCTTCAACTTTCTTATCAGTTTTATTTGATTTTTCAGTTTTATTTTTCTCATCTTCAACTTTCTTATCAGTTTTATTTGATTTTTCAGTTTTATTTTTCTCATCTTCAACTTTCTTATCAGTTTTATTTGATTCTTCAGTTTTATTTTTAACAGTTTGATTTGGTTTAGTAATTGGAGCACTGGTTGATTTAGTTAGAAAACTTGAAAGTCCTTTGTTTTCAGTTTTTATAGTCTGTTTCTGTGAATCTTCATTCTTATTTGATTTAGTAGATGGTGTGCTATTTGATTTAGTGAAAAACCCTTCAATACTCTTATTTTTACTACCATTTGTTTTATTGATCGAACCATTTGATTTCTCTTTTTTAGGGGATATTATCTCTGTTTTTATTTTAACAATTTTATCATCAGCAGTTTTTTCAACAATCTTTTCTTTTTTCAGCGGTAACTTAGTTTCCGTTGGTTGTTTAGTTTCAGTTACAGTATTTTGTACCTGGCATTTTTGTTTCAAAGTTTCAGTATCTTCAGATGTTCTTTTTGAGCACACAGTACTTTTGATTAGGCCGGGACATAAGGTAAAATCATTAAATCTATTTATTGAAACTAATGCAGCACTGTCTACACCTTCTTTGCCCAGACCAATACTGTAAATATGGTGGTATAAAACGGTGTTGAAAGAGGTCCTAAGTGTTTCTAACTCTGGCTCCGAACATATGAGTGTTCTAGCGGAATTATTACCAGATAATCCCGATATAATATGATTCACATTTAGTTCCTTTGCCGGTTGTTTGTTTCTTACATCTTCTAACACTTGTGTGAGTATTTTTTTAGCTTCATTTACGTGAATACAGAGATCCTTTGCTACAGAAATATAGGTGATCAATTTTTGTTCATCCAGTAACAGTTCTTTAGCTGTTTCGAGGTTATTTCTCCAGGAATCAAGTTCAGATTTTGCCATGATGATGTACAAAATAATATTACGTAGTTTGTCTTATGTTTAGAGCTAAATTTGGCGCACTTTTTGATGAAACAGGTTACTTTTATCAGCTTTTCGGGGACGACGTTGGTACTTACTTCGTCGAAATCGCAGTTCGGTTTTTCAAAACGTAAACCCAATGAGAAAAAATCTCAAAGGAAGCGCTCCATTCTCATTTTTGACAACATTCGTTTCAATAGATTCGCCATTTTATTGACACAAGTTTTTGTAGTGTCCAATAAACTGTCAAACATTAAAAAAGTGGGCGCAACCGCAACACTATCCGACACACACACTTTCCATTCCACACATGTTTTCTTTAACACTTTTCGAGAGAGTTGCGCATGTTTGAAGACCCATTGACAGCACAAAAACTTGTGTCAATAAAATGGCGAATAGGTCGTAACAGCAAAATATTAAAATGGGGCGCTTCCTTTGGTAGGTATTTTTCATTGGTATTTACTTACGTCAACGGCTGTCACTGTCATCAGTTCACTATTTTAAAAGGAATCCATTCTCAAGGTTGCTATTGTAAAAAATATTAAATAGTATGGTATTATCACTAGGTATTATAGTGATAAATGGTCGAAGATTGTAGCAGTATAGTGTGACATTTGTATGTTTTTTTGTTAATTACGTGGTATAAAATAATAATAATAAAATAAAAAGAATGGCATTTAGAGTAGCATAGTAATAGTTATCTTTTAAAAAACATTTTTTTTATTTTCTAGCTTTTATTGACAACGTGTCAAAGTTTTTAAAATCAGTCATAAAAGTAGGAGGTGACTTGCAAGAACCAAGAATAACGGATGTAATTTCATAATTTGTAACGGTTATATATGCGAAACAAGAATGATAAAGTCTCCAAAACTAAAACTACTCTTGAAAACGAATCCAGCCTTGACATTCGTTCGTATTCTGAAAGGCAACTTGAGTTTGACTCAGCTGAATCAAGTTATAAAACCTCGTCTACATTGTCTAGTTCAAATCCCTACATGAGTATCGATTACCGCTCAAGATGCGTTTCAGAATAAACAAACACTCAGCTGATACGAAATTCGAGAATCGTGTCTCAAGATATGATTGAAAATCCAATCTCTTTTTAAAACTACTTTTAAAAGTAGATCAACGCTTGAGTGACGTTCTGGAATATGGGCCTTAGCATGCATATAATAGATATGCCATAAAATGCAATATCGACATAATATTTACTCTGGTCGAATGGGAATATTTTGATTTCATCTAAACACTCTCATAAAATGTACGTAGTATATAATATTTATTGTTAATCTGTGATAAAATGCCACGCCACTAACTGGGTGGCCTACGCTACCCACAAGACCAAGAGCTTTCTTTTACCGTTGCTATGGATACCATTAATGTTTACATAAGACGTTGTCACGATTTTTGACTATGGTTATCGTCTGTAAACATTTAAACAAGCTGGAAACCGACTTTACAGACAACCAGTATTTTTTTTAAAGTTTATCTTGACTTTGGTAGATTTCAAAATCACATTCTGGTAACCCAATCAATCTTTGCCATTTTTTTCTCAGCGAAAGAAAAAGCTTTACGCGATACGGCCAAAAGGCCACGAAAACGTGATAATTTTAAGTTTTAGAACATCTAGGTTTATAATAAATAAATAGCACAAATGGCGCTAAATCCACAATACGATGCAATCGGTAAAGGATTCGTACAACAATACTACACACTGTTCGACGATCCGGCGCAACGACCGAATCTCGTGAACATGTACAACGTGAGTAACTTTCTACACAAATTATTCAATCTACCTATCCTTTTAACCATTTGAGAGATAACGGTTCAAATAACTTGTACTAAACCAACAATTTTTAGGTTATCTTTGAACCTCCCACTAACAATTTTCTTGTTCTAGCTTCTATTGAGCTTTTCACCAGAACCTGTGAGCTGGATAGGTTTATGATGTTTAACTGCCTAATTGTTTTTTTTTTCAGGTAGAAACATCATTTATGACTTTTGAAGGTGTTCAGCTTCAAGGTGCTGTAAAAATCATGGAAAAATTAAATGTAAGTTTGAGCTTTGATTTCATAGTAGATCTACAATTTGGCAAATAATGAGGTAAGGTAAGTCGGACCTCTCTGGACGAGCATCATTTGAGACATAGGGTTCAATTGTTGCGGGTGTTCCTTGGAATAGCATAGACAAGATGCATCGTGAACAACCCTAAATAATATAGGTATTTTTGCCGCTCAATTGTGCAACTTATACTTTCTAGCTTTTACTTTGTGTATATCGCGTTTTGTTTACTCATGTGGTGTACAAATAAAGTAATCTATCTATCTACTTATCTCAATATTTTCAAGGAATCGGGACTTATATGGGTGAATCTGCAGGGCATAGTTGGTAAACTTATAAAAACAATCAATAATAATTGAATGTGAAGCAAGTGCTTCAAGCAGTTGTTGAGCCATTGTGTGCAGATATTGGGGCTAAAGGTTTCTGGTGTCATTACAAGCTTCTTAAACCAATGGATCTTAAAACATTAAAGCGCTGTGCACACTGAGGCGGTACTGGGAGCTTTCCGATTTTCTGTAATGTTTAGGATACTATGCACTATGCCACATTCACACTAGCCAGTCACAGTGCATAGAAACTTCATTACAAAAATTGCAGCTTCCATAATGCTATCGCTATCTACATTTTTTTAAGATGCTTCTATGTGATCTCGTACAAATTGTATGATTTCAAATGAGTAAAGAATTTTGAGTTTGAGTTTTGCTTCAGTATGCACAGCGCTTTCATGTACTTTGTTCTTTAATATCTACAGTAGAACAATCTTTAAACTCATACAATTTACATTCATTATTTGTTTGTTAAAATGGGTCACAATTTGAATATTTACCTTTTAAAGTTTTATTTATATGTCACATTTAAAAAACATACAATTACATTTTATTATTATTACATAATAAATCATGTCACACGCTAATCAAATAACCCGCCCCTTATCGTTTCCGGCGCAAAGGTTCCTATAATGCTAGAAGCATTGCCACGCTGAATGGCGATGGCTAACCTCTGCGCCAGAAACGAGCCGGAGCGGGAGTCACCAGTCACCCCCATTCCCCCTAATACTATTTTACTTTTTATCCAACTTTTTAGCGTCGTCTCCGCAGCACCCCAACGTGTCCACAGCAACAGGCACAAACATATTATAATTAGGCATCAAGTCCACATTTATATTCAGCTGAGTTAATCTTCTCAAATCAGACACTTCAGTAACATTACAGTATTCTACTATTCTCCACATTACTCGCCTGTGCTGGATTAGTAAGACTACTTATTTCATTTTATAAACCAAAAAATGTTATTCAATTCCAGAGCCTGACATTTCAAAAGATCGGCAGAGTGATAACGGCTGTAGATTCACAACCCATGTTTGATGGTGGTGTTTTAATTAATGTACTCGGACAATTGCAGGTAAAGTACCATGTTTATTTATATTCTTACTAATTTGTTTTTAGATAATGTGTAGTTGAACTTATACAGAGAAAAATAAGTAAAGTGTGGTCATGGAGCAGAAAAGATTTCATATAATGACCTCTTTGCATACCGACAGTGGTTACAAACATTTTTGTTTAAATAAATTATTTGAAAGATAAAACAATCTGCTAAAATAATTATAATGATTATTGTACAGATCATACTACAAGTATAATGTACTCACTTGAGATAAAAAAACCGGCCAAGTGCGAGTCGGACTCGCGCACGAAGGGTTCTGTACCATTATATTCTGTAATCAAGTAATCAAAGGACTCTCTTACTTAGTGTGACAGATTGCAGTATAAGAAAAGGAGTTAAAAAAAAATCTTACTAAGACTTTGCTGTCTGTCACCAGGCTGTATCTCATGAACCGTGATAGCTAGACAGTTGAAAATTTTACAGATGATGTATTTCTGTTGCCGCTATAACAAATACTAAAAACAGAATATAATGGTACAATGGAACCCTTCGTGCGCGAGTCCGATTCACACTTGGCCGGTTTTATTTAAAAACAGTCTCTACATACCTTATTAAAAACCTTTGTTACATTGTAACAGACAGATGAGGATCTACCCCACGCGTACACACAGATCTTTGTGCTGAAGCCAATAGCAAACTCATTTTACGTAGAACATGACATATTCAGACTTGCACTACATGACCTGTAAAGAGACAACGAGAAAGTAAGGAGTAGCATAGAACAGCCTGGGCGTTTGATGTGCACCTCTAAACCTTTTCACACCATTGTTTAATTGACTAATCGTAATTTTGTGACTTTAACCCGTTTTGAGACTGCAGAAGGCACACTTCTTTTTGTCATATACGTCACCGCGCCATGTAAATAAGACGTCACCGCGCCTTGCAATTTACAAACTTCTGCTTCACTTATATTGCATGGCGCATTGACGTATATGACAAATTAAAGTGCGTCACCTGTGTTTGTCTTATTTTTTTACATAAACTGATTTGAGTGAATTTCCTGAAAAGCACTCCCTTACTTAATATCATAACAATATCGTGGCTCGTAGTTATTTCCATTTATAGAATATCAAGAAATATTAAAATTTATGTGACCTTTTTCGACTTGTATTTACTAAAATTAGATTATCAAGAAATATTCAATTTATGTCTCTAGTGTCCCTATTTATTAAATAACATATTATACCTACTTTATTTTAACTTAGATTTTGTTTAAGTGCCTGCTAAATGTCAATAAAATTAAGCATGTAGCTATGCATAATGTAATATCGGTCTATTCTAATTAAGGGACCTGTATCTATCAACAATAATTTGAATAGCAGAGGAATACAAGTTATTTGCAAGACAAATATAATCTATACTTATATAATAAAAACTGGTTGCCTGTAAAGTCGGTATACGGGCGAAAGTTTTACGTGACAACAACTGTGCTCGAGTGGAAGGGACGCGTGCCTTTCACTTTTTATGTCTGTCTCTCTCGCTCTTAGGCGGGCTAACCATGCCCGCGTGCCTCTCACTCGCTCTCATTGTGAGCGCATAACGTCAGCGGAGCGTAACGCAGTTTCTTGAAGTGTCACCCGGCAAACCAATTTATAAAACGTTGTCACGTCAAAAGGAAAGATTTTTGATGAAACTTGGTATGAGGATATATATTGATTCTTTAGGCCCTGCGCAGACGGCACACTTTTTGTGCGATCGAGTCTGCGGCGCACAAAAAAGTCGGTCGCGGATTTTTCACAGACTCAACGCACACGACGCACATCTTCGATCATTTTGTCGGCAGAGCTGTAGGGACGTAGACGCTATGGAAATCGTGCAGAGATCGCGAAGTATTATTTTGTACATGAAGTACAGAAAAAGAAGAAGAAATAGAGAATTTTGGGTATATCCTATACTTTCGGAAAGATTACTGAAGGGACAGGTCCATACTAAACATTCAATTCTGAAACAACATCCGGCAATTTTTTTAAAATTTTATAAAATGTCTGTTACTACATTTGATGAGTTGCTATTTATTTTGAGACCTGCTTTGACTCATTCAGAAACAACAATGAGGAGGTGCATTGGTCCAGAAGAAAGGCTGTCTGTGACACTCAGGTAAGTAAATAAAGATCGCGTGCGTTACGTCCACCCCTAGCAAATGCAGATTGCCGACTAAAGTGTGCGCGGCATCGACCACTACCAATAGACTCCTAATGAAGGGTCTGTAATGTTCACCACGCATAGTAGTTTTAGCTTCTATATCAAAGGGTCCTTTCGAATACAACTTTAGTGGGAACCAAGGAGTGGTGCAGTCGATTACTCGCAGTTTTTTATTATTTTTTGCTGTTGTCGTCGCGAGAATCGGTTCAGAAATGGCGTATTGTTCTATAAAATGGTGTGGGAAAAATAAAAAAACATCCAGCTACCAGAAAGATGGGATAACTTTCCACCGGTAAGTGATTTAAACTTTCATTTTGACTGTCCCAACTGCAAAAGATATCTTGGTAAAAATTGTTCGTCAAATAAAACGGGCTCGCGTTGAAGTCTTTTTGTAGTAAAACCAACACTTTTTTGCGTGTAACAAAACAAAAACTAACCATATTTTGGTGCGAAAATTCAGTTTTAGTACGGACACTAGCGCCTCCACTCAACTGCACAAATAAGTTGGTTTTAAAACAATTTTATTTTTTTGATGCGGTATACACGCAAACTAATTGGTAAGGAACAAATTTGTTTGAAATATCGATACAGCGCCCTCACTCAATAGAAAACGAATTGTGCTATTTTATCAAAAATATTAAGCACGTGTAAGTAGTGGTGGGGTATAAATGAAAAAAATAATATCGATTCGATAAAACTTAGAACTGACATGTTTTGTATTTTACATTAATGAATTTATTTGTCAAAAAGTATTTTAACTGACTTAAAAAAGAAAGGGTTTGCGTATATTTATTCGTCGATTACTCGAAGACAGCTTGAAGATAAGGTGGGTTCATGAATAAAATTAAACGATGTAAGTCGGCTCAGTGGTTAATTATTTATATTTATTTAAAAATAATACATTCGTTGCAGTTTTTTTTTTCTATAATTTTATAATACAAACATCGATAAAATCTATGGTATCGATATTTAGTAATTACTTATTACCAACACTATGACATCGGCAGTTACGCCCCCCGCTACCTCATGATTTGGTGAACTACGTCCTGAACAAAAACGAAGCGATGTTGTATCTATTCGGTTATATGATCGATGGTGCGCGGTCTGCGTTAGCGCGCGTTGAAGCAAACGTTTAATTTTTTTCACACACTTTTTGTGCAGAGCGGCGCGCCGCGGCGCGGTGCGGTCTGCCCGAATTACACGGATTTTTTGTGCGCCGGACTTTTTGCGCGTCGTGTGCGTTACTGCATATAATTGCATAGGTTCTATTTTCACAGACTAAAAAGTGCGTCACGGATAGTCTGTCGTCTGCGCAGGGCCTTAGGAGTAACATAGTTAACTAAAAAGTAATAAAAGTTTTCACGCAACATGAACGCAACGATAACACTCGGCATTAGAATATATTGAAAGAATATGTCTAAGCGCGACAAATTGAGAACTTCCGTTTTTTTGAAGAAGTTCAAAAAATGATTAATTCGTTTCGGAGCTACGACGATGCCACGTTTAAACACAGACATAGGGTCAAACTTACATCTCTTGTTATTCGAGAGTTAAAAAGATCCTCATCTAAAATTAACAACTATCATTGTATAAATGACTTCATAATCTTTGTAACTCCGTTGACTGACATTTTGTTATGATCTAATGCAATTTACTTCATGACTCATACCTACATAACGTGAATTGCATAAAATTGCGCAATGCAGTATTGTAATACTTACAATATTAATATGCAATTAATACTTTCTTCAAACAAATCAAAAGCTTAAATGCTTATTTTTAGCATCTAATAATTAACATTGTTTTAGTTTAGGTTAGGCCTATTGTGTGGTTTGTGATTGTTATTATTACAATAAAAAATTATTTCTTAGACCTGTGCAGATGACACATAACTCCGCCAAGGCCAAGAACGTCACTGCGTCATACTCATACGAACTATCTGTAGCTTTAATACACGGTGTCGTGACGTTCTTTGCTTTGACTTGTAACAGCGCTGATCCTGAATATTTATCTTAATAGTCTGCCAAGTTACGGCTCCAGCCGCGGCAGCTGCTTTGTTTTTATTTAATGTTATTTGAAAATGGTGTTTACAATAAAGAATTTATCTATCTCCATAGCAATTCTGTTTTTAATCACTATGAAATTTTTTTAAACTAAGGTTGCCGTCTCCTTATTTTTAAATATTTTCATAGTAATTTAATGTGAATTGATCCAATTAACAAATTGAATTTATAGTTTAATGAAAATTGCATGGCGTTGTGACGTCCTTGGCAAACTATTTTATCACTCCCCTCCCAAATCCGTGTTAAAAGTTCCATTTTCTTTGTGAATCTGGTTCAAATGTCTAGGAACGGTATTCACCTATGTTCACCCTCCAAAAACTATATTATAATAAAAAAAATCGCCGTGTTGCAAAAACTCGAAATAATTCGACCTATTTTGTCGACATATTTTAAGTGTGTGTTTGAATGATTTTATGAACATAATTTTTTTGTGTTTGTGACGAATAGGCTCCGAAACTACTGGACCGATTTTGATGAAACTTGGTATGAGGATACATTGATTCATTGGGAATAACAGGCGTTTTATCCCTATAAAAAGCATATTTTATTCCCAATGAATATATATTGTTTATGGTTTAGCTGCCCTGACCATTTTTTTTTCAATTTTCAGTGCGACGATGATCCGCCACACCCGTATATGCAGACATTCGTCCTGAAGCCTCTCGGAGAGTCGTTTTTCGTTCAGCATGACATCTTCCGCCTCGGCATCCACGACATAGCCACAGCTTAGTCATTAAATCACGAACAATCATAATATACCTATTTCAAAGAGATACATAATGGTAAAGTTGATTAGAGAGACTATCTCAATGTTTTGAAAACTGTTTATCAATGTATTATTGAAATGTTCGTCTAATATGTGACACTACTGAGGAGTACAGTCTGTCAAGGGCCTTTTTAAATGTGGGGAAAAAGTGGAACACTAAAACTGACGAAGCGTCTTGACGTACGTCACACGTATACGTTCGTGTTATTTGTCTATGGTACACGCACACAGGTACGAACAATAGGAAATACGTCTGTGTGCGAGTCGACATGTAAATAGCGCTAGTGTTGCTATTTTATGTATAAATACAGTAGAATTGTTGTATTAAGCCGGGGACACATTGCTCAGACGCGTCCGACAGCCGCGACTGATAAGTGTGCACGCTCGTTTGGCATCCAGCGGCCCAGATCGCTCTATAACGTCTGTATCCGAACGCTCAAGGGCGGCTCAAGGGAACGTCCGCGACTTACGTTAGATAGTGTGCACAGTTACATACATTTACATTACACAGATGCCTTTAAGTCGACATCTTTAAGTTGGAAACAAATTATCAAATTAAAGGTGGAAACGCGGCTGACAGCCGCGACTTTTTATTTCTTTCTTCGGTCACAGACCGAAGTTATGGCTATACACTTGCACTAGCCGCGACTTAAAGGTATCTGTGTAATGATAAACGTATAAACTGTTCAAACTAAAGGACTTAACCTTGGGGCGCCCTTGAGCGTTCGGACGTCCTTTAGCAATCTGGCCCACGGCGTCTCAAACGATCATGTACACCTGTCAAGTCGCGGCTGTCAGTCGCGTCCGTCAGCCGCGTCCGATAATGTGATTCCAGCTTCAGTGAGGACATCGGAAGCTAGTGTCTTCACCACCCTTTTATGAAGACTCTTGTCTGACTGTAACTGACACTCGAATCAGGGTCAAAATATTGCTAAGGAAAAGTTTGACATACTCTCTCTATTCGACCTTTAAATCTCTTTTATACCTATTAATTATTAACAACACGCTTGCAAGTGCATTTTCTCGGTTAACTAGGTTTAAGAAAACGCCCGATTTTAATTCTAAATTCAAGTGATTTTTGTTTGATGAATTCGGCTTAATCCCGAGATGGTTTAGTGAAAGTAATGTCCTTTTCAGTTACATGGTATACATTTTATAATAAATACATAATTTTTCTATTTTTTAATTGTTTTTCTTAATTTTTTAACATTAACCCATTTTAAATATCTTGTAGCCGCTGCAGTGCGTTCTCGTACCTTGTTTTAGTCCGGGGCCCGAATGCAGGGGGGCAGCCGCAGTTTTTCAAATAATTCAGTATTCTACTTGATGGATTTTGATGTAAAGTGTAGGTCGAACAATGAATCATGGCCCCCAGCGGAAATTGGTTTGAGCATGTACTATCGCGGACAAAATGACTACAGCCAAATCATCATACTTTCGCGGCTAGAGACGTGTGTGCGGAACAGAGAGCCATGATGTGAGCAACTGACCCTCACTCCCTTCATTCTTGTCCCCCCGCCGATCGAACGTTCCTAAAAATTAAGTTCTGGGGGGAAAAAGGGGTATGCCCCTTCCACTTTACGCTGGGGGCTATGATTCATTGTTCGACGTATAGGTACCTACCATTGCCTTCCTTGAAAATATAGTTACCCTTCTCACAGACTAGATAATTGTTGATTGTTACGAGTGTGTTTTGTTTTTCTCAAAAGTGCTGAGATGGAATTGTAGGTGAGATTTTTACCAACATTTTGGTGTGATTTTGAGCCAAACATTTCCTATAGTATTAAAGTTATCCTAAAATTTTTTTCATTTCAAAGCTAGACTAGTTTTACTAGTCTAGCTTTGAAATGACAAAGAATTTTCGCCTCGAAATTACCCCAAAATATCGGTGAAAATTTCACCTACAATTCCATCTCAGCACTTTTGAGAAAAATAATACACAATCAACAATATTAGTTGTAAGCACTGCGTAGGCAGGCTATCCTAAGGCGGTTCAATCGGCTTCTTTTACACATTCTTCCTTAGGGTTTCAGGTATAATTATTCAGAATTTAATCAAAATGGGTTCAGCAGTATTGATTTCAGTTTCAGGATGTCACTTTTTATACGGTAGAATCAATTAGTGGAGCCAACGTCGCCATTGCGTCCCGGTAAGGTAGGGCCGTAATACTTAAGTAACAACGAATCATACTTAGACAAAATACAAAAATAAAACAAAAAAAAATCGATGCTAAGACAATCATGTATTATAAATAGTCAAAAATAACAAAAGAACCATTGAAAACAGGTACATTTTTACCAATCTCAGAATTTAAGACTCGATCCATTAAATCCTTAGACGCTACGAACACTTAACAAGTTTTATGTCGCATGCACTAATAAAGAAATACACACACAATACCCATAGAGGGACACAACTTGTCTAAGTGGTTGACTAGGTTGCAGTGTTACTATCAATGCAGGCAATATTCGTTACGCCATTGCAATATCGAGTACCTTCCCTTCACTTTCCTTCCAACTTCACATTGTTCTCGGCAATAACATCCTTCGACCATCAATTATCATTACAGCTACATAGTTCAAACTATTATTGCTTATCAAAAGCATAAAAGAACAATCTTACCTTAAAAGTACAAATAGAATGGAGCGGATTTATTGTAGATTTTTATTACAAACAATTGGTTTTTAATATTGAATAATTCGAAAACTGGTAGAAAGTAAAATGGTTTGACACGCGCATTTTTAGTTGACCGGCCTGAAGTTGCAACTATTGTGCGTTAGAAAACTGCATATCAGTCCCGTATTATGCGTTGAGCGAGTCTAGTTCTACTATCAACGAATGCAGCAATGTTCACGCCAAAAAATCAGTAAGAAAATGTCGAGAGCGAGAGTTATGAGAATCAACTTGCCAGGTCCACCCGTTCTTGAGAAAATTGGTGATGTGATGACAGACGGACAAGATTTTACCTTTTGAAGTACAGAACCCGTGTTTCGACCTCGTTTCTACGACGCTTTACGCAGCAACTTCAGGCCGGTCAACACAAAACGCGCGTATTCTTTAAACTATTGTAAGGTGAAGATTAAACAAGCGGAGATCAAATTTTGACATGGCAAGACCTATACGGTCGGATACGTTAATATTTTGTACATTTTAGCCTCATATTTTATATTGCTGTTCCGTTAAAATACATTACTAATACACAACCCGTGACAAAAGTCATAACATCATGTAATCACAACACAAAATTGGGCATTCTCAGCATAGCGAGTTTCATTCGTCGCATACAAGTACGATTTATGTAATAATAGGACTGGCTTGGCGCCATGTTATGACGTCACAGAACTAAGTTCATTCTGGTCGGATTTGGTGTTTTAATACAACACAGTGAAATGGGCCTAAGACTGCTAACACAATTGTGTTTCAATAGAGTGTCGATAGAATCTTAATAGAAATTTAATGTCCAAAATATGACATTACATGTCAAATTGGTGTTCTCCTAATGTTAACTATTCTATCGAAACACCACTGACTCACTTTGGTATTCTTCTCTAGAATCGTGGCTCAATAGAATCTCGATAGTTGTCAAAACGGTATATTGCTTAGCAACATATGCCATGTTACTAGGCAACACTAGCGACACATCCAATACCATTTCATTGAGACTCCATAGCGATTATATTGCGATGTTATTCAAACTGTAACAGAATATCAAATAAAGTCACAATCTCGATATAATATCAATAGAGTCTCGACATAATGACAATGGTAAATCCATTAATGCAAAATACCAGAATAAGGCCCCAGTATCCAGAGAACCAAGTCTGCTGGTTTATACTCTATTGATAATTATATCGAGATTGTGATGAATTTAGTATTTTTCCTAGTTTAATTACCATCGCATAGAATCGCTATGGAATCTAAATAGCATGGTAGTAGTCGCTAGTGTTGCCTATCGAAATCTACCATTAATAAGCGATAAACGACAGATATAGCTGTCAATAGTTTTGACAACTATCGAGATTCCATCGAGCCACGATTGTCGAGCAGAATACCAAATGGAATCAATGGTGTTTCGAAAGAACAGTTAACATTAGGAAGATACTAATAGACATATTTTCACCGCAGCAACTTTCTTATTTTCTTATTTTATAAAAACTTTCTCCTGACAATAACAAATACAACAAAAAAAAGGAGTTATAGGAATCGGTTCAGCTGTTCTCGAGATTTAAGCTTAAACAACACATTCAGCGATTCATTTTTATATTAAAGATTTAATGTCAAAAATATGTCTATTACGATTCTATCGACACTTTATTGAAACACAATAATTGTGCAGACTTGGGCCCCGTGGCGCCAAAATACAATTTTTTTCTATAATCGCACTGTACCTACCTTTTCTGATATATTAAAATTATTTTACTGTAAGATATTAACAGAACAACATTATAATATCATCTACCTTCATTGCGTAGCGATACAATATTTCACTCATAATTTTATCAAGCGTTTTTATGAGCTCGATTAGAAGTTTACTATCTCTGCATTTATATGTTCTCCGTTTTTGATAATAATTTATAATAAGTTGTAAAAACATTTTGTTGCATTTCCTAACAAAGGGTAATAATATTTCATTATTATAGTATTTATAAGGTTACGCCATTAATTTCTGACACAAAACTTAAAAATATATGTTTTTTGTGTCATTACATTTATTCTTTGACCAAATTGGTGAAAATTTTTCAAACTCGCATTCAAGTTATCATTCCTTATTTGAACTTCGAGGGAATTGAATCAGTTGCCTGAGTCTGTCTTTCCTGAAGCATATTATTGGGAATTTTCAAGCCACGAGTGAACAAGTATCTGATAAGCAAGCGTGCAAAATAGTTGTCAAACGCTGATCATTTATACTGCGAATTCGCCCGCCATTTCAGGACTTTTATTAGTGTGAATGGCTGCCTTTTATTTTGTTTTTTGTTTTTGCACAGCCATCAACCAAACTAAGTAAGTACTTAAATTAATTACAGGATATCAAGACAAATAATAAAAGCTCGAGGTTATATAGTTATGTCGATTTTAAAAGGTCAGTCTCGTGCATGAAGGGTTCCGTACCATTATATTTTTTTTTAACTGACTTCAAAAAATGAGGAGGTTCTCAATTCGTCGCGTATATATTTTTTTATGTATGTTCGCGGATTACTCGAAAACGCCTGGACCGATTTAGAAAATTATTTTTTTGTTTTTAGTATTTGTTGTTATAGCGGCAACAGAAATACATCATCTGTGAAAATTTCTAGTTATTTAGCTATCACGGTTCATGAGATACAGACTAGTGATAGACCGATAGTCAGACAGTTGACTCTTAGTAAAATGGTAAAAGGTTTTTACCCTTTGAGTACGGAACCCAAAAAATTGAGCATGTCAATCATGTACAAAAATATCATTTTTAAAATCAATATAACTGAGTTAGATGTGACACACCTGAACATTTTTACTTGACTTAGTATTTTGCAACTTATTTATTCTTCTTCTTCTTGAGGTGCCATCTCTTACCGGAGGTCGGCTATCATTAAGGCTATTTTTACTTTTGACGCTGCTGCACGGAAAAGGGATCTAGTGCTTTGCTTAAACCATGTCCGGAGGTTCTTAAGCCATGAAGTGCGCCTCCTTCCGGGTGGTCTCTTCCCTTTGATTTTTCCTTGCATCAGTAGTTGGAGCAGTTCGTATTTATCATTGCGCATGATATGACCAAAATACTGTAGCTTACGTTTCTTTACAGTACTTAGAACCTCCACTTTCTTATTCACCAACTTATTTATTAGGTTTGCGTAAAAACAAAAAGCATACTAATATTTTTTAATTTCATTTCACGACTTTAGGATCAGCGGTTATAGCTGCGCGTTAATATCAATCATTCAGTCTAGTAGGACTTTGAATATCACTACATAGTATAAAACAAAGTAGCTTTCCGATATCTGTCTGTCCCTATTATGCATAGATCTTTAAAACTACGTAATGGATTTTGATGCAATTTTATTAAATAGATATATTGATTGAAGAGGAAAGTTTTAGTACTTAAACAAAACTACACGTGTACGAAGTCGCGGGCAACAGCTAGTTTTATATATCTATTTTATATATATCGATACAATAAAATTCTTTGTCCTGGCTGACTGACGGATCAACGCACAGCCTAAACCGCTGATCGTAAAGACCTGAAACTTGGAGGGTGTGTTCTTTGTATGACGTAGGCATCTGATAAGAAAGGATTTTCCAAAATTCTACCCTTGAGGGAGTGAAAAATTTGTATGGGACATCGTGATTCCTTGGTCCATTTTTGACTTTAACGCGGGCAAAAAGCTAGTAGAACAATATGATTGCAGAGATAGTAAACGTTTGTTTTTGAAAATGTTGCGTATTTATGAGCCACCTTTCTTCCGTCCCCTAGAGCCCGGTAAGGCGACACCCCGCAGCGACCGCATCGCCATCGCTCTGTTGAAATGCCGTTGTGTTTTGTGCTCTTCAACGTCACTGCCGTTGTCTACTGACGATAATATTACAAGTAGCACTCCCATTACCTGCCAAGTTGAAAGGTTATTGATTTAGGTTAAATTTTAGGTAGGTAGGTAATCATTAATTAATTTTCATAATCTTAAGAATAGGTTTCACAAAACAATAATAATACAAAATTAACATACGCACAAATAAAATAAATATTGCAGGACATTCCACACATCACCATCTAGCCCCAAGCTAAGTAACTAGACTTGTGTTATGGGTGCTAAACAACGGATATACTACTACTAAATATACAGGAAGAATTTTATGCTAAAAAGAGTTGCGTGCCTGATTTTGATAAAAAGTAAAACTGCATCATTAGATTTTTGAAAAAGTCATTACCCTCGCCAGGAATCGAACCTGTTGATTTTGCAAAAAAATAATCATCCTATATTTTTATAGCTAGGAAAAAGGCTGGCTGCGTAACCACGTTGGACGGCGATGCTTATCCGCTGTCCGAGGTATACAGGGTTATTGGAAATTATACTTGCAAGCCGTTGAGGCTCACTTCTGTGCTCCTAAACAAACAACTTTTGTTCTACGACTTTTGGAAATTTTTTCGAAAATTCTGAGGTTAGGTTTACCTGAAGATCAGCTGTTCGTTACACGGAGAGGTCAGTAACCTTAAAATTTTACTTATTTTTTAAGTTTTATCTACTTACTGTTATTGGTCTGAATGACCTTGGTTTTAAAAAATCTGCTGTTTTTTAATTTACATAGCCTCAAAATTTTCATTTTTTTTTCGAATTTCCAAAAGTCGTAGATCAAAAGTTGTTTGTTTAGGTGCACAGAAGTAGCCCTTAACGGCTTGCTAGTATAATTTCCAATAACCCTGTATAGGAGCCAGTCCTTTGGTACCTAATCCGAAGCTAAAAATAGTAATTTTGAAACTTTAAAAAAATTTAAAGCATCTGGACCCTGCAGAAATTTGCAGTCAGTCACGTGTTTTTATAAAAATGAAATAAAATTAATAATTGAGATAATTTAAGAGATAAAAATGAAGAACCTAACTTATCTTTATAATAATAAATAGCTTGTTTAGTGGTAAAAAAATCATTAGAACTATTTTAATTGGGTATTGTATTGCAAAAACTAAAATGCAATTTGTATAAAGTACGTGAGAAAATACTAAATAAATTCTTGTAAAAATATGCATTTAATCACGTCTTGAGATTGTTTCTAAACGTCCGAAATCTAAATATACTTTAGTTTATAATAAAAAATCTCACAAAATAAGAAGATATTAAATTATTTGAAAATAAAAAATGTTAATGTTTTTTTAAATAAACCTATGTTGCCCCGCTGCAGGGCATTGGTCTCCCTCGTGTTTCCAAGCCTATCGGTCCTGGGCTATGTAAAAATAAAATAAATAGAAATAAATATCAACTTCAGGTATCCAATTAAAAAGCTTCCAACTAAAAGTCACAAGAAAGCAACATACTATTTCGGGTGAAATGGTTCAATTTATAACTATTTCCGCCCAGTGGTTTCAGCCACTTATGTCTTGATTAGGTTTTTAATTATATTATCTATTGTAACATGTTAACTGCTAAATAAAAAAATAACTATGCTTTTACACATAATATTAAGAATATAGTCTAGTTTAAAGTTATTTGTTTTATTTATCTTATGTACCTTATATGACTGTATTCTGTTTTATGTTCCATTTATGTAAAATAAATTAATAAAATTAGTTATCTATACCAATATTATAAAGCTGAAGAGTTTGTTTGTTTGAACGCGCTAACCTCAGGAACTACTGGTTCGAATTGAAAAATTATATTTGTGTTGGATAGTCCATTTATCGAGGAAGACTATAAGGCTATATAATATATATATTTTTCATTACTCATACTCCGAAAGTCGGTCTAAATATGCCTGAAGAGCGTGTAGAAAATAAAATTTCCAGCCCTAGGGCTTTTCACTTTCACTGACAGCTGTCATGTCAAATTATGGCTTCGCACGACTTGTGCAATCTGCATGTAGCCAGTATCAGTATCATTACGCATTAGGAACTTCAAAAACCTAACCTCCTTGTTTTTTTTTATACACCAAAGAATAATAATTATGGCTTGGCACGGCTCATGCATACTGTCAGAGTTTAGTACTAATTAACTTTTTTCTCATTAATCAAATTCAAGTAGGTATATACCTATATTTAGTTCAAGATATCTTATTTAATAAAATAAATGTAAAGACGAAAATGATCAAAGCGACCTATGACCATGCCGCGCCGCCCGCCCGCGCCCTGTCGATGTTGCTGATGTCGTACGTTGAGTAAAAAATAAAACTGGTGGGAAAACATTTCCAAATTATTTTAACGATTTAATTAGTACTATTTTTTGTTATTTTATTATGTTTTTGTGTTAAGTTTAATCTGGTTTTTCATTTATGATTGTGTATTTTGTGTAAATAACATTTTCTAGACAAACCGTGTTGCAAAAACTGTAAGTTAAATCTACGAACTTCGCGTCATTTCCCAATGTTGCGTCATTTCCCAATGTTGGATTAACTCATTAATAAAAACTTCTTCGGTAAGTACCGCCGTATTTAAGTATTGAATACAAATAGCAGAAACCTAAAAAAGCACTACATAATGTATAACCTCTTTGGTCCCAACCTTATAAGATGATCAGGTAGTATGGACACATGAGTACCTACTCATGTGGTATGGAGTCTCATAGTCTCATTCACTCTCGTTGTTATGAAGAATTTTATGTATTATTCGTAATGAAAAGCACAGTGTTTACCTCGGGTGAAAGACTCATTAAGTCCCTCGAACTATTAGCGCCCTCGCTACGCTCGGGCGCCAAACTCCGTCTCAGGACTTGTAATGAGTGACTTTCACACCTAGGATAACAATGTACTATTTCACTTTAACATTCCCAAGAGATCGGGACTTACCGTATCAGGATAAAAGTAACCTATGATTCCCTGGACTCTATTTATACAACTTTCAGCGATAACTCTGAGAGATTTATTACATTTGACCGCGACCGTGTTGCATATTAACAAAGTGATTAATTACCTAATTTAGATACCTAAAAGATACGTCGATAAGGATAACTCACCAAACAAACTATGATAAGGAGCGTGTACACGTGGACCGACGCCTCCGGTATGTTTTCAATATCTCTTAGCGCTACTAGGGCCGGTTCGAAGTCGGGTCTCAGATCGATCGCGTGTCTGAGGTGTACCGCTGCTTCCTATAATTGTAAAATTGAAGATTAATGACACACTCTGTGCTGCACATGAGACTACTGGTAGTAGAAACAATACAGTATCATTTGCAATATCAGTTGAACTAATCAGTAGTAACTATTCAGTAGTATATGGTGCGGAAATTCCTTTCCACAACCCTTTTGACAATCTTATTGAACCCCATCTCCCTCTATTGGTCGCCAATGCTTTCGTGGCCGAATTCGTATTATAACAAATTTAACAAACAAAACCTGACGTCACATGAGTAGACTCATGTGCTGACGTTTCGCGAACCTTGCAGATCACATGGACACAGTCTTTGATTAAGAGTTCAAGTCGCAAAAACCTTAAAAAAAATAATTTAAAAGTTTACTAAATAGCCGCCAAAACATCGACCCACCCTTTCCTAGTCGTTTTCAATTTGATAGCACTACATAGTATATCACTACATAGTATAAAACAAAGTCGCTTTCTCTGTCCCTATATCCATATGTATGCTTAAATCTTTAAAACTACGCAACGGATTTTGATGCGGTTTTTTTAATAGATAGAGTGATTCAAGAGAAAGGTTTATATGTATAAAACATCTCCTATATAATTCGAAATGTAAGGCATCTTGTTATTAATTCGATATTTCGCATCGTAAGGTCTGGCTGGCACTAGACAGGGAGTAGTGAAGAGGGAAGGGCTTTGCCATGCAGTGGGACGGAATAGGGTAAACATAAATAAATCATAAGTATCGATATTTTATATTTATGTTTATTTCTCTATGCTTGACGGTGGATATGGATCTGTAAGAGGATGGTTAGTTTTGGAGTGAAACTATTTTTCTATTTTTCATCTATATATTTTTTTAAATTTTTTTTCTATTTTTTTTTTTCAACAATTTTTTTTTCTATTTTTCATTTTTGGCGGCCAGTGTATAAAATTCCCATTAATAAAAATACGTTGCGATTGATTTTTGTTCGCAGTTCGCCTTTAAGCGAACTCGAAGAACAAAAATACGATGATTTAAAATTAACATTGGTTATTTTTACTAGTAATTCAATCCTAGTTCCGCCATAGTGCGTTTAACTGAAGCGCATAGCTGTTATCTGTCACAGATGCATAGACACTTCCTGAATTAAAAATAGTCGAGTAATTTTTGTTACCCGACCTACTTTGTATCGATGTGTCAAGCTGTTTGGTTGTATTTTTATCTTGTGAACTTTCTGATGTATTTTACGAAGGAACACGACTGGAAATGCAGTATTTTTTGTTCAGATTCTGGATTAAACTGGGCTTACGGAATTCAGACTAGTTTTTTTGTGACGTACTACCTAATTTACCTTTTAGTTCGCTTACTATGGCAACAAATCCAGGCTAAGTTCGTAAACGTCTAAAACTGACCTGGTAATGTCCATACGCTTTAAATATTTCGCCGAGCGTGAAATACTGTTGCCACGCACTGCAATCCAGCGGCTGCACTTCTAGCGAGAGTCGTGTAGTGTAGCTTACTATGAAAGCAGATCCAAGCTAGGTTCGTAAACGCCTAAAACTGACCTGGTAATGTCCATACGCTTTAAATATTTCGCCGAGCGTGAAATACTGTTGCCACGCACTGCGATCCGGCGGCTGCACTTCTAGTGAGCGCCTTGTGAGGTAGATAGCGTCATCAAGGTACTGCAGCGTAAACAATACCCGCGCCAGGTTTAAAAGTACCTGCGAAAAATTAACAAGTATTAAAAACTCTTCGCGTTTTCAAAAAATAAGTTGGATGAGAAAATACCTAAGTATGTATAAAAACATGAGATAGGTATTATTATTTAAACTTTTAAACATTGAAATAGGTTGTTACTTTTATTTGAATTAAGTATCATTTTATATCACTATCACTAAATAGTATACTTAAAAACAAAGGCGCTTTCTCTGTCCCTATATCCCTATGTATGCTTAAATCTTTAAAACTACGCAACGGATTTTGATGCGGTTTTTTTAATAGATAGAGTGATTCAAGAGGAAGGTTTATATGTATAATACATGCATAATATAGCCTTGCGAAGCCGGGGCGGGTCGCTAGTTCTAATATATAAAACTTAATCTAGTAGGTACAAAATTAAAGGTGCAACAAAAACTCTTTCGAATTTTAATGGATTTTAGCCTGAGTCAAATTTAAATTCAAGTAACGATAAATGCATATTTTTCTTTTTCGATAAAAACGGGACGTTTTTATTAAGACTCCACTGTCAGTCTGTCTATCACCGGGCTTGTATCTCATGATGCGTGATAGCTAGACAGTTGAAAAATTAACTAATTTATTAAACCGTTATTGACAAGGTAACCATATCAACGATAATACGTTGCTATGGCTACCATCAATGTTTTCTTATGACGTTATCACGTAAAATGATAGTACGTAAACCGACTTTACAGACAACCATTGTTTATTTCATTGATATTGAATACTTACGCCCGCCTCAGACAAGTATTTATGCTAGATATTCGTCTGTGGTCTGGTTGTGTCTATGTATTATAAGTATATATTTACAAAAGAAAAAGTATATAAGTAGTATATCCGTTGCCTAGCACCTATATAGCACAAGTCTAGTTACTTAGCTTGGAACTAGAAGGCGAGGTGTGGGATGTCCTGTAATCACTACATAGTATAAAACAAAGTCGCTTTTTCTGTCCCTGTTTCCCTTTGTATGCTTAGATCTTTAAAACTACGCAACTGATTTTGATGCGGTTTTTCTTAATAGATAGAGTGATTCAAGAGATTAGATACTGCGAAGCCGGGGCGGGTCGCTAGTATTTAATTAATTGAATACTTACTTCTGCATTATATGGCGAGACAGCAAGAGCTCGTCGGAAGCATTCTATCGATAGTCTCGTATCGCCTTTGATTCTCCAGAAATTACCAATCTGGTTGTAAAGTTGAACAGACTTTGGTTTCTCACGTTTGGCTTTCTTTAGCCTTTTCTCAAGAACATTTATGTCTGATTCTGTTACGCCATTCTTGTATGACTTCTTTTTGGTGAATATTAGAGCGACCTGTTGAGTTAATGATTATTTATTTATTGCGAATGGAAAAGTCATACACAGGGTGCGGCAGGAAGACCAGCGCTGCAGATGGCATGGTGAGGCTTTACCCATTCGGGCAACACAATTTCTTAGATACTATTTATTTATTCTCCGTATATTTACTTTTCTCTGTAATTAATATATATATCTGCATCTACACTAATATTATAAAGAGGAAAGATTTTTTGTTTGTGACGAATAGGCTCCGAAACTACTGCACCGATTTTGATGAAACTTGGTATGCGGATAAGTACATTGATTCATTGGGAACTACTTTTTATCCCGATATTCCCACGGGATCGGGACTTACGCGACTAAAACCGCGGAGCGTTATATATGTGTATAATATGACTCTCGTGTTTGTTTGAATAAATTCTATTCTACTTTGTGATAAATACTTTCCCGGGTCTTAATCCCGTTTATTTTCTACGCGACCATGACTATTGTAACACAGTCTAAACATCGAGGTAAGAGAAATCATCATCTTCCTGCCCTTATCCCAATTTATTTGGGGTCGGCGCAGTAAGTCTTTTTCTTCTATTCACTCCTATTAGTCGTCATCTCATCGTTCACATTCATCTCTCTCATGTCTTGTCTCACGCAGTCCATCCATCTTTTCTTCGGTCGTCCTCTTCCTCTCCATCCCTCTACATTCATACTCATCACTCTTCTAGTCACATGCGTCTCCTCTCTTCTCATCACATGTCCATACCAACTAATCGAGGTAAGAGAAATATACAAAAAATACGCGATTTATTCCCGGGAAAATAATTGCTATGAAAACAAATCGTGAGAGTTTAAAAAGTTCAACTCCCGCGTAAGTCTCGATCCTGATGGAATTTCGGGATTAAAAACATCCTACGTCCTCCATCCCCTAAAATATTTAAAGCCTATTAATCCCTAATAATATCCCTTCATGCAGCCGAGTGGCAACAAGTGGCGCAGAATAGGGTGCAATGGCGGCTCTTGGTGTCGGAGGCCAAGATCCACTTCGGGTCGCTGAGCCAGCGTAAGTAAGTAAGTAGTAATCTCTAATAAAATATAAATTATATTTCATAATATGAGTTAATTACTAAGTCCAAATTTTTATTCAAACTGGTCGAGCTATTGGATAGTTTTGTAATTAAAAAACTTTCTCATTTTATGATATTACTTAGAAATAGTTGGGAGTAGTTTTAAAGATTTATTAGGGTATGTAGTTGGAAAATTAAGCTGTAGAGTAGTGACTCTACAAAATAATAATGATGATGATTACAAAATAACAATTTAAATTTCATTTAACCAACATTTAATTGAATGGAATTAGCCAATGTCTAGCAATTGCATTTGAAATTCATTTACTTATCACTTGACAAACAGCATAATTAAATAATTTCGTTTATTTAAGTAATATTCCTAAACTACTTTTATATTTAACATATTTAGGTACATGTTTTCTATTAACTAAAGTACATACTATTTTATTCTAAACAATTTGTTTGTTTGCGCCTATTATGTTTAATTTTTAAGTGTGACATTTAAGTAGATAGTATGGGTGGTATGTTATTGTTTTATTTTAATGTAGAAAATAAAAATTCTTTGATTTCAATTTCATTTAAGCTTATTTTTGTACTTGTAGTTTTCATTTTGACATTTGTATTCTTGTATATTATGAAATAACTAGCTGTCCTGGCAAACATTGTTTTGCCATTTACAAAAAAAGGGAAAAAATAGTTATTGTTATGTTACCTTTGATTTTCTTTGACTTGCCATACTGTGTTTATTTCCAAGAATTAATTTCTATCAGTAAGACTATCCATTTGTATAAAAAAATATAGGGCGACTATTTTTTGGCAAAATCAACAGGTTTGGTTCCTGGCTAGGTTAATGACTTTTTCAAAAATCTTATGATGTAGTTTTTGTCAAAATCGGACACTTTCAGCATTTTTCGCTGTCTCTTATAGTTTAGGATGAATTGTGTTTGGGTGAATTTTTTATGTGGGCCCTGAAGGCCCTATAAGGTATTACATACCTGTGGTTCAGGTACATTAGGATGTCTATGCCTCCTGGCAACTCCGACAAGGTTATCATAGTACGTAAAATTGACAGCTTTCCCACAATCCAAATATTCATCATCAGCATACCCATTGGCTTCAGATGTTGATATATCATCGTTCTCTGCGGCAGCTCTGTGTTTAAAACAATATCATAACAAGAATCAAGAATATTTATTGAAAAACTGTGTACATAAGATGACAAATTATAGTAGGTAGGTATCAACAGTTTGTCCATCCCTGACATACAATAATTAGTTGCATTAGTAACTTAATTTATACTAAATACAATATAATAAATTGAGCTGTCATATCAAGCTCATGTATCTAGTAAAATAAGTAATAAAACTAATAAATTGACTAAAATTTTAATAATATAATGGTAAACTCAACAATCCTATTAATATTTGGAAACCTATGTGAAGTAAACATCAAAATCAAAATATTCTTTAATACTATAGAAAGCTTTAGAGATCAACCATCTTCTTAACCAATTACGAAAAATATTTCTGTTTAGTATTTTTATTTCTAGAGGCAAATTATAAATATTTGAATAACAGAGACAAATGTAAGTTTTTCATATGTGACTTTTTTTTTTTGAGATTATTATTTATTATCATACAGAACACAAACTTCATAAGCAAGACTTAGATGTCTCAGAAACGAGATTGTAAACAAACTAGTCAACTTAGTTTTTTTGAATAAATTTTTATGGGATTAATAATATATTTTGCATCTAATAAAAACAGATTTATGTTAATCTGTTTATGTATGTTGGTGAACAGTGTCCATATGAAAATATAAGTTACTCAGACTCTACTGTCTGTCTGTCATCAGGCTGTATCTCATGAACTGTGATAGCAAGACAGTTGACATGGTTACAGATGATGTATTTCTGTTGCTGCTATAACAACAAATATTATTGACGACCCAGTTGGAACAATAGTCACCATGCCGGACTGCCAAACAAGGGTCGCGGGTTCGATTCCCGCCTCAGACATGTATTTATGCTTAGATATTTGTCTGTGGTCTGGTTGTTTCTATGTATTAAATAAATAGATAAATATAAATAAATAAATATTTCAGGACATATTACACATCGCCATCCAGCCCCAAGCTAAGCAACTTAATGCTTGTGTTATGGGTGCCAGGTAACGGATAAACTACTTATATTTTTTTTTTTTTTTTTATAAGTATATATTTACAAAAGAAAAGTATATAGGTAAGTAGTATATCCGTTGTCTAGCACCCATAACACAAGTCTAGTTACTTAGCTTGGGGCTAGATGGCGATGTGTGGATTGTCCTGCAATATTTATTTATTATTATTATTTATTTATTTATTATTATAAACAGAATAAGTATACTTAATTACTATGGGACAGTTTTTGTATTACATTCTTAACTGATGTGCAAGATCCTTGGATGATGGATGGCATAGTTACGGTGTTGTGTTGGTGCATTGTAAGAACTATGAATGGCAACAGCAAAGTTTTAATGATTCTAAACTTATTTTTGATATATGGCTAACATACCTTTGCTGCTCATAAGCCTGGCAGTCTGTACAGAACATATCAAAGCCATGCTTGGTCCAAGTATTTCCATAGTAGACAGTCGAAGTTATTATGTTGAAAACTTGATCGTCTTCATTCAACTTGGACTTATCAGTGTCCTCCTAAAATTATACCCAATTCATGAATGCAAATATATTTAAATTATCGAAATAAAAGTAATATTCCAAGGTAAACCAGATAGGGCGCAAACATCTGCGATTCGTGAGAGGCCAATGTGCAGTATTCAAGATGAAATTAGTGCAATGATTATATAAATGTTTCGGCGTAATTTTAGAATTATTACTGACCTGGGTCAACGTGTTTCCGTCTACAATTTTATCTTCTTCGACGTTTAGTTTCCATACGTTAGAGGTACGAGAATTAGTAGCGATTATTTGAAACGAAAATATGTATAGAACCAAACAAGTCATATACGGTGAGTCCCACATCTTGACAAAACGGAACGAAACAAAACATTAAAACCGTTTTTCTTTAATGGGGCAGAGTTTGCACAAAGTAAAATTAAAACGTTCACTACAAAACACAAGCGCGAGATTTTATTATTTTTCACAAAATATCACAATCTCAACGACACAGACAGAACAGAAAATTCTCCTTCTCTTCCTTATATCTTTCTCTTTCGCTCTCACTAATCAATTTTGACATTTCCGTTGTCAAACAATTTTTTTTATAGTGATGGGCTTTGTAAATGTTAACTAAGCTCATTTTGAATTTTGGGAAAAACCGGTAAAATACATGAAAATTACAAAACGCAACTTGAAAAGAAAGCTTTTCCATAGACTACAAAAAAAATCTCACTCATCTGTCAAAAGTGTCAAAACAAAAATGGCGGATGTTTGTTATTGATGTGTGGCATGCAAAGATAGTTTCACAGACTACTATAGATGCTAACGCATCAGACGTATCACTCTCCTACTACGAAAATGAACCGTACAAATTAAAAAAAACACCCTCACTTATAGAAAGTGACAGATATTTTTTTTTTATTTGGGAATTTGTTGTGGCTTAGGTCGGTTGATACATACAGCCATTTTATACTGCGCTTTCTTTGCAAAAATGGATTTATTTTTTTAATTTAAAATAAATGAAAACAATGTCTTACTCAAAACAAGTTTATTTATAAATATTATTGTATCAAATTCTTACAAAGAACTCAATTGTATACATTTTATTTTAGTTTACATTTAATTTGATTGATATTTTTTCTTACTAACCAACCAGCTGTGTATGCCCACGAATGTACCTATTCTTAGTCCTTCTTTAGCTGTGCTTGATGTGCTTTTATTAAGAATAGAAGACTCAGGTGGACAATCTGCAATTTGTGGTGGAAATTAAAAGTTGTTTCCCATAGTCTTCTTCACAATTGTAACTATCGGAGTGGAATTTAATTAGTCTTGTGATTAATAATAATTTAAGGGTACTTTTAAAAGTATGGCAATCAGAATAAGTATTTCGAAAATTATAAGCCCTCATCTGACCAAAGAAATTTTCTATAAGGTCAGAGTTTAGGTAACATGGTCGCAGCACTTTTATACCTTTTGCCATTAAACATTTCCAAATCCTCTCTATACTTTTTATAGTCGTCACAATTTTTTTTAACGAAGGCACAGACATTTCTTTGCTCGTCTTCATGTCCACATATTTTATATTTGTTAATTTTATAACTGCTTTCTTCCAAAACTCATGATGCGACGAAGTCTCGGTTACGGCGTGTCATAACGGTTTCCCTTTGGATTTTTTACTGTAACCCACTCCGTTGACCGAATCAAATAGATCGTCGAAGAATGATACCACTTCGGCGGTGTTTTTTAATGTTGAACTGACTTCCCTTCCATCAGCATAGAGAGCTGTAATAAAAAAAACTTAATGTAAACTAAACGCCTAATGCTTGTTTATATATTACTACTAGCTGTCCCGGCAAACGTTGTTTGGCTATTTACAAAAATATTAATTAAAAGTAAAAGTAAGTAAAATTAAAGGAAAAAAAAATAGATTATTTACCAGATTCCACTGCATCCCGACCTCGTTTTTTGCTCAGAAGTGCCAGCGTTTAGCTTCAGCGAAATAGGTGTGCTACCAGCTATTTCTGCAAAAAACATAATAATAACAATCAATAAAATAATCAATAATAATAAATCAATTAGGTAGGTAAATCTGACTATACTAACCAGATTCCACTGCATCTTGACCTTGTTTATCCTCAGAAGTGCCAGCATTGCTATCCTCTACTATCCTTATCAATTTTCATACGTTTTTCCACAATAGCTGGTTTGCAGTATAAATTATCCACATGCTTTCTCTTTAAGCAGTTATCATGGTCATCATATTCAGTGGCTGAAAAACATTCAATATTAGCTAGGTCTAATTATTAATCTTAAATTAATCTTATCATACAACGGTTGAATAAAACATAAAATAACTCCTGATTTTGTAGAACAGAATAATACCATCTTAAGCCATGACTATTAAACAGTTCATATTCATCTCAGTACATGATTTTTGTAAATTTCAGTAGGAAATCAATAATTGATCGCACAAGATTAAAATTTCAAATATTTAACTCGGTGTTCATCAATGAATTATATTGGATACACTTTCCTTTAGGCCTTTTGCTGTATTTTTAAAGACTTTTGATGTAGGTAGGTACTTAATGTGTAGGTACATAAAAGTTTCTTGTAGGTACTTATTTAAAATTGATTGGTTGATTGGTTTTGTACATTGGTGAACAGAACACTGAGGGGTACCAAGCTATTCTAGCAAGTATAGTAGGTACATACCTGTGTCAGTAAAACTGATAGGACATTCAGGAACTAAAGTCATCATCTCTACTCATCTCGTTCTCCGTGAACAATGTTGGTTATGTTCCTTGCCGAAGACGCATTCTTTGCCGATTCATACAGAGAAATCTATTTTCAAAATCCTTCCTACACACAAAGCGCTTTCGAAGTTCTTGATAACTCAAGCTTCGAAGATTATCACAGCTTATTACAAGCCAATATAGGAGTCCTATCTCAGTTTTTGAGAACACGAACATACTGACGTCCTTTCGCCTACTCACACAATTCACCACACAGCACGAATTAAACATTTTGCAAAGAGCAAAACGATATTGCAATCTTAATAATTGAGAGGATAAGTTACGGAAATAAATCAAAGCAAAACTTAACTCTATCAACTTTGAATTGAGAACAATAAGACAAATAAATATGGCGGCAAGAAAATAGAGATATGCCATAGAGATTATAGACGAGTCACGTGGTCCGATAAATGTCAAAATCTATAAGTGAGCCATAGACTATACGGTTGAAATTTTTGCCAAGGAGATTTACGGCCATGGATAGTTTTGTGAAATAAAAATGAGTTGGAAGACGTTTTAACCACCAAAATTCATAAGCAACCTTCGAAATGAAGAAAGAAAGGACTGGCGACAATTGTCGTCCATTTAAATTATAAGTATCTGCACAAAAACTTGATGTGGGCTAGCGCTAGCTCTTACTCTTTTAGTTTTCTTATTTTTCTCATTAATTTCATTTGTATGTTTACAGCTCATCAAATTCTTAGTTTAACGGGAATAAGTTTCGAAAGAAGAAGTATTATTGTAAGTTATAGTACTTTTACTCGTTTTTACTTAAACCCAAAAAATTAAATAAGTACCATATAATGTATCTAATTTCTTTGAATTCCAGGGTTTTGTAGAGCTGACGGTAGTTCCTCTGAAGGATAACCTGCGTATCATACGTCTGAACGCTAAACAATGTCGAATTTATCGAGTTTGTTTGAATGATCAATATGAAGCCAATTTCCAATATTGTGATCCTTTTTTGGATATCTGTCAAGCTGATCCTAACACGTAAGTACTTTTTACCTAGTCTATCAAAGCTATGTTGTAGACCAGAAAGCTTTTACTGGATTCTTACTTACTATCGACTATAACTATCACTACATAGTATGAAACAAAGTCGCATCCCGCTGTCTGTCATTGTAAGACTTGTATACAGGCTGTTTTCCGCGATTAGACCCTTTTTAATTGGGTCCTTTTTGCGTGAAGATGGAGTAGGCTTGCCCAGCACCTACTACCCTCAGCTTAGTCGACCATGTCCAGAGGAGAGAACTTGTCAATACTTCTGGAGCCAACTAAGCCGCGGGTTTCATCACGATGTTTTCCGTCACCGTAAGAGCAATGTCAATTAGCGCACATAAATTTTTCTTAAGAAAAATACATTGGTGCACGGCCGGCCTGGATTCGAACCCACAACCTTCAGAATGAAAGTCGAGGTATCTACCACTAAACCAACACCGCTCTCTGTCTGTCCTTATGTATGCTTAGATCTTTAAAACTAAGCAACGGATTTTGATGCGCTTTTTTTAATAGATAGAGTAAATAAAGAGAAAGGTTTATATGTACCTATAATACCTACATGCATAACATAACTGTGCAAAGCCAGAGCCGCTAATTACACCGAACAAAGGCTAGAAATAATACCAATGAAAAACAAAATGATAACTTTCTTTCTATGTATTCTAATAAGGATTGCTCAAGATTAAATGGTCTTGTGCAATGATTACCCCAAGTTTGATGGTTTCGGATATTTGCATTAAAATTACATACATATTTAATTGCTATCAAAACTGTAATTCCGTTTCACTAGGGCATCGAAACATATTAAAAGCTATACACCAAAAAGGAATAAAATTGCCAACTACAGGAAACTGCTCCCACTCACGTTTATCTGTCTGGGGGGGTGCTTCAATATACAATGACTGACTACCTACCAAGACCCTTATAAATTCAATTAATTTTATTTCAGATATGAAAATCCATAATAACAATAAAACTAAAAATAATGAAAATACTAAAAATTCAATGTTAAAAATAAATACTTTCTTACAATCACAATCAAAACTTACAATCACAATCAAAATTAATATTAATTAACAATTCAAATCAAAGTTAACATTGTCAATATTAAAAATTATTAAAATAAAATAAAATATTAAATTTAGAAGAATAATTTATATTATTATGCAATTTAAATTAAAAAATCAAATAAACAGAAAATTATTAATGATCTTAGTCCTCAAACCACTGGTTGCCAAATTAAATCCTATTCCTTTTGAAGAGGTGAAACTGTGAGTTACAGCTAATAATTAAAAAAAAACTGGTTGCCTGTAAAGTCGGTATACGGGCGAAAGTTTTACGTGACAACAACTGTGCTCGAGTGGAAGGGACGCGTGCCTTTCACTTTTTATGTCTGTCTCTCTCGCTCTTAGGCGGGCTAACCATGCCCGCGTGCCTCTCACTCGCTCTCATTGTGAGCGCATAACGTCAGCGGAGCGTAACGCAGTTTCTTGAAGTGTCACCCGGCAAACCAATTTATAAAACGTTGTCACGTCAAAAATATTCAATGTGTTAATGTGTTTTACAGGAGATCACTAGAAGTATTCTCTAGTTATCACTTAGCTGCAGCCCAAAAGATAGATCCTGATCACAATTCCGGTGAACTTCATGTCCAAGTACCAGAAGAGGCTGCACATCTTGTGGGTGAGGGTAGAGGACTGAGGATTGGGATAGAGTTCTCATTGGAGTCACCTCAGGGAGGGATGCACTTTGTTGTACCAGAAGGAGAAGGCTCTCTTACTGAGGTATAGTAAACTTTTATGTAATACTTACTTACCTATCTTAATATATATAAATCTCGTGTCACAATGTTTGTCCTCAATGGACTCCTAAACCACTTAACCGATTATAATAAAATTCGCACACCATGTGCAGTTCGATCCAACTTGAGAGATAGGATAGCTTACATTCCGATATTCCCACGGGATCGGGAGTTACGCGGGTGAAACCGCGTAGGGCAGCTAGTTTATGTATATATATGAATTAAATATGTTCAAAGTATTTCATAGCAAGTAGTAGTGTTTTAGTATGTAAGTTTTATAGTTTTAATAAGTATAATTGTAAGGCTACTTGTACTTGTACTTGTATACGGGCTGTTTTCCGCGATTAGACCCTTTTTAATTGGGTCCTTTTTGCGTGAAGATGGAGTAGGCTTGCCCAGCACCTACTACCCTCTCAGCTTAGTCGACCATGTCCAGAGGAGAGAAGAACTTGTCAATACTTCTGGAGCCAACTAAGCCGCGGGTTTCATCATGATGTTTTCCTTCACCGTAAGAGCAATGTCAATAATTAGCGCACATAAATTTTTCTTAAGAAAAATACATTGGTGCACGGCCGGCCTGGATTCGAACCCACGACCTTCAGAATGAAAGTCGAGGTATCTACCACTAAGCCAACACCGCTCTTCCTATTGTAAGGCTATTTAAAAAAAAATAGGCTTAAGCCTTAAAAAAGACCGTGTATTTACATAGTTCTCGCATGTATGGACTGGATCCAGCTGCCACTAGACAGTAGAACAAGCTGAGGTAGGCCTTTGCCATGCAGTAGGATGTAATAGGCTAAAAATAAAACAAAATAATTTACATAGGCAAACTTCAATAACACTCTAAAAATAACTGGGCACCTACATTTTTCTCATGTATTCTATCTACTTAGCAGACTTCTCATTGGAAAGCGCGTTCTTAAATCACACATCCTAAGTTTTTGAGATGTTTTTGTTATTCCCTGATAATATAGCTTTCTACTGGTGAATGAATTTTTGATATCGGCCCAGTAGTTTCGGAGCCTATTCGTTACAAACAAACAAAAAAATTTCCTGTTTATAATATTAGTGTAGACATGAGATCAAAGATCAATTTCGATTTAAATTTACTAAAATCTGTACAAGTTGAAATCCCCAACAGAAATCAGCCCACATGTACACATATGGGCACTCTGCGCGGCTCTGGTTCCCCTGCGTCGACAGCTTCGCTGAGCCCTGCACGTGGAAACTGGAATTCACAGTCGATGAGAGTCTAACGGCTGTCTCATGCGGGGAATTAGTAGACGTTATCTCCACACCTGATCATCGAAGGAAAACATTCCATTATTTGGTGAATACTCCGGCCTGTGCTCCTAATATTGCTTTAGCTATTGGGTAAGACAATAAACTAAAATAAAAGCGTTATAATTAACATAGTATAAAACAAAGTCGCTATCTCTGTCCCTATATCCCTATGTATGCTTAAATCTTTAAAACTACGCAAAGGATTTTGATGCGGTTTTTTATAATAGATACCTAGAGTGATTCAAGAGGAAGGTTTATAATATGTATAATACATGCATAATATTGCCGTGCGAAGCCGGGGCGGGTCGCTAGTTAATAAAGAAAGGAAGGGATAAAAAGTCTGTATATGCAAATGAAAAAGAAAACAAATCTGAATTTTAGAAAAAGCAGTAGAACCAAACTTTAAGTTATTAGGGTTTCGTACCTAAAGGGCAAAATGGGACCCTATTACTAAGACCATAGGGACCATACTTGTCTGTCCGTCTGTTCGTCTGTCTGTCACCAGGCAACCATGAAATTTAAATTCATGTCTTTCTTTTCATATGTGGCCTATGAAATTAAAAACTACTGTACCTATCAAATAGTGTTGTTAGGAAGCTGTAAAATGAACCATTTTACATCAAATTCCAATAAATAGAAACCGAATTATCAAGGAAAAAATATCATTTTTTTTATATAAGTACATTTTTGATCAATTCTCTTGCAGGCCATTTGAAACTTACGTAGATCCACTAATGAATGAAGTAACACATTATTGTCTCCCGAATCTGATGCAAATATTGAAGAACACTGTAAGATACCTACACGAGGCGTTTGCGTTTTATGAAGAGACATTATCTACTCGATACCCTTACCCTTGTTATAAACAAGTTTTTGTTGATGAAGTAAGTAAGATAATATAGTAATTATAGTGATAACTAGCTTTGGCCCGCTACTCGCTATGGCAGTCCACGTAAAAGTCGAAAATGGACCAGATTTCACGATGTCCCATACAGACTTTGCCCCCCTTTTTCTAAGGGGTAGAATTTCGGAAAGTCCTTTCTTATCGTACGGCTACGTCATACAAAGAACACACCCTCCAAGTTTCAGGTCTCTATGATCCGCAGTTTAGGCTGTGCGTTGATCAGTCAGTCAGTCAGGACAAAGCATTTTATATGTATAGATAGCTAAATTTTTAATATTTCTGCAAGACCTTTAAACACAACTGACAAAGTAACTCAAAATGTTGCGGTGCTCTTTGTCAGACCCATACCTATTTATAGAAGGCAATATGGCGAACAAATAATGTCTTCACGCCGAACCTCTAAAGCATCTCGGAAACGGGATATTCAAAAGAAACGCACTGTGACCGAGTATTTACAAAAATGCGCGGTTTACTTTGAGACCCATATTTATTATGGCAAACAAATAATGCCTTCGCACTAAACCGAAAGCGTCTCGGAAACGGGATATTCAAAAGAAACACATTGTGACCTTAGTTGTTTAAAATTAACCTAAATTAATCCGAAAATCTTCATTATCTTCATTGTATTATTTTCTTATTCCCAACAGACAGAAGACGACGCGACAGCCTATACAACGATGTCAATACTAAGCACTCACTTACTACATTCAATAGCTATCATAGACCAAACGTACGTAAGCCGCAAGGCAATGGCCCAAGCGGTCGCCGAACAATTCTTTGGTTGTTTCATCACAATGCAGAACTGGTCGGATCTCTGGCTGGCTAAGGGCATACCGGATTATCTGTGCGGATTGTATTCGAAGAAATGTTTTGGTAATAACGAGTATAGGTATTGGATACATCAGGAATTGCAAGAGGTGAGACTTATAATAAATTCCGGAATTTAGTGTTGTAATTTGTTGGAATGTAATTAGGAGGGTCATGTGAGTCGAATGCATCCTGACCAATGGGCTTAGACGAATTTTCCGTAGACGCAATATAGGCTAAAAAAAAACAAGAATTTAGATACACTAATCAGCGGTAGGTATACAGTACCAAAATAAAATAAGTACAGTGTTTTTTTATTAAAAATTAAAAAGTTTTATTTTTGGTTAGCGCAGTGATTTGTTCATAAACCCAATAATGCAGTTTTGGTTTTTAAATTAATAAAAATAGGGCCAAAGCTCTTTAGTATTTTTCGATATCTTTCATAGTACCTACTGCAGAGTGTTATTATGTTCCTAAACCTTTCCAGACCTGACCGTTGTGAAAATGTTCACAGGGAAAAGTTTCTTGTGATTTCTTCTCATTGGAGAGCGCGTTCGTAACCCGTACTATCTTAGCTATTAGAATGTTTGCAAGGTTTTTAAGCTATTGCATAGATTTTATCGCGGGCCTTGGGGGGCGAATCAAGAAATTCCGTAACGAAAACACCTAACACCCCCGACAAATGACGGACGATTATTAACGGACGACTTTTGACGGACGACAAATGTCGGACGACAAATGCCGGATGACAAATGTCGGACGACAAATGTCGGACGACAAAAATGTCGGACGACAAATGTCGGACGACTATTTTTTTACGACAAATGGCGGACGACAAATGTCGGACGATTTTTTTTTTTAAATTAATTTATAAGAACATTTACTAAGACAAGAAATTATTCTCGAGCGTTTAAAGGAACTATAGGAAGAGGGATTACTTCTTGCTTCAAGAAACCTTTTTATGCAATAGCTTTACCGCGGCAGTCCTCGAGTGCCACACGTTTTTTTAATACTATAATGACAGTGTGACTGCAAATGGAAAAAAATGGTTGTAAAATGGTATTTTCTGTGTCAGGTTGTGAGTTACGAAGAGCAGTATGGCGGAATAGTTCTCGATCCATGGCAACCACCCGCTAGTGGCGCTCGAGTGGAACCTAAAGATGTATTTTATTTTCCTGTTAGAAATGTTCAAACGATGTCACCTAGGTATATTGAGGTAAGATTTTTTACTAACAAATTTTACAAAAATACAAAAAATCAGTAACGCCAATTACTCCCAAATTAAGCATAGTTGGAATACCATTAATACATATCGATATATTCTTATAGTCACTGTAACTAACTCATATTTTAAATGTCAAAGATTGTGCATGTTATTATGTATGTTTGTTACTCCTTCACGAAAAACTATTTAGAACTAATTGTGAAGAAACTCTACATGTAGTCGACTATTTATCTTACGCGCATGATATCGCAGCTAGTCTATATATATAAAATTCTCGTGTCGCGGTGTTAGTTACCAATCTCCACCTAAACGGCTGAACCGATTCGTATGAATTTTTTGTGTAAGTATATTCGTTAGGTCTGAGAATCGAACAACATCTATTTTACAAGCTTTTAATTAGCTTCACCTGTCCCGATTTTATGTCATGGAATCTTGCAAATTAAATTTGATCCACTTCCAGGTTACTGATTGAGCTGAAATTTTGCATACCTACATGTGTAAAAAAAATTTGACTTAATTTTTTTTATATGACGAAACAACGTTTTTACAGCTAGTAATTTAATAATATTTTCCAGGTAATGCGCAAGAAATCTCACCTAGTCCTACGAATGTTAGAACAGCGTATAGGCCAAGAGCTGTTACTACAAGTGTTCAACAAACAGCTCTCTCTAGCCACAAACGCAGCTAACACTAAGATAGGCAGCGGAATGTGGAGCCACTTGCTTCTCTCTACCAATCTGTTTGTTAAGGCTATATTCACGGTCACTGGGAAGGATATGGCCGTGTTTGTTGATCAGTGGGTCAGGACCAGTGGTCATGCCAAGTTTCAATTGACTTCCGTTTTTAATAGGAAAAGGTATGGCTTATTTTTATTATTCTTGCAGCAATTATTCGCGCTTATTCTAAAAAAAAAATTGTTTTCTTGAATATTTCATACTACGTTGATTTCCAAGACTTTCTACAGTTTCAATTAGTAGAATGGCATAGAATATCATTTATTGTTCTATCTGTGTACATAAAGATCATACAAATAATATGGTTCCAACAGATTACTCATTTCAAGCATACAATATTAAAAACATAGATGCTTGAATAATTAATGAATTGATGAATGAATGATATTGGATGATTATTTATTAGCAAAATCATTGGATACCGGCTAGGGTAATAAATTAAAAAAAAATCGAAGATGCAGTTTTAGTTTTGTTAAAATTTGGTAATTTTTCGCTCTCCCATATTTATGGATTTCACCATGAAACCTAGGAAGCTAACCTAACCTAACCCTGTAAATATCAATTCGAATAACCTCCAAACTTTGAGAAATAGTCATCATACATCTTAAGTAATCCTAACCAAATTCTTCTACAGGAATACAGTAGAACTAGAGATCCGTCAAGACTGCGTCCACGAGCGCGGTATCCGCAAGTACGTCGGGCCTCTGCTGGTACAGCTACAGGAATTAGACGGCACGTTCAAGCACACGTTGCAGATTGAGAACACAGTCGTCAAAGCGGACATTACCTGCCACAGCAAGAGCAGAAGGAATAAGAAGAAGAAGATACCGCTATGTACCGGCGAAGAGGTCGATATGGACTTGTCGGCTATGGAGTAAGGACTTTTAATATTAATAAAACACTTTCTGGCTCTTCACTCACTGATTACACATCGCACAACCTAGAAACTTGGACGACTATACAACACATAAGTATAACGGTAATTTATTCACTCAAAATATTAAAATTAATAAATCACACAAATGAAAATTAAATTAAGTACACAAATAAAAATAAAAAATAAAAACACACATACACATGATAAATAAAAAATACAGTCCAGAGCGTCTCCACGCCGCATCGTCCCCAAGAGACTGGGTTGGTTTCCTTTTGCGTGAGATCCCACTTGTCAGGGGAATAATCAGCCTACCTCCATAAATTTTGCCATTAGAAATGGTTTTTCAAAATGTTTTTGAAAGGCTATTGACGTCACCTATCGTCCTGAGTCTAATTTGCGCTAGTACTATGCCTTCCAGCAGCACATGCGCGGTCGTTTCTTTAGCCTTCATGCACGATCTGCATAGGGGGCCCGTGTCAAATTTTGGAAGTGCTCGTTGAAAGCGCCGTGACCGGTTAGAGTGCTTGTAACCAAGCGCATTCAGGATCGGTTCAAGTTTAGACGTTTCTTGAGTCTGAACCAGCAAATCTTTATGTGTCGTGAGTGAGAACTAAGAAAGGAATCTGAAGTCATACGGGTTAGCCGTGGGCTATAGCATCTATAGAAGTGTATGGCTTGTGTGTTTTGATAAGCCTTCCAAACCTAAATCTAGTTTTCACCATCCACAGCGATTCCCCTGTACTATGGATCCGATTGGACCCGGAAATGTCGCTACTACGTAGCACAGTGATCTCACAACCGGATTACCAATGGCAATTCCAGTTGCGTCACGAGCGTGACGTCACCGCACAGAGCGAGGCCATCGATGCGTTACACAACTACCCTGAGGCTGCGACCAGGAAGGCGTTAACTGATACCATAGAACATGAACAGACTTATTATAAGATTAGGTGCAGGGCTGCGCATTGTTTGACTAAGGTAAGGTTAACAATTTTTTTTAAACTTACAAAGAAAATCAAATTACTAATAAAAAACATCATGAAGCGCGTCTTCCCGAGGCATCGTTCCGAGGCTGGCAACATTTCCCCTCTGCAAGGCCAGACTGACCCTCTGAGCGAAAATAAGGTTAAAATAAATTTTTGTAATGACTTGAAAATCTTGTTGTTGTTGTTGATAGTTTTTACCCGACTGCAAGGAAATGGTTATGTTTTTTGCCTCCATCTTTGTATGTCTGTTTGTAATATTCTTTTTAACGTAACTATTACACAGATGTCGATCATTTTTATAAAAAGAGTTCTTAAAGATCTTCACATTTGTCTAGATGCGGGGATAATATTAGTGTTATGACTATGAGATATCTGTGGAGCTCTAAAACGAATGAACAATTTAAATACTGTCTTTTTAGCTTTCAGTTCCCAAAAGGTAAAAACGGAACTTTATTACTAAGACTTCACTGTCTGTCTGTCACCAGGCTGTATCTCATGAATCGTGATAGCTAGAGAGTTGTAATTTTGACAGATATGTATTTCTGTTGCCGCTATAACAACAAATACTAAAAACAGAAAGAAAGAGTTGTTCCCATACGTTCCATAGTCCGCGCGTCCGACTCGCACTTGGCCGAATTTATTTAGAGGAACGTTCATGAGTTATGTTTGATGAAAATCGATCCAACCGAAAGTTTAACATATTGTTTATTTTAGGTTGCGAACGCAATGATAAGCTCATGGGCTGGTCCTCCGGCCATGATGACGATATTCAGGAAAATGTTCGGATCATTCGCCGCCCCTCATATTATAAAACAGAATAATTTTGACAATCTGCAACACTATTTCTTGCAGAAAACCATACCGGTCGCCATGGCGGGTATGTAATATGTATAATTTAAAACATTTTGAACTTGTGTAATCTTATTTTCTCTTGTCTGTGTGAATTTTGAAATCCATATTCTCACAAAATCATGTTACGGGTGTAACTAGTATTTGATATCTGTCCGTCTGTCTGTCCGTCTCGTCTGTCACCAGGCTGTATCTCATTAACCGTGATAGCTAGACAGTTGAAATTTTCGATTATGTATTACTGTTGCCGCTATAACAAGAAAAAAATATTTAAGTCTGGCTCCCTATACGGAACCCTTCGTGTGGGAGTCCAACTCACACGGCCGGGTTTTCTGTATATATTATCTCAATACTTTATTATTTTAGGTCTACGTAACATCCACGGCATATGCCCGCCGGAAGTAGTTAGATTCCTACTGGACTTGTTCAAATACAATGACAATTCTAAGAATCATTTCTCAGACAATTATTACAAGGCTGCATTGGTTGACGCTTTAGCCGCTACTATTACGCCGGTCATATCCGTTCTACAGCCGGTGAGTTGTTTTATTATTATAGTTGTTACAAATCGAATACATAGCTGTAAGAAGTCGATTATTTATAATCTGTGGCATTTTGTGATTTTAATGTAATCTGTGGAAAAAGAAAAAATAAAGAGTTCCAATATGGTGATTATAAAAATGCGTATTAATTTGACTCGCCTTTAAATAAGAAAATAAAACAGAGAATCCTTTTCAATAGTATTACTAGTTTTTGCCCGCGACTTCGTTCGCGTAGAATTCGAAAATAGACCCAAGTAATCACGTTGTCCCATACAAACTTTGCCCCCCTTTTTCACCCCCTAAGGGGTAGAATCTTGGAAAATCGTTTCTACGTCATACAAAGAACACACCCTCCAAGTTTCAGGTCTCTACGATCAGCGGCTTAGGCTGTGCGTTGATCCGTCAGGCAGTCATTCAGGACAAAGCATTTTATATGTATAGATTAATAGACTAGGTTTTGCCCGCTAATTTGTCCGCGTAAAAGTCGAACATCCAAACTTTGCTCCCCTTTTCACCCCCTAACATTTCGGAAAATCCTTTGTTATCGGATGTCTACGTCATAAAAGAACACACCCTCTAAATTTTCTAGACTGTTCGTTCAGCGGTTTAGGCTGTGCATTGATCCGTCAGTCAGTCAGCCATTGAGGATAAAGAAGTCCTGGCGAAGAGTAACTAGGAGAGCCATACCCAAATAATGGGATAAAGAATAGAGAGATTTTTAATAGATGCCTTTATGATCTACGTCACGATGATGTCGCTACCACACGTCAGAATGATTTCGCAACGTTACGATTTAGTCTCGACGTCACGATGATTTCATGACGTGACGTCACAAAAGATTTACAACGTCATTATTATAATAAAACAAGGTATCTATCTTTAGATTCGGAACGACAATATATATAAAGCTGAAGAGTTTGTTTGTTTGTTTGAACGCGCTAATCTCAGGAACTGCTGGTTCGAATTGAAAAATTCTTTTTGTGTTGGATAGTCCATTTATCGAGGAAGGTTATAGGCTAATTTTTATCCCGATATTCCCACGGGATCGGGAGTTACGCGGGTGAAACTGCGGAGCGCAGCTAGTATATTCATAAGTAAAAACGCATAGACAAAGAATAGTACATAAGTTTCTCTATATTATTTTGTTATTTACAATTCTCCCATTCATTTATTTCTCTTAAATTTAGATTTTTATAAAAACAAACTGATTACAAAAAATATACACATATACATCACTATAAACACTTATAAAATAACTCCATCTAAGCTCTAAAACCTAACCTGAATAAAATTTAATTTACAAGTTATTTATTTATTTACAACAACTATTATGATTATTTATTATTATTATTCAACACATAATGATTTCGCGACGTCACGATAATTTTATGACGTCACAGTCATTTCAAGCTCTTACGAGATCGCGATATCACGCGTTATCGAAGGCATTTATAACAAAAACTAGCGACCCGCCCCAGCTTCGCACGCAAATCCGGTGCGTAGTTTTAAAGATTTAAGCATACAAAGGGAAATAGGGACAGAGAAAGCGACTTTGTTTTATACTATGTAGTGATAGTGATAAACGTTTACCCCCTCAGGGTGCTCCAATAACAGCGGACTCATTATCAGCGGACACGAAACTCGTACTCGAAGAAATAACAAGAGTATTAAACTTAGAGAAAGTGTTGCCATGTTACAAGAACACTGTGACAGTCAGCTGTTTGAGGGCGATAAGGAGGTTGCAGCAGTGCGGACATCTGCCCAGCACACCTATGATATTCAGATCTTACGCCCAGTATGGACAGTATATTGGTAAGTGGTTGATAAACATACCTATAGTTATATTTTTAAGGAAAAATGCATCTTCAAAAAAATATTTTCAGATAGCCCAGTGCAGGCTTAGCACTTTAAAAAAATAAAAAATACCTATAGTTGTCTGGAAGAGGTCGCTTTTATCGATAAGGAAACCCCATTGTGCCATATTGTAAGGTGTTAAATATTAATTTTCTTTTAATTTTAATATTTTTTCTTGCGCTCTGCGGTTTCACCCGCGTAAGTCCCGATCCCGTGGGAATATCGGGATAAATAGTAGCCTATGTGTTCATCCAGGTCTTCAGCTATCTACCTACATACCGAGTTTCAACGCAATCGGTCCAGCAGTTTTTCCGTTAAGGAGTAACAAACATACATACACACACAAACTTTTACATTTATAATATTAGTAGGATAAAGTGTTTATCTATCTATCTATCTTCCGAGTGAAAAAGGTTTCTTATGCTTTTATAATCCGAGTACTAATCAAATATCGGTTCAATGAGACATAAAAAGTTAATATTTCAAAGAATTATACATTTATTTATACAACGGTAATGTCATTGTACTCCTTTGAATTATCGCATGTTGTGAGTTAATTGCTCGTAACTACCATAATTATGATAAACGTTCCAATGATTGATTTTCTATCGAAATATGACCCTCGATCTCAATTAAAGTCAATTTGTTGAGGTCATGACACAATTATTCCTCTATTCAATCAATTAGGAATTTATTGAAGACTAAAATAATAATAGGCATCTAAAACATTTCTGAATTCTATGTTTTTGTGAAAAAACTGTCAACTAAGCCCTTTAACTTTAATTTTAGACGTACGCCTAGCAGCTTTCGAATGTCTAGTAGACTTCGTTCGAGTAGACGGCAAACCCGAGGATCTGTCCTCACTATTGACCGCTGTTGAAAGTGACCCCGATCCGGGCGTCAGACACGGCCTAGCTCGCCTATTGGTCAACATGCCGCCGTTTGAACGAGCTCAGCGACATAGGCTGGATACTGAATCTGTTGTACACAGGTAGGTCAATTGAAAACTGTCTATGAAGGAACTATTATCACTATCATTAGATCGATAATTTTACGTGATAACGTCATAAGAAAACATTGATGGTAACCATAGCAACGTATAATCGTTGCTATGGTTACCTTGTCAATAACTCACGTTCCCGGAACGTGAATGACGGTGCCATGGTGACCTTGTCAATACTTGTCAAAAAAATTCAAAAAAAGTAACTCATCGAACTTCTTTCTTCCCAAAAAAGTTTCTAACACTATATTATATTATTTCTTAGGCTATGGAACAACATAAACAGCCTCCTATCAAACGACGCTCGCCTGCGCTGCGATCTCGTCGACCTTTACTACACATTATACGGTCTGAAACGTCCGATATGCGTGCCCTTACCCGAGATACAAGCGATGATGAAGCAGATGCATCACAAGGAACGCGAGCGGCTCGAGAGGGAGAAAGAGAGGGAGCGAGAAAGGGAAAAGGAAAGAGAGAGGCAGAAGATGGACGTTGTCGAAATGCCGTTACCGCCTGTTATAAAACAAGAGGTTATTGATGAGGTAAGATATCCTACTAATTCCATCTATACTTATAAAATGCTTTGTCCTAAATGACTAACTGACTGACAGATCAACGCACAGCCTAAACCGCTGATTGTAGAGACCTGAAACTTGTAGGGACGTAGGCATTCGTTAAGAAAGATTTTCCGAAATTCTACCCTAAAAACATACATACAACCGAATTGAGAACCTCCTCCTTTTTTGAAGTCGTTTAAAAAGGGGGACAAAGTTTGTATGGGACAACTTAATTCCTTGGTCCAATCTACTAATTCCAAAAGCTAGTCATATTATATAAAGAAAGAAACATATCATATAGAGAGCAAGCCAGTTATTTTCGTTTTATCTATCTATTTCGCATTAAACAGTGTGGTGTCGCGACGACTATTTACCAAAAAAAAAAATATTAAAAAAAAAAAAAATGGGTGCGTGTACTTATGTACGCGCGTGAGAAGTTATACTTCTTTGGCATTATTAAAAAAAAAAAAAAAAAAAAAAAAAACTCGTCCGACAAAAGACTCGTCCGACAAAAAACTCGTCCGACAAAAAACTCGTCCGACAAAAAACTCGTCCGACAAAAAACTCGTCCGACAAAAAACTCGTCCGACAAAAAACTCGTCCGACAAAAAACTCGTCCGACAAAAAACTCGTCCGACAAAAAACTCGTCCGGCAAAAAACTCGTCCGACAAAAAACTCGTCCGACAAAAAACTCGTCCGACAAAAAACTCGTCCGACAAAAAACTCGTCCGGCATAAAACTCGTCCGACAAAAAACTCGTCCGACAAAAAACTCGTCCGACAAAAAACTCGTCCGGCAAAAAACTCGTCCGACAAAAAACTCGTCCGACGAAAAACTCGTCCGACAAAAAACTCGTCCGACAAAATACTCGTCCGACAAATATAAATAATTACTTACATTAAAATAATTATGTAGTAGTAGTACCTCTTTGTACTTACTTAAACTATTTGGTTTTATGACAGCTGTCATCTTGCGGTTTGCGGACAACTTCAACATGGTTTGCGGTTTGCAGACAACTTCTCCCGTGAGAATTTTGTGTGACGCTTTTGTAAAATTTCACTCTCATCATTTTTTCATAACGCGCCTAAAGAAGTATAACTTCAAAAAATTAAAAAAAAAATAATATTAAAAAAATAATAATAAAAAAAAATTTACTTATTACAATTCCTTCACTAATTAATCGAAAAGAACTTCGTTCCATCCGGGTGTCCCTTGACACCTCTCAAGTTTTTTTTGTAGCAAACTGATCATTTACTTATGACACATAAGTACACACATTATTTTCTATCTATCTACCAGGTGAAGTACGAGACAGAGATATCGGACACAGTGATACAACTGGGCCAAGTTGAGAGACCAATCGATCCACCGTTGGATCTACCCGTACCATTGTCCAGTATAAAGGAAGAAGATCTCAAAGTTGATGTCACTAGCGTCTCGGGAGATGTACCTATGCCGCTTAGGGTTTACAGTGGTGTAAGTATCACTACATAGTATAAAACAAAGTCGCTTTCTCCGTCCATATGTCCCTATATCCCTATGTATGCTTAAATCGTTAAGACTACGCAACGGATTTTGATGCAGTTTATATGTATAATACATGCATAATATAGCCGTGCGAAGCCGGGACGGGTCGCTAGTTTAGTATAAAACAAAGTCGCTTCCCGCTGTCTGTCCCTATGTATGCTTAGATCTTTAAAACTACGCAATGGATTTCGATGCGGTTTTTATTAATAGGTATTCAAGAGAAAGGTTTATATGTATAATACATGCATAATACATATGAATAAAAAGCAGCGGGTCGCTAGTTAAAAAAAATGTTTTCTTCCTTGTTTTGTATATGGCGAAACAACGTTGACGTTTGACGTGACAGCTAGTCTATAATTAAAAACGAATCACTGAATGTATTCCTAAGCGCAAATCTCGAGAACGCCTGAACCGATTTCGCTAATTCTTTTTTTAGAATATTCTATAAAGTACGAGGATGGTACTTACGGAAAGAAAAAATAAAAAATTTGCCTGAAAATGTCTAAACAACACTTTCTATACTTCCAATTCCCATACAAACGATTCGTAATAATACTTGAAAGTTAATTTGAACTTTAATAGCATACCATAAAGTTCAAGTTTTAATGGAGAGGTTCCGGGAAGGCAAAACAATTGAGTGACGTTGATAACGTCTATACATATATTGATGTAAATCGTGTCGCGGTGTTATTAGTTGCCAAACTCTACCTAAACGGCTGAACCGATTTGTATGTTTTTTTTATATGGCAAAACAACGTTTGCCGGTACAGCTAGTCCCTATATATATAAAATTCTCGTGTCACGGGGTTCGAAGTTGAACTCCTCCGAAACGGCTTGACCGATTCTCATGAAATTTTGTGAGCATATTCAGTAGGTCTGAGAATCGGCCAACATCTATTTTTTTTTTTTTGTAATTAAAAACTTAATTATAACAGCTAAGTCAATTCGATGAAGTACGTAAAATCTACATTCATATTATAAAGAGTAAAGATTTTGTTGTTTTTTTGTTTGTTTGTAAAGAATGGACTCCGAAATTACAAGACAGATTTTGATCAAACTTGGCATGCGTGTGTATACATTGATTCATTGGGAATAACAAAGGCCGTATATATTTTTATCCCGATATTCCTACGGTATTAGAAGTTACGCGGTTGCAACTGCGAGGTTATGCTAGTATTTCATAAAACATTATAATAAATAAATAAATATTTCAGGACATATTACACATCGCCATCCAGCCCCAAGCTAAGCAACTTAATGCTTGTGTTATGGGTGCCAGATAACGGATAAACTACATATATACTTTTTTTTTTGTAAATATATACATATTATACATATAGGAAACACCCAGAACCAGAAACAAGAATTTATGGTCAGCATAAATACTTGTTCCCGGCGGGAATCGAACCCGCAACCTTCTGCGTCGCAGTCGGGTGTTCGCCCGACGCGCCACAGAGGTCGTCAATAATGAATGTTGTCTTATCGACTTGTATGTATAAATAAAAAAATAAACAATCGTATAGTAAGAACAGTTTTAAATAGGTATGTCTTACAAATTGCTCGTTAACAGGACGATTCGAAACGTGAGTTCGTATCTGACAACGCAGTGCCATTGCCCGGCATACCGGGTACTTCAGGACCTATTGGATTCGAGCCGGGGATGTTTAAACTTGAAAAAGACGACATCGGCGCACCTAAGGTAACACTACATCTCTATTCTTCTTCTCTTTAATGTAAAAATCTATAAGGGTTCCGTTTTTTGCCATTTGGCTACGGAACCCTAAAAATGAATCACTGAATGTGTTGCTAAGCGAAAATATCGAGAACAGCAGAACCGATTTTGCTAATTATTTTTTTGTTGTGTTTGTTATTGTCAGGAGAAGGTTCTTATGAAAGAAACCGCGGGGTGCAGTTAGTTTATAATTAATAGAAATTTTCGTATTTGTTACTTCTTTACGCATAAACTTTGGGGCGAAGCTAATAATAAAAATTATATTAATCCTTTATTTTTATCTTTATTATTAATGAATCGTCTAACTAGAAACATGCATATTTATAGTCTAATACACTTAGTGCTGACTTCACTGTTTCTTTACGACAACACGATTTACGGATATTATAAAAAAAATTATAACAGAAACTGTCTACCTGATGAATATTGGAAGCAAGATCTGAAAGTAGAAGAGACTAAAACTAAGTACCTATCTAGTTACTAGATTCTTTTTAATTCTTTGAAAGATTTTTCCTTTGAAAGAACCGAAAGTTACGGAGGCTGTAGGGTGAGACCATGTTGGACCTTTGCGCCCACTATATAGTTATTGAATTGCCAGTTTTATCAACAACAACAGATATCAAACGGTAGGCCTCCACTTTTGTTGCCAACATGTCGCCATGTTTTGTTTTAAGAGGAAAGGGTACCGACTCATTCTGCATTCTAACGTAGTCGACTGTTTCCTCCTTGGATAATGACACTAGCACAAATATTTTTGTGCCATAAAACCTATAACTGCCATGACTATGCCCCATATATCTTGTTTTTTTTTCCTATTCTAATTATTATAGAAAGTAAGGGGAAAAAAAAAAACAAAATATATATAAAAAATTAGACACAGGGGCATGGTCAAGGCAGTTATAAGTTTTATGCTACAAAAATATTTGCTCTAGTGTCATTATCCACTGTGATGATGATGAATTTATGAGAAGTAGGTCGTTATCGCGTCCGAGCGACGGCGCGTGGGAGATCTAATTATAATTTATTTTCGATTTATTTCCTGAGTTAATCCAATTAATCTATCCTACAGGCCAAGAAAAAGAAGAAAGACAAGAAGAAGCACAAACACAAGCACAAACATAAGCACAGCAGTAAAGACAAATCTATCAAAGACAAGGACCATAGGGACCGGCCTAGGATCCCGGGAACTGAACATTTACGTATCAAAGAGGAAACGAGAGAAACGCTCAGTTCATTCAGTTCAAGCCAGAGCCCAAGCGAAGATATTTCTTCGATGCCAAGTAATATGAGCTTCTAAAATACCAGGGAAAATTTCCATGTATCCTAATTCCACTACCTGTTTTCCGCAATTAGACCTTTTTTGAGAGGAAAGGGTACCGGGCGCTCTCTCCATACAAACGTAGTCGACTGTTTCCTCCCTGACACTAGAGTTAATATTTTTGTTGCATTAAACTTATAACTGCCATGACCAATAATGACCATGCCCCTATGTTTTGTTTTTTAAATCTTAATTTCTATGATAATTAGAAAATGAAAAAAACCAATACATAGGGGCATATGGCACTTATAGGTTTAATGCAACAAAAATGTTTGTCCTAGTGTCATTATTCAGGGAGGAAACAGTCGACTACGTTTGTATGGAGAGAGCGCCGGTACCCTTTCACTTTAATCCTTTTAGCGTGAGGATGGAGTCGGCTTGCCCAGCACCTACTACCCTCTCAGCTTAGTCGACCAGGTCCAGAGGAGCGAACTTGTAAATACTTATGTACCCAAGTAAGATGCGGGTTTCATCACGATGTTTTCCTTCACCGTAAGAGCAATGTCAATTAGCGCACATAAATTGTTCTTAAGAAAAATCCATTGGTGCATGGCCGGGGTTCGAACCCACGACCTTTAGAATGAAAATCGAGGTATCTACCACTAAACCAACACCGCTCTCCTATTCTATTAGGTTTCTGTGTTTCCTTGTTACCCTAAAGGGGTGTAACATTTTGGCATAGTAACAAAAATAAAGTAACATTTGGGGATATTCAAGTCGCTAGTGAGTCGGTATTTTCTAGGAAAGCGAGCTACATCTTAGGCCGCATCGTCACCTACCATCATTCAGGTGCGATAGTGGTCAAACACTGATCTATCACATGAAAAAAAAATAAACAGTCAACAGGCCTCCGAATAGATGGACAGACGACTTAATTAAGGTCGCGGGAAGCCGTTAAACGCAGAGAGCATCCGACCGATCGCTCTGGAAGTCTTTGGGTTAGGCCTATGTTCAGCAGTGGACGTCTTGTAGCTGATGTGATGATGATAAAACAGTCAGTCATTTTTTGTAGTTATGCGCCAACCTTTCAAAACCAATGACAATTTATAGAAGACATTAACACAAAAAACAAAGGCTAAGTAACAAAATCTTGTAAAGTGTAATTCCTGTTATAAAAAAACAAGTACTTACATAGATTTTATTTATTCAATTATGTTATTTTTTATTAAACAAATTTATAAATTATTTTTTGTTATGAAATCTTAATATATATAAATCTCGTGTCACAATGTTTGTCCTCAATGGACTCCTAAACCACTTAACCGATTATAATAAAATTCGCACACCATGTGCAGTTCGATCCAACTTGAAAGATAGGATAGCTTGCATCTTAATTTATCCCGATATTCCCACGGGATCGGGAGTTACGCGGGTGAAACCGCGTAGGGCAGCTAGTATAATATAAATTTTTAATGAACATCAAATAACAGGCAAAGAAAAATGGCAAAAATTCGAACAAAAATTAAGTTCTTGAAGTACCTATTATTTTTTACCACATCTAGTACACGAAATACTTTCGAATTAATTGTAATTTAGAAAAAACAAACGGTTGTCTGTAAATTTTATTTACGGACGATAATTTTACGTGATAATGTCATAAGAAAACGATGAATTTTTTTTTTTCTTATTCCTTATTTTTATTTTTCTTTTCTTTTCCTTTATATTATAAGTCTTATATTCGTCACTCGTCCCACCACAACATAAGCCCAGATGAGAGATATTATATTATTAAATACTCTGTTTCCTAAGTTACCATGACGCGTCTGGTCATGTTACCATGACGCATGACAATATTATCGTGACACTTTTTTGTGAATGCAGGTGTTCCATCAATTTATTAGACGTACATGTCATTTGTTGTTTGTGTTAATATCCTTTATACATTGCTATAGGTTTGAAAAAAGTAAAATGGTCGCGCATAACAATAAAATGACTTAGGCGACTACTACGCCAGTCTCAATACTCATAATCTGACTACCCCTTTTTATCCGAATCTGCCAAGCGGTTTGATCCTCAAAAATGAACAAACTACAGGTTTTGACATTTATTATTATGAGTGTAAATGGGGAGTGTAAATGGGATTCCTGATTCTATATTAAGTTCCATATTAATGTTAAGAGGAAAGGGTACCGGGCGCTCTCTCCATACAAACGTAGTCGACTGTTTCTTCCCTGGATAATGACACTAAAGCAAATATTTTTGTGCCATAAAACTTATAACTGCCATGAACATCTATCTGCTATCTTTTGTTTTTTAAATCTTAAATTCTATGATAATTAGAAAATGAAAAAAAAACAAGACATAGGGGCATGTTCATGGCAGTTATAAGTTTTATGCAACAAAAATATTTGTGCTAGTGTCTATATCCAGAGAGGAAACAGTCGACTACGTTTGTGTGGAGAGAGCGCCGGTACCCTTTCACCTTAAGTTAAATGTTAATGTTAAGCATAATGATGTTATAATTATAAAATAAATAATGAAGTAAATATGAAATGTGTTTGGTTTACTTACTAAGTATAATTATCTTTTGACGTTTATTTATTTTAGGAATTTTTTGGGATTGTTATCTATAAATAACATACATAATATAAAATGCTTTGTCCTGACTGACTGACTGATGGATCAACGAACAGCCTAAACCGCTGACGTAGGCATCCGATAAGAAAGATTTTTCCGAAATTCTACTTACCCTTAGGGGATGAAAAAGGGGGGCAAAGTTTGTATGGGACAACGTGATTCCTTGGTCCAATCAACTTCAAATTTTGCATAAACATTCTTTGACAGAATTGATGGATTAAATGCTTCGTATTTTATTGAAATTCATCCCCCAACGGGGTTAAAAAGGGTTAGAAATTGATTTGCCTCGAAGTTGATATCAATAGTCTTAAGTGATTTATTTTGACACATGTTTGAAAAATCAATTCGATTTTAAGTCAACAAAAAGAATCCTTCTAAATCCATTTTCGACGTCTACGCGGCATAAGTCGCGGGCAAAAGATAGTATTTAAATATTATATAATATTTGTTCATTAAAGTTTGTTTTAGTGTTACGCACGTCGCGTGATCACGTGTTTCATTGGTTGATTTGTCGGACGCTTCACACGATTGAATCCTGATTTAATAAATAAATAATTAAGTTTAATAATTTATTTATTAAACACAAAATTTTTTTTTCATTTCGTCCCAGTAGTTCCTGAGATTAGCGCGTTTAAACAAACAAACAAACTCTTCAGCTTTATAATATTAGTATAGATTTACAATATTCACAATCAACCCTATGATATTGCATAGTGCGCGCGAACGCATAGAGCCGCAAGTAACGCTGATTGGCTAGAAGAGCGCAGCATAAAATTGGTCAATCATAGGGCCACATTTAGCGCAGTGCGTTAACTTGTCTAAGAGCAACTTAAGTACCTACTGTTTGTGGATGGGGCGTTAGTTACATCTGTGTCTGAAATAAGCGGTTAGCTTGGGAATGGTAGACAAGATTGTTTTGAAAATTTAGATTTATTTGTACTCGCTACGCCCCGCGGTGTCACCCGAGCAAGTCCCAAACCCACAAAACTTCGGAATCAAAAGTATTCTATGTCCTCCTCGATCCCCTAAACTACCTGTACAAATTCGTACTTATAGGTAGGTACAGTCAGCTCAGTCAAATGAAACAGCTGAGGAGCGGCGGAGCGTGATTCAATTTTTCCTGTGGCCCCATCTAGTTTCATGTCAGTGTTATAAGTTAGACGTGTGTATCTGTGTGTCTGTCTGTGGCATATTGAACGGATAAATCGATTTTGAATTAGTTTTTTTTTAAATAAATATTGCAGGATATTCCACATATCGCCATCTAGCCCCAGGCTAAGTAACTAGACCTGTGTTCTGGCTAGACAACGGATATACTACTTATATACTTTTCTTTTGTACCTAAATATTTAGTTATAATAGACCACAGAAATATTTGTCTGTGGTTATAAGCATAAATACTTGTCTGAGGCGGGAATCGAACCCGTAACACTGTGTTTGGCAGTCCAGCAAAATGACCATTGTGCCAACTGGGTCGTCAAAATAATCGTTGATAAACTTTTTAAACTCACACGATTTGTATTCATAGTAATTATTTTCCCGAGTCTTAATCGCGTATTTTTTTTTAATTTAGTTATCTTACCTCGACGTTTCGACTATGTTACAATAGTCATGGTCGCGAGGAGACTGCAAAAAAACGCAAAAAACACAAAAAAAAAAAAAAAAAAAAAACTACGCGATTAAGACTCGGGAAAATAATTACTATGAAAATAATCGTTTTCTATTTTTTATATTTAGCTACTTAATCGAACCACATACATTCTAAATTCACGGACCTGCAAACAAGCCCGTAATGTCATATTACTTTACGGTCGCTAAGTCCGCGGCTTAGTAGGTAGGTATAGGTCGGACAATGAATGATGGCCCCCAGCGGAAAGTGGAAGGGGTATGCGCAGAACTCAATTTTTAGGTACGTTCGGCGGGGGGACAGGAGTGAAGAGAGGGTCAGATGCTCACATAATCGCTCTCTGTTCCGCACACTGGTCTCTAGCCGCACTCTGTCCCGTTCCCTCGCGTATTTAGTCGTCTAAGTACTGTCGCGCACATAAAACCCACACACACCGAACTTTGCCTAAGGCGAAAAATTGGATAACCTAATACATTAAAATTCAATCATCATCATGGCATATGGCATTCATCCTGCGTCGATCAAACCTCTATATCCAAGTTTTTCAGCCAGCTTGCGGCGGCAGTTGTAAGTTTATAAACTTCCGACATTCCACCGGGAAACCGGCGAAGTGGGCATTCGTTTACCACAAAAAAAATTCAATATAATTTTAGTTCCGGTGCAATATATTGCCTAATTTTCTGATTTAAAGTAATGTTTTTAGGGTTGGGCTAAACGGGGGCAAAATATTAAAGTATGACGATTTGGCTATAATAATTCTGTCCGCGATAGTACATGCGCAAACCATCCCCACCAATTTCCGCAGGGGGCCATGATTCATTGCCCGACCTGTACCTACCTATCACACTTTCACCAACTCGGGTTACAATGTAAACCAAATAATCAATACATCTAGTATTACAATACCTTACGCGGTTTTTAGAGATATTATAAGCTGCGCCCCGCGGTTTAAAACGCATAGGTCCCGATCCCGTGTAAATATCGGGATAAAAAGTAGCCTATATATTAATCCAGGTCTCTCGCTATCTACATACCGAGTTTCGTTGCGATCGGTCCAGTATTTTTTGCGTGAAGGAGTAACAAACATACCTACACAACACACAATCTTTCTCATTTATAATATTAGTAGGATAGGATAGTATGATTTTACTGCGTAAGTAGGTAGGTACTTACTTAATTTAGGTAGATAGATAAACATTTTATTTGCTTTACTTTATTACTAAGCTTACAAAAGTTTTATCTTTCATGTAGATAGTATTTTTAAACCAATTACAAGGAAATATAAATTCGTAAAAGTACTTACCTACTTAGTACGAAAGGTTGCGGGTTCGATTCCCGCCTTAAAAATGTTTTTGCACAGATACAATTTTTGGTCTGGGTGTTTGTGTATCCTACTAATATTGTATGAAAGTGTGTGTGTTTGTTACTTCACGACGCACGGCTTTATTATGCATGTATTATACATATAAACCTTCCTCTTGAATCACTCTATCTAACCGCAACAAAATCCGTTGCGTAGTTTTAAAGATCTAAGCATACAAAGGGAAATAGGGACATAGGGACGGCGAAAAGTGACTTTATTTTATACTATGTAGTGATTATTTAATTATAGTAAGCAGCTAAAGAAAACGCTCCGGCCCAATTGACAATCAAATCTCACGGTGGTCAGTGATGTTCTTCAGAAATAACACGTACAAGTAGAAACAAACAAATATACCTATCTATGGGAATAACAAAAAGAAAAGTAGCCTATAGCCTATCTCGATAAATGAACTAACCAACACAAAAATAACTTTTCAATTCGAACCAGTAGTTCCTGAGATTAGCGCGTTCAAACAAACTCTTCAGCTTTATAATATTATAGTACCTATAGATATAGATTTATATTATAATAAAATAATAAATAGGAAGCAAAGAGATTTTGATTGTGCCTTGCACGAGCATTGACAGTTGGTATCTACCTACCTACTTACGTACAATATCTACCTACATATAATCAGCTTCAATATTTTAATAAAACTTATCAGCTCCTAAAATAAAATTTTATTATTAACTTAGGAATATTATTATAAGCATCATCGCGTGTCAGTATCGATGCCTACGAATGAGATCAAGACTATTGCGACCCATTCAGTTCTGTGTTAGTTCGGTTAGTTTGTCAAAGGTTGTGTCGTTGAGCTCACCCATCCGCGACACCACAATATTTAATACGTATAATAATAAAAAAAATCAAGACATTACTTGATTTTTTGGTTTAAAGAATTATTGCAGTAGTATTATGAAAGATGTCTTTACAAAATGGGAATACGAAACCTTTGGACGTCGTTGTCGTTGGAGGAGGGTTGGTGAGTATTTTTTTATCTCTTTATCCTCCCTATCTTCTATCTATACATATAAAATGCTTTGTCCTGAATGACTGACTGACGGATCAACGCATAGCCTAAACCGCTGATCATAGAGACCTGAAACTTGGATGGTGTATTCTTTGTGTGACGTAGGCATCCGATAAGAAAGGATTTTCCGAAATTCTACCCTTAAAGAGGTGAAAAAGGGGGGGCAAAGTTTGTATGGGACAACGTGATTTCTTGGTCCATTTTTGACGTTTACGCGGACGAAGTCGCGGGCAAAAGCTAGTATTATATAAAATACTCGTGTCATGGATCTATCGGATTTCTTCAATTATCGGTGAGTGAACACCATTATCCATCACTACATAGTATAAAAATACTAGCGACCGGCTCCGGCTTCGCACGGCTATATTATGCATGTATTATACATATAAACCTTCCTTTTGAATCACTCTATCTATTGAAAAAACCGCATCAAAATCCGTTGCGTAGTTTTAAAGATCTAAGCATACAAAGGGGTGTTAGTTGCCCAACTCCACCTAAACGGCTGAACCGATTTTTATGAAATTTTCGTTTTTGTGTATATTCGTTAGGTCTGAGAATCGAACAACATCTATTTTTTTATACCTATGGCAAAACAACGTTTGCCGGGACAGCTATAGTAGTAGTATTATCTAAAAGTAGGTACTAAAAAAGTAAATCTGAATCTGTTTGAATGAGTTTATTTTAATTTCCGATTTGTTCCGCTACCCATTATCGGGGCGATCTACAAGTAGCAAACACAACTAACTACGTACCTACATAATAATTAGTTTCGCGGGTCTTATCGTGTTTTTATTTCTCTTCGACGTTTCGACTGTGTTATGGAATCTTTTCGCGACCATGACTTCGAAAATAAAACGAGATTAAGACCCGGGAAAATAATGACTATGAACACAAATCGTCTGAGTTTAAAAAGCTTATTAATTACGTACATTTCAATATTTTACTGAATAGATAGGTAATAATAAATAATAAATATGGCAGGACATTCCACACATCGCCATCTAGCCCCAAGCTAAGTAACTATAGACTTGTGTTATGGGTGCTAGACAACGGATATACTACTTATATACTTTTGTTTTGTAAATATCACTATCACAACATAGTATAAAATAAAGTCGCTTTCTCTGTCCCTATTTCCCTTTGTATGCCTTTGTATTAAATCTTTAAAATTACGCAACGGAATTTATAAAAATTTAATTAAATTTAAATCTTTCCAAGACCCTAATGATTAACGAATGGTTTCAAATTGCAGGTTGGTTCACTGGAAGCACTATATTTGGCAAAAAGAGGGCATAAAGTACGACTATACGAATACAGAGAAGGTAAGCCACGCAAATTAAAGAAAGAAAGAAAGAAAACATGTTTAACACAAGTATTATTTTTTTTATTTAATTAAATAAGAATAAACATAAATACAAAATATAAACACCAATTAAACCACACGAGGCTTATCTTAGGTGAACATTCCTCATTTATTTACTCACTCAGGTGCAGGGTAGGTAGGTGTACTTATAGTCTATTTGTTGTTTACGTCGTCGTCGCACTCGTATTCAATGCAGTCGATGCATGCCTACTTGTACTAGTTTATACAGGGTCATTGGCAACTAGTGCTCCTACATAACATTTTTGATATTTAGTGGTAGTAAATTATTCATTAGTGTAGATATGTGTTTTTTAATAATCGTTTTAAATTAAATGTGTTTATTTTAACACGCACGTTTCCTGTGGATGCAACACATTGTGGGTCATTTTGAAGTCACTCTGACACGTAGCCTAGGTACTACATGTGGGCCACCACTCCATACAAATTTGAAGCCTTTTCATGTTTACACGTGTGATCTATTTTTATTGTTTTGTGTGAACAATAACTATAAAAAAGCTTGCCCAAAAATCGGGTAACATTGCAGTTACCAAACATTGAAAAAGCGTAATGATCTCCTCTCCTCGATTGAACCCCCCTATGGTGTGTCTGAACGCCTTATGGTTCTGCGTCTCGCTAGCACGGGCGGCTTTGTAACACTCATTGCCGCATACGCCCCCACACTAACCTCATCAGCCGAAGCGAAGGATCAGTTCTATCTACGACTGGCCGAAGTGGTCGATAAAACCCGATCAGGTGATCGTCTAATTGTTTTGGGTGACTTCAACGCAAGGGTAGGACAAGACCCATCTCCTTGGCCTAACTGCCTGGGTAATCACGGCGTTGGCAAATTAAATGAAAATGGTCAACGCTTGCTTGAATTTTGCACAACCAACCTCTCACAAAGTATCATGGAAACACCCAAGATCCGGTCACTGGCATCAACTCGATCTTATCCTGGCCAGGAGATCATGCCTTCGTGAGATTCTACATACTCGTTCTTTCCAGAGCGCCGACTGTGACACCGATCACTCCTTGGTGGCTACGCGTATTGTCCTCACTTTTAAGAAGATCCACTCATCCAAACCATCTGGGATGAGGAGAATCGATGTACAGCAAACTAAAGTTTTCGAGAAAACCGAAGCCTTCGCTAGGAGGGTAAGCATGGAAACGTCCGAGTGGGACAAGGATGCTTCTTTGGACACTGAATGGAATAATGTCAAAGCCCTTTTAACGACAACAGCTGTTAATGCGTTTGGTTATCGCAAGACAAAAACTCAGGATTGGTTTGCTGAGAACTTAGAATATCTACAGCCGTTGCTTGACTGGAAACGTGAAGCAAGTATCGTAGGTCCGCCAGCCGGCAAAATCAAAAAATGCTCAAAAAAGCTAAAGCAGATCTTCAGCGTTGTGCCCGTTATTGTGCTAATAACTATTGGCAGAATCTTTGTCGCTCAATTCAGTCGTGCGCGGACTTGGGAAACTTTGGAGGGGTATACGCAGGCATTAAGCAGGCTGTGGGTCCCACAGTCAAGAAAGCTGCACTCTTAAAGGAATCGGATGGCTCTATCATCACTGATAGCAGTCGTCAGCTGGAAAGGTGGGTGGAACATTACACCGACCTCTACTCACAGCCAATTAACATTGCGATGGAGGCTGTCCATCTGATGCCTAAGTATCCAACGTGGAGTGTGCTTGACGCTTTGCCTTCGATAGTGGAATTCCACAAAGCGGTCGGTCAACTAAAGTGCGGAAAAAGTCCTGGTGCAGACAGCATTTGTTGTGAAATTATCAAGCTGAAATGCGTATCTCCTGTCCTATACAATCTCTTGGGAAAGTGCTGGCTGTCTGGGACTGTGCCGCAGGACATGCGTGATTTCAACATAGTTACACTCTATAAAGGAAAGGGTGATCGGGGTGATTGCAACTGTTATCGTGGTATTTCGCTGCTCAGTATAGTCGGCAAGCTCTTGGGACGCTTAGCCCTTGGCAGACTTCAAAGTCTTGCCGACAGAGTTTACCCCGAGTCGCAGTGTGGCTTTAGAGCGGGCTGTGGACATGATTTTCACCTTGCGGCAGATTCAAGAGAAGTGTAGAGAACAAAATGTACCTGCCTTTATTGCTTTTGTCGACCTTAACAAGGCGTTCGACACGGTTAGCAGGGAGGGTCTCTATGAAGCGTTGGAATATATAGGTTGTCCACCGAACCTACTGACCTTAGTGAGGTCGTTACATGAGGGGATGACAGGTGCTGTCGTTTTTGATGGGTGCACATCTGAACCTTTCGCAGTACGCAGGGGAGTTCGCCAGGGTTGCGTTTTGGCTCCAACTCTGTTTGGCATATTTTTTTCGCTTCTTCTCAAGGCAGCATTCGGCGATAGTCAAGGTGGTATACATCTCCACACACGAAGTGACGGTAAATTGTTTGACCTCACCCACCTAAGGTCAAAGCGCTATCGCAACGACGTTTGGGGCGACACCCTACTGTTCGCTGACGATGCGGCCTTTGTTGCGTCCTCTCCACATGAGCTTCAAGCTATGATTGACAAATTCTCAAAGGCTTGTCGTTTGTTTTCGATGTCAATAAATGTCAAGAAAACTGTAGTCTTGGCCCAGGGTTGTGCGGATAAACCGGTAATCTTGCTGGATGGCACGGCCCTAGAGGTTGTTGACAGTTTCTGTTATCTTGGCTCAACAGTGACCAATAATCTGTCACTCGACGCGGAGATAGACTTGCGCATCGGTAGGGCAGCTTCCATGTTTGGTAGGTTACGTACAAGGGTATGGGATAATAAACACCTCACGGTGAGAACCAAGATACTGGTGTACCAGGCTTGTGTGCTCAGCATGCTCTTGTACGGAGCCGAAACATGGACGACTTACGCGAGGCAGGAACGTCGACTCAACGCCTTCCACATGCGTTGCCTACGCAGTATTCTCCAAATTTCGTGGGAAGACCGAGTCACCAATGAAAAAGTCCTGGACACAGTTCAGATATCCAGTCTCACAGCAATCATCAAAGAACGACGATTGCGTTGGCTCGGTCACGTCCATAGAATGAGTGATACCCGGCTACCAAGACAGGTTCTACTCAGTGAGGTAGCGCATGCAAAAAGAACTGTTTTAAGGCCCTTATTGCGTTTTAAGGATGCTACCAAGAGAGATATGGTTTCCTTCAATATAGACCACAGCAACTGGGAAGAACTCGCTGATGAGAGGCCCGAGTGGAGGAAGTGTTCGCTGGAGGGTAAGGAACACCACGACCAGACCTGGTTTGCCACCCTGGCCGACAAACGTGCAAGGAGACGCGCTACTGCCACTAATCAGCCAACTACTTCCACCTCTTTGTTTACCTGCTCGAAATGTGGCCGATCTGTGCGATCGCGCATTGGGTTATTTAGCCACCAAAAGAGCTGCCGCGGCTCTACTTAAATCGTCTGCTTATAGACGGAATAGGCCAATGATGTTAACGTGCTTGATAGGTAGGTACACATTTATCTTACCCATGTCTATTTATCACAGTCTCACACATGATACTCCTCTTGTTTGCATCGAGTGAGAACTAAGAACCGACCAAGGAGTCTATGATTCTTTGACGATGTTTGCTATTTTCGAACTGTGACAAAAAGCAAAAAGAGGACATAAAGTTACTTTTGGTTAAAAATAAACTTTATTTCATTCTTTCATTCATACAGTACGACAATACAAATACAGAAAAGGTAAGCCAGTTCGTAAATTAAATTGATTCACATTACTTATCTATCTTACCCAAGTCTATCTATAATAGTCTATCTAACCCATGAAACTCTTGTGAAAATCATAATATAGAGTAAGAAACCGACCAAGGAGTTGATTCTTTGACTATGATTGACTATTTTCGAACTGTGACAAAAAGCAAAAAGAGGACATAAAGTTACTTTTGGTTAAAAATAAACTTTATTTCTTTCTTTCATTCATAAAGTACGACAATACGAATACAGAGAAGGTAAGCCAGTTCGTAAATTAACTTGATTCACATTACTTATCTATCTTACCCAAGTCTATCTATAATAGTCTATCTAACCCATGAAACTCTTGTGAAAATCATATCGAGTAAGAAACCGACCAAGGAGTTGATTCTTTGACTATGATTGTCAATTTTCGAACTGTGACATAAAGCAAAAAGAGGGCATAAAGTTACTTTTGGTTACAAATAAACTTTATTTCTTTCTTTCTTTCACAAAGTACGACTATGCGAATACAGAGAAGGTAAGCCAGTTCGTAAATTAACTTGATTACATTACTATAACCCAAGTCTATATCTAACCCATAAAACTCCTCTTGTGGGCAGGGCCGGATTAACCATCTCGGGGCCCCTAGGCACAGCTCGTTTCGGGCCCCCCCTTTTTCATACCACAACAACGCAATTTGGAAATTTTTAGTGTCTACTTTACGGAATAGAATGAAGGTACCATCATCATCAACAACAGACTTCAGTCATCACATTGCAAAGGTATACGCCTTCCTTCAAGTGGAAAGACTTTCGCCACAATCTACAGGACGAAATATCGGAGTCATTTAAAAATGAAACAAAGAATAGGAAAATCTTGCATATTTTTATAAAACTAACATGTTTCATTTTTACCGTGGTTTCATAAAATTACCCGATCCCCACGTTTATGAATTATTTCGGAGCCTATTCGTTACAAATAAAAACAGACAAGAAAGTGATCTTACAAGGATTCCTATTTTACCCTTTGAGGTATACGGAACCCCTCGAAACAAAAGAACAATCAATCTTATTTCTCTTGACGACCCAGTTGGCACAATGGTCACCATGCCGGACTGCCAAACACAGGGTTGCGGGTTCGATTCCCGCCTCAGTCAAGTATTTATGCTTAGATATTTGTCTGTGGTCTGGTTGTTTCTATGTATTATAAGTATATATTTACAAAAGAAAAGTATATAAGTAGTATATCCGTTGTTTAGCACCCATAATACAAGTCTAGTTACTTAGTTTGGGGCTAGATGGCGATGTGTGGAATGTCCTGCAATATTTATCTCTATAAAATATTAGTACATAGAGATAATATAGTTCAGGTGTTCCCAAGCTTATTTTGTGTAGGCCCTACTACCCCCAATTTTTCACCTACTTAAAAACAACTATAAAAAAAATTTGTAAGATATAATTATTAGCGGAGATAAAACATTAATTCTAAGCGAGACTTTTACTATAACCCGCAAGAGTTAACTTGAAACCTGAGCGCAGTAAATAAATAAATATTGTAGGACATTCCACACATCGCCATCTAGCCCCAAGCTAAGTAACTAGACTTGTGTTATGGGTGCTAGACAACGGATATACTACATAATATACTTTTATTTTGTAAATATATACATACCTATAATACATAGAAACAACCAGACCACAGACAAATATCTAAGCATAAATACTTGTCTGAGGCGGGAATCGAACCCGCAACCCTGTGTTTGGCAGTCCGACATGGTGACCATTGTGCCAACTGGGTCGTCAGTAGGTAGTACACAACTCACCCATTTTTTTTGGGTCTCTTACCGCCCCCCTGTAGGCCTGCAGTGCCCACAATGGGACGTTATCGCCCACTTTGGGAAACGCTTGTATAGATAGTCGTAATTAATATCCTATCTATCAGCTACCAAGGTCTCATTATTTTGACATCTATCCTATAGTGTCAAAAACTTGTCAAAAAAATTACAGTTTTCCCTTGGTAACTGAGTTAGTGTTATCTTTGTGTTTATCTTTATATATAGCATTAAGGTATGTACTTAACTTACGTAAGTTAAGTACATACCTTAATGCTATATATAAAGATAAACGTATTACTAACGTTGACCATTTACTCGCATTACTTATTACATATTGTAAATTTTTGTTTGCATTTTTATAACTAACCGAACCGGTACCTAACCGAAACTGGTTTTACTCGTATAAATTCCGATCCCGCGTGAAGATCTTCACAATCGGTTCAGTAAATGCGACATAATATTATAAAAGCACATAATAGGTATGAAACACATAATATCAGTGTTTATTTGATATTATCAATAGTACATTGTTATCCTAGTTGTGAAAGTCACTCATTACAAGTCCCGAGACGGAGTTTGGCGCCCGAGCGTAGCGAGGGCGCTAATAGTTCGAGGGACTTAATGAGTCTTTCACCCGAGGTAAACACTGTGCTTTTCATTACGAATAATACATAAAATTCTTCCTAACAACGAGAGTGAATGAGAGACTTCATATACCTGATCCTCTTACAAGGTTGGGATCAAAGAGGTTGTATACATGTAGTGTTATTCTTTGGTGTTACTTAAAGCAAGGAGGTTAGGTTATGAAGTTCATAATGTATAATGATACTGATACTGGCTATATGCACATTGCACGAGTCGTGCGAAGCCATTATTTGACATGACAGCTGTCAGTGAAAGCGATTTTCCCTAGGGCTGGAAATTTTATTTTCTACACGCTCTTCATGCATCTTTAGACCTACTTTCGGAGTATGAGTAATGAAAAATTCTTTACTAGTACAAATATTTCTATAATATGGGCAAAAAATCCTTGCTCTTACGCAACCTGTTACTATGCCTTATATGTAATCTTATTAGAAACTTGATTGTTCAGGAAACAATTTTTATTATTATAAAAAACCGGTCAGAAATTCTAGATACGCAAATAAATGTAGAACCAAATCATATCAAGTAGGCCTATATTTTTTAAAATATGATTCATAGAACGGCTATAATATTGTACAAATCTTTTTAAAGGCGAACTAGTTCTATGCCTAAAACACAGACTTGTGGACTGCGTCTTTCTTATATTAACATACGATGCACAGACATGGTCGCTGGTCTCTGACAAGTGACAGCTCTGCAGAGGTCCGTGTTTATAGCATGCAAAGTGCATGCGATACACTGCAGCTACCTGCAGATCTGCAGGCAGCTAAGTAACATAGACTTGTGTCTATGTTACTTAGCTTGGGGCTAGATGGCGATGATTGGAATGTCCTACAATATTTATTTATTATTATTATATTTGACCGAACGAGCGAAGCGAGAGAGGTCTAGTGTTGAGAAGGGTCGGTCGCTCGTATGTTTGTATGTTTGTTCGACGATAACTTGAGTACCGTTGCTCTGATCTTCATGATTTTTGGTATACAAGTAGTTGAGGTCCATAGAATTTTTAAGTTCGAACATGAGCAGGATCGGTCAGGGGGTTACGGAGATAGGGGTCCAAAAGGGGATCTACCTATATGGCACACAAACTATACTGCAAATATACCCGAGTGGGGCATCAAATGAAAGGGCGTAACTTCGGTGACAATAATATGGTACCATGGAACTGATCTGATGATAGAGCTGGAGGGAATCTGCAGGAATTATCTCATTATCCATACTTCATAGTTCATTCATTCAAACTACTCGTCAAGAATCGCCTTGACGAGTAGTTTGTCTTTCAATGGTAACCAGGGTCTGATGATGGAACTGGAAGGTGGTCATAGGAACTTCGCAATGAAACGACACAACCACATCGAGTTTGGGCTCGTTAGAATCGTCTTGACAAGTAGTTTGTCTTTCAATGGTGACCAGGGTCTGATGATGGAACTGGAAGGTTGTCATAGGAACTTCGCAATGAAACGACACAACCTCATCGAGTTTGGGCTCGTTAGAATCGTCTTGACGAGTAGTTTGTCTTTCAATGGTGACCAGGGTCTGATGATGGAACTGGAAGGTGGTCATAGGAACTTCGCAATGAAACGACAGAACCCCATCGAGTTTGGGCTCGTTAGAATCGCCTTGACGGGTAGTTTGTCTTTCAATGGTAACCAGGGTCTGATGATGGAACTGGAAGGTGGTCATAGGAACTTCGCAATGAAACGACACAACCTCATCGAGTTTAGGCTCGTTAGAATAGTCTTGACGAGTAGTTTGTCTTTCGATAGTAACCAGGGTCCGATCTAACATATTAAGTTATCAAAGACCAAAAAGTATAAAATAAATTAATAGAATAAAAAACTAAAAAAAACACGCTTTCATAAAAAAAGTCCAACTAAAAAATAGAAAATAAAATCTAATAAATTTGGATTAAGAATATTGTACTTAAATAGTAAGCGTGTTACATTGTGATTGCAAAAGAAAAATAACGAAGGTGTAGCATCACAAATTCACAATGTAACACGCTTACTATTTACAATATTCTTAATCCAAATTTATTTAAATTTAAAATTTATAGAAATTTATTACTTTGCCCCAAATCGTCCGAACTCTCTTTGCTTCATTTCCTATAATTATTTATTTCATAATCATGGGCTGTTTTACAATAATAGTGGTGGATAGTATTAAATAGTAGGAATGTTCGGTTCTAGCCGATCTAGAGACTCTGATAATTATAAAATTTGTGACTCATTTTTTTATAATTTTTATTGACTTGTTATATTTTAGTTTAGGGACTTATTACAGGACATATTGGCCTCAAACTTCTCTAATATATTCTCGTTCTCGAGCTTGTCTTCTCGTTTCCTCTTACGTAACATTATGATAAGTAGATACATAAAGAAGGAAGGAAAGGAATTACTATCTTCTGGATATTATGTTGGACACATTCAAAATGTCTTGAGTAAAAATAAAGAGTCAACGGATGTCCAGGGTGTGATGATTGAGCTGGCCTATGCTTTTAGAACTTAACAACAACAACAAGTTATGCCTATCGTGTTTGGATTCTCTAAATCATCCAATGTCAGATAATAGCGATACTAGGCACCTATCATTCAAATAAGATAGACCTGTCGTATTTGGAGTCTTTCGTCGTTATATTATACATTTTAGTACTTTACGCTGAAATATAATAAACGCTGAAAAAAACTCGTGAGGTCTCAGTTCGGGGCGAACTACTAGTTATTTATATTTATATGTCCAACGGATTTTGATCCGTCTTTTTAATAGACATTCAAAAGGAAGTTTTAAAAATAAACTATCACGCGTACGAAGTCTAGGGCAATATCTAGTCTATAGGTAAGTATCTATAATTAACATTACACTAATTTAATAAAGAGCAAACATTTTTTTGTTTGTAACGAATAAGCTCCGAAACTACTAGACCGATTTTGATAAAACTTGGTATGAAGATACATTGATTCATTGAGAGTAACATAGGCTACTTTTTTCCGATATTTATTACCCGTAATTAAAATAAAAACAATTCTTCTACAGATATAAGAAAAACTCCGCAAGCCCGAGGCCGGTCAATTAACCTGGCTCTATCTATTCGCGGTCGGACTGCACTCAAAGACGTAGGGCTAGAAGATCACATGATCACAGAGCATGGCATACCAATGAAGGCACGGATGATACATCGGCTTGATGGAACCACTTACCCCATACCTTATGACTCTAGGACCAACCAGGTAGGTGACCAATAGTGACCATCTCATTCATATTATATGTAGGTATATATAAATTATGTATTTTAATATTTATTATACCCCCAACTTTCATTTTTGTCCTTCCAAAGGTTGCCCGAAAGAGCTCGCTTTTAGCGCTTTCTACGAGTATCTATCCATCAAGAAATAATGGCATTTATCTTGTTAAACCGGCATGATTGTGACAACGAATTCATCAGGTGTATTTTTGCACCAAACATCCCTAAAAAAAAAAACATCAACCGTGTCAATAGAGATGGCGCTGCTTGGAAGTGTAGTACAAAATGTGGCCGCGACACAGTTGAGCGGTAGACTCTGTTCTAACTGACCCCCAAATCTCACCACCAGTGGTCAGCTGGCACTTCGATTTCTCAAATGACCACCAATCATCAGATGGGAAAATATTAATCTCAACTGATCTATAGTTGTGAAAATGGCCCCATTTGACTACTGGTGATAAAATTAACCAGAATAAGTAGATCGGAATTTAAAGAAAAGACGATCGAAAAAAAATATATATTTAGAATCATACGTAGGTACAAGATCTGTTCACTCACGAAGGCGCGCCCCTCCAGGGTAAATTTTTTCGGTGTGCATTAATATGAGTGTCGCACGTGCTAACAAGATGTCTTAATGTGTGTGTGAAGACTATCAGTAGAGACAGCATACAACAGAGATAGAATTATAATTATACAGATTATGTTTACAACAACATTCATAAGGTGTGGAAGGGCGCGCCTTCGTGAGGGAACAGCGGGCTGATTCACAAACCATCGGAAGGCTACCGAAACGAATAAAACTGAAAAGACAAGGATGGCAACATGTGAAAAGTCGCGGGGGTGAAAGAGCAGCAAAAATTTTTTCGTTTCGGTTGCCTTCCGACGGTTTGTGAATCAGGGGGCAGATCTGACATGCCATAGGTAATTCGTCCAGCTAGGTATCTGAATCTTAAGTAGACACTTTATAGAATATACCTACAACTCTCAAATTAAAATTATCATAAAACAAATATTTTAAGTATACTTAGGTTTCATAAATTAGTTTAAGATAGGAAGGTAATCATGTTTAGGTTAAGTTTTCTGTAAATAAACGCCTTATTTATTTATGTATTTTAATAAAATTGTAAAATATTTTAATTTGCCTACGTGAATAATCTTGCTTACCCTTTGAAGAAGTTAATTTTAAAGTCATTAAATCTGTAAACTAACTTTAAGTGTAAGTTTCACCGAGTTTGTATAACGTGATGCCTGGCTGAGCTTACCTAAAAATTTGTATGCCACTGTCGTACGAAGTTCAAAAAGATCGTCATCTGCGTGATGCTTTAAGTGTAATAAGCAGCTTATTTTTAAATATTTTTCATTTATTTCAGTGTATTTATTCAGTTGGACGAAACTACTTGAATAGCTTGCTTTTACAAGGTACGTTGATAATTAATAATTATAATTAGTATAGTAGCAAACGTTGTTTCGCCATTTACAAAAAAAAAACTAAAGAAAAGAAAATAAAAAATTGATGGCTCAAACCTACTGAATAAGCATTCATAAAATTTCATAAAAATCGGTCAAGCCGTTTCGGAGGAGTATGGTATGGTAACAAACATTGTGACACGAGAATTTTATATAATATTCCTCTTGAATCACTCTATCTATTAAAAAAAACCGCATCAAAATCCGTTGCGTAGTTTTAAAGATTTAAGCAGTCAAAGGGAAATAGGGACAGAAAAAGTGACTTTATTTTATACTATGTAGTGATTAGATCGATAAACAATATTTTTCAAAATAACTCACTGAAATTTTACTGCTGACTTCCTCCTAAACCAACTTGCAACATGAACTTCATTGCATGGCCTGGAAGAACCTATTTCCTGTTAAGCTCGCAGGTTATCTTCCAGCCAACATTTAAATTGTGTAGACCAGCCCTTATTGTCTTTGTGATGCTGTTATTCGATAATTCGTAGATTTTCTGTATAGGTCGATTTTTATTGCTATTTCTGTGGAGGTCGCCATGTTCCCTAAATACATATTTAATGGTAATAAACTAAACGGTTGAACATCGTATTTGTTTTAACAATAAATTAAAATTTGTTTTACAGAATCGGAGAGCTATGTCAATGTGGAACGTTTCTTTAACCATAAATTGAGCGAAGCAAACTTGAGGAAGGGCTCGCTGAAGTTTCTCAAGTGAGTAGTAGATTTAAGACTACAAAAGCATGCTTCATCATTGTAAATTGATGACTCGGAACAATTTACAATTTTAAAAATTGCAAAGTTTTCGGTAGATGGCGCTACGAGACTCCGTTGTAAACAAAATAAAGCTTTCTGTAATTTTGACTTGGTGAGACGTGTGTCCTGCAGCTCAGTTGGTAAAGAGTTTGACTAACTAATGTAACAAAATAATTTTCCAAATCGGTCTAGGCGTCTCCGAGTCATCGGGGAAAATACATTTAAAAAAAACCGACGAATTGAGAACCTCCTCCTTTTTTGAAGTCGTTTAAAAAGTAGGTTCAAATCCTACCGGGAAGAATATTTTAGAAAAAACATTCAATTTCTTTATTGCTAACCCCCGACGCAAAAAGGAGGGTTTTATAAGTTTGACGTGTCTGTGGCATCGTAGCTCCCGTACGGATGAACCGATTTTGTTTAAAAGGTAAATTAGTCGGTAGTGTTCTTAGCTATGTATAAAGGACCAGCTATTTTAACTAAATCTGAGCGTAGGTTACGTAAATATTAAGGCACTTATCATCGGAACATATTTTAATCATATAAATTACACACCCATCGGCATTATTTTACCACAATGCCTAATCCACTCACTAAAAGGTATTAAACTAATTAACTCAAATAAATGGTACGACCATGAAAAGGTTCAGGCATCATGAAGCTACTGCGACAGAATGAACCACGTTCCGTCATTTTATTCCTATTTATAGACACAAAACAGTAGTCAAGATGGCGGCGCCCTGACGTATACATCAAATGAAGCACTGTATTGTTGACTTCCTTCAGTTGTTTTCGTTTTGTTACTGACATATGCTTGATCAAAATCGGGTTAGCCGTTCAAAAGTTACATGCAGTCAGTAACAAAACGAAAACAACTGAAGGAAGTCAACAATACAGTGCTTCATTTGAAGCAGTTTAAATTGTCCAACAAATATTTTTTAAATTTCAGAACAGACACAAAAGAGTCTATCGAAGTGAAAGCTGACCTGATCATAGGAGCAGACGGTGCTTTCTCGGCTGTCCGCAAAGCAATGATGAAGCAGCCGCTCTTCGATTACAGCCAGAAGTACATCGAACATGGTTACTTAGAACTTTGTATACCGGCTGATGAAAACGGTGGGGTAAGTTTATTGTACCCGACTACGGCAAGCCAAAAGGGAGGGTTATGTTTTTATGGTCAGTGTTAGGTACATCAATTTTTGTTATATTTTTTAAATGCCAAATAACATTGTTTAAATTACATTGCAATATCATTTCGATTAGAAAAATATCCTTAAAGTAGCTCAAAATACCCTCAAAGTCAGCTTTTGGTATTCACTAGAATATTTTTTGTCAATCGAAATGCAATCGAAATGATTTTCAAATGCATATTGAACAATTTGTGTAAATACGAGTGTTGACCTTGTTGCAAAAATTTAAAACTAAATCTGTAATCAGCCAGGCCAGTAATTGCACTGTCACTATTCACAATAGCAATAGCAATATTGCAAATGGCAATAGATACTTTAAATCCTTTGGAATCGCGAGCCACATCTGCTCCCATCATCCTTAAAGAAATCCAGCTAAGTTTTTCACCGTTGAGGTTACGTCATAGAGAACTTAACAATTTATATGACTTCCAAAATGTTATAAAAGTTGGCAAAAATAATGATAACCACTGAAGTTACACCGCTGGGCGTTGCAGTAGCTAGAAATAAAGGGTTTACTACGCCATATCGAAACACGTTTCCACTTGTTACATTTATACTATGACGACTCACCTTAAGCTAAATATAAGATAATGCAAAGAGCGTAGTTTTTCTTGCAGAGTTGCTCCTGTCTCAGAAATGTCAACTATAACCCCTACATTTATATACTTTTCTTTAAAAGGAATCAGTATATGTGTTTTTAGAGTTCCGTACCTCAAAAGGTAATAAAAGGAACCTTTATAAGAACACTTTCTTGTCCGTCTCTCTGTCTGTCTGTTTAACCTAAGTTTTCTCGTATTTCAGTTCCAAATGCCTCCGAACTACCTCCACATTTGGCCACGCGGCGAGTTCATGATGATAGCACTCCCCAACCAAGACTGCTCCTGGACAGTGACACTCTTCATGCCATTCATCAAGTTTAAGACAATCGACTCTAAGGAAAACCTCGTTGGATTCTTTGAGAAATACTTCCCGGACTCCATCCCCCTTATTGGGAAGACTAAGTTGATTGAGGACTTCTTCGCTGGAGCACCGTCACCTTTGGTTGCTGTTAAAGTAAGTTACTCCGCCATGCATGTAACTCCCGATCCCGTGGGAATATCGGGATAAAGAGTAGCCTATGTTATTCCCAATGAATCTTTGTATTCTCGTACCAAGTTTCATCAAAATCAGTCTAGTAGTTTCGGAGCGTATTCAATGCAAAGAAACAATCAAATCTTTCCTCTTAAAATATTAGCATAGATTGGTCGATCCGTATTAAACCTACCTATCATAAGACCATTAACTTACTTACCGTTCGTTCCATGGGACAGTTCAATAGCGAAACTATTGAGATTTTCTTCCCTACCTACTTACTAAATCTGGAATTAAACTACTTACTTATTGGGTAGGTACTACCTAGCTACTACCTAACCTACCCAATTACCCAATTACATATTATTGGGAAACAAAATTTTCCAATTACATAAAAAGTCCCCAGAACCAGAAAAAGGAGTATTTTACCATTTTTGACTGATATAAGATCTTATAAAAAGCAACCACAAACTTTAAACCTGGACACACTACTGCAAGTGCACCACTGGTAGCAAGAATCGATATGGTAAAAACTGAAGAAGAACTTATTTTTTGCTGTTCCAGTGTAAACCTTACCACGTAGAAGATAAAGCTCTAATCATAGGCGACGCAGCCCACGCAGTTGTTCCCTTCTACGGTCAAGGCATGAACGCTGGATTCGAAGACTGTACGCTGTTAGACCAACTGTTCTTAAGGCACAATCACAACGTAAAGATGGTTCTGGAAGAGTTCTCTGAAATGCGGTGGAAAGACACTTTTGCTGTTAGCGATTTGGCTATGTATAATTATATTGAGGTGAGATATTTTTGTTTATTTCCGAATTAAAAATAAACAAGATTATATTATCTTCGATTAGTTCTTTTATATACGTAGATTCGATTTTTTGAAAGACAAATATAATTTCTCTTCAATCATAAGATAGTCTTAGTGATGGGCATAAAATCTGGGAAATATTAGTCTACTAAAATTTAACAGGCTACGATTTATCTTTTTCATTTTGATTGTTACCTTAGGTCTAGGCAAATAGGTTTTGCCTATAATACCAAATATCTACGCTGACGGTGTGAAAAGTAGAGTATGCACCTCGGGATAAAGCATATTGTCTTCGTCTTGAGCGGCTTAAAAGCCCTCGCTTCACTCAGGACTCTACATAACTCCCTCGCTTCACTCAGGTGTTAACAAGGGTCCCTTGTTACACTCGGGGTTCAAAATGCCAGCCGAAACTTAAGACATTGCTTTATTCCCTTAGAGCACATTTTTGGTTGTATTTGTATTTGTTATTTTTTTATTATATTTAAGTAGATATGTACTTTGTTTATAGATGAGAGATCTAGTAACTCGTCCCACGTATAGAGTACGTAAAGCAGTGGACGACTTCTTGTTCTGGTTGATGCCAAACTTGTGGGTGCCGTTGTATAACTCCGTTACATTTACAACGATGCCGTACAGTCAGTGTGTTAACAACCGCGAGTGGCAAGATAAGGTGAGATTGTTTTTTACTAGCTTCATTAGGAGGAAAGGGTACCGGAGGCTCTCTCCATCCGGGGGTCTCTCCGGGGGTTCTCTATTACAAACGTAATCGACTGTTTTCTCCCTGGATAATGACACTAGAGCAATTTTTTTGGTGCATAAAACTTATAACTGCCATGACCATGCCCCTATTTTCTGTTTTTTTTTATTTATTTTTTTAATCTTAATTAACTTCTATGATAACCAGAAAATGAAAAAAAAAGTGTCATTATCCAGGGAGGATACAGTCGACTACGTTTGTATGGAGAGAGCACAGGTACCCTTTCACCTTAAGGTCGCAGGAAGTCGTTAGACGCAGAGAGCATGCGACCGATCGCTCTGGAAGTCTGGGAAGGTCTATGTTTAGCAGTGGATGTCCTGTAGCTGATATGATGATGATGATAAATAAAATAAATAAATAAATATTGCAGGACATTCCACACATCGCCATCTAGCCCCAAGCTAAGTAACTAGACTTGTGTTATGGGTGCTAGACAACGGATATACTACTTATTATACTTTTCTTTTGTAAATATATACTTATAATACATAGAAACAACCAGACCACAGACAAATATCTAAGCATAAATACATATCTGAAAACTCTAACAATAGGTGAGCCACACCACTATACGAGAAGAAGAAGATTGTTCCCTGTCTAATACCAGTTGGGTCTAGGCCCTATAATGCCAGTCGTCCCGTAAGCCCAAAAGGAATCCCGTCCAATCTTTTGGGCCTACAGTGAGGTCGACTGCTGTTCGCCACTCCGTCGTTTTTGCCTACATCTGATCGACCGCGGCAGATTTGTCCAGCCCAGTTCCATTTCACTTCGGCAGCAATGTGGCCAACGTTCTTGACACCAAGTATACTAAAATACTATAATTTTTGTTTAGATCCTGAAGTACGCAGCAGTTTTGATTGGTGCAGTGACGTTAGCATACTTTTACTACTTCAAGTGAGATCGTTTAAAGCAGGGTTTGAACTATACGAGTGCACTTGACTTAACACTAGATAAATTGTATTAACTGGTACAAGTGTACTCGTGTAGTGCAGTTTTTTTTAATTTTAACAGCCAAAGCTTGATAAGCAGAAGGATACTATTCTTCATTCATTTATAATGTCATTTTAGTCGTTAGTTATATTGAAATGAAATGCAATTATATTATGAATTTATTTATATGTATACTAATATTTAATAATGTATTTCTTGTAATAAATGTTATAGCAAGTACAAAGCCTTTTGAAATTTATTTTATTTATCTTACAATATAATATTTACATACAATTCTTCTTCTTCTTATCTTTTCTAAACTATTTTTAGTAGATGAAGTGCTCTAATGCCAGTTACCACTTTAATCTTTAGGACAAAAGAATGCGGTCTTAAAAAAAATAGAACTAGAAAGTTTACTTACGCCCGGTTTCACAAACAGTACTTAAGTTGCTCTTGGATAAGTGAACGCACAGCGGTAAATGCGGCCCTCTGATTGGTCAATTTTTTGCACTTTTTATATTATTTGCGGCTTTATGCGTTCGCGCGCACTATGCCGTCTCATAGGGTTGATTGTCAATATGGGTGTTATTTTCATTAAAATCATGATTTAAACTGGACATAGACATATTTCAAAAATTTTGTCTAGAAGCTAGAGGTGCTGTCATTAATCGAGGCATAATGGATTGTTTTCTTTAAATTAGTGTTGATAGAGTTTGCCTAACTTATGCAAGTTACTACCATAGATAAGGGGCTTGAGATAATATTTTTGCCACTGAGTAAACTATACTAAATATAGTAGGTACCTTTTAATAATAGTTCGTATAGTAATTTATTAGATATACCACAGAGTAAATAGTCTAGGGAATTTACGTTCTTATTCGTAAACGTTGCTAGGTTAACTGTCGATTATTAATAAAATAACTAATTTATAAACCTGTACTGCCTTACAAAATACCATTTCAGTTGTTTTTCCCAAAAAACTTCAATGACAAAACAAATTATTGCAACTAATGCGCCCAAAAGTAGAATAACAAAATGTATACTCAAATCTTGTAATGATAACTTAGTGTTTATATAATGTGTGTTTTGTTCAGTTACATCTGTGTTATTGCGGAAGATTTTATTTATTTGATTCTTTATCAGACCGGTCTCATAGATTTTTAATGCGTAGTATTGAAATTGATGCAATAAAGGGTATCCTCTGGAAAAAAAGAAAACTATAGGATTGTTTGGGGTAAAGTCTAAACTTTCGATATTAGGTCTGCCGAAAGCATCTAGAAACTTGTGTTCTTTTAGTCTGTATACATATTCCAATTCGACCGTGTATGCATTACCAGATGATGCAACGTAGTCTAAAGCCGTGCTGGATAATTTACACTCTGGATTATTCCAATTGCGTGGTAATGTTTGATTGAACGCAAGCTTCAAAAACAGCCTAGTAGTAATACTAATACAAGGCTCGTAAGGCAGTAGATGCAAATCATTTTCGCTAACAGTCAATACACTATTGTCTCGAGTAGTAATCAAGCTGTAAAGAGCTGTACTATAAAAATGACAAATGAAAAATGTGAACCAAATCCAGAATACTAATATGATGCGGTGTTTCATGTATTTCGATAGTCTATGACCGGTGTTCATAAATAAATATCCTACTAATGATAAGGGTATCCATGCCAGGGTTTGGTACGAGGTCTTTTTAAATAGCATAATCTGCGTGAGCACACATATAGCTAAGACTAAAATGTACGCGAAGACAATAAGGCTCCACGTGATAGGACTATATTCTTTGTATATATCTTTCCATATATCTTCTTCAATGACAGGAATATAGAGAGAGTAAGATGCGAAATTGAATCCCCATATAAAATCGAACATTTGCGCTCTGTTATTCATTAGAATTATTCCTCCACCAGCGACGTCTGCGTTATTATCTCTTAAATATTTTAGTAAATTCGAAGTTGTGTGGTTTTTGAACACCCTCCCGGGCCCTTCTCCCTTTGGTAAAATGAAAACAATCTTCGTTCGCAGCCCTTGTTTCTCCGCTATAGTCTCAATAAGAAACTGATCTATTCCATATAGCTCCTCATCGTTTCTTACAACTTTGTTAGGCGCTAATATAAAATACGGCATTATTGGTGATACTGCCATTCTTAACGTACAATTTCTCAGACTTGTCGGCAGTTTTTGAAAGCAATTCTTCGAAATATATTTACAGTTTCCTAGCGTTACAACATCAAATTTTGTCCCGCAGTAATTCTGTTTAAACGTTCGAAATGAAAGAACTTTATACATGTCGTTCTTAAGTATCAATAGCCCTACTTTGTGAACATTATATTTTAGTAAAGTTTGAAATACAGTAGTAACCTCTTCATCGTTAATCTTTTCAATCGTAAGAATTACATAGGCTCTTGGATTCCACAATATATCTGTACTAAGTTCTGCCATACCTGTGACATATCTATCAACATCGTTAGTCTGAATGATATACACTTCTGTAGGGATCAGCCAACCGGTATATTCGAAGGTTCTTTTAACAAAACTGTAACAATTATTTTGTTTATTTAAATCTTGTTCAAGTTTATCATGATCTGACTGTGTGTTGATTATGCTTATCAAGATTCCACATGAAAAATGACTGTGGACTATTCGAGTAATACATTCCGATGGGTCTACATAGGAATTTGTTGGAAGTATAATCAGTCTTTCACCATACACCTCAATGAAAAATAAATACTGGACAATGAATTTTATATTCAACAACATTGTTTTGTGCTCGACTTCAGAGATAATAAGTAGATTTTAATCCTCAGACAATTTGTACCTATTTAAGTTTGAAGAATAGAATTTTAAGTGCTGTCTTCAACCAGTTATTAGTAAACAGTTCAGTCGTTTTAGATGATTAATTGATTTCATCGTTATTGATGCGTTGATGGTATAAATATTTATTATACATGGACCTAGTATTTTTCCAGAATTGAAACTTTTAAACCCATAAGGGTAAACTTTGCCTTCCTTTTATTCAAAGAGCTTAAATCTAGTTTTCGAATAGTGACTCCAAGACAGTTCAATGATGAAACAGCTTGTAGCAATGCATGTTCCTAATGACAATAAAACAAAATGAATACTTAAATCTCGTAAAACAAGTTTAACAAAATTAGTCCCTTGATTCGAGTTAGGTTGGGTGCTATTCCAATAAATTTTATTGATATGATTCTTCATCAACCCAGTTTCATAAATTCTCAGAGCTCCGAGTTGGAATCGATCTAGTAAAGGGTATCCTCGTACAAAGTAAAAAGCAATGGCATAATTTGGGGAAAAGTCCCATTTTTCAAGCCTAGGATAGCCTGCCTCGTCTAAAACGGTGTGCTCTCTTAATTTGTAAAAGAAATCTATTTCAACCGCATAAGCATTAGTAGTTGAAGCAACATACGCTAAAGTGTCGAGGGCTTCTTGACATCGGGGATTGCCCCATCCGGGAGGTAGCGTTTGATTATAAGCAAATAATAAAAATTGTCTCATATTGATACTTATACATGGCTCAAAAGGCAACAGGTGCACATTATTCTCTGTAATGACCATAGAGCTCTTCTCGCGGGTGCTCATTAAGCTATAGAGAACTGTACTGTAAAAGTTGCAAATGAAAAATGTAAACCAAATCCAAAATGACAGTAAAAAACGCTGTTTTGAAGTTTGCGCTAATCTTTGACTGGTGTTTGTACAAAAATAACCCAGTAATGAGAAGGGTAACCAACTTAAATCTAGGTATGATATCTTTTCGAAGAATATTATCTGTGTAAGAAGAAATATCGCTAAAACGAAGCAGTAGGCAAAAAATATGAGGGTCCACGTTTCAGCATCAAATTCTTTGTAAATGTCCCTCCAGATTGCTTCACCTATGATTGGAGTATAAAGATTGAAGGCCGCATAATTAAACCCCCATATGGCATCGAACATCTGTACTCTGTTTTCGGTTAACATTATACCTCCACCGACGACATCTGCTTTATTCTTTCGGAGTAATACTAAGAGTTCTGTGACAGTATGATTCTTAAATACGATACCGAGGCTTCGCCCTTGAGGTAATATGTAAACAGTTTTCGTGTTCAAGCCGATTTTTTTTGCAATCGTTTCTATGGCAAACTGATCCATCCCATATAAAACTTCGTCATTCATTGTATATTTGATAGGTAAGAATAAATAAAACGGAATGTTTTGGGACACAGCAATTCTTAAGGTACAATTCTTTAACGTCATAGGTATACTTTGAAAACAGTTTACTTTTGAGGCGTTGTTGCAACTTCCCAATGTTATGATATCGAATTTCCTTCCACAATAATTCGGTTTGAAAGCAGTGAAAGAAAATATCTTGTACATGTCGATTTCAGTCACTTTCAATAATACACTTTTATAAACATTGTATTGAAGTAGTATTTCAAAAACAGTTAGGATTTGTTCGTCTTTTACTTTGTTAATCTCAATAATAACGTAAGCTTTTGGATTCCACAATGTATCGATACTAAGTTCAGTCATACCTGTTGTGAATTCATCAATATCTTCTGTCTTTATTATATAAAGTTGCGTAGAGACCAGCCAGCCTGTGTATTTGAATGTTCTTTTGACAAAACTGTAACACACATAATCTTCATTCAATACTTGCTCTAAATTCTCAGTGTGTGATGCTGTGTTGATCACAGTCGTCAAGATTCCACAAGGAAAGTGACTCCGAATTATTCTTTTGAAACACTCAGAAGATTTGGTTAGTGTACTTTTGCGAACTACGAATAATTCATTGCAAAACACGCTAATGAAAAGGGTTAAAAACAATGATTTGGTTTTCATATTAAATAACTTCGTCCGTATGTTTTCCACTGACTGTTTGTACTGATTTTTGTGTGATAATTTTATGGATTATAATCTACGGCCTATCCGATCGACAAATAGAATTCTAATAACAGACTTACTATTGCTTAGGTACTATGGAAGAATAAACCTTCGTAGCTATAACTTTATGAGCTTTTGATTATGGGATTTGTCGAATCAAGGTAAATAAATATGATTTGAAATAACTGAAATTATGTTTACCTACTTCATGGTTTTGTTCTGTGGTACACAAACATGACCTACTTGTTGACAAAAGAAGGGTTCAAAGTTATTAGATGTTTGTGAAGCGCAGTGTAGAAATAGTGATTTACGCAAATTCAGCGAGTCGTTGTCTTATAAAGCTAATCTATTGTTTAAAAAATACACATACTTAAGATAGAATGATTTCGAACTTAGATTACTATTTGCCTAATTACATTTCAGACTAGTATGATAACGGGTAGGTATATACGAATAAGATTAAATACACAGCTTTGAAAACGTCTCACTAAGATTAAAACTAAAAGCTCTTTGTGCTTGGTGAATTGAAACATAAGTTTGCTTTGCGGTTCGGCAACATAAAGTACATTTAAAACCAATCAAAATGGATCAGTCAACAGCAGAGAAAGAAATATTTTGAAATACAGACCATTTGTATCTGCAAAAAACAAAAACGTTTTATGTGAAAACAGTCACGGAACGACCAGATGCCACTGACCATTACATGAGGCGAACCTGACGTTTATCCTTATAATACTCACAACAGCTCAGTCGACTCTTACTAGAATCTACTGTCAGCTTCTGATCAGTTATTTTCATTATTACATCAAGCCTTTGTAGCCATGTTTCCGACCCCAATTAATTTATCCGAAGTACACCTGGAATTGTCTAGCTTTAACTCATTCAATATGCACCAAAACTTTTACGAGTAATGGCCACCACATCTACACTCTAAAACGAATCGTGAAATTAGAGTTAGGCTTTCTGCTAAAATGTTGAAAGCTTTCCCAGTTTTCTATTTAAGGAGCGTAGAAACAGTTTTAAACTAGGTATACTCATTTTATGTATTAACTCTTAAAGCTTGCTTACCTAAATAAAAGTAAATACAGAGAGGCGAACTATTACCTACGTGTTATGGACGTAACTTTTCAATCATACTTACCTACATATGTATTAAGTTTACTATTGATATGGGTACAGGTTAGATTGTATTTTGATATTATATGTAACGTATCATTTGTTGTGTAATTATTGTGGTTATTAACTTTGGTAGAGCCACATTTCAATACATGTATTTTCTTTCCCCTTCCAAGCACACTTCCAACATTTCACTTCGTATATTAAATAGTACCTAATATAAAGGCCCTTCTATTGCTTTTTCCCTAGGAATAGAAGGTACCTATCAAATAAAAACTTGGTCCGACTACTTTCCGGGAAACGGGAAACATCGAAGTTTCCAGATGGAACCTTTTCTGATTACGTTTACATCGATTTAGTTGCGACGTGTTGTGCGTGGTTTCATTCTCTGACTTAAATGTTAAATGCTTACATTTGCTTAGTCATTTTTTACGTGACTTTGATAAATACTACCCTGAACTCCACGTAGACGTGTCAAATCTAAACTTCTTGCTATTTGTGGGAAACCTAATGATTAAGTGCTAATTATACCCATCAAGTTGTAGGTATGCTATTGATTCTGTAGTATGTAAGGCAGTCACTAACATTGAGTCTTGTATATTACAACGATGCCTTCAGAACAATCTGACGCCTACTAGACACTGTATTAAAAAACTTTCGCAATGAAGCAATGAACTAAAGAGAACTTACGAGTGAGGAGTTTGCGCCACTAGTCCGAAGTATCTACTTAAATGTAGTTAAAATTGTTTGCGGCGATGTTCGTTCAAACTTTAAAATTAGACAGGTGCTGCTTTCAGGCGTCCGGATTTCCAGAAAGGTTTCAGTGTTTTACCGCATGCATAATTTTGGCCGTATTAACTTGAAAATTGTTCATTTTGTAAACGTAAACGGTGATGTGTAAAGCGTGGGTTTTCGGTAGGTATCTACCGTAAATTCATATTCAGTAGGAATGAAAAAGAGCTTTGTTCTTTGTAAATAAAATATCAGAAGATAAACCCGGCGTTTTGAGTTTTTTTATGGCAATCGTTAGAGGCTAAACAGTATCACAATTATACCCAACCCACCTACTGAATTAGCTAATTCAATTGAAATCTCTTATAGCCATTAAATCCTCATCAGAAAGTGACTGTCTTTTTAACAGAGTACTTTTCGTGCAAATCCGACTCCACCATTTATATTATCACCATGAAAATTTCAATAACCGTCCCGAGTCATTCTTTCAATCCTAGCAATAAGAGTAAAACTTTTTAATACCTATCTGAGCAGGGCGTTCCCGATCACAATTCTAACATTCCGTTCTCAGACGACGCGGACGAATCGAAAGTGTTTCCGACGGAATTAATCGGAGCCACGATTTGACAAGAAAAAGAAATGTGCGAACTACACTGACATTAATGAGAATTTATCGCTGAGAACACGCGAGGGTTCCCCAACTAATGTAGAACACTAGTATAATTTCCAATAACCCTGTATAGGGAGTGGGTAACGACACTAAAATGGGACATAAAATTAGCAAATACGTACCTACTGGTGGTATGTTGTAAAAATAAAAACGCCTGATCAAAATTTTCCTTTTCAAGAACATTTACCAAAACCATATTTGTGCCTGAACATATTTATTTAGCAATCATTTCACTATTAAAAAACAACACAAACACAATAATGTTGTGTTGTTTTTTTGAAACGACCTTGGTTCAAATAGCTCCCATTGCATTCACTAATGAGCACCATTTTTTATTCGTTTTTTGATTTCATCCTATCCCAGGTTTTGTGGGAGGGTCTATATGTGGAGGTCAGACAATTCAGGTATTTTAATTGGCGGTTCGATCAAAGCGACAATATTGTTAATTGCCTAGGCGATAAAGAAAGATATAAAAGGAAAATTGGTTAGTGAAGACGAACGTGAGAAATGTTCTTTTAGTAGTTGGTAATGTCACTGGATTTATGCACGTCCCTTATCCAGTCGCTGGACTTGTCGTGTCTTATATCTAGTTTTTAAACAATCTGTACTTACATTAAAGTAAAATAAGCAATCTTATATATTAGTTTCAATCCCCTTCGTCAAACTAAGCTTTAAGTTTGTGAATTAGAGAAAAGGATTTCCCCAGCAATTGCGATCCTAAATTAGACCTACCATATTGTAGCCAAGGAGAAAGAAAACTTTAGACTTTAGACCTTCTAATATTCTAACAAACAGCTCGATAGAGAACTGGAATCCTAAGTCAGCGACTTTACTATTATTGAATTTATATAAGGTAACACAACAGAAAAGGGAAATAGTGTAAGTTTATAAGATTATGAAAAGCGTTCTCGTTTTCTTCCGTCGAATTTACATTCCAGATCGTGTCTATACATACCTACTAACTGACCTACTAAATCCAACGCTATAAATTACTAATTGTAGCAATGTAGTCACAAAAAGTTGACACTATGATTCATAACTAGCCTATATTTATACGCTTCAGTTGAAAATTCCCATGAACATCACTACTAAAATAAACGAACAATCAGAGCTATGTTTTGCCAAATGTTTACTTTGCCTTGATATTTTTTTGCCATACTAGGATGATAACAATATAAAACTTGTCTGAAAGATCGTTGCGGACAGCTAGAGGGTTAATGCCTTTTAGTTCATTAAATCTACGTAGACCCATTAAAGTTACTATCCTGCGAAATGATACCTAATAGGTACTATTAGGTATCCTTAACTGTAGTTTAGTAGTCATTGGTATCCCAGCCAATTATTATCGCCGGTGCATAGTTTTCGATCTATCCCGGTCGTCTAACATTCCCGGGATCGAACGCCTGAATGTCGAAGCTCTGACTTAATTGCTTCTGGCATGTTCCAATGTACGCCTAAATTGCCTGACCTTTTCAATGGCGAATTGGCGACGATCCATTGTGTGGATAAATATTTATAGATATAAAATTAAATATAAGTTAATTTTGATGAAATTTCCTGAGCTCCAACGCGGCTGAGTGGGCGGCGCGGGAGACGGGCGTAAACAAACTAAAAATTTAATGAATATCCCAAAAGTGAGAGCATTATACTTTTATTTTTGGTGAAAAGGTCATGTTTGCATTAATTTACTTGTCCAGGTTTTGTAGAAATTCTGAATAATTTATTGCAAAACCTTTGCAAATTTAAATAGCGTAGTTAGTACTTTTATCACAAAAATATACCTAACCCGGACAATGATAAAATTTTACAGACGAAAGGCGTCTGACAAAAGCACGCAATTTAAATTTAGCTTGTGATCTACCCTCTTCTTTTCTTTCTCCTACTAATATGAGGCCGCGAATTTATCAGCAACCTTAAATATTTAATTTATTACGACTCTACTCTCCTCCGAAATTGAAACCCTTTACCTATAGCTGTTGTACCATGTAGATAGATAGATAGAACGCTTTATTGCACACACAAGTTACAGAAAAAGTAGGTACAATTAATTTTAATTATACAAAATAAAATAGTGGCACAATAGGCGGCCTTACCACTGAAATCGGTCTCTTCCAGGCAACCTTAGGATGGAGAGGATTTGACGTAAGATTATGGGTAAGGCGAGAGAAGAAGAGATTATAAATGGTACAACTACAAAAAACTGAGACAATTAAACACATATTATACACTTAAACATATAATATACAATTAATACATATCTATAAGAATAAATTTACTATTACTATACAATAAAATAAAATAAAAAATATACCTACATACTAATACATATAATTATACATAAATAATAATAATAAACTACAAATATGACTATATTATGATAGGAAAACTTCTTATAATAGTGACAAGTAATATTGTTTGACGCGTGATTTAAATATTTTACAGACGAAGGGCGTCTGACAAATGCACGCATGTACCTACTCTAGAAATTTCTTGCAAAAATAAGTCTGAAAGCACATATGTATTATCTTCGCGTCTAATAACAAGAACATTACTGATGCAAAATGTAAACACTCAGTCAACGAGACGTATTGTCTATAAAGAAGCTCAGTTTGATATTATCATTTTCCAAACATCTTAACACAACTATGGCAAAGTTCACGACTTTTTACCATATCTCTAATGAAAACAGTATTTAAGCCACCGTTAACGTGGGAGTGGGAACGCTGGCAAATAATTAACTCATACATTCTGACAATGCCTCGTTAATATTGTTAAGTGAATAATTAGATATCTAGTAGCAGTATCGGTTTTATTTGCACAGTAGATTGAAATATAGCGAGCGATTGTTAAACTGTAGACAGAGCTTTCGGAACATGGTAAAAAAGCAGGTGTTAACAGGATAGGAGATTTGGCAGATAAATACAAGATGTGGTCTTGTTTTTGCTAAATTTTTTGAGTATTTTTAGAAATTTAAAAAATTATAATTTTGGGACACTTCACACAGCACCATCTAGCTCCAAGCTAAGCAACTAGGCTTGTGTTATGCTAGACGACGACGGATGGAATACTTACACAAATACTTTTTCTTTGTAAACATATAGGTATGTACAATACACGGTCAAAAGTCTCTGCCCACCGTAACGATTACAATCCTGTGCAGCACTATTTGAACATTATAACAACGTAACCTGTGGGTCGAACCCACGTCGGTTGGTGAAGCGGGTGGCGGCTTATACCACTCGGCCAACTAAAGACATAGCTAACATGTTAAAAATAATAATCACACTGAGTACCTACCTACTTAATTCGAGTATTTAAGTTTTTTGTGTAATGTCTATTAGAAGAAGGCCGTAAGTCCAATACTTGTTGATAGTATTATTGTTACAAACTGATCATTTACTTATGACCCATACTGTACATAAAATACAATTAATATATACTTTGTATATATATATACATAAAATACATACAGAAAAACCCAGGCCGGTATTCTTCCAACTTGCCATAGAGTTTCTTTATGATATGGCCTTGTATTTACAAAATATCAAAGTTTTTATTTGTAGAAAGTAGAGAAATGACTACCAAACTTTACTCCTTTAATATTTTCTTTTATCTCCGATTTTTTGGCGATACCTCTTTACAGTTACGGTCAACGATATTTTAAATATTCTTACGTACTTCAAAAGTTATTGTACAATTCCAACACAATGGTATCTTTGCATTTTATCGTTAATAGTGTTATAACTCAGTGCCAGTAGAAAACAGGCGTGTTCTATCTAAAAATATTTGTACATTATTAATGTTCGCATTTTCAAGTCTATTGTGATTTCGATCTTGGATAATTTATTTTGCTTTACCCAAGGAATAGTGGAAGCTGTGAATACTATCTTGTTTGAATAATTTCATTTATTTGAAATTAATGTGTCTGTCACTTCTTGTTTGTCAAGTTCCTTATTTATAATATTTCATATTTTATATATGGGTAGCCTCCGTAGTTTCGATGTTGTGTTGTTTGGCACATGTTAGTGCGATTTTTTCTACTGCCTCAGAGGTTCGAAAGGTTACGGACTCGAATAATGGAGTCGCGAACAACGCTGTTTCAAAACAGGCGGGCGCGGGGCAGGCGCGGGGCGGACGCGTGGCGTGAGCGGGTGGACTCGCATAAATGCAATTTGAGATCTATTGATGTGTTATAAGAAATTATATATAGAACAAATTTCAAAGCGTGTTCAACGCGTGTGATGCACGTGGCGGGCGCGTGGTCGACGCGTGTCATCTGAACACGCCCTACGCGGGTGAAACCGCGGAGCGCTGCGAGTTAGGCATAAGATGTAAAAAAATATTCATGTAGCCGTTCACTTACAATTAGGGTTGCCAACTTTTTTTTGTACTAATAAAGTATATTGGTTGGTATAGGTAGAAAATATAAAGAACACTGTATGGAAATAAAGTATTTTTTTTTACCATTGCTACTAGAAAAGTCACCAAAGTCTGTACTAATATTATAAAGAGGAAAGATTTTTTTGTTTGTTTGTAACAAATAGGCTCCGATATTACTGGTAGTATTTAATTTGTTAATAATAAATAAATAAAATTTAATAAATACATACTATACTTACCTACTATTATTTTACAAACTATGTAAAATAAAGTATTTTCGCGTACTTTATTTTCCTTATAAAGTATAGAGTAGGTACATTTAACCCGAAATAAAGTATATACTTTATTATACAGGAAAAGTATTTTTGTAGTGCACATTTTTTTTCTGCTGAATATATGTCGGCAGTGGAGTACATTTACGCAAAAAAATAAATAAAAAAAAACCAAAACTTAATGTGAAAAACTTCCTGCAATTTCTAAATTATTGGGTATCTCAGTATTGATACACACAGTGACACGTAGGTACCTACCTTCATTTAGAGCGCGCTATTAAACTCGCTGGCGCTAGTATTGTGTCCATGGACTTCGTCGTTTTGTTAGAAACACTTAAATGGTTATAGCTCTGAGAGTTTTTGAGTAAGCTCCAAAATAAAAAAACCAGTATTTTTATTTTAATGTGCTTAAAACATACCGAAATTTGTGCACTACAAAAATACTTTTCCTGTATAGTACGGTTGGCAACCCTACTTACAATGACCAGCTGTAAAGTTCTACCAACTCCTCTGCCTGAATTCAAACTAATTCAAGACATTATCTATCTTGAGAAATCGAAGGTTTGACGTGACATCTTGTTGACACGCTCCGAACAAGGCGAGGCTTGATGTCTCTGACACATTTGTAGATGATGAATTATCAGAATTATTAATATTCGAATAACTTGATTGAAGAAGAATTTCTTTATAGGTACCTTTAATACCTTTACTTTGGAGTAAATTTACAACCTACCATAATACCTAAATCAGTTCTTTTTCATCCAAAGGTTCCCTAGAAGAAATCGCTTTGAGCGATAAGGTCGCCCATTTGTGCAACTTTTACTTTCTAGCTATTCATTTGTGTAAAATCTATAGAAAATATGTCAGAAAAAATTCAGTGTAACCCTTGGTCACTGATATATACTTTATTGATTTTGATCATTACTTGATGTGGATACATACGTACGAATCCAGTTAAAAAAATAAAAAAAATTCAAACACAATTAAATATCTTATAAAAATCCAATTACATACATTATTGATTTTGACCATTACATGATGGATACTTACGTATGAATCAAGTTAAAAAAAATCAAACACAATTAAATATCTTAAAAAATCCAATAACCACGTGTCTATCTATCAAAATTAAAAATTAAAATTGCTATGTAACTGCAGTAGCGTCTCAGTGCTACCTCATAATAACTTAGTGACCAAAAACATTCCGAAATATAATAATCTAGTTGAAATAGCGTAAAATATTAAAGGAAATTTAATATCCGATGCATTCGGCAACTATTCACGTCTATCAGTCGAATCTGAGATTTAATTAAACCGCTATGTGATTAAGTAAAAGCAGACCACAAACTTTTCAATTTGTTGATAAATTGAAAAGCTCATATTCGATTTGAAGTAAGACGTTGACATGTTTTTTTATCTGTCAACCGAATGGACACCAAGATTTGATCGTCTTTTGTTTCCATTTCGATCACCTTTTTTTTCGTTTCGATCGTCTTTTGTTTCCATTCCATCGTCTTTTTTCCGTTTCGATCGTCTTTTGTTTGCGTTGCGATAGTTTTTTCGATTGTGTTTTGTTTTCATTTCGATTATCAAAGTCAAATTATTTTTTTTTTATTAATTTGGATGCTTAATAAATTTTGTACGAAGATCATCTATAAACGTCTTAAAATAGTACATTGCGATACAAGTGTGGAAAGTTGATCATTCCATAGAGGCGGTTTATGACGCGCGAGCGGAACGCGAGCGTGGCAAAAGCCGAGATGGAATGATCAATCCACACGTGTATCGTACGACGTTTTTTATCGCAGTTGCGAATAAAAAAAATACTTGATATAATAATAAAAAGTTTTTAAGAATTTTAGGTTATGTTTACTATTTTTTGTTAATTACACTCCCGAAAGGCTAGGCAAAAGACTTTTAACCTATACAGCCTCGTCTGACATACAATATTTTTTTAGGGTTTTTCATTTCTTTTTGCGTCGGCGGTTAAAAACAGAATATATGGTAAGGAAAAAATATATTTATGTACCTAAAGAAAAAACAAAATAAAAACAAAACTCAATTTTTAATTATTTTCAAAGACGATAACACGTAAAATTATCGTTCGTTATCAGACTTCAGACAACCTATTGAAAAGAAGAAAAAAGGTACCAACAAAGAGTTCTAAGCCAGCAAGGCTTAAAAACTCTTTGATGGTACCTTTTTTCTAAACATCAAAACAGTATAACCCAGATAAATTAAAAATGTTTCGTCTACCTAATATGTCATTAGCAGTAAGATACGTATTTGACTTATCGGGATAACGTATTATTTTACTACTAGTTGGATTTTTTTTATCGCACGCGTGTATAATACGTTGCATTATGGGCCTAAAAGCGGTTTAATAAGATCCACTTTATGAGCAACTGTGATAAAAATTAAGTTATAATGTGTATAGGATAGAATATTTATCATTTCGCTCGTCCCTTTTTTCTATTTGTTTGTTTCTAAATTAAAGTTATGCGTGGTTGGTTTTTTTGCTTAAATCAAAGGATATTGCCTCATTTAGTATGGACGCTGTCCCAAACAAATCGCTGCGATGTGTCATGCCTCATTTGAAAGGCCTTAATGTGTACTCCATTTTATATTATGGCAGCAAAAAAATCCCACCCAGTGGAACCGAGATATTTCGTCATCAATACAACGTCTCGTACTATGAAAGTTTTAGAACTCGCATAGCCATTACTGTTTAATTAAACGTGTAACACCTTCATGTGGTACCTCAAATGAAAGACCTTAACTAGGACTACATTTTGTTCTACATTATAAAAAAATCCCATCAGAAGGAACAGATATATTTCGTCTTCAATACAACGTCTCGTACTATGAAAGTTATAGAACACGCATAGCCATTACTGTTTAATAAAATGTGTAAGTAACACCTTCATGTGGGGTAGCTCGAATGAAAGAGGTTAACTAGGAATACATTTTTGTTCTACATCACAAAAAAATCCCATCAGGAAGAACCAAGATATTTCGTCTTCAATACTACGTCTGGTAGTAAGAAAGTAATAAATCTCGCATAGCCATTAGTATTTAAACATTAAACACCTTTGTTAGATACCTCAAATGAAAGGTCTTAAGTAGGACTAGGTACATTTTTGTTCTACATTAAAAAAAACCACCAGGTGGAACCGAGATAAATAATAGTATTTAGCTTTAAAAAGGTAATTGTTTTTGAAGTCTTCTTTAGGCGCGTTATGAAAAAATGATGAGAGTGAAATTTTACAAAAGCGTCACACAAAATTCTCACCATGAAGTTGTCCGCAAACCGCAAGATGACAGCTGTCATAAAACCATGTTGAAGTTGTCCTCAAACCGCAAGATGACAGCTGTCATCTGCGGTACTACTACTACATAATTATTTTAATGTAATTAATTATTTATATTTGTCGGACGAGTATTTTGTCGGACGAGTTTTTTGTCGGACGAGTTTTTCGTCGGACGAGTTTTTTGTCGGACGAGTTTTTTGTCGGACGAGTTTTTTGTCGGACGAGTTTTTTGCCGGACGAGTTTTTTGTCGGACGAGTTTTTTGTCGGACGAGTTTTTTGTCGGACGAGTCTTTTGTCGGACGAGTTTTTTGTCGGACGAGTTTTTTGCCGGACGAGTTTTTTGTCGGACGAGTTTTTTGTCGGACGAGTTTTTTGCCGGACGAGTTTTTTTTTTTTTTTTTTTTTTTTTTTTTTTTTTTTTTTTTTAATAATGCTAAAGAAGTATAACTTCTCACGCGCGTACATAAGTACACGCACCCATTTTTTTTTTTATCACTGTTGCTCATAAAGTGGATCTTATTAAACCGCTTTTAAGCTCATAATGCAACGTATTATACACGCGTGCTATATAAAAATATCCAACTAGTTATAAAATTAATGTTATCCCGATAAGTAAAATACGTATCTTACTGCTAATTACATGTTAGGGCCCTTGCCCACGTCGACTTTTTGTCGCGATGCAGTCGCGCGTTTCATAAACGCGCGACAGCATCACTACTAACGCACGTTAGTCGCATTTGCAACGCGCTACATACGCAATGCCAACGCGCTACAGCATCGCGACTGTATCGACGCAAACGCGCGACCGTGTCGGCAAAACGTCGAATAAATCATTCTATAACAACTTCTGAATGTATGCTCATAGTTTTTTAGTATTTTAAACGTTGTTACGTAATGTCTACCAAGTAATCTCTCTTTGTTAAATGGGTGCATCCAATTTTGACGCCGCTTTCGTTGCCCACGCTTCGGCTGCTTACAAAGCAGCACCAAAGACAACGTGACTAATGTTGCCTCAACGGAGTCCATCTTGCAACTGTAGCGATCACCACAGGCATTTTTGTGCCGTTACTGAATCGCGTTTGCATCGCGACAGAAGCGCGACGGTATCGCGTTGACATCGCGACTGAATCGTGGTTATGTGGGCGAGGGCACACTGCTAGCGATCGCATCGCGACTGTATCGATGCGAACGCGCGACAGCATCGCTACTGCATCGCTACAAAAAAGTCACCGTGGCCGAGGGGCATTAAGTAGATGAAACATTCTTAATTTATCTGGGTTATACTGTTTTAATGTATAGAAAAAAGGTACCAACAAAGAGTTTTTAAGCCTTGCTGGCCTCAAAACTCTTTGTTGGTACCTTTTTTCTTCTTTTTAAAAGGATGCCTCAAAGTCTGATAGCGAACGATAATTTTACGTGATAACGTCTTTGAAAACAATTAAAAATTGAGTTGTTTTTATTTTGTTTTTTTTAGGTACATAAATATATTTTTTCCTTGCCATTATATTCTGTTTTAAGAGATTTGTTGTTGTTTGAGAGAATGGAAAAAACCCTAAAAAAATATTGTATGTCAGACGACGATGTAATAAGACCGATCTTAATGTATGGTTGCGAAGCCTGGACACTAACGCTAAAGGAGGAGAACAAATTCTTGGTAGCGGAGAGGAAGATATTGAGGAGAATTTTGGAACCAACCAAGAGAGAGGACGGCTCATGGAGAGTAAGAAAAAATGTGGAGTTGGAAGAGCTTGTGGCTGAGCCTAATATCATCGGCGAGATCAAATCGGCCCGACTTCGCTGGCTTGGCCACATCGAGAGAATGGAGGAGGATCCAGCGGTCAAAAGAGCATATCTAGGACGACCTCAGGGGAGACGGCCAGCTGGCAGACCTAGGTATCGCTGGATAGACCAACAAGTCCAACAAGACCTGCAAGCCCTTCATGCAGCCGATTGGCTACAAGTGGCGCAGAATAGGGTGCAATGGCGGCTTTTGGTGTCGGAGGCCAAGATCCACTTCGGGTCGCTGAGCCAGCGTAAGTAAGTAAGTATGTCAGACGAGGCTGTATAGGTTAAAAGTCTTTTGCCTAGCCTTTCTGGAGTGTAATTAACAAAAAATAGTAAACCTAATCTAAACTTCTTAAAAACTTTTTATTATTTTAACAAGTTTTTTTTATTCGCAACTGTGATAAAAACGTCGTACGATACACGTGTGGATTGATCTTTGTATCTCGGCTTTTTAAACGCCCTCGCATACCGCGCTCGCGCGTGTTAAACCGCCTCTATGCAAAGATCAATTTTCCACACTTGTATCGCAATGTACTATAATAATCGACTTCCAACAATTCCATCTTGTGGAGCCTTATTTGTTATCTTACTGGTCTAGTTGCGGAAAATAGCTATCTCATAATTATAACTATATTTTAAGTGTTCAAAATCCCAACAAATGGATGCCACACAGGTGCAGGTGCAGGTTGACCAGCGCTGTAACTGCGTCATGCAGTGGTAGCTAATGGTGAGGCAGATCCTGGTTAGTGGCACACGACTCCTGAGACTACCTACCTTAATAGGTTTTTTGTGTTTCTGATTATTATTATTTTTTTGTTTTATGTTGTTCATTGTTTTTCTCGTTATAACGTCGTCGTGTGTTTATATAATAAGCGTTTTCTTTTTTTTCTATTATTTCAGATTATTTAATATGAAATCGATTAGGCCAAGGCTTTATTTATAACATTCCGCGTCTTTTGCAAGAAGACGACATACTCATATGTTTTTAAATTATTTTTATCACAGTTGCTCTTATAATAAATCTTATTAAACCGATATTAGGCTCATAAAACAAGGTATTACGCACGCGTGCGTTTTACTTTAACGCATAAGTGCTGTAAAGTTATCCCGATAAGTTAAATTAGTATCTTATTGCTAAATTCATGTTATTTAGATCAGATGTAGCTAATCCTACCTCTCTGTTAGAACCTTCTACACAATTCTGGTTTATGTGGCTAATTCAACCTATCTGTTAGAATAGAACCTTTCACACCATTCTGACAGATGTAGCTAATCCAACCTGTTAGAATTATGCAGACAGTTTTAACAGAGAGGTTGGATTAGCTACATCCGTCGTCATTTGAGGTACCACATGAAGGTGTTAAACGCTTAAATAGTAATGGCTATGCGAGATTTATTACTTTCTTACTACGAGACGTAGTATTGAAGACGAAATGTCTTGGTTCCTCCTGGTGGGATTTTTTTGTGATGTACAACAAAAATGTAGTCCTAGTTAAGCTCTTTCATTTGAGCTACCCCACATGAAGGAGTTACTTACACATTTTATTAAACAGTAATGGCTATGCGTGTTCTATAACTTTCATAATACGAGACGTTGTATTGAAGAAGAAATATATCTGTTCCTCCTGATGGGATTTTTTTGTAATGTAGAACAAAAATGTAGTCCTAGTTAAGGCCTTTCATTTGAGCTACCACATGAAGGGGTTACACGTCTAATTAAATAGTAATGGCTATGCGAGTTCTATAACTTTCATAGTAGAAGACGTTGTATTGATGACGAAATATCTCGGTTCCTCCTGGTGGGATTTTTTTGTGATGTACAACAAAAATGTAGTCCTAGTTAAGCTCTTTCATTTGAACTACTCCACATGAAGGTGTTACTTACACATTTTATTAAACAGTAATGGCTATGCGTGTTCTATAACTTTCATAATACGAGACGTTGTATTGAAGAAGAAATATATCTGTTCCTCCTGATGGGATTTTTTTGTAATGTAGAACAAAAATGTAGTCCTAGTTAAGGCCTTTCATTTGAGCTACCACATGAAGGGGTTACACGTCTAATTAAATAGTAATGACTATGCGAGTTCTATAACTTTCATAGTAGAAGACGTTGTATTGATGACGAAATATCTCGGTTCCACTGGGTGGGATTTTTTTGCTGCCATAATATAAAATTGAGTACACATTATGCCCTTTCAAATGAGGTACGACACATCGTAGCGATTTGTTTGGGACGCTAAGCGGCATTATCCTTTAATGTTCACCAACGAAGGCGACCGGTGCCGGTAGTAACTATTTAGTAGGCTGTGTAGCAAGGTCGTTGGCGTATGGACCCCCCTTAAGACACATACAAAAATACCATACAAAAAGATAAAGCTTTTTTATACCAACTGAAAAAATTTTTTTAAGTTATATTTCTTTGGATGTTATGCGTAGTTGGTATTTTGCGTAAGTGGTATTTTCCGAGTTAGGCGTTTTGCGTAAAGGCGGTGTTTTGCTTATATGGTTTTATGCTTCGAAAGGGAGCTATCGACCAACAGAAAAATCTATAGTTTGTTTTGAACGGTATCGAGAAAATGATGAAATGTAACCACGCCGCTCAACACTGCCAGTAATCCAATTACTTACGTCGATTTTAATTAGTGAAGCATTTTTATTTATTGAAATGCATTGCGTTAGTGTTGTGACAGTTTACGGTGACGGAGATTCGAGCGTTCGATGACAAGAGTTACTTATTAAATGGAGAGTTGAACCAATTAAAAACGACGAGAAAGAAGTTAAGTGTATTCACGTATCCATATAAATAGCAGTATACATTTATAAGGAATAATGCGTCTATAAAATTTTGCACGCGGAACTTGAACAGTCTAAACTTCTGTGTTCTAAACTGAATTTGCCGCAGTGCTAAAATTTCAAGAAGATTTTTTCTTGAAAATATTACTAAAAAATGGCTAATGTTGTGTTGAATTCTTTAGTATCATATTTATATTTTACTAGCTGTTGCCCGCGACTTTGTACGCGTGGTAGTTTTGTTTTATATACCAAAATCTTCCTCTTGAATGACTGTAGGTATCTAATAAAAAAATCCGCATCAAAATCCGTTGCTAGCTTTAAAGATCTAAGCATACATAGGGACAGACAGCGGAAATGACTTTGTTTTATACTATGTATGTATTGATTTTTAGATAAGTTTATGTTCATCTCCAACACACGAAAGCAACATAGAATACAATATATACAAAGTAGGCTCATAAGTTTATAGGTAGGTACTAAGAAAAAGCAAAAACAAATAATGCCAAAAAAAAAGATTCTTATCTAAAAAATAGTTGAATATTGGATAGAATGGGGTTCTATAAAAAATAATAATAACTCAATGGGGATGTTTTGGGAATCAAATAGGTACGACACGTGCTCATTGTTGAGACTACTTTAGAGGGTGGGAAAGGGTACATCCACTTCGCAACACAACAGAAAGGACACAATTTGTGTTGCAAAACGTTGCCACGATTTTTTTGTAGATTTCACTTGAACCCAAAGTTATTTTGCTACTTTTCCTCGAGTTTATTTCTTCAAATCTCGTCTCACTGAGAAAGTTATTATTGTGACCTACATTTTTCCTAATGCAATATGTAGAGGTGTTTTTGGTCTTTTCCATTGCTTTTTTAGACGTGCACAGAAATTGCTGTTATGAATAACTTTACGTTATGTCCTTAGTAGTATATCCAAAATTTCATTAGTCTTTATTTTTGATATACTAAATGCTTACTGCTTCCTCCTTCACAGATTTTGAAAATGTTGATACCACACGTCTAAGCATCTCTGTGTTATTATTTAAGAATATTGTAGGACATTTTACAAAGCGCCATCTAGCCCTAAACTAAGCAACTAGGCTTGTGTTATGGTGGCTACCTAAACAACGTATAGAATACTTGTATTTTCCTTGTTGAAATATATACTTAACACTAGCTGTCCTGGCAAACGTTGTTTAGCCATTTATAAAAAATGATGTTTGATTTTCAGACCTAACGAATATACATACACAAAAAAAACATAAAAATCGGTTCAGCCGTTTAGGTGGACAACGCGACACGAGAATTTTATATAAATAGGGATAATCAGACACCCAGATCAGAAACAAATTTCTGTACAAAATTACTTGATTGAGACGAGAATCGAACCCGCAACCATCTCCAGCTTTCTCTGTTCTTTTCTTTTTTTGTGCTTGTTGCTGCTTTTGTAGTTACAGTAACTATAATTATTTTGCCTTCACACGTCTAGTAAATAGAAAGTGCAAAGTTGAGCAACATATCGGATTCTCTCACACTTCAATAATCAATTGTCTAATCCATCATACCATAAGCAACAAAAGATAATTACGAGCGAGTACTTAGGAAAATCTAATAGATATATTGTTCTGGGCTTAGCTGCACAACGACAATTGGTTAGGGTCGAGCGACGGGTCGCTCTGTTCATTTCGTTTGCTCATTCTGACAACACACTGTTTCTGTTAGAGCATCAAAGCTTCGTGAGAATTATTCCGAACCACTTCCGATTTCTGATTTTATTATGTAACAAGCTTTAGCCCGCGACTTCGTCCGCGTAGAAGTCGAAAATGGACCAAGGAATCACAGTCTCATACAAACTTTGCCCCCCTTTTTAACCCCTTAGGAGTAGAATTTCGGAAAATCCTTTCTTATCGGATGCCTACGTCATACAAAGAACACACCCTCCAAGTTTCAGGTCTCTACGATCAGCGGTTTAGGCTGTGCGTTGATCCGTCAGTCAGTCAGGACAAAGGATTTTATTTGTATAGATTGAGTTTACAGCTTTAATGCATTCGGGCAGATAAGTAAAGTTGTTGTCTATTTTAAGGGTACCGTTACCAAAGAGTAAAAATGGGATCCTATTACTAAGACTTCGCTTATCTGTCTGTCTGTCTGTGTGTCACTCCCGATTTTCTCCGGAATGGAAGACCTAGTTTTTTATCAATATAAAAGATTTTGAAAAAATCATATTTCAAAATATTGACTACAATTTTTGGACCATCCACCATACAGTTTACAAGAGGTTTTTAACGTAATCTGAGTAGGTACTCTTCTACTTCTCATCAGGCAACCAGAACCAATAGTTTAGTTAGCGTGTATTCCGAAACATCCAAATATTATAGTTAGACATTTTAAATATAAATTTCAACATTTACATTGTTTAAAACGTTAGTCTAACTAAAGGCTAGTTCTAAATTGTTCAGTAAAATTCCGAATGACAACTAAATCTACAGCAGCTGCTCATCACAGCGGCCAGTCTGAGCTAGGAAGATAATACGTTAGAAGCATCCAGTTACACAGATTAATAAAACTACACAGATCAGTCACTTTAAAATACATACACTTTTACAAAATGCCCATACACGAAAAAATTAATCGTAAAAAAAGTTTTATCTAAAAATGTGAAACTTATTTAATGATGAATAAATCAATAAAGAAGAATTAAATAAAGTTAATTGATTCCTGGCAAAAATGAAAAAGTTATGCTCTAATGTCTGTAATAAATACTTGCATATTAAAACTAAAAAAATACTTTAGGTTAGGTTAGGTTAAGGTTAATCCATTAATTAGTCTCACTGCAGGACAAAAGTCTTTTTTCCAATGACCAAGGTCTTTTTTTCTATTATTTTTCATATCCTTTTAGTACTCGACGCACACTATTCTATTCCAGGTTTTTTATACAGCGGGATTGCAGCAAAGCTTCAGCAAAGTGACCGCGTTGAGACGTGGTTGGCAGAATAGATGCTTTAATTCAACTGCTCACTCGCTTTATCTCGGATCGTTTTGTTGTTGAAAATATAAATGTGAAAATGAACAAAATATTACTTGTACTTAAACTACTTATGTTGAAAAATTCCTTTTAATTTTTAACGTGTTGTTTCCTACTTACTATTTGCATTGGATTTATGGAGTCTCAGAACCTACCACAAAAAAATAGAACGATGAGGTACAAACGATGAACTATTATCTACACTTTTACATTTTATTAATAAACAGTCAACAAGCCGCTCAGTTTTACACTGGAAAGCGAATTAAAATCTGGCTGCATTAGCCGTTGTTCCCTGGTCATGAATAATATTTGGCGGTTTGCAAACCAAGCACGTTTGTACCACGGCAGCTTGTATCCTTGCTTCGTAATGCATTCTAAATCTCAACAATGCTGCATAGTTGACGTATAAAAGTTAAACTCGTGCCTGAATTTAAAAAAGGATTCTGAAACATGATTGAGCGGTCTTGTTTGTTTTCGATATGTTATAAATTTTTCGGTCTGTTATTGCACATAAATATAATCTTTGCTAAGTGCAGCATTTCTATAAAATTTAAAATAAATACTGAACTAATACTATTTACTGGTACTGTTATTACTAATACTAGATACTGTTTAGTTTTTTCAGGGAATCATTTTACATCTTCAGTTTTTCCATTTTTCATTAGTACCTAAATATCTACCTACTTAATCACGTAATTAAATATTAATGAACACATTGAAAGCTGCGTTGTTACTTTTGAATAAATAATTGGAAAATTGCATCAATTATTATCACTAGGTATCTAGAAATAAAGAAAACAATACAAATGTCATAAGTAGAATTTATTTAGTTGATTTCTAAGGAATTATACTATACGAAACTTCATATTTTGGTACTCTACTTACGTGAAAATGTCCAGACACCTTTTTTTAAATTTGCCAGCATTTTGTCGTCATTTCTATTTTGAACCGCTTTAACAAGACCTTTCCAACGAAAGACAATTTTATTTTGTTCGTACTATTTTTGTACAAGAGTAATGAGCGAGATAGTTCTTTTCAAATTGGTTTTGTAGACTAACGATGGCGGTGAGAGATGAGTGCCATTTGTTCACAGGCTCCTGTTTTGAGGACATTATGTTGCACTCTTTATAACGAAGTCACTATTTCTAGGAAACCGTTGAATTAAAATTCAAATAAGCTCTACAGTCAACACGAATCGTAGTTAAGAACATAGAATTAGCACTTCATAAAGTACAAGACCAATCGTTACGTCTAATCTGCTTTTAGTAAAAAGTTGAAGGGTCTATTATTATAATAACCGTTTAATTCATCACGTATAACATACCAAGTGTCATATTTAAAATTATACTGGCCTTGGGGAACAATTAAAATTGAAAGCTTAAGCAAGATTACGAACAGACAAACGCCCGAGGCAGTTTCACTTACCTATTCGTTTGAAGTGAGACGAGAATTTAAATTTTAAATGTTCTCTGTTATCTTTGTAATATTTGTGTATATCTGTGGTTGTTTGCTTGTTAATTGCTACTGGATCTGTTTAGAATAATTATGGATGCTTGAATAAATTCGTATCTTAATGGCATTTCAATAATTAGCTTATCCACCTACCTTTGATTAATAGCTATGAGTTTATTACTGTGCATAGTTTCTACTGATTTCATAATTTAATCTATACCTGTAGAAATAATTAAAGATTGATTGTTTGTTTGTATTGAATAGGTTCCGAAACTACTGGACCGATTTTGATGAAAGTTAAAAAAAAAATAAAAAATCAGGACATATTACACATCGTCATCCAGCCCCAAGCTAAGCAACTTAATGCTTGTGTTATGGGTGCCAGATAACGGATAAACTACTTATATACTTTTTTTTTGTAAATATATACATATAGGAAACACCCAGAACCAGAAACAAGAATTTATGGTCAGCATAAATACTTGTTCCCGGCGGGAATCGAACCCGCAACCTTCTGCGTCGGGTGTTCGCCCGACGCGCCACAGAGGTCGTCAAACTTGGTATGATAATACATTGATTCATGGAGTGGCATAGGTTTTTATCCCGATATTCCTACGTAATCGGGAGTTACGCAGAGCGCAGCTAGCTAGTATATGATAAAAAAGAGGTAGGTAGGTAAAGTTAGAATACTTACCTAATTAGATATAGGTAGATATATACGGGACTGTGCTAAATGGGTTTACCGTAGGTATATTTAAGAAGATTTTACGTGATCTTATAGACACTACTTTGACACAAATTATTGTGTTCAATAAATAGAATAGCTTTGCGAACTGACCGCTACAAGTTAATGTGAAAGTTCTATAAACAGTTGGACTTACCACTTTCTAGCCAGTATTTTGTAAGTGATCTGATAAGGAAGCAATTTAGTTCATTAGTTACAAACTTGTTAATAAAAAACTAGCGTTAATTCTACTTTCACTAGGATTCTGATATTAGCACAATGTTTTCTCACGTTCAGCCTATGCATCTAAGTATGTATAATTTTAAACTATCTATAATATTTTTAGTAGTAAAACAGATCTTTTTAACAATGCAATTCCCTTTTCTGTATCTCATTCTATTAATATTATGAATGTGAAAGTTTGTGTGTACGCTAAAACTTCCAAACCGACTGCGTTGAAATTAGGTAGGTAGATAGCTGGAGACCTGGATTAACACTTATGTTGATTTTTATCCCGATATCCCAACGGGATCGGGACTAACGCGGGTGGTAGTTTGAAATAAAACTAACATTGCATGCTCAGATTATTAAATTAAAATTCATTTAAGTCCTTTTTCATGCCAGAGTCTTTCAATTAAAAAAAATATCTTCATAGTTAGAAGACGACGTAAGTGGGTTCAGTGGCGACTCCACAGTTGTTATGCTTCGCTAAAATTGACATGTAGCCAGCTTCACCCCAATCGACTCCCCACGAGTTCTTGAGGATCCAGAATAGTTCACCAGCTTCGTCACCGTATCCAACTAGAGCCGCTTGGTGGCTTAAAAGACCGGAACCACTGAAAAAAAAAGTCACTTGAAGTTTTTCAAACGATATAATTATACTAGCTGCGCCCCGCGGTTTCACCCGCGTAATTATTTTCTGCGTGACTTTCTTAATTTAACACAACAAAAAAAGAAGTATCGAAATCGGTCCAGCCGTTCACGCGTGATGTCGTGACAACGGAAAACGGGTTTCATTTTTATATATATAGATATATATATTATTATACTAGCTGCGCCCCGCGGTTTCACTCGCGTAAGTCCGATCTTTCTCACCGTTTAAACCTTCCCTGGACTACGACAAACATTTCAAAACCGAAATCATCTAAATCGGTTCGTGCGTTCTGGAGTTATAGCGTCAGGAAGGAAAACCCGACTTATTTTTATATACCTAGTAGAGATGTTATGTAATTGAAAATGGTCTCATGCTGCATCGTCCATATTGAAATAACAAAATACCCAAAGATATTTGGCGGCTTTTAATAGTCCAATGTTATTAAAAGATTTTTGGCGGCAACATTGTGCAACATTATTAAAAGCCGCTCTGATATTTTCTGAAAACATTCGTGAAGATCGTGTCAAATCTGTTTCGTAGTTCATGGAACAAAATCCGAATAAATATGGTAGAAAATCTAGTTCAGCAAATGCCGGTTAGATGGCCCTACTAGTTTTTTTGTAAATTTATTTTAACATCTATTTTTTAGTTTGAAATTGTGAATATTGCTATGTGTTCTTAAATAAAATAAGTACCTCAACTGAAAATTTAGTAAGCACAAAAAATTAATAATAGTGACTTTAAAAAGCTGTATCGCGCTATTAACATTATTTCTTCCGGAGCTATGTGAGGAGTGAATCGTAGGTTTCCTAAATATCATTAACGATCTTACTCCAAAACTTTGAATTCATAATATTATTATTTATATAAAATAGATATTGATTTGTATAGATAGATAAATAGACGAAGAAAAATAAAGTATGCAAAATAAACATTCTTTATCAGTCTAAGTAGGTATTTTGATTTCTTACCATCCTTTTTCATAAAAAATGCCCCTAGAATATAAACTAAATTTTTCCGAAGCTTCAATAGTAACAGAAAGAGGTCCATGATTCACAACTGCCACCTAAAATATAAACACAACAATACGTTTAATTTTGGCTATAACTATGAATACCATAAATAAATTGCAAGGCAATAGATAATATTAAATAGATACTAGCTGTCCCGGCAAACGTTGTTTTGCCATTTACAAAAAAAAATAAAGAAAACAAAATAAAAAATAGATAGTAGCCGATTCTCAGACCTACAGAATACGCTTATAAAATTTCATAAAAATCGGCCGTTTCGGTAACTAACATTGTAACACGAGAATTTTATACCTATACTAGCTGTCCCGGCAAACGTTGTTTTGCTATGTACAAAAAAAAAAAAAAAGATGTTGGCCGATTCTCAGACCTACTGAATATGCTCACAAAATTTCATGAGAATCGGTCGAGCCGTTTCGGAGGAGTTCAAGTTCGAACCCCGTGACACGAGAATTTTATATATGTATATAGAGAGATTAAAATTTGAAATACAATACCTTCAGAGCATTGGCACTGAAAGGTGTGACATCAGTATATCCTCTTATTGCATAAGTAATCATGTTCTGTATATGACAAACTCCATCCTGAAATAAGAGAAAAAACCTAAATAGGTTTTTATTTATTTACACACACCTTCTGATCCAAAGGAATAAAATTGAACATAGTCTTATTTATAAAAAATAAAAACGGTTGCACTCTGGGAATGCCGATAAATGTGAAACTTACAAAAAAAAAGGAAACTAAACCTTAAAAAAATTATTTAACTTATTTATTTAACAACTAAATACAAAATATCATCATCATCATCATCATGTCAGCCCATACACGTCCACTGCTGGACATAGGCCTCCCCCATACGACGCCACAAACAGCGGTCCTGAGCCGCCTCCATCCACCGACTACCCGCGACCGCCACAATGTCGTCGGTCCACCGGGCAGCTGGTCTCCCAACACTCCGTTTCGCGTTGCATCGTGGCCGCCACTCGAGAACCTTTACTCCCCAGCGGTACAAAATATATGTAAATGCATATATGCACACACTGTAGCTGCGTCTCGTAACGGTGTCGCGAGTTCAGATATTTTATCTCATCTAAAAATATGTGTACCGCGCTAAAAGAAGTATTCACTTCAAAAAAACATTTGTCCGTCTCGTAGGTAGCCGTCGTAGGTGATCCTATTATATATCAAGTATACAAGTAGGCAGTTTGGTACCCATAGTTACCGACCTTGTTTTTGTAGTTACCATAGTCTTCAACAGTCGGCAAACCATATTCCATCATCCATTCGTATGCAGCGTAATCCGATCCACCGTCACAACCTTTAGCTTCAAATCTAATGAGTTAGAGAGAAACAGGTATTTATAATAATGAGTAGTAAACCGGTAAACGGTGAATCACTTATTTTCATACGTCTCTAGATAGTTTCTTTAGGTAATAATTGCTCAGTTTTTATATTGAAACTAACTGCCAAGCGCAATCAATGAGAGCCTGGTTGGATAGACTCATGACTCTGCCTCCGTTGATTCTGGCCAAGGCACCTTCCACGGCTGCAGTTGTTCCGAACGTCCAGCAGGATCCACATGTTCCTTGATCTGCATTTTAAAAAAATTGTCTCATTTACACCTCACAACGTTAACTCCCTAAACAAACATAAAGTTCATAAGTTTTAATTTGTATTTTATATGTAAACTAAATATTTTAAGTATCGATATACTGCTATTATGTCAAAATCATTATAAACAACATGGTACAATTTGACCTCAATAATTAAAGTTGGCTTGATGTGAGCATACTTACTTTTGACTGGAGAAACATATCCCAACAATCTTAGGTCATGTTCTTTTGGCAGTTCTTCGACTGCATGAGCCAGGTCTGCTTTAGTATACGGGAAAGGAACGGTTCCCTTCTTACCAGGAGCCCGTTGCTTTAAGCCTGTATGTTGCAGTATTATCTCTTCACGTGTCCGGTCCGCAAATTGGTTGATACCAAGTTTGTACGTCAAGTTCTTACGATTGATTGATCTAATCAACCTAATAATAGAACAATTAGATTTAATTTTAGTTGTTACAATGACATATCGACGCAAGATAGATAACTTGATTTGTACAACACAGTAAGGAACATAGAACACGATATACACAAAGCAAAGTAATGTAATTAGCTATAAAGTACAAGTTCCACAAATGGGCGCCCTTATCGCTGAAAGCGATTTGTTCCAGGCAACCTTTGGATGGAGAGTTATTAGAAAATACCTCATTTTCTGTTGGAAGATCCTTTGCCTCATTTGATGTTCACTTTCAGATTTGTATTTTGGTTTATGTTTGGCTTTGAAACTGTAGAATATAAAAGTAAGACAATTATTTTAAACTACGAGTATATTAGTAGGTACATTAATTAAATTTTATAAAATTTGGAGAACATATTTCTGACCTGTTAAAGACATGTTCAACGTGTTCTTCGTTTTCAGGGTTGATAAACATAAGTTCCTTGGTGACTGATTCGCTGTGGATCGTGTGGGAAACAGATTTGTTGGGACAGTTATCTGGAACAAGATAAGTAACATACGATTATGATTATTTTTTGCAATAAAAACTAAAATTTGTTAACTAAAATACTAAATAAAAAAAATAAAACTTTTAAACCCTTCATTCAGAAGGGTTTAAAAGTTTTATTAGTTAACTTACATTTTGTAATGTCAAAAACTTCGTCATCAACATCTGTGCTAAATTCTGAGAAATACCATACTTCGTGTTTGTGAATTGATCCTTTCTCTTCATTGTATTCCGTTATTTCGTATCTGCAACGAAGTATAGATTATTAGTATTTGTTTTAATGAATTACCATAGTATACTAATTATTGTAACTGGGGAAAGTGGTCCCTACATTTCAAGCAACTAGCCCTAGACAGTGTAAATGTTCTTTATTTCACATACCGTACTGGAAACCAAACGAATTGATCATTACAGTCATCATCAGTAATCATTATATTGGACGCCCAAATCGTCTTTTTTGCACCCACTTTGGAAAATTCAAACTTAACTGTTTTAGTTTCAAATATTATTTCGTACCCTGCCAAAATAACAACAGATTCAACATTTAGTAATCATTTATTTAATAAGGCTTTTACCTTTCAGTTTTGTAACCACGTTCTTTTTAACTTACCAACTGCTTCGTATTTGTCATTTAATGAGGGCAAGATATAATCGTCGTCGGTTTTATTTTTCAATGTAATATTATGGCACACCATTTCTACTGTATTAAATTCCGTTGTCTCGGGATGAATCTAAAATCACATTCAATATTACTTACACAGTATCTATCTAAATACCAGATTTGAACTAGCAATGACTACGATCTGTGAAGTAAATAACTACACCCAATATGTATGCGTGGATGTACGTACAGGCCTGGATACATTTTTAGGGTCTGTCTGTCTGCCGTATGTCACAGCCACTATTTTCCGAAACTATAAGAACTATACTGTTGAAACTTGGTAAGTAGATGTATACTGTGAACCGCATTAAGATTATCACACAAAAATAAAAAATAAAATTTTTAGGGTTCCCATACTTGGAACTGAAACTCAATTTTTTTTTTCATCTAACCCATACGTGTGGGTTATCCATGGATAGGTCTTCAAAAATGATATTGAGGTTTCTAATATATATTTTTTCTAAACTGAATAGTTTTCGCGAGAGACACTTCCAAAGTGGTATAAAGTGTCCCGTCCCCCCTTGTAACTTCTAAAATAAGAGCATGATGAAACTAAAATAAATACAATAACATGATATACATTACCATGCAAACTTCCACCCAAAATTGGTTTGAACGAGATCTGGTAAGTATTTTTTTTTAATACGTTATAAACCGTAAACCGCCATTTACCTTTCATTCGTGTATTTTTATGTGATGATAATGGTACGGAACCCTTCGTGCGCGAGTCCGACTCGCACTTGATCGGTTTTTTATAGATGCATTGACTGTAGTAGTCTATGCTGAGATGTTGATCTTTGAGAATCTCAGGCACTTTTGTTGTTCTAATTAATTATTTAGAAAGCCTTTACTTACGTGCTTTGTGAACTTAAAACATTATGTCCAATCACGACAATATAACATATTTTTTGGTTAAATTAAAGAACATTGTCTGGTTATGCAAAATTACCTCATACTTCTTGATATGTAGTGATGCAGGATAGTAATCTTTGTCATTATTGTCATCTTTATCGTCGTCATCATCGTCGTCGTCATCGTCGTCATCATCATCGTCATCATCATCGTCATAACAGTCATCATCGTCATCATCGTCATCATCGTCATCATCGTCGTCATCGTCGTCATCGTCGTCATCGTCGTCATCGTCGTCATCGTCGTCATCGTCGTCATCATCGTCATCGTCGTCATCATCGTCATCATCATCGTCATCATCATCGTCATAATCATAGTGGTCGTCATCGTCATCATCATTTTTATCGTCACTTTCTTCTACATCTAGAAGCGTAAATGATTTTACAGCTCCTTGATTGTAGTCGATTCTCATTGATGAGTCGGTCTTCCTAAAAGTTAAACAGAAAATATTATTTGACTGATCAAAAGATAACACACACCCATTATTTGACTGATCAAAAGATAACACACACCCATTATTTGACTGATCAAAAGATAACACACACCCAGCCTCTAACACTATTTGGTGTCGAACCATGGACTTCCGTGTTTCCCTAAAGCATAGTATGCTTAAGGGTTTGTATACTATTATTCTCTATCTATACTATTATTTTAAAGCTGTAGAGCTTGTTTGTTTGAACGCGCTAATCTCAGGCTACTAGTTCCAATTGAAAAATTATTTTTTGTGTTGGATAGTCCATTTGTCGAGGAAGCCTATAGGGTACTTTTTATACCGATATTCCCACGGGATCAGGAGTTACGCGGGTGAAACCGCGGAGCGCTGCTAGTTTAAGTATATCGGAATAAAATAATAAAAAAGAATATCTTTTCTCACCATGCAACCATATCTTCAGTCAAGTCAGAGGTTAAGGACATTTTGATTGCCTTTATTGTGTATCGTAAGGGCCATACCAGCTCCTCAGTTTTCTCATGCAACAGCCTGTATTCTTTTTCGGAAACTACAAACAAACCATGCGAAAATGTATAATGTAAATATTATGATTTAGATACAAGATACTTCTTTCCATCAATAAGGAGACATTTCTTAATATAAGAATGAGGGAATGTGCTCTCAACAACTTTCGTATGCGCTGTTTTCGTTGCATTCTAAACATATCGTGGAAGATTTTAAACGCGAAGCTGGCGTCTTAAAACAAAGGCGATTGTATTAGCTCTGGCACATGCAGAGGATGGAGCCTTCTCATTTGCCACGGCGAAATCGGGCGCCCAACGTTGCTTTTTAAGGATAGTGCAAAGCCCGACATGTTGTCCTTCAATATTGACCTAAAAACCTGGGAGACAGAGTCTTACAACCGGGAGCTTTGGAGGACGACTCTCTGGGATGGACTGGTTGCTCACGATACCATCTGATTTGAGTAATTAGCTCACAGGCGCGAACTAACGTTCTGCTCTGCCCCCAACGACTCCGGGCACTTTACATGCGACATATGCGAAATTATTATTCACTTAAATTGAGAAATACTCTGATTGAAGTTTAATAGGCATGCAAGATAAAAATATTACTACTTGGGGTGTATGTTGTTAAAAATTTGACAAGTTGGATCGAACTATGAATTCCAAGGATTTCGAGAGATATGTGCAACTAAATGTGCTTTAGCTTTGTAACTGCGCGTATTTAGTTAATTTAGATAATGTAATATAAAAATGTACATCCTCGTATAGTATTGATTTTTAACGTAATTTGTTCGCGCGGATCTCACTATTAAATTATTTGCATTTCTTAGTTTCATCTTTTGTATTTGACGAATTTTAGTAGTAATAATGAAATAATGCTTTGATAATATTACGTTCGCTGTTTGAAATTTTTTAAGGTTTGATTTTGCGACCGTATCCCCAATCTCTATTATGTAGTAGATATATGGTTTTACTAGCTAATGGTAAATTGTATACCTTACATAAATCTTCTAAAGTTGTTAGTTTTTAATTTTATATGTGTTATCCATGTTAACTTAATGTCTAAAATCACGCTGTGATCTTTTTCCTGTTCGTCTAAATTCAAGTTATGCTTATTTAATTGTAACGGTGTAAACTCTTTAACTTTTTTGTTTTTGATATAAATTGTGCAGTTAATTTTAGAAATATTTAAAGTAAATAGATTGCATTGGAGTCATAGATTTAGCTGGCTAAGGTCATCTTGAGCATCAAATTGAATGTCGTTAATAGATTTACCATAATGGAAAAGGCTTCTATCATCAACATAATGTAATTTGATATCACCCTTCAGACTGACTCTCCCAATACTTCAATTAATAAAAACAGTAATTGACTAAGTGTAGATCCTTGTGGAACGAGAAAGGTAATTGTTTTTGGATTACTATGAGAAACTGCTATTTTTTACAATTTGCTTTCTATTAGGTTATTCTAAGGTAATAGGTCTAAGCTAAATAGATAATTTTTTATTTTTATTTTTATTTTTTTTTTAACCTATGTTGTCCCACTGCAGGGCAAAGGTCTCCCTCATCCGTTTGGATGCATCCAGAATGCATTCAGAAGGCCAATTCTCGTAAATAACATTGTTCAAATTACATTTCAATATCATTTCGATTGCATTTCAATCACAAATAATACCCTCAAAGTAGCTCAAAACACCCTCAAAGTTAGCTTTTTGTAAAAAAAAACTGACTTTGAAGGTATCTTTTGCAATCGAAATGCAATCGGGATGATATTGAAATGTAATTTAAACAATATTATTTACGAGAATTGGTCTTCTGATCGATGGGCCAAGATTATCACGCAATAGATAATAAACAGTTTATAGGTTTTTATGATAGTACATAATATTTTTTAAGTGTTTAGTTTATTTCTATGTAAACTCATAAATATTTAGAATATTAGAATTAACTAATCAACGATAAGTAATAAAACAATTAGGTAAAACTCACCATGTTTCCCTGCCACAATTGACACGCAAAGTGTTGCAATAAATAACCGCAACATTTCGCATGAATATATGAAAACTCGGCAGGGTTTGCCGAAAATTCTTTATTTTATAGCGGGTTACTATCGAAAATAGAGTTAACTTGTTAATTTAACTAATTGTAATTTAAATTTTGATAACAAATCATTAATGAAATAAATGATAACAGAAAAAGCTGGCGTTACTAATAAAATTAAACATGGTGATTTAAGTAGGTACCTAATATTAATTTTAACATCTCAAATCTGGCACATATTCTACTGAAATCCGTAAATGCTTTACTTTGTACAATTAGCGTGGTACTAATATTGTTATTCGACAGTTATTAAATAACTCTAGAGTCTAAATAAACTAAACCTAATACTTATTTACTACTACTACCTAGACTAGATAATAAGGACACCGCTATCGACGTTAGTAATTAAGCAGTCCCGTTACCATTTATCATGGTAGTAATCGATATAATAACTCAGTCCTATCTTCGTCTTTTTCTTCCTGCCGTTATCTCAATTTATTGGGGTCAGCGCAGTATGTCTTCTTCTTCCTTTCACTGCTATTAGTCGTCATCTGATCGTTCACATTCATCTCTCTCTCTCTCATGTCATCCATATTTTCTTAGGTCGTCCTCTTCATTTCCGTTTCTCTACATTCATACTCATCACTCTTCTAGTCACATGCGTCTCTTCTCTCCTAAAACGGTTCCCTTTTACATTTTCACTAACTGGTGCTACTTTCAGGCATCCTCTTATATTATACTTGTTCCTTACTTTATTCATCCTCGTTACTCCACACATCCATCTCAACATTCTCATCTCCGCTGCATGGAATCTTCTCTCATACTTCTTTACGGCCCTGCATTCCAATCCATACATGATGACGGGTCCTAACACGGTTTTCTAGAACATACCCTTCAGTTTAAGCGGCATTCGTGGATCACTGGACGTTGTACATTGGATTAACTCTGGACGGACTAGATATATATTATACTAGCTGCGCTCCGCGGTTTCACCCGCTTAACTCCCGATCCCGTGGGAATATCATAATAATAATATAAGCAATGTCTAGTTTATCTTGATGTTAGATACCTACACTAATTAAAAACAAAATATACATATATTTAACGACCCAAACATAATTCATACAGTAGGTGGCATAAAAGTATACAGCTTACTTTGAACTCTATTTTAATGGGTTTAAGGGTATCAGATTAGTAGTTTGCTTTACCTCGGTTGCCTCACGTAGGCCAAGATACTCCTGTAGAATACACAATCATCCTGGCAGTACTTGGCGTAGTTACAGGTAACCATGTTATTGTGATTGTGTCTTTCTTGTGAATACAATAGATAGAAACACAATGTTTTAGTGTAGGTACTCTACCTACTTGGCTATCAGAATACGTGTTTTTTTTTTAATTTCATTAATTACCGTGTTTAATTGTTCGAACACTCCACTGAGAACCCGCTCCGCCTTAGAATTCCAGTGAATAAACTAATTTAAAATTTAGCAAAATAAGTGTGAGCGTAAAACACTAAGCAATCTAAAAGTATTTCAAAGTGTAAAATGTGCTCATGAATTATTAGGATAAGGATAACTATCATTAAAGGATCAAAGGTTTAATACCTAGATAAAGTTTTGTATCCCTACTTACGAAACTTATTCTCCAACCAACTTACGAAGATAGTTTAGGCACATATTTGCAATTTCAATTATTGGCATAGTTAATCGCCCATTGCGCATGCAACCTGAGTAAGGTAACAGACGTATCCAAGTCCACATTTCCCCTATAGAATTCGGCTGTGTGTATTAGCATTAAAAAGGTGTTCCATGAGTTGATAGCGAGAACTTGAGAAGTAGATGGGGCTGGGCCATGACCTTTGTTAATGGATATTGCGGTGCAATGTTCATTTGTTTTATGTAGGTACAACGTTTTACCACGTTTAACCACGTAAACACGTGGTTACTTTCGACGAACTTCGATTGCCTATGTATGTGGATTAGAAAAATAAGAGTAGTTTCAGTTACTAAAATTCTGTAAATCCTTACTTCCATATCTTCATATTTAACATTATTAAAACATTATAATTAATTCGGAGTTTTGGAAGTGAGATGAAACCTAGATTTCGCTAACCTCACATAGCTCCGGAAGAAAAAATATTTACACCGCTTTGCATGTCCTATAATCATCAGATTGCTTTCTCATAAGTAAAGCTTAATCAAGTAGATAGATGAAGGAGCCCCCCTTCATATAATTAAAACCTCATTGATGAAAACGTAAGAACGCCAACAGACGGCAAAGAGAACGTCATCTAACATATTAAAGCGAAATTATTTTTTCCGTATGTCTGTTCCTCTGTCTTTCTGCTTCCTACAGATAACGTCATGTTATTTAATAGGATTTTTTTAACTTTCTGTCCGTCTGGGCTGTTCTGAGATTTAATCACTTTAAAGAGTTTCTTTACTGTGTCATCGATATATCGCTATATAGATACAATTTAGACTCGAATTTAGTGTTCAATAAATATAATGGTTTTGCGAACTGACCGCCACCAGTTTATGTGTGTTAAGTTTAAAAAAAAGTTGGAGCTACCACTATCTAGGCAGTATTTGTGTGTGTTCTGATAAGGAGGTAATTTAGTTATTTTGTTACAAACTTGTTAAGAAAAAACTAGCTTTTAATCTACTTTCTCTAGGATTCTGATAACTAAATTAGCACAATGTTTTCTTACGTTCTGCTTTATTATATCACCTACTTAAAGCCTACTTGTAATATATTATTTTTCAGAAATAGATAGAGATCTACTTTTCATTATATCTCATTTGCAATAAAAGTAACAGTATTGAATGCTCAGATTATTTTTAATTAAATTCAATAAGTCCATTTTCATGCCAGGGTCTTCAAATTAAAAAAAAATCTTCAAAATATTAGAAGACGACGTAAGTGGGTTCAGTAGCGACTCCACAGTTGTTATCCTTCGCTAAAATTGACATGTAGCCAGCTTCACCCCATTGGACTCCCCACGAGTTCTTGAGGACCCAGAATAGTTCACCAGCATCATCGCCGTATCCAACTAGAGTCACTTCGTGGTTTAAAGCAATGGGACCACTGGAAAAAAGAATTGGTTGTTTTCGAAATTAGTTAAACTATCTATGGGAGTTAAATTGAAGTTTGGAAGTTATTAATTAGACTGTTGACTAATGTTATTAATTTTGAAGAAAATGTACGACAGGAATGTTTAAAAATAATTGGGAATGTAGGCAATTTGTCCACAGAGTACCTTGAGGCGAGTTGTCCGCCTATTAAAGTTGACTATTCGGCGTGAACACTGACGAGGAAGCTGTTCCCCGCCTTTGGCTTGCCTTCAACGGCCGTTTAGAGTGGAGTCGCGAGAGCAGAAATGCTCAAAGGATGGCACTGGTATCGTAATGTACTATTATAAGCGTAAGTAGGTATATTCTTACCATCCGGTTTCATAATAAATGCCCCTAGAATACATAAAAAATTGGTTCGTAACTTCAACAGAAACAGAAAGGGGTCCATGTTTCACAACTGCAACCTAAAATACAAACACAAAAAAACATTTAATTTTGGTCAGAATTATGAATAACATGGATAAATTGCAAGGCAAAATATGAATAATACCTTCAGAGCGTTGGCATTGAAAGGTGTGACATCAGTATATCCTTTTATTGGATAAGTAGTCATGTTCTGTATATGACAAACTCCATCCTGAAATAAAAGGAAAGTCCTTATTAGTTTTATAATTTAAACACACCTGCTGGTTTAAAAAATATTTATTATTCATATAAAAAAACATCCGTCTTGTATAAAACTATAGAGGAAGGCAGTTTGGCACCCAGTAACTGACCTGGTTTTTGTAGTTACCATAGTCTTCAACAGTCGGCAAACCATATTTCATCATCCATTCGTATGCAGCGTTATCCGTTCCACCGCTACAACCGTAAGCTCCATAACTGTAGAATTTGGTATATAACGACTGAATTATGATATTAATAATGAGTACTGGTAAACTGGTAAAAGGTGAATCACTTATTTTCGTAATTCTCTAGATAGTTTCACTAAGTAATAAATGATCAATTATTATATTTAAATACTTACGCCCAAGCGCAATCAACGAGAGCCTGGTTGGAAAGGCTCATAACTCTGCCTCCGTTGATCCTGGCCAACGCACCTTCCACGGCTGCAGTTGTTCCGTACGTCCAGCAGGATCCACATGATTGTTGATCTGCATTTAAAAAAGTCTCATTCACACTCCACAATTTTACTCATTGAACATCCTAATATTTAATAAAAATAATTTCTTTTTCAAAACTATATATTTACACGCAATAAATTCATTTATCAACCTGCTTCTATTCTGTTAAAATAATTTTATTATCAATAACACAGTGTATTTTTACCACAAGTTGAGTTTATTTGAGCAGACTTACTTTTGACTGGAGAAACATATCCCAACAATCTTAGGTCATATTCTTTGGGCAGTTCTTCGACCGCATCAGCCAGCTCCGTTTTAGTATACGGGAAGGGAACGGTTCCCTTCTTACCAGGAGCCCGTTGCTTTAAGCCTGTATGTTGCAGTATTAACTCCTCATGAGTCCGGTCCGCAAATTGGTTGATACCAAGTTTGTACGTCAAGTTCTTACGATTGATTGATCTAATCAACCTAATGATAGAACAATTAGATTTAATTTCAGTTGCTATAATGACGTGGATGTCGACGCAAGGAAGGTTAGTAGAAAATACCTCATTTTCTGTTGGAAGATCCTTTGCCTCATTTGATGTTCACTTTCAGATTTGTATTTCGGTTGATATTTGGCTTTGAAACTAAAGATAAAAAAATTGGACAATTTTAAATTACTTAAGTACATAATAATTCAATTTGATACAATTTAGATAACATATTTCTGACCTGTTAAAGACATGTTCAACGTGTTTTTTGTTATCAGGGTTGATGAACATAAGTTCCTTGGTGACCGATTCGCTGTGGATCGTGTGGGAAACAGATTCGTTGGGACAGTTATCTGGATTAAGATAAGTAATAAGTAACATACAATTATAACTATTATTTGTAATCAAACATAAAATTATTAATTGAATGAAAAGTTATTAGTTTACTTTTATTAGTTTACTTACATTGTGTAACGTCAAAAACATCGTCATCAACTTCGGTGCTAAACTCTGAAAAATACCATACTTCGTGTTTGCTGATTGATCCTAATACTTCATTGTATTCCGTTATTTCATATCTGCAACGTAGTGTTGATTATTCGTACTTTTTTTTTCATGAATAAACATTTATTTTAAAAATTAATTATTTGGACTCGGGCAATTTTGGTCCCTCATGAAGCAAACAGTATCCTCAGACAGTGTTTATGTTCTTTATTTTACATACTTTACTGGAGTCCAAACGGTTTGATCATCAAAGTCTGTAGTATTGTACGCCCAAATTGTCTTTTTCACAGGTCCAGAATCACCCATTCCGGAAAATTCAAACTTTTCTGTTTCAATGTCAATTATGATTTCGTTTCCTGCGGAATAACAATAGATTCAACATTCAATAATTATTTATTTAACAAACTGATAAGTTGTTTTACTTCCACATTTGTAACCAAACTCATCTCTTGCAAGATCTTATTTTAAATTAGCGCTTATCTTGTCCCCTACTCCAGGGGGGACGATAAGCGTGAGATAGTTGGATAGTCCGTTAAGAGTAGGGGAGCCGTTAAATGTCAAACATATCTTTAACTTACCAACTACTTTGTAATCGTCGCTGATTGAAGGCAAGATATCGTCGAGTTCAACTTGATTCCACGGCGAACTTGTATAAGCATTGCACACCACTTTTACTGCATTAGACCTCGACGTCTCGGGATGAATCTAAAACCATATTTATATATTAGTTTACAACGCAAAAAGCCCTTCGCCCCACAAACTGCTATTAATCTCCATCCATATGATACTACGGACTACGATTTGCGAATGAAATCCCTACATGCAGACCATGTGCGCGTGTACGTACACGCCTGGAAATTGTTTGGAATAGATGCGTAGATTATTGATGGTCTAATTTATACCGCGATGCTGATTTTATATTCTAGATTACTCCCTGGCATTTATGCTATTCCAATTACTTGATTAAAAACTTTAACGTTGTTTGTGTACTTAAAACATTACGTCTAATCGCGACGATCATACTAAATAAGAATATTGTTTGTTTATTAATTACCTCATACATCTTTCCTTCGACATCTGAATAATCATCATCGTCATCATCTTCAGAATCGTCATCATCACATTCATAGTCTCCTACATCTAGAAATGCAATTGATTTTACAGCTCCTTCATTGTAGTCGACTCTCGATGATGAGTTAGTCTTCCTAAAAGTTAAACCGAAAATATTAATTGATTGACTGAAAGATAACGCACACCCAGCCCAACAACCACTATCGGGCCTAGAACCATGGAACTATGCTTAGCTTAATTGTTTGTATAATAACTTAACTACATAGTATAAAACAAAGTCGCTTTCTCTATCCCTATATCCCTTTGTATGCTTAAATCTTTAAAACTACGCAACGGATTTTGATGCGGTTTTTTTAAATAGATAGAGTGATTCAAGAGAAAGGTTTATATGTATAATGCATGCATAATATAGCCGTGCGAAGCCGGGGCGGGTCGGTAGTATATTATAAATAAGTATTGTGTCCCTTTAAATTTATAACACAGAATCGGTAGCTATATATACATTTAAAACTCCTAAATTTTAAATATGTTATAAAAATGAATGTTTTTCTCTCACCATGCAACCATATCTTCAGTCAAGTCAGAGCTAAAGGACATTTTGAGTGCCTTTACTGTGTAGCGTATAGGCCATACCAGTTCCTCGGTGTTCTTATCCAAGAACATGTACTCTTTTTCGGAAACTGTAAACAAAACATACAAAAATTTATAATGATAAATATGATTTAGCTATGGGACTATGTTTTCTATAAATAGGAGAGATTTCTTAATTTAATAACGGGACATTCACGTTAAAACAAACAATCAACCAGGAAATTATTATGGTTTTACTAGGTGTCCCGACAAACGTTGTAATGCCATATAAAAATATATTGTTTTAAATAAAAAAAATAGATGTTTTTCGATTCTCAGACCTAACAAATATACCTACACAAAAAAATCATACAACTTTCAGCCGTAAGGTGTAACCGCGACACTATTTTTTTAGTTTTTTTTAGAGTTTTATTATATTTAGGGATTATTGGGGTAGGGTTTTCTAAGGCTACAGCAACATAGGTAGTTTACAGGTTTTTATTATAGCATATAATTTTTAGACCTTTTCAGTTTATTTCTGGAAAAAAATAGTATTTAGAATATCAAAAAATAAATGAATTAGGTATATTTGAAGTCGTTAATTTTTTTTTTCGAGAAATCTTTAAATTGTAAAATTAATCTATTCTATTCATCTATTTTTATTAAAATTCATTAAAATTCACTAGGTCTTAAATGAAAATAAATTAACAGTATGTAATAAGAAAGTAAATCTCACCATGTTTCCCTGCCACAATTGACACGCAAAGTGTTGCAACAAATAACTGCAACATTTTGCTTTAATATCTGGTAACTCGACCAGCTTTTGCGAAAATTCTATGAAAATTCTGCATTTTATTGCGGGCTATTATCGAAAATATAATTAATTACCTATTGTTTGACACCATTTCCGCAAACGTTAATTTAGATTATTTCGGCTATTCGTACAAATTGCTAATTAAAAGTCTAAAATTTGGATAACAAATCATTAATGAAATAAATGATAACAGAAAAAGCTTGCGTTACTAATAAAATTAAACTTGGTGATTTATTGTAAGTACCTAACTAATAACATTTTTAGGTAGGTGCCTATTCTCTAACTGAACACTGTGACTGCTTTATTTTGAACAATACGCATCTTACTAATATACTAATTACTCCAAGAGATGAAATGACAAACCTGGCAGCCAGTCAGTGTTGCCAACCAAACTTGATATACGATACTCATAATACTCAAAAAAAATCCTGATGGTAAAAAGTACTTTAATGAATCTAGCTAATTTATAATACTCAAACAATCTCTGTTACTTGCGTTATTTTAGAGTCAACCGAATTATTGTATTGGTCAATTGACGGCTGGCAACAACAAACAAATAAAGGAGGTATACTTTACAATTATTGAAATTAATTAATTAATTATTGAAATTTTCTCTTTACAATAATAAAATGTACGTATAACTAACTTCGAGCATTGGTTACTAAAATGAATTTACTAGAATATTCTGGCATATATATTAACATACGGTTATTTATTTTTAGAAGTCAATCCGCTTAATTAAACTTAATTCTGTTTCTATAAACTAGAATGATTTTTACCATACGTTCTGGTAGTATTGTTAAAATATTTTCTCTCCGTGTACTATTTACTAATATAGTCTAAAACTAAATAAACTAGACCTAATACTTATTTACTACTAATACCTAGACTAGATAATAATGACCCAGCTATAGACGTAAGTAATTAGGCGATCCAGTTACCATTTATCACGGTAGTAATCGATATAATAACTCACTCCGATGCTCTACAAAATATCCACTCAGGAAATGGATAACTTTTCTTTCGCAAGAAGGATTTACATGAACTCTACAATATGCCTTAGGTTCTAATTTGCCATAGATTTTATTAAAAAGTCAGACATTGGTTATTGAACCACGGTTCGAATATATATTTCGCAGACATTGCCAAAACACACATCAAAAGAAAAGGTCCAAAGGGCTCTTGATTGTGTGCTGAGCAATAAACTATTGCTCGACTTAGCGGGGGCACTGCCGTGCCCCCAGATTTACAGCCGTTGGCTTTATTACTAAATATCTATGTATTTAACATATTTGTTCTTCTATGAACAGATTTAGTTTGGTTCCTTTATGTAGATCATTATTATCAGGCAAAGCAATGTCTAGTCAATCTTAATTTTAGATACATACAGTAATTTAAAACAAAAAAAATGAACGTCCAATTTTCCGTCCACAATTTATTGTACAGTAGGTCGCCTATAAGTGTCCAACTGACTTTGAACTCGGGTATCAGATTAGTAGTTAGCTTTACCTCGGTTGCTTCACGTAGACCAAGATACTCCTGTAGAATACACAATCATCCTGGCAGTATTTGGCACTCGCCTAGTTACAGGTAACCATTTTATTGTGCTAGTGTCTTTCTTGTAGGTAAATACAATAGATAGAAACAGAATGTTTTAGTGTACTCTACCTACTTGGAAGACTCGATAGGGCAAGTGGAGGGGTTAAATAATTAAAACCTCATTGATGAAAACGTACATATCGCCAACAGACGGCAACAATATAACGCCATCTAACATAATTTTAGCGATTTTTTGTTCTGTGTGTCTGTTTTTCTGTCTTTCTGCTTTCTACAGATACTGTAAAGAACCCCCCCCCCTATTTTAAAGCTAAAATCACTTACCTAAATTTAATTCGATTTATTTATTATTTTAATATACAAATTTAACATTTATTTATTATTGGAGAGTTGTAGTTTAATATGGCACGTGACGTCTAGTGGAAATAAACCCTAGATATGAAGTGTAATAACCAGGTCCTAGTGACTCGAGATTCCTAGCAAAATATTTTTAAATAATCTAAAACCAAAACAATTCGTAAGCAGAGACGGGTAAATATCGTGTATGTAGATATCCTATGATTTTAAGAAAATAATAATAGAAAATTGGAAATTCGTAAGCGAAGACGGGTATGGACGGACGGACGGACGGAAGGTTAATATGATGTATGTATTATACATAATAAACCTTCCTTAAAAGAAACCGCATCGAAATCCGTTGCGAAGTTTTAAAGATTTAAGCATACATAGGGACATAGGGGCATAGGAACAGTGAAAGCAACTTTGTTTTATACTATGTAATGATAATGATAGTGATAAGTCAAGATATAGACAATTTAATATAAGTCACATAATAATTTTATAATATAATAATATTATGATTGGTAGACACTGGTTAACACCCTTCTCTCTCATCGCGGCGTTGGAAACCTGACGTTCCCCAAGTTTACAATATACAAGCCTGGTTCATAAGTCTTGGATTACTAGTCTGGCTCACTTGCACATGTTTATATAATTAGGTTCTGCTTATACCTGACGTTCCCCAAGTTTACAATATACAAGCCTGGTTCATAAGTCTTGGTTTACAAGCTTGGTTCACTTGTACATGTTTATATAATTAAGATCTGCTTTGCATTTGTAGGTAGGTAGAGCATCATTGCCATTTGGTCTGTAAAGAAAAACAGTGTGAGCATTTCATCATAACATCCCTAACACAGGGCAAATAGATAAACTAGTTATGGAACTAACATATATTCCATATTGTAAATTATAACATTATAACCAGACGATAATAGACGTGTCTCCTGTAAAGTTATATCGCCTACTTGGAGATAATATCGTACCCGCATCCCGGTCGTCAATGACTAGGTAATGCCTACAACTACGAATGCTACCACTTATATCTATGATCTCAACATCCACTAAGTAGTTCTAATCTATAAATCAAGCCACTACTTTAGCAACTAACCTAAGTCAGCATACCGACCTCATCATATTTCATACCCCCATCATCACTTCATCACATCGACCTTACACAGCGCACCTCCACAAGTAGAGTAGTGTTGGCCCTACTTGGCGCAGTTTCTATTCTAATGGTGTTCAAGATATGACCACCCAGGCACCTCATAATGATCATACAGAACAATTAACTGAACAGGAATACGATTTTATAACAGAACTATAAACCGACTTATATATAATTTATTAATCTGTGAAAAGAGAATGAAATGAAAAATGCACAGTAGGAAAGGTAGTACCTCTAACTATCCATAAGTCGAATGGTGCATTATCCCAGCACATGTAAATCCATGTTAAATGCTTACTCGACCATGCAATATCTCGAACATTTCTAGTTTATAACATTTTTCCTAATAAAATTCCCCTCTGGTTCTTTTCTATTTTTTTATCACCTGACTTTTCTCTGACAATATTCCAATGCTGTCAAGAATACCTTTTTTATTTTAAAATACTAATTGTTTTCTAAAAAGATCGGAATCTTTAAAAAGGTTTTATAATATTTTGAGAATTTTAATTTTATAACCCAACGGAAGAAGGTTGTTCCGTTACAATCGCCCCCCAAAAATTATGACGGCGATTAAGATTCTAAGCCAAAGTAATTTTTCCCATAATTTACTTCAATGAAAAGTTCTAAAATTTAAATTCAGTACATCTCCATTATTACTACTATAGTGACCTACTATTAAAACTCATTATAAAGAAACCAGAGAATGACTTCAGCGATTTGTATCACTCGCCCCCCGGAACTTACGACAGTAGTGAATCTTTAAACAACATAAAATAATTCAAACTACTTTTTATTAATAACTAGCTGCGCCTAATTTTATAACCTAATGGATAAAGGATGTTCCGTTACAATACCGTCACCTAACATATTTAGTTGAATTTGTTTTTATCTTTCTGTCTGTCTGTGCTATATTGAGATTTTAATCACCTTAAAAGTTTCTAAGATCTTTGCTTTGCCATCGATATTATGTATATCACTTTATAGATACAATTTAAACACGAATGATTGTGTTCGATAAATAGAAAGACTTTGCAAACGGACCGAAATTAATTAATGTAAAAGTTCTATAAACAGTTGGACCTAGCACTTTTTAGGCAGTTTTTTGTAAGTGATAACGATGCAATTTAGTTCATTAGTTACAAACTTGTGAAGTAAATACTAGCTTTGATTCTACTTTCTCTAGGATTCTTATAACTAAATCAGCACAATGCTTGTATCATATTTTCTACCTACCTACCTAAATACGCAATCCCCTTTTCTGTATCTCATTTAAAATAAAACTAATCTTGAATGCTCAGATTATTTTTAATTATATTCATTAAAGTCCATTTTCTTGCCAGGGTCTTCAAATTAAAATAATATCTTTATAGTTAGAAGACGACGTAAGTGGGTTCAGTAGCGACTCCACAGTTGTTATCCTTCGCTAAAATTGACATGTAGCCAGCTTCACCCCACTCGACTCCCCACGAGTTCTTGAGGACCCAGAATAGTTCACCATCATCGTCGCCGTATCCAACCAGAGTCACTTCATGGTTTAAAGCACTGGGACCACTGAAAAAAAAAATAACTAGTTGTTTACGTAATTAGTCACTTCACTCAAACTATTTGTGGGAGTTAAATTGAAGTTTGCTTTTGACTAATGTCATGAATTTTAAAGAAAGTTGATGAATTTGCACGTAGGTGGAGGAGATCTCCGGAAAGTAAAAGTTGGCTAGTCGGAGTAAATTTTTTGGAACATTTTTTATAAGCCTAAGTAAGTAAAAAGGATTTTAAAATTCTTACCATCCGCTTTCATAATAAATACCCCTAGAATACATAGAAAATCGGCCCGTAACTTCAACAGAGACAGAAAGAGGTCCATGTTTCACAACTGCAACCTAAAACACAAACACAATAAAACATTTAATTCTGGCCATAATTATAAAAAACATAAATAATTGAAAGTTATTTTTTTTTAATAAAGCACCTCCGCTCAAATAGTGTCATAACTAAAAAAAAACAAAAAACGGTTTTATTGCACCCTTAGATTCGCAATCCTTCTAAGTATTATCTCAAAAAGCGTCACGTCTATAGTTCAATTGTTTGACCGTAAACGGCGCTAGTGTCATTATAATGTTAACCGAAAGCAATGACATGCCAAACACGAACAGTGTCACCTAAATGACTTGCGCAAGGTAGTCGACTAACTAAATCTCATATAAACTGTTGTTTGTCAGTTTATGACGGTGCATGTGAAAAAATAATTTTAAAACAATCTGTGGATTTGCTTAATAAAAGTGTAGTATCTCGATATATGACACTGAAATTTCATACAATAAATAATATTTCTCAACTTAATCGTTTTTCTTAACAATATAGTGTCACAATTATAAAATCATAATTTTTTTTTTCATATTTTCAGGAAAACTAAGTAATACACCATTTTTTAAAACTTAAAATATCATTTGAACCTACTGAAAAGTTCATATCGCTTCTATTAGTTTTCAAATTATGACTAGAAAACCGAAAAAAATTAAGTCTATAACTTTAGACACCTTTTTCTCGACATTTTCATTTATTGACTTATGACACTATTTGAGCGGAGGTGCGATATGATATAATACCTTCAAAGCGTTGGCATTGAAAGGTGTGACATCAGTATATCCTTTTATTGGATAAGTTGTCATGTTCTGTATATGACAAACTCCATCCTGAAATAAGAGGAAAATCTTTGTTAGTTTTTCATTTATACACACTTGCTGATTTAGAAAATATTTTTATTATTGTTTTATTTATATAAAATCATTTATCTGTCTTGTATAAAAACTATAAAGGAAGACAGTTTAGCACCTAGTTACCGACCTTGTTTTTGTAGTTACCATAGTCTTCAACAGTCGGCAAACCATATTTCATCATCCATTCGTATGCAGCGTTATCCGATCCACCGTCACAACCGTAAGCTCCATAACTGTAGAATTTGGTAAAGAAAGACTGAATTATGATAATATTATTGAGTTCTGGTAAACTGGTAAAAGGTGAATTACTTATTTTCGTACCTACTTCTCTAGATAGTTTAATTAAATAATAATTATGGTTGCTCAATTATTATATTCAAATACTTACGCCCAAGCGCAATCAACGAGAGCCTGGTTGGAAAGGCTCAAGACTCTACCTCCGTTGATCCTGGCCAAGGCACCTTCCACGGCTGCGGTTGTTCCGTACGTCCAGCAGGATCCACATGATTGTTGATCTGCATTTAAAATGAATTATTCACTGAATTATGTTCAGGTAAAAATAATAATTTCTATTTCTAAACCAAATATTTTCATGCAAAAAAATATAATTAATCAACCTGCTTCTATTCTGTCATAATTATTTTCAACAACACTGTGTATTTTGACCCAAGCCCGTTCCTGCTCATCGTAATATTGGATGCACTGTCCGTTGCCATCAGGGATGCACACGAGCAGCCTCCGTGGCTGCTCATGTACGCTGATGATATTGCGCTGGCAGATTCGGATAAAGGACGGCTGGTCCAACGTGTACACATGTGGAAGGAGTCGCTTGAGAACGGCGGTTTGCAACTGAATGTGGCGAAGACAGAGTACTTGGTTTGCAATACCACAGATCCTACATTTGTCTGCGTAGACGGTCATTTGGTCGAGCGGACGGACCAGTTTAAGTACATGAGATCTGTGCTTCACGCGTCCGGCGACATCGATTGCGACGTCAAGGCACGCATTTCAGTGGCTTGGGCCAAGTGGCGTGAGGCGACTGGTGTCATTTACGACCCCAAAACGCCGGTTAAACTAAAAGGACAGGTTTTTGTATGGTAGTGAGACGTGGTTGGTGCTTGAGCGACATACGCAGGAGCTGCGTGTCACGAAGATGAAGATCTTGCGCTGGATGTCTGGAGTGACGCGAAAGGATCGCGTCAGGACATTGCAGATAAATTGCAAGAATGTCGCTTACGCTGGTACGATCACGTCTTGCGAAAACCGGCTAGTTACGTGGGAAACAAATGTCTTGCCATGGCGCCTCTGCCAGGTCGTACCTAGTCAGGTAGACCTAAAAAGTGCTGGCTTGACGTCGCAAAGACTATGCGTCCAAATGGCCTTACCAACCAGGATGCCGACGAACGTGCGAAGTGGAGGCTTAAAAGTAGGAAAGCAGACCCCGGGCTCCGGAGAGGGATGCAACTGGGAACATCGCTCGGATGATGATAATGTGTATTTAGACCTCTAGTTGAGTTTATTTGAGCAGACTTACTTTTGACTGGAGAAACATATCCCAATAATCTTAGGTCATGTTCTTTGGGCAGTTCTTCGGCCGCATCAGCTAGCTCCGCTTTAGTGTACGGGAAGGGAACGGTTCCCTTCTTACCAGGAGCCCGTTGCTTTAAGCCTGTATGTTGCAGTATTATCTCCTCATGGGTCCGGTCCGCAAATTGGTTGATACCAAGTTTGTAAGTCAAGTTCTTACGATTTACTGATCTAATCAACCTAGTAATAGAAGAATTTTATTTAATTTCAGTAGCTACAATGGTGTGGATGTCGTCACAAGTAAGGAAAGTAGAAAATACCTCATTTTCTGATGGAAGATCCTTTGCCTCATTTGATGTTCACTTTCAGATTTGTATTTCGGTTGATATTTGGCTTTGAAACTGTAAGGAAAAAAAAAGAAAAAATTAACCTAAGTACCTATTATGATTAATTCAATTTTATACAATTTAGACAACATTATTATTTCTGACCTGTTAAAGATATGTTTCAGGTGTTTTTTGTTTTCAGGGTTGATGAACATAAGTTCTTTGGTGACCGCTTCACTGTGGATCGTGTGGGAAACAGATTCACTGGGACAATTATCTGGAACAAGTCAAAGTATTAAGTAGTGTACAATTAAGATTGTTATCTGTACCTTATTATAAATAAAATTGTTAATTGAATGAAGAGTTTTTATAGTTTACTTACATTGTGTAACGTCAAAAACATCGTCTTCAAATTCGGTGTTAAACTCTGAGAAATACCATACTTCGTGTTTGCTGACTGATCCTAAAACTTCATTGTATTCCGTTATTTCGTATCTGCAACATAGTGTTGATTATTCGTACTTTTTTTATGAATAAACATTTACTACTAATTACTAAACTAAAACTAATTATTTTAACTCGGGCAATTTTGGTCCCTCATGAAGCAAAGAGTATCCCTACACATTGTTGATGTTCCTTATTTCACATACTTTACTGGAATCCAAAAGGTTTGATCATCGAAGTCTGTAGTATTGTACGCCCAAATTGTCTTTTTTACAGGTCCAAAATCACCCATTCCGGAAAATTCAAACTTTTCTGTTTCAATGTCAATTATAATTTCGTTTCCTGCGGAATAACAAAAGATTCAACATTCAATAATTGTTTATTTAACAAACTGATAAAAGCTCTTTTTTCTACTTTTGTAACGACACTCATCTCTTGCAACACCGTATATTCTTAGCTTACCAACTACTTCGAAATCGTCGCTTAATGAAGGCAAGATATCGTCGAGTTCAACTTGAATCCACGAGGCACTAGAAATATCATTGCACACTACTTTTACTGTATTAGACCTCGACGTTTCGGGATGGATCTAAAATCATATTAAATCATATTTACACGAATATGAGTAGGTACGTATTCGAATCTCGAAAATTAAAATACCTACGGTTAAAATATAAATAGGTTAAAATATCGATGGTTAAAATATCGATGGACAAAATATCGAAAATCAAAATTACCCTTTAATCAACAACTCTGCCCCACAAACTGCTATTCATCTCCATCCACATGCTACTACGGACTTTGATCTGCGAATAAAATCCTTACACGCAGACCATGTGCGTATGTACGCATACAGGCTTCGAAATTGTTTTTATGGATACATAAATTATTAATAGTTTAATCTATGCCGAGACGCTGACTTTATCTTCTGGAATCCCAGGCACTTACTCGTATGCTGTTCCAATCACTTGTTTAAATAGACTTGACGTGGTTTGTGTGCTTAAAATATTATTAGTATAATTGCAACGGTCAAAATACTGAATTGTCTGCTTATGTAAAATTACCTCATACTTCTTTCCTTCAACATCAGGATAATAATCATCGGAATTATCGTCATCATCTTCAGAATCATCATCATCAGATTCATAGTCATCTACATCTAGAAGCGCAATTGATTTCACAGCTCCTTGATTGTAGTCGACTCTCGATGATGAGTTAGTCTTCCTAAAAGTTAATCCGAAAATATTAATTTACTGACTGAAAGATAACGCACACCAAGCCTTAACCACTATCGGGCCTAGAACCATGACACTATATGCTTCATTGTTTGTTTAATATATTATAAATAATACATGTCCCTTTAAAATTTTATCACACAGAATCGGGAGCTATAGATACATAAACTCCTAAAATGTAAGTATTTTGGAAATCGAAATAAAAAACTTGTTATTTCTCAAAGAATATTTCTTGAAACGATCTGCTTCTGCCATCTATTAGCACTCACTTAAACAAATATAATTTATTTTTTATTCGCTAGATGGCAGAAAAAATTTAAATCAGCGCCATCTACATTCGAATAGCGGTCTTTCTAGAAACTAAATTTCTCAATTTGTGTAATAGATGGCAGTATAAGTTAAACAAAAAGACTAACACAAATAAAATCTCATCTGTCGCGTCAAAATCTGTCGCGAGAACGGTTGAAAATGCTCACCCACAAAGGTGCCCAACGCGCCATAAGAAGTTTTCACTTCAAAAATATGTTACAAAAATGAATGTTTTTCTCTCACCATGCAACCATGTCTTCAGTCAAGTCAGAACTAAAGGACATTTTGAGTGCCTTTACTGTGTATCGTAAAGGCCATACCAGCTCTTCGGTTTTCTCATCCAAGAACATGTATTCTTTTTCGGAAACTTTAAACAAAACATACAAAACTGTATAATGTTAAATATGATTTAGCTATGGGAGTTTGTTTTCGATAAATAGGAGAGATTTCTTAATATAAAAGTATTGACAGCAGTGTGTGACATACACGTTAAAACAAACACTCAAACACAAAAATATAATGGAGTTATTATAGGGGTAATATTTTCCAAGGCTAAAACCGAATTATATAATATAAAACTAATAAGCGAATTAAAAGTTATTAAATGTAAGTTAGAAGTCAACTAAATTTTTTTGGTGAAAACTCTAAATTGTATAATAATGAAATTATGACATCTCTTTTAAAGTTCAATAAATACGGCTAAAATAAAACAAATTAAAAATAAGTAAAAAGAAAGTCAATCTCACCATGTTTCCCTGCCACAATTGACACGCAAAGTGTTGCAACAAATAACTGCAACATTTTGCCTTAATATCTGGAAACTCGACCAGCTTTTGCGAAAATTCTATGAAAATTCTGCATTTTATAGCGGGCTATTATCGAAAATAGAGTTAATTAATTACCTATTGTTTGACACAATTTCCGCAAACGTTAATTTAGATTATTTCGGTTATTTGCACAAATTGCTAATTAAAAGTTCTAAATTTTGATAACAAATCATTAATGAAATAAATGATAACAGAAAAAGCTGGCGTTACTAATAAAATTAAAATCAAACATGCTGATTTAAGTTGATTAAAATTAGGTACCTAACCAATTATAATTTTAGGTAGGTGAATATTCTCTAACTGAACTCTGTGACTGCTTTATTTTGTACAATACGCAACTTTATCGCAATCAAAACGTTTAGCACGATTGCATAGTTACTAATATAGTCTAAACTTGTACATAAACTAGATAATGAGGACCTAGCTATCGACGTAAGTAATTAGGCGATCCCGTTACCATTTATCATGAATCGATATAATAACTCAGTCCAATTGACTGCTCTACAAAATATCGACTCAGGAAATGGATTACTTCCCTTGCCCAAGAAGGATTTTACATTAACTCGACAATACGCCTTAGGTTTTAATTTACCTTAGTTTTTATTGAAAAGTCTGACATTGGTTATGGAGCTAAAGCTCTGGTATAGATTTCACAGACATTAAAAGAACGCGCATCAAAAGAAAAGGTGCAAAAAGCTCGTAATTGTATACTGATCAATAAACTACTTGCAGCCTAATAAAGTTACATATTATCTTTAACATCTTTGTTCTTTTATTAACAAATCTAGTTCAGTTTCTGTAAGAAGATCATATTTTTAGGCAAAGCAATGTTTATCTTAATTTTAGACACAGTAATTCAAAACAAAATATATTTAACGTCCCCAAGTAGGTGACATAAAAGTGTCCAGTTCACTTTGAACTCTATTTTAACGGGGTTAAAGGTATCAGATTAGTAGTTTGCTTTACCTCGGTTGCCTCACGTAGGGCAAGATACTCCTGTAGAATACACAATCATCCTGGCAGTACTTGGCACTCGCCTAGTTACAGATAACCATTTTATTGTGATTGTGTCTTTCTTGTGAATACAATGGATAGAAACACAATGTTTTAGTGTACTTGGCAATCAGAATACGTAGATTTTTTTAAATTAATAACTGTGTTTAATTGTTCAAATACTTTATTGAAATCAATACTGTAACCCGCGTCACCTTGCCTAGACAGCAGCGTTAAAGAAGTGTAAAGTAAATCACTGACTCGAAAATAAGAAATAATTAAGTACCTAATTAGGTTCAAAAGTCACTTAAACGTTTCGTTATTTTTTTAAATTTAAAGTAGATAAGCCAATTAAAAATCTGGCAACAAGAATGAAATGATGAAATATCATATTGAGAAATTTAAGAGTTGGTATATTTTTACAGCTATTATTAAGATAAGGTATTCTATATTTTTAGGATCAAAGGTTTGATACCTAGGCGAAGTTTTGTATCCCTACTGACTTAAGTAAATAGAGGACTTGTTAAATGCAATTTTAAATGTAGGCAAAGTTAATCGCCAATTGCGCAAATTGAAATGCAAACTGAAACAATGAGATGGTAAGGTAACAATCGTATCCAAGTCCACATTTCCCCTGTATAATTTGGCTGTGGTGTCCGAGAATTTCTATTAGCATTAGAAAGGTGTTCCATGAGTTGATAGCGAGAACTCGAGGAGCTGATGGGGCTGGGCCATGGCCTTTGTTAAAGGCTTTTGCGTGTAATTTGCTATTCTTTATTTTTTATTATAGAAATATTTTTATATACAAAGTTCCACCAAAACTTCGTGCCGATGTGGGTGGGTAAGATATTAAGTAGTTTCAATTACGGAAACTTCCATAACTTCTTACTTATCTAAATTAAACTATAGTTAAGGATAAACATAGAACACTCTACTCATTAATCAACATCTCTATACAGTTTGTAGCCCAAGAACACTAACTAAGTTATTTACTTAACAATTTCTAACATTTTAGACAGTTCCTGATCAAATAGGTTCCTAGAAATTGTACTGGGTAGGTAAGTACCTACTTAACTGGTACCTAATGTTTTAACATTTGTAAACCATAGATAAAACTAAAACTAAGACTAATGTTTGCCGGACTGCCAAACAAAGGGTTGCGGGTTCGATTCCCGAATCAGACGATTATTTATGCTTTGATATTTGACTGTGGTCTGGTTGTTTCTATGTATTATAAGTGTAAGTATATAAAATTTACAAAAAAGTAAAAAAGTATAGAAGTACTATATCCGTTGTCTAGCACCCATAACACAATTCGAGTTACTTTGCTTGGGGCTAGATGGCGATGTGTGGATTGTCCTGCAATATTTAAGTAGGTATTTATTTAGTGTTTCATCTGCTTACCCTCATAGAAATTTCACCGCTCGCTCGCTACTGCAACATACTTATATTCTTAAAAAACATCCAATTAAGTTCAAAAGAACTTGCTTGTTAAATATATCTTGTACCACTCAGTGCGACAGACAGCGCGTTCTATTTAAATCAGGCTTCTCCACTGACTTTGCACGCAAATGCAAATTCCATCCCGATTGGCAGGGAAACTGTCCTTTCCACCAGCTTGCACCGCTCATCTATTGTACGATCTTTTCGTGTCACAAACCTGTAAGATTACAAATAAGCTCCAAAGGAGTTTTACTTAGTAGAATTACATATTAATTTTGGTAGAGATAAACAATACATAAATGTTTCTTTTTTGTTTGCAATAAGCATAATTTGTTAAAACGCATCCTTCGCAGATATAGTTTTGTCATACATAGAGACTGTGGTGTATTTATATGAAACATTGCCACAAGATCTGACTTGCAAGTTCAACCTTTTAATGGTGATCACTAAACGGTCTATCGAATAGAGTCATGCGGCAAGCTTCGGTTTTCATCACTGGTTCGGTGAAGTGGCTATATGTATTAGACTTGTTTATTTTTAAAAGTTAAAGTAATACTATTTTTAAATACTGTTACGGTGTGGTCCTTAATAGAATTATTATAAAATGAATCACAATTTGCTTATCTACAATTTTGCACATACTTACTATTGAGCGCTTTTAAGCGCATTTTAAATCAAAATTTCTATAGGCAAGGTTATCGAGGTGATAACAATAAAACGTAATAGGCGCGGTTTTACTGAAAAGGTTGGCCTCAACGTGGAAGCGCTCTTATCTCATTATCAGAGCTCTCTTATATTAGGATGTACCCACCCCTTGTCGGGGATCCTTTAGAAGCTCTACTTACAACAAAAAGAAACGAAATTAAAGCCTAATACGGCTTCGTATAAAAAGTTTTTTGTAAGCTCTTAGATTTAACCAAGATAACAAGCGACCCGCCCCGGCTTCGCACGGCTTTATTATGCATGTATTATACATATAAACCTTCCTCTTGAATTACTCTATCTATTAAAAAAAACCGCATCAAAATCCGTTGCGTAGTTTTAAAGATTTAAGCATACATAGGGATATAGGGACAGAGAAAGCGACTTTGTTTTATACTATGTAGTGATATCCCACAAGTTATATCAAATAACTTTTTACATTGTAAGGCCAACATTTACCTCCGGAAATACGTTTATGTCCTGCGCGGCGTGGTTTGTATAGCTACCTATATTTGTAGATACATTAATAATAACGACTATAATCCTATAAGAAAATCAAAGGATATAAATTTCATTCAGAAATTAGTTAGTACGCTAGTTACTGTTAAAGTTATTGAAACTAAGATTATTTTAACTAGAGTAAATATTATCAAGATTTGCATTAGCCATACTTAAAACAGCCCTATTGAAATACATTATTTATACAGCTTAACCATAAAGAGGTAATTATCGTAAATCTTTTCAACTTTAATAGAGAAGGAAACAAGGCTTTGTAACATTGGATGAGAGTTTAAGCAGAATGAATACTTTTAGGTTGACCGATAGAAACCAAAGAAGGCAAACAAAAATAACACGTGAATGTTTTCCTGCCAATTCAACATCGGTCGATTAATAGATAGTCAGTATGTAGTCTGTTTCCACGATTCCACGATTTGCCACCAACGCATACTGCCATAATATTTTGGTCACGTGATACGGAAGGCCGATGAGAACCTGGAGAAACTCATCGTGGTTGGGAACACAGATGGAAAACGCTCTCGAGGCCGATTAAGGACTCATCAGCCGTCAAGTTCCATAACATTGTACGAGATGCTATGAATAGAAGCCGTTGGAGACAGATCATCCGATCCAAATGCAGACTTCCTGATGATGACCACGATCCTCAGTTATGAGGGGCCGACTATAGAGAGAGAGTTTGTTTCACCCTAACCTTTTTGAGTAGTTTTCTTAAAGGAACTTTCGCTAAAGTCTAAATTTATATTAGTATCGATAATTGTACAACATAAATCATAAAGGGACAGTTTCATACCGATTTGGACATCTTTATTGCAATTTTCTATTGTTAACGTTAATAGCGACATGATTATGTTAAGTTTAAAGTATCTATTGTTACTTATCTATGGAAGTGCTTAATAACTTTTAATACCTAGAGTATGGGCAATAATGGGCATAGCTTACTTAGCTTTGTGTGTCATTTTCAGCGGTTTTATTGTTGAAGTACTCTGTCTCATAATGTTGTTTCTTTTTATCATTTAGGTACTTATATTGACGTCCTTTTCTGGTCCTCAAGAGGAGCTACCTATAATCTTTGTATTTGAACCGACAAGTTCATTGACATGATCTTACAAAAACCAGCATTAAACCACTCATTTTGTTGCATTGTGCATCGTCCTACGTGATTTCGACACACTTAAAAAATGCGATAACAAAAACTCAAGAATCGACAACAAAAATTGTGGCACGAGACACACTGACCGTTCTATTGTAACATTTTATTAAAGAAACGCAAGTTTCATTTACTAAAATAACCCTTAAGCCTATTGGATAAGGTTTATTTATGATTGAAGATATCATGGTTTACAAAAGAAGGATGCTGTTCGTTCTGTTATTCCAATTTTGACATTATTTCAATGGATTGGAGTTTATTTTGAAGTCAATGTTTTTGTAGAGTTGGGAGCGCACCCACGGGCTGTCACGCGCCGGGTATTGTCAGAGAAGGCGATGGTCGACGCTCGGAAAAAACTGATGCATTGATAAAAAGTGGCCAGCGGCTTTAAGCTGACTGAATTTTTATAATCGACGAACAATTTTCAAATCACAATCGATAATAGAATTACATGAATCATTTTAACAGATGAGCAATTGGAATTTAAAAACCGGTCAAATGCGAGCCGGACTCGCGCACGAAGGGTTCCGTACCATTATCATCGCATAACAAAATAGATGGCGCTAGTGGTAACAATACATGAATGAAAGGGAAAAGCTGGCTGTGACATACGGCAGACAGACAGACATGACGAATCTATAAGGGTTCCGTTTTTTGCCATTTGGCTACGGAACCCTAAAAAAAGAAACCTTTCAGCAGGGAAAGAAAAGACAATTTAAAAGAATTTTGACAAAAGAAACCAGAACAATGCTGTAGCGCAAAATAATAAATGTCTTTCTTAACTCCAATTAAAAACATCATCGGCGAAGTCAATCATAATATTGTCCCAAAAAGAAACAAAAGTTATTAAAAAGTCTGGCCCTCTGGTTCCGTAACTACGAATAAATGTACGCTCATCCTATCAATGTGTCTTTCAATGAACATTTTACAGAAGCGTTTCCTAAAGTTTAATTGAATACAATAGTTATTAACCTTAATTGATTTACGACCACTTTCTACATTATTGTGGTTACATACATCGAAGTTAGGCAACTTAATGATAGGCGTAAAACCAGAAATCGATGCTCAAACTGAAAGTATAGAGCCCCTTCTATAAATTATCAGATGATAGATCGATAGCAGATATAAATTATCATGTCTTGCTTGATTGAGTTGTAGTATTGCGTATTGAAATAGCTAGCTTAGCTTAGATAAGGATTTTGAATATACATTGACTTATGTCAGTTAGATCGATATATTTATTGCATTTACTTGACAACTGAAAATGTAATCAGTTGGTAGTTCTTTGCTTTGTAAAATACGTCACTAATATAATATGTTATAATTGAAACGCGCTTACCACCTACTGTAATAACTTATAATCAAGCATGCGAAGAGTTAACAACAACATCTCACTGTAAGCTTTTTGAATTAATGTAAACGTGATGTGAACACCACCTTATTTTATATAAAGGTGTTACGAGTAGTTAGTTAATACAAATACGTGGCTTCATTTCGTTTACGAAAAGCAACGTATACCTTTTGTTTCTTTTGTCTGTAACTTACAAAATATTTATGACGTAATTTAGGAAAAAATGATGTAGGTACAAAAAGAATTTTCACTCTTTATTTTTAAGCTTACGTTTGATTATGAATAAGCTGCCTTCGTTATAATGTCGAGAGATTAAAATTAGACGAGATTAAAATTCTTTGGTAGGTACATTTAAAACGCCAAATTGGAATTGGCTCGCAGACTGGTCTTATAGTTAATTAAGAAGGCAATTTGCAAGTTATTTATGGACTATAAAGTAATACAGAGGTGGACCCGGCTTATCGGCTTAGTCACAGGAAATTGGGTGGATGCAGACGTTTTTAAATATTGCAGTTTATGTGAGAGCTGCTTTTGGATAATTTAAATGATTAAAAGGTGATTCTTTACATAAAGGCTGTAGGTACAAAGTAACACATTTGTGAAATTTTAAAAGCATTTTTTGCAAAATTACAGACAAGTCAAAAACAGTAACTGATAAATCAATACGATTAGATATGTAAAGCTCAAAGTAGAAATAAATATAAAAAAGGGCTTTCTCACTGATTTTATCAGAAAACAATAAGAGAAAGACAATGTAAAACAATTACAAACGTAAGACAATAGCGTCTTATTTGAAAACAATAGCAATCGTATGAAGATGGCACACATGGAGTGATTTATAGATCCACTGATTGGAGACTGTATCATGTTACTGACAATTGAATGTTTCTTCGAAGTTAGATCGTAATTTATCTATAATCTATCTATCACTAACATTAAGACTGTTGGAATTAAAAATAAAAAGTTTTAAAAAATATTTTCGTTTTCTTTTTTCGGTACAAAAATAACCTTTGTTACTTGTGTGTGTAAGTTATTATATCTTCATGTTCCTACCATGAGTAGGTATTAACTTATTGTATGAAATAATATAGGAACTTTTAAATGTTACATAAATATTCTCCTATGAAAAATATGTAGACGTGCCAATTTATAATATTTTCCTCCATACGAGCTGCGCTCGCTATGGGGAATCTAATTTACGTACATCTTGGAAGGTGACAGATTTTTAAATTAAGAAACAGCGCTGTCACTTACAGTTTTACCTTTACATCATATTACTTATTAATTTATTTCGAAACCGCATCATAGGTCGTCACAAATTCCATTCACATCAGAACATTAAAATTTATGAAAAACAATATAAAGGATCATAATATTTCCCATATTAGAATTCAACTATATTTATAATTCAATGGTTACTAAATAAGAATGATCAAAGGCAATTATAGCCGCAAGCTCTTCCAAACTCGCGTTACAGTTCCAAATAAAACCGGGTCATCATTCAATAACTATCTATATTTTTAACGTTTTTAATACTACGTTTATTGAATAAAAAGCCTTCTGTTGATTGGAATGCCAACATTTCTGATTGTATCGAGAGTTGACAGCCGTTCGGGGCGGCGAGGCCAAAGAATGTCTGCTTGAAAACATCATGTCTTACCTTTTTTAGTATCTACCAGTAGCCAATGCAAAGAGACCGCTGTATTTTACCTACTCGATCACCTGATTTTACTTAATTCATTCCAAATTAAATAAATATTTTGAATATTTCATTCAAAAGGAGGATGCATAAAACTACTATATGGCGTCGCGTTGGTCGTATATTAACTTTATTTGTATTTGTTTAATTGTCAATATTTTATTCACCCTGGATTTTAGGATAAAATTAACTTAAAGTAACCTACTTTATACTATACTAGCGACCCGCCCCGGCTTCGCACGGCTGTATTATGTATGTATTATATCTTAAAACTTTTTTCTTTAATCACTCTTTCTATTAAAAAAAACCGCATCAAAATCCGTTGCGTAGTTTTAAAGATCTAAGCATACAAAGGGACATAGGGACGACGAAAAGTGACTTTATTATACTATGTAGTTATAGTGATTTTTTTGGACATTCGTCATCGCTTAAATGCATTATGCATTCAAGTTGCCAGCAAAACTCTTTTATGTAATGTTTTTTCGAGAACTTACAGAACTTAGAAAAAACTAAGTAGGTAGGTATATTGTAACACAAATTAAGATTTATGACAGGGTCAAAAATTGGAAACCGTTTACAAAATGTTCATAAAATAAATCAACAAGATTGACAAAACTAGCTTAAATCTCCTACTGACATTCTCCTTTGAAGTTTTTCTCTGTTTTCGAAGTAGAGTTTCATGTAGAAGTGAGATAGTTGGGATTGTTAGCTATTTTATTACGTTTTCCGAAACGGTGGGTGGCTAATGTATAGTGTCGTTTGGATTTCCGTTTTGGACGCCTTGCTAGACTGTGTTTTGGTAGATGAAATAAACTTTTATTAACAAAACACAAGTCATCAATTTATTTTTGTACTGAAATATTTATGCAGTACATGTTACGAGTATAATACAAGCTGGAATTGATTTTTTTGTATAATTAATCATTTTGTTATCGTTGCCTTCTATAGTTTCAATTAGTTGATAACATAATTAGAAAAAAAACCCAACGTTAATTACTTTAAAACATGAAACTCTCCGAAATGGGATTTATCTAAACAAATTAACATAATGAAAGCTTTTAAGATAAGTTTCCGGTTAAACACAAGTTTTATTGCATTTTGCTTATCGCAACTATAATTATTTTTGCTTATTTGGTGCTGCTCAGTTTTTATCGGAGTGTTTTTATCAAATTTATTCATATTCTGCTCTTTACATCTTTTTTACTTTTAATAATTGTAAGTTCACCTTTTCTAATAATTAAGTAAGTATAGAATCGTCTTTTGTTTTAGTTTTTCGATCGCCTTTTATTTCCATTTCAATTCAGTTTTGTTTTTTTTTTTCGATCGTCTTTTTCAGTTTCGATCGCCTTTTGTTAACCACATAGTTGAGTAGTTTGACTACGAGGATTTATTTTTCCTTTTGGACAAACTAGTTTGACCAGAAAATTTGATCAGCAGCACCTTATTTTTTAAGTTTATTATTCAAAATATTTAGATTTTATAGCACAATAATATATTACATAGCCTTTCACCTTTGTATTTATTAACCAACAAAACAATAAATAGGTGAATAACTTACCGATACTATTAAGGTATTTATTAGGTACGTACAAATACATTTAAAAAAACCTCATTTAGCCAGCACTATTCATGTATTGCACACAATACCTACTTACCACACACTTACAATTTTAACAAATCAGTGGGTCAGTAAATTATTATGATCAACGAAACTGTCATTCACATTCTCTAGTTTTAATCCACATTTTTTATAATAACAAAATAACCTCTTTGTTTTTATCTACCAGTGGCAATAAAAACAATAAAATTCTAACGTCTTCTAATGTAGGCGTCTATACCAATTCCTTATCAGAGTTTGTCAATCTTTCGTGTCTAAAGTAGCAGTCGAACCGTTATTCTAGCCATTAAATATATCAATGTAAATATCATTTTTACATTTTGATTTTGTGACAGGTCAATCAAGATTATAATGAAATTGACATGACTAATGTTTTGTTGTGACAGTTGCACAGATTCAGTAGTTGAAAATAATATATAGCAAAGAGTTTTACTATGACGTGAACTAATGGAGGTTAAAAGTAAACCGTACGTACAATCCGTACTTATGTTGTATTAAACTAGCATCACCCGTCCCGATCCCGTGGGAATATCTAAATAAAAAGCCTATGTTACTGTCATTGAATCAATGTATGCTCATATCAAGTTTCATAAAAATCGGTCCAGTAGTTTCTGAGCATATTCAATGAAAACAAATAATCAAATTTTTCCTCTTTATAATATTAGAATAGACAAGTTATCACAAACTCTTGCCATTTTGTTTACTAATTGGAAGCAAAATGGAAAAATAAATAAAATGAGTCTAGGGAACATAGAATAATGCATATTGGGGACTGAGAAATCATTAGAAACTATATTTAGTTTCTTATGATTTCTCAGTCCCCAAAAAATAAACATAGTAGAATTGAAATAAGATAAGTAAGCTACCTAAGGGCAAAGAAAACGAGCGTAAGGGTGGCCCAGAGCAGTTAGATGTTATTGACTTTTATCCCGCGGACCAATCAGCCGCGAGTATTATAGCAGGTGCGCCTGCGCAGCGAAAAACAGGAGTTGAAAAAAGTAAAGTTTATAAATAGACCCAACGATGCATGTTACCCTTTAGAGCGGATTCAAAACTTGTCAGAACACTTATTTAAGTGTTTTAATTAAAGAGTTCTATCAATACGTGAGCCACACCGCTATACAACAAGAAGATGTTATAAAAGACTTCAATCACATAACTACTGATATATTATTTGGAACCTCATAACAATTCCTCAGAAAATTCAGTAGAAAACTTGCTCATTAATTAGATATTCCAAACATACAATCAGAAACGAATAAAAAACTTTTAACTCAAAACAATAACTTCTATTCAAAGTTTCTTTTACACGATTCTTTATTCATTTCGTAGTAGGTAGTTACTTTGTTAGAAAACGTTTCTACAAACGGTAATTAGAGAAAAAAGCGCAATCTCACACGAACAGCGGACGTTCGGTTCGATCTAACGTGTGATTACGAATAATTATTGAGAATTAAACTTTTTGCTTTAGAAGTGGTTTAAGATTGCAAATGCTGTTACTTTGCTGATATAGGACTGATAATTACTGTTGTCGATTGCGCATTCGTCATATAATGTCAACAGAATTAAATACTGATCATTCTTCACCCTTAAATGCTGGGAGTCAATGGAATCTTTTTGAGATACCCCAAGAGACCGAGTCTTAAATCTTATGCAATACCTTACTAATTATTTCTAACGATTTAACTAATTTTATGTACTAAGTCTGAATTTGCTAATTATGAATCTATATTTTTAAAAACAGCAAATACAGGTTTAAATTCGATCCGTTGTTTTCAACTGAATTTATTGCGATTAATGTTATCATATTATTCAGTGAACACTTTTGTTAAATATTAATATTTTTCTTTTCATAATACCTATATGATGAGTTTAACATGTATTAAGGCATATCTAACAGTTTTAGAAACAGTGACGCTTAAAAACACCTCAAAATAAGATTTTTTAATAAGAACAATGCAATTATATAAAAAAGGTAAATAAATAATTCACATCAAATTAAAATGTTAGCGAACTTGTAACAAATTCTCGTTTAGGGTCCTTAACAAGCTGGTTTTAAAACATAATGCAGGCGCCATGCCGCTAACCGGTACTACATATTATTATGTAGTAGATATAAAATTGCTTCAATTTTTTAGACAGTGGCTGAGAGCAGGTGCTGGCGGATGAGACAGGATTGAATTTTTAAAGGATATTTCTACATACAGACGACCAGAATTCGTTCTTTGATGGCACTGAAAGTCCCTATTATACTCTACTTCGTGACCAAGATCACAAAGTGTCTATAGAAATCAGTATGATTAAGCAATTGAAATTAATGACGACTAAATGAGATGTGACATGTATAAAGCCAGATCATGAAATGTATGGTATCTTTTTATCAAAATATAAATCATAACTATATTTGTATCCTTAATCTTAGGCTCGGTTTCCACCAAAGCGTAAAAGCAGAGGAGACGACAGGAGATGTGTTTGAATTAACCAATTCGATTTCGTTATTTCCACATCTCTTCTCCTTTCCGCTTTGGTGGTTACCGGGCCTAAACATTGTCAGAATAGCTGACTGACTGATAATCAAACCAATGCATGTCTATGATAGCTATTATGACATAGACATCCGCTAAGATAGCATTTAGGAAAATTCAACTCCTACGCATATATAAAACATTATACATAATTATCTCCAAAAATAGACTAATTTATTAAAACTCGTACAGTAGCCATAATGACGCTTTTATATTGAAATCGTGACCGTATTTTATAACCGTAGTAGGTACAATTTTAAATATGATGATGTCCCGTGACCGTACAACAAAAGCACGTACACATTAAGTATGCTTTAAGTACGGTAATCCAGTGAATTTAAAGGTATTCGATAACAGAAGTGTAAATTCTAGTGATTAACCTCTTACGATGAAGCCAAAAGAAAAGCGACTGAAGCGATCTTTTCCAGTCAACCTTTAGATAGATGGACAAGTTAAAGATGTACTCGTACCTACCTGCGAAGAATAATTTAAAACGAAGATTATTTCTTTCAATTATCATAATCAGGTAGGTACAGTCACATCACCAATTAGCTGAACCCCACGTGACCTAGAGCTCACTCACAAATCTGTAAGGTTGTAAAGTAATGTTACCTGATTCTGTTTTTTTTTAAACAATATACTATACAATACAATATTACAATATAAAAAAATAACAAAATAGGTAAATACCATATTTTTTACAGATATGCGAATGAGCTCTGGGTCACGTGGGGTTCAGCTATTTGGTAATGTGACTGTACATACATTTTTGTCTATAGATTCAATTTATTTACTTAGATATTTAGTTTTATTTATCGTATCGAGATTTGTTCTATTCATGTCAAATGTTCAATCAACAAATTATTCAATTCAAAACAATAGCCACCTACACGCTGTCTCCACTCACCCTAAACCTAAACAGAACTAAATGTCAATGTTTGTGGTGCCAAATCTGATAATACTCCTTATCTAAAAGACATTAAGATCCAGTATAACCCAGTTTAACTCTTCAAAAATGGTCTCTCTATTTAAACGAATTTTTAAACTGGTTTTATTTCTTCTCCTCGAAAAACTACCTTCTTTAGTAACTTCTAAGGTTCCTTTTACTTCGACAGATTCACGACAGGTGATTTCAGTTTTTTGGGTGAATTGTGCCGACACCCGGCTGCATTTAAATATAATGACACAATGAAAAAGGCTAAATTTGTCGCTGTACTTACGGGATTGTGCTCTTTTTACACGTTTTACCTTTTTTTCGGTTGAAAGGAGTTTACACGTTGTTGGGAATAACAAAACGAAAATAAACACAAAAATAACAGTAGCAGTAGAGCTCTGTTACCCGCTAGAGGATTCTGGATAACAATAAATTTCTACAGTGAAACCAAATTAAATATTTGAATTGCACTATTTTATTGTCTCGTTTTACGTTTCAGCGAATAATTTCGATGAGAATCCATATAGAGCTCGCGTGCATGTAATAAGCGCTCTTATTTCACAGTTTGTCGAACACAAACCATTATTACACCATAGCAACGATATGAGAACAGTGGAACAGTGCGATATTCCTTGAGATGCGGATATCAAAGTAAAGTTCCGTCACAGTTCGCAAACTTACACCCCAACTAGTTATGAGTCGTGGGAACTTGTATGTTTCATGATGCTTTGCTCGAATGAGTTCAAGTGATTCCGTAGTTAAGTAGACAATGACAGGAACCTTTCGTTCCGACGATTTGTCACGTGCGTTCGCGTATGCTTTGTCTACTGCGGTTACCATATCCCATCATTGTTCTCTTACAATTGCGTGGTGAACCGGTAAATAGTGGAATCTTAGTGGTCCATGAAATCTGTGAACAAAATTATCCGTAATAGCTCGAGATAGGTTCTTACATGAGAAACAAAATTTATAAAACATTGCGGTTCGTTACTCCGTTCGAAACTAAAATGTCCATGTCTGTTTCATGGTGCGAGACCACGTGATGCATTTTACTTTCATTGCGGTTCATTTATTAGGGTTCCGTAGCCAAATGGCAAAAACAGAACCCTTACAGATTCGTCATGTCTGTCTCTCTGCCGTATGTCACAGCCACTTTTTTCCGAAACTATAAGAACTATACTGTTGAAACTTGGTAAGTAGATGTATTCTGTAAACCGCATTAAGATTTTCACACAAAAATAGAAAAAAAAAACAATAAATTTTAGGGTTCCCCATACTTAGAACTGAAACGCAAAATTATTTAGGATATATAAGGATAGGATTATATATATAGGATAGGTCGTCAAAAATGATGTTGAGGTATGTCTAATATTTTTTTTTTCTAAACTGAATAGTTTACGAGAGACACTTCCAAAGTGGTAAAAAGTGTAAGTAGTTTTTTTTAATACGTCATAAACCGTAAACCGCCATTTACCCTTCATTCATGTATTATGTGATGATAATGGTACGGAACCCTTCGTGCGCGAGTCCGACTCGCACTTGACCGGTTTTGTATCTGCATTACAAGTTTTATCAAAATCGGTCCAGTCGTTTGCGGGACCCATTCAATGCAAACAAACTATCAAAACTTTACTCTTCATAATACAATTAGTATAGAAAAGTAAGTACCTAAGTAAGTACTTAATCAAAATATTTGAGTTACTCATGTAGTATTACGTTTACGAACATCCAATTTAATGTAGCATCATCACATCGCTAACGTGTCAGCAGAAACATCCTCAACCCATTACGTTATGAGCTGCAGTGTGTGTTTAATTCTGATGACCTCAATATGCAAAGCGAGGGGAGCAACCCGGCTGGGAAGCGAAGCTGGTCGTCATGTGATCCTCTCCCGAGATACGAGCGAGGTGTGTGCGTGGATACCAATGCGGTATACGGCTTAGAAACACAAATAAAATCATCCCACGTGTCTATGTATGTGTTGTATACCACTAAAGGACCATAAGCTTATCCCAGCTCAAGGGAACAAACAAAGGCTTATAGTTTGGTCAAACACGGAATTTGATAACGTTTAATTTGCCTATTAAGGACAGATGAATATTTGGAAGGCGTAGAGGTATTTCCTAAACCGTAGGTAAGGTATAGATGCTTGGGATTATAATTTATAGTGACACGTGTTTTTATTATTATAGGGTGCAATGGTTACTGAATCGTTTGTTATTTTTAGTGTTATAGATAGTAAAAATATAACTGGTGTACGAAGGGGTGTATGGAAATAAGATAAAGTAGAAATGTTCGTGGGAAGATTGCGGTAACTCCATGTTGCTGCATCAAGTGTTGAACTGTGCCAGATGTCTGTCTGCTTACTTATAATAAGACCATTGTAACTCTTTACGTTTTAAGATTAGATAGTAACGTTTTAAGTAACATTTTAGGTAAGTACTCGATGTGAACTATGTATTAAGTTACTACTGCAGTAATGCTTTGTTAATCTTTGTTATTTTCGTCTTTTGATTCCTGGTAAAAAAAGGATTAAATATTTTATTTTTAGGATTTAATATTTTGATTCATATAAAAGATTAAATATTTCTTTATTTTCTTCCGCAAACAAACATTAATTACATAAGATGACACAAATTAAGTACTAGTAATTACATAAAATATAATTGTTAGTATTTTAGAGACTAGCAGTGCTCCTTGATTTCACCCGCGTAACTCCTAATCCTGTGGGAATATCGATATAAAAAGTAATTTATGTCATTCCGAATGAGTCAATTTATCCTCATACCAAGTTTCATCAAAATCGGTCCAGTAGTTTCGGGGCCTATTCATTACAAACAAAAAAAAATAGTGTAGAATATAGATTACATGTAGATGTAGATTACAAATATCAACATAGAATTGATTTTGTAGTTTAAAACTAAAAAAAACTCAACATGGCACATAATTCGTCAAAATTAATTCTAAACGTAGAAATAAATAGGTAGGTATATAATATCACCTCCCTAAAACAACCCATATTCCTCATCAAAGTGCCTTGTTAATGTGATCCATCATGAAAGAGATGCTTAAACTAATAAGTAAGAGGCAGAAAACGAGATGCTCTCAAAACGATGGCACTCAGAAATACTCAAAGAAAATATCAGATACATCTGAAGGAACAATAATCTTAATATAGAGAATTATCTATGGCTGTGAGTTTACTCGTGTAAGTATCCCGACTATGTAATGATTTCTGAAAAGGTAGCAAATAATATAAGGAGCCTGTGGGTAGTAAAAGCCACGAAAAGGTGTTTTAAAAACCTTGAAATTAGTGAAAATTAACAAGGAAATTAAACAAATGAATTGTATTTCATATTGACAATAAAGCAAATACTCATTTAATAACCCTTTTTCTAAGTGTCCCTACACTCAGCGGGACCCCGTGTCCTAGAACGATGTAGAAGTGAATAAATTTAAAAAATGCTTATTGAATATATGTCTTCTTAGCTTCTTAGGTATCTGTTCACTACATACTAAAAAATTAATGAATAGACTCTAAATTAGGTATATACGTATGTTAACTGCTTAACAAGAAATAGCCATGCTGAGTACACATATTTTAGGATATAGTCTAGTTTTAAAATATTTGTTATATTTATCTTATGTCCTTGATATGACTGTATTCTGTTTTGTGTTCCATTAAATAAATAAGTAGTCACTATCAGGTTCGCAATATCAGGTTTTATCGAAAAACTAAAAAACGCGAAAATCTGTTTAATTAGTTTCATTATAAAGTTCTCCCTTTTTTACTTAGTTCTTAATTAAGATGGCAGGTGATCCTTATAACCCGGTTCATTTTTAGCTTAAGTTAAGAAACAAAGATTTGCACAGACAGATGTACTGAAATACAAGCATATACAGATAATCATTCGCATTTACAATATTAGCAGTATCTCAGAGGAGTTCGTTCGTAATAAAGCTAAATGGATTGGTTCAAGGTTAGGTCACTGGAATCGATAACAGTGCGACATTGCACGGTTGTTGCATTATTTATACAGAACTTTCTTGGGGTTTACTTTAATATTTATAGTATTCAGACCCATAATAAAGTGTGGTTTGGGTTTGGTAAAATCTGGAAAGGAAAGAGTCTAACTTATAACGGTCAGTGTTTGATTGGTGATGACGATGCGGTTTATGATATCTTAGAAGATACCAAGCTAAGCAATCTCTTCATTATTGTCGACAAGGTACAGTTTATTCACTAACCACCAAATGAATTCAATTTTATTGGCATAATATTAAATTGGCAAAAAGATATAAAATATTTTTCAAATGATCGACCTATCAGACGCTTTTAAATGTTAAAACTAGTTGCATCAATTAATTCTCTTTAAGAGAGCTTACAGAAATAAACTGGCAAGGTTAGCATTTTCTTCGTAGGTCTAGGTACATTTGTGTCTATCTAAAGACCGGTGGTGCAAGTTTCTTTATAGGCGACCATTGAACGTAACATTAAACCATTTAAAGCGAGACCTAACTGAATATGAAGTAGATCATCTACATTCCGAAACGGATCTCTCGAATAAACTTTAAAAATAAATGCCCTCTCTATAAACTATGAATTAAACTGCTCGTTAGTTCGTTTAAAATATAGTTATCCTTTCTGCAGTTGCATATTTTTATGGATAACATAAATAAAAGCATAATCAGATTTTCAATAAATTTACACTATCTAGCTTACTTTAATTAAAATATCTTTCGTTAGATCTTTAAAATATTTTATTCAAATTCAATCAGAATGTCTAGTATTAAAAATAAATGATATTCAATCAGAGATTATTTATATTTTGTAAAATATTTGGAATTCTGTTTTAATTAAAATTCCGTTCTTAAATTCAGAACAAAAGTTGAGACATCGAAATATTCTGAAAATCCTTTAGCCTGTTCCTATACCTAAGAACTGTTTTGTTAAAGAATTCCTTAATTGAATCAAACATTGGCGATTTCGAGAGACAAAATAAAAATGTTTTGGAACATTTCGACGTTAATGAGAATATATGGGACTAATTAATAGACTTCATTCGAAAATGGGACGGGAACAAAATCGATTAAGGTGGCCCCTTCACACTTTTCACACGAAGACTTATTTTCTTAGCATTTTTGATTTTTTCTTAGGTAAACCCAAAATAATAACTTTTTACTTACATATTTGCACACGAGTTTTGCACCATAAATATATTTTGAGTATCGCTAGGATTTGGTCCAAAAATCCTATTTATCTATACCTACTTCTACACTAATATAATAAAGAGGAAATATTTTTTGAATAGGCCCCGAAAATCGGTCCACTAGCGATTTTGATGAAACTTGGTATGAGTATAGGTACATTGATTCATTGGGAGTGCTATAGGCTATTTCTTATTCCAATATTCCCACAGGAAGATTCGCGGGGAAACCGCGAAGCGCTGCTATTTCTACTTATAATTATAACCTACTAGCGACCCGCCCCGGCTATATTATGCATGTATTATACATATAAACCTTCCTCTTGAATCACTCTATCTATTAAAAAAAACCGCATCGTAATCCGTTGCGTAGTTTTAAAGATTTAAGCATACATAGGGATATAGGGACAGAGAAAGCCACTTTGTCTTATACTATGTAGTGATAGTCAAAGTCAAAGTCAAATTTCTTTATTTCTTTCGATGCTTATGTTTAAAAATACAATGATCACTTAAAATCGTCTTAAAAAAAATATAGTAAAAATAGATAGTAATAGTGATGCTATTTTAAAGTTAACTTTCTGAGATAAATTTAGAAGACCGATGCTGTAAGTACCTACAGACAGCCATGTCGTGAATGGACCTCTTAAATCAAGTTTTGATACCATTTGGTAGCACTTCACACTGATTGGTTAAATATTCAACCAACATGGGCTTTAATGTAACCAGTGGATATATTTAGGTAAATCAGTAGTCGAAAAGGTGATACGTTATTATGTAATAGCCCTAAAGGTTATTAAGGTGAAGTAATAAAGTCAATTATGTTTATAAAATTAGTCAAATTAAATAGATTTTAATTTTATTATAAACTGATAGTGAATGAATTGGTAGGGATTTCCCGTGAGAATGTCAATAGGTCAGAGTTTTTGAGTGTATCGAATGTGAGCCTAAATATTATATACAGGGTTATTGATAATTATATTAGCAAGCCGTCGAGGGCTACTTCTGTGCACCTTAACAAACAACTTTTGTTCTACGACTTTTGGAAATTCGAAAAAAAAAATGAAATTTTGAGGTTTTGTAAATTTGAAAAACATATGATTTTTTAAAACAAAGGTCATCCAGACTAAGAACAGTAGATAAAACCTAAAAAAATTAGTAAAATTTTAAGGTTAATGATCTCTCCGTGTAAGGGTCAGCTGATTTTCATGTAAACCTAACCTCAAAATTTTCAAAAAAATCTTTGAATTTCCAAAAGTCGTAGAATAAAAGTTGTTTGTTTAGGTGCGCAGAAGTAGCCCTCAACGGCTTGCTGGTATAATTACCAATAACTCTGTACAATATGATTCAATAATTATTCAATCTTTTATCTGTATTATTGTTATTTTTATTTCTAAACCGAGTAGATTAATTGTATGGGTAGGTAAATGTCACTTGCTCTATGATGTCATGCCCCTTCAATAGCTGTTACAAAAAACTCCTATTTCTCCTTCCATATAAATAGGCCATTACGTATCTACTACAGGTCCCTATACTGTATAACGCCATTTTTATTAATCTACTGTATCCCTTTCAGAAATAAAGATAAATGATCCGACCAAAGTGGCAACATCAACATTATTTCTTCACCAAAAACTCTACCTACGTACATATTACAGTTAAAATGCTCTGTACTTTTAAGTATATCTTGTTTTTTACTTTCAACTGTAGGTTACCTTTATACAGTAACGAAATCCTCAGTCACGTAATCGATTTAATTTCATAAGTCCATATTTATATTAATGTTTCGAAATATGACTGCAAAAACTTGTAATACAAACCGAAGAACAAGTAGGTACGTACGTGGAAAGCATAAAAATGACAACGACTTTGGTGGTCCGTAATAACTGGTAAGGATAAATACCAATTAATACGTATCTGCCGGATATTTAAGCCTTCTTAACTTTCGAGATTTCGATGTGTGTATAATTTCCAACTCAAAAAACTTAGTAAAATTGTTTGAGTAAACGTACTAACTGTGGTACTAATGACGAAACACACTCATCAAATCTCGATAAATAGCATAAGTACTAAGAAAGTATTTTATTTATTTTTATTTTATTTTATTCGGAAGACATAGGTACAGCAAAAATCACAAACATATAAATCAACCTTACTAACTAAAAAACCATTTACAAGTCTCCGCATATATATTGCTAAACGCTTAGACGCATCGCTTAAAAAACAGAAGTATCTACTTAACTAATAAGTAACGAAATTAATAAAAATTAACCAAGAAAGGAAAATATATAAGTACTTAAAAAAGATAAATAAAAAAAAAACAGCGCACTCCGGGAGTGTAGGCAGAAGTGAAAACTGTATATCTGTGTAAAATCTCATCTGTCGCGAGAACATACGCAAAAAGAGTTTTAGATGAAAAAAAAAATAATAGTAGGACGACTATTTGTCGTCCGACAAATAGTCGTCCGACATTTGTCGTCCAACAAATAGTCGTCCGACATTTGTCGTCCGTCAATAGTCGTCCGACAAATAGTCGTCCGACATTTGTCGTCCGTCAATAGTCGTCCGTTAAAAAATACCATATGTACGTCTTAATACACTCACAGCCAAATTAAAAAACTGTATATCTGTGTAAAATCTCATCTGTCGCGAGAAAATCTGTCGTCTGTCGCGAGAACGGCTGAAAATGCTCACCCAGAAAAGTGCCCAACGCGCCATAACTTTTCACTTCAAAAAAGTAAAAGCTATAATAATAAAAACTAAACATTAAATTATTATTATTATCGAATATATCCACCTGCTCTGGTTTGTGTCAGCGGCGCTGAAGGGATTCTGTGTAAATGAACGCCCAAAACATAATATCTACGGAGTTGCACTATAGAACTTAATTTAAAAACTACCGAATTATTCTAAGCATTTTAAAAACGAATTCAAATAATAGCTCCTCTGTTCCAAATGCCAAAGCAGTTGACTCACCCAGTGACATGTTCAATTAAAGAGTCCACTCCGATTGCGCCCAAGAAGGGAGCAATTAAAAATTTTCGCATCATATTCGGGCCACGAACAATCTGGTATTAAGAGACTTCTACAAACGACGTATTATCTGTCGCCCGACAGACGGTTCGAATTTGAGGCAAACGATCATTTGTTTTAGCCAGCTTCATATTAAGACCGCTGTGAAGCTGTAAATTTCCATACAAAAGCGGTAACGTCTTCCCCCTCATAAACGAAGTCCGATTTTGATAATTTTTGAAAATGTTCCAGATCTAATGGAAAACTGGGTTTAACCGTTTTTATTTTAAAGAAATATTGCCTAGATAAAAGTTATTAGTATCTGAATATCTATATTTTTGACTTAAAAACTTCATCGAGCATTACAATTGTTTTTTTAATAGACTAAACTGAATTACCAAAAAAGAAAAATGTATAAACCTATAACATGCAGTGAATTAAATAAGACCAAATTTATTTCATTTTGTGAAGGATAAAGGGGGTAAAAACGTTACGGCCCGCAACATTATTTGAAAAGCAAAATGTAGGCAATTACGTCCGAACTTAAACTCTCTCTATCGCACGATACGGGTCATTTTTGAAAATACCTACTTGCGCCGCGTATCGAGAGCTCACGATTCTCTTAAAACGAAATAGTTGGCAGATGGTTTTGGTTAAAACAAAGTCTGTAGAATGTGACGATATTAAGACCAATTGAGCTGATGAACTGAATTGGATATGGTTGATTGTTTAAGACCATACAATAGGAGATGGCGTAACAACGCGTAGGATGAGAAACGCCTATTACACCTACGAAAAGGTTTTGTGTAGTAAAATACTTGACTATGAGAAATCAAACGATGCAATCCGTTCTTATTGATCGACTTTGGTCCGGTTATTAAAACGGGCCATTGTCGAGTTAAAACTATTGGTTATTTTATTATATTATTTACTCGACGTTTCGATCGGGGTGCACCGACTATGGTCGCGGGACGACCGGTTTTTATAAAATAAAAAACTATTATAGTGTTAAAAATGAGTTTAAGATGTCTGCATCTTGAAATGAGTTTAATATACCCTGGTATAAAAAGTAAAAAATGTAGATACTAAATTCCTATACAATTTTGTAGATATTCTACATTTACAAAAGAATGGAAAGCTGTCGAAGATGAGTTCAAAGGTTCTCAAAAAGTTATGCAAGTATCAATAAACAACTATAAATGATTGAAAACATCTAAAATAAAATAAACTGTTCATAATAGAAAAACTATTTTAAAATATTGGATTGGATTGGTAACGAGATACTTTTTAGATATTGTTTTATATGCTAGACGCGTGTGTAAAGCAATTTATTAACACATCATTACTCAACTGCAAACTTCCAATAAATGTTGGGAATTTTATGAGTCAATTAAAGAAAATGTTAGAAAATTGATTTATTAACTTAACTTTATTTATGTTATTTATAACATGTTCAAACATAACTGTGCAATGTGCATGGTACATTTTTTATGCAATATTAGTAAGAAATAGTGGAAAAAACCTCTTTATAATAAGTCTTTATGATAAACAATGTTACTAATTGTAACCAAATAGAGCTTGTAAAATATTTGACCTTATTAATATCATCTTTCAAATGACATTACTGCCTTAGTGAACTGTGAACAGAATAAAGTAATCCTAATATCTAAGTTTATTTATCGATATCGTCTGAGTGACACTCATTTAAGCTCTTTTAACACCCAAATCCTATAAATGAGTCGCCTAATAAATAGGTGTGACCCGATATTCCAGCATAAAAATGTTAATACGTGTACCAAGATCAAATCTCTCGATGCTTTAGGTAATATTATGTTTGTATAATCCAAATTACTTACAATAAATATACTAATAATGACCCTGTCGTGACACTACTTATGTGTATGTCTGATATGTTTCCCAAATGACCGTTTTCTTTGGGCTATTTAGTCGAATAACTTTTAAGTTTTGATTTTTGTAGGCGTATTGACAGTCATTGTTGTCTATTTGACTGTAATTTATTGTTAATTTATCATAATGGCTGCGTTTTATTTGACAATATTGTTGTTTTGACTGTCGTTTTAAGGTTTTGGCCTCATTTGCATGTCATTCGGAGACATCTGGACTCAATTTTAGTGTTTAGTATTCGTAGTTGGCTTGTTACGACTAATTTTAAATTTCATAGTGGTAGTTTTTGTTTATTTATAGTTATGGGCCTCAGTTTTTATATTAATTTTGCTATTTTAGTTCACAAGATGTTGATAATTACGATTGCAACGGTATAATAATGATAAAATGAAATGAAATTATAGATTGAACTTTGACTATAGGTCAATTTGCTTGTAAAAACATTATAAAACGGTGAATTTTCATACAAAATACGCATGTTGTACCTACGTTAGATAGGTTAGTAATTGACAATATACTGTGTGACACATCTGCCCGAGTAACGTGTTCACGCTTTTGAACACCTGCAGGGAGAATAATTGAGTTCGTACCGCTGATGACGTAATAAATAAACTGATTCAATTTCTTTCGAGAACAGGCTTGCATGAGTATGTTGGCTCTTATTGAATTATCCAGACGACCTTTTAAGGAGAAAGACATCTTAGAGGCTTTAGCCATATATTAAGACCTAGCGACCCGCCCCGGCTTCGCACGGCTATATTATGCATGTTTTATACATATAAACCTTCCTCTTGAATCACTCTATCTATTAAAAAAAAACCGCGTTAACGGATTTTACCGTTGCGTAGTTTTAAAGATCTAAGCATACAAAGGGACATAGGGACATAGGGACGGCGATAAGTGACTTTATTTTATACTATGTAGTGATATTAGTTAGATAAATATGTTATGATATCAACCACTTCGTCTATATAATACCTCTTCTAAGCATAGGTACGTATTTAGTGTTGGTATAAAGTAAGGGTCACTAGCAGCAAATTTGCAAAATCTAGATTTTCTCTCTTCTTTTAAAGCTAGATTTTATCCATACATTTTTGACAAATAAAGTTAGGTTAGTTTTAAATTATGCCAAACATAAATATGTATTGAATAAAATCGAGATATTGCAATTTTTCTGTTATTGGTGAACGAAACAAGTTTAACATTTAAAGAACTGACAATAACATTCCACTTTATGACATAGCTCTACCAATTAGTTCAGAGATTAGCTCTAATTCATTGTGTCAGTTGTAATTAATGAAGATTTATTGAGGTCAAATGATGTTTTTACGCAGTTTAATTATACAGTACGATTTATGTGACCCATTAATTTTTAAAAGAAGTTATGTTTGTTCAATAATATTTATACTTTTTGAGACCATGACGAGTACTTTATGAACAAACTAGCGACCCGCCCCGGCTTCGCACGGCTGTATTAGGCATGTGTTATATCTAAAAACCTTCCTCTTTAATCACTCTATCTATTTAAAAAAACCGCATCAAAATCCGTCGTGTAGTTTTAAAGATCTAAGCATACATAGGGACATAGGGAACGGCGAAAAGTGACTTTATTTTATACTATGTAGTGATGTCCATCTTGTGTCACTTTTGCAGGCCTCCACGATCTGCCTTCCTCTATCATTGTCTTTGGCTATTATCTACCTATAGAGGGGTGTTTGTTAAGTGGTTATATTATAATACCTACCTATCTTATCTTATAATCTACCTACCCATCTTATCTTATTTGTCACAAGAAGTTTTCGCTGTTAACTGGGACGAGGTAATTAATAAGCCTACCCTTTTACTGTGAACACGGAATTGCTGAAATAGGATTCAACAAAGGACGTAGATAAGGATTTTAAGGACTTTACTTTCTCTCCGTTGATAAATTAAATGCTACGTTCCCTTACCAACCCGTGCTTTAAAATCCGAATTAACAACCAAGGAGTACTGGAACAAGGCAAAGTTTTGAAGTCTTCACGCATCAATTTTCAATAAGAAATTATTTCATTTAACTCTCCGGGTATTTGTCCTTTATGCGAGCCCCCTAAGCCTCTACGTACAACGGCCTAGCTAGTGTATTTTGGAATGTAAACTAGAGTTACATTGATCAGTATTCCAACTTGCAATATTCAAATAGATAAGAGTTAACATTTCCGCGTCAAGTCGATCTGTGTTAGGAGATAAGCTGAACATTGTAGCAAGACTGAGTCTGCGATTGAAACACCTGGCGTGTTATCGGTCAACGACCTAAGTTTATTGAGGTATGAACGAATACAGATATCGTAGAGTGCCTAACAGTCAATATAATTCATTTATTCCTAACACTTAGCTATAGCTTTATAGATGACGGAATGTGCTTGGTTAACCTGGTAGGAACCGTTCTATTGAGCTAATCTATCTATGAGACCTTTTGTTCCAAAATATCACTACATAGTATAAAACAAAGTCGCTTTCTCTGTCCCTATTTCTATTAAAACTACGCAACGGATTTTGATGCGGTTTTTTTATAGATAGAGTGATTCAAGAGGAAGGTTTATATGTATAATATATGCATAATATAGCCGTGCGATGCCGGAGCGGGTCGCTAGTTGTATATATTTGAAAGACCTACTGAATCATATCTTATCATTCGAATAGGTACCTATGTTACGTAATATCTTCTAAGTTCTAACGTTATTTTGAGGAGCATAAAATATATAGACGGAAGAACGAATTAAAAATTTTCCTGCGATTCTGGAACACCATCTGTGACATTGCTACGTACGAATTCGAGCTGCATTTGTTTGTGCAAATGTGAATTTCCGTCTCACGTGTTTTTATCACACGAACAGCCTCAGGAACGTTAAGGAAACGAACGAGCTGCTAATGTAGCCCCCGTATTATCATAAATTCTAGATTCTGTTGAATTAATTTGTCCAGTGCATTTGTAGTATGCGTTTAATGGGCTATTAGAAAACTATTAGTAAGATAAATTGATGTTTGTAAAGTTAACTCACATATATCACAACTTTGCGTTTATTTAAACATCTCTTTAACTGATTGAAAGAATCAATTCCAATAATCCAACCTAAGAGACTAGAATCTCTTAGTTCGTAATTCCCGTCTTTTACATTTGCAAGAGATGCACGCGACCAAGTTGCACTAAAAATATATGCTGTAACTAACGACTAACAAGATACTCTGTGATATTTTTCACTTTAATTCCTTGCTCGGTTGCTCTCAGAGAATGCTTCTGAACTCGCATTTATCGCATGCTATTTATCGTAACGGCTTTAGACGCGCTTTCTAGGAAGCTGCGCGTGCCAGCAACTTATCTAAATGCAAAGTAAAGATTAATAATAAATTATTGCACGGCTATGGCATTATTGATAAGGTTTGAACTAATAGGGTATCGGGTTTAGTGTAGTCTATTTCATAAATTTCTTTCCATTACTTCCATACTTGTAAACTAATATTTTAAATGCAAAACTTTGTTTATCTTTTACGTTTTCATGCCTAAACCGCTGAACCTTTTTGGTGAATTTAGGTGGATATACAGGGTTATTGAAAATTGTAATAGCAAGCCGTTGAGAGCTACTTCTGTGCACCTTAACAAACAACTTTTGTTCTACGACTTTTGGAAATTCGAACATTTCTTCGAAAATTTTGTATTTAGGTTTATCTGAAAATCAGCTGTTCCTTACACGGAGAGGTCATTAACCTTAAAATTTTACTTATTTTTTAAGTTTTATCTACTGTTCTTAGTCAGAAAAACCTTTGTTTTGAAAAATCAGCTGTCTTTCGAATTTACATAACCTCAAAATTTTCATTTTTTTTTCGAATTTCCAAAAGTCGTAGAACAAAAGTTGTTTGTTTAGGTGCACAGAAGTAGCCCTCAACGGCTTGCTAGTATAATTTCCAATAACCCTGTATGACTACCATACTGGGGTGAAACCCAGTTAGTATTATTGCCGCAGAATTTTGCCGCAGTTCGATAACGAATGCGAAATTTAAAGGAACTTAAGGAACCTTATATATTTTCAATATCCCACTGGAGTTTATAAACATAGACCTAAACTAAACACGGACTCCTTGCATCTTGTTCACACGGCGAAACATTCTAGAACACGTGTTCACTGTTCCCACCAATATTCTATATGATAGGCAATGCGGGCGCATTTAACCGACCAATTGGGCATCAACAATGATAACATGAAAAATAATCAATTGAAACTCTGTCTTCCTACAAACATAGACGGTTTTTGGTTGTCAAAGTTCCTCAATGAAGAATATGCGTGATTGGTGATCGTGGATCACATTACTGGATAGTTTCTTGACTCATTTGTTTATGAATTACCTCCGTAACTGATATGTAAGTACCATTTAGGAAGAAAGAGGATATGCAATGTCTTGGATTATATTATTTTAAATATTTAAATATGTTTATATATGATATTTAGTAAGACAGATAACATTTACCAGCTCAAGTTCGTCGGGGCCTTGGGACTTGTGCAATAAAATGGTTATAAATAAGCGGAGTTCATTCGTTGGTGGTATAGGGAACATGCAAGAGAAATCAAGCTATAACGGGGTCTACGATATCGTATTACTGTGTAACTTCATTTCTATTGACATTCAGTTGCGTTTCTAAACTTACATTTAAATGAACTTTGACTCTTATTTACTCTTTGATTATTTTTTTGCATATCAGCAAAAGAAGATCATTAATTATTTCACAATCGACAACATGGGTGGCCCTTTATTCCCCAATCCGCTCATTAAGCTAATTTATTGTGATTAAAACAAAAAAATTATCTAATCTGTTTTGTTTCGAACACAATTTGAAAGTCTTGTAGATAAATAATTGTAGATGTAGAACAGAAAGATTGAAATTACAATAATAGAGATTACATTAAGATAAATTTTTTATCCGTGCAAAACGCAAATGCTACACTGAGCGATTTCGTACAAAAAAAAACAATTTGCGACTTAATTCGTTACTGTGATCCAATCCACTTTTGGTAATAGTTATTGCAAGTCTTTGCAGACACGAGACCTTGTGTAGCCAGTATAAGCGCATTACAAACGATATTAGCAAATGTTCGTCCAGCCTTCAGAGTGACCACTTGCAATTCAATTCAGCTATGCAAATATGCTGAGAGCAGAATCGAGAGTGATTGTAAGTAAACTCATTCAACTCTATCAGCTCTATCTCTATCTTTTGTTTCTCTTTGTTGAAAAATAGAACGATAATATCCAAGTGTCTTTTGATCGAGTTGAGTGAGAGGTTTGCTTAGAAAGCAACTTTGCAACTGAAATTCCTTTATATTATGAAAGCTAATACTTTTAATACTTAGCTAGGTTATTTTATCGCTTAATTAGATGTTTCTTTAGTTTCTTTTTGATGAAAATTTTCAAAACGAAAGATTCTACTGTTTTTTTTTGTTGGTAACTGAAATATTCAAAAGCCTTATTAGTATAGCGAACATTAGGTACCCAAGTAATTTGAACTATTGCAGTCAAATCAGCGTAATAGGTAGCTGAAATTTAAATACTGTCCAACTGTGTAACTTTTAAACAATTTTAAATATTTCACAAGTCACGTTTTAAAGATGCGGTATTGCTTCGGGCGACACATTTCTCTTATTCGAATAAAATAAAATATTTGAAAAAAATATCATAAAATATTTGAAATATTTGAATTTCACAAAAGTACACAAAAGTGTACTTTTGTGAAATTCAAATATTTTATGAAACCTTCCCACATAATATGGCTTCAGAGTTTAGTCGCGAAAAATAGAAGCACAAAATAAAATATACTTAAATATTATTATGTATCTAATACCTAACTGGTTCGTGGTATTCTAAGTAATGAAATGACGAAAATGAACCAATGAATGTCATTTTTATTTGCAAGAAATATGGTACAAAGTTTGAGTTGGTATGGACATGTGATGAGAAGAGACGCATATGACTAGAAGAGTGATGAGTATGAATGTAGAGGGATGGATTGGAAGAGGACGACCTTAGAAAAGATGGATGGACTGCGTGAGACAAGACATGAGACAGATGAATGTGAACAATGAGATGACGACTAAGAGGAGTGAAAGTGTGTGAGTGGTAGTAGAAGACACACAGCTCCGACCTCAAATTGTGGTGTATAAATTGTGAAATAAAAATGTACTGTATTTTACCTCCTAAAACACGGCACTACATCGACGAGTGAAGCGATAGTTCGTAACTCAATTTATGTGAGTTATTTCGAGTGAAATGAACATTATCTAGTTCGGGACGGACACTGGGCCTCGTCCGGATAAAATTGCCAATTTTCACTTACAACCTTTTGTATTATCCGCTAGAAAACATTGCGTTTGACTTTCACGTTTTCCTGATATTTGTTTTTGGGGACTTTTTGTTTACATCAAATGTAGGTACACAAAGGTTTGTTTCAAATTTGTATTTGAATAAAGACCTTTAACATTTACTTTTGAAGCTTTCGGACATGTAAATCTATGGCATACCTACAGAAGGGATAAATTTCACGACTTTATTTAGACACTAGCAGCGCTCCGCGGTTTCACTGCGTAACTTCCGATCCTGTGGGAATATTGGGATAAAAAGTACCCTATGTTATTCCCAATTAATCAATGTCTCCTCATATCAAGCTTCATCAAAATCAGTCCAGTAGTTTCGGAGCCTTTTCATACAAACAAAAAAAAATCTTCTTTATAATATTTTGTACCTATAGATATAGATAGTGTATATTTTAGACAAAGCTAAGTTTTTTAACTAATGTGTTAAAAACTTTTTTGCTATTTTAATTTTTAATTGCTTTGAGAAGGCTCGAGCCTATGTAATAACAAATAATGTATGTACCTACCTCATTTGTTATCATACTTATAGATATAGATAGTATAGATTTAGACAAAGCTAAGTTTTTTAACTAATGTAGTAAAAACTTTTTTTGCTATTTTAATTTTTAATTGCTTTGAGAAGGCTCGAGCCGATGTAATAACGAATAATGTATGTAACTACCTCATTTGTTATCATACTTATAGATATAGATAGTATAGATTTAGACAAAGCTAAGTTTTTTAACTAATGTGGTAAAAACTTTTTTGCTATTTTAATTTTTAATTGCTTTGAGAAGGCTCGAGCCGATGTAATAACGAATAATGTATGTAACTACCTCATTTGTTATCATACTTATAGATATAGATAGTATAGATTTAGACAAAGCTAAGTTTTTTAACTAATGTGGTAAAAACTTTTTTTGCTATTTTAATTTTTAATTGCTTTGAGAAGGCTCGAGCCGATGTAATAACGAATAATGTATGTAACTACCTCATTTGTTATTACATGTTGATCGCAGGACGTTATCATAATTCTGATCCAGACAAGACTTAAGAGGAAAGGGAACCGGGGGATTTTTCCATACAAACTATTACCTACAAACGTAGTCGCCTGTTTTCTCTCTGGATAATGACACTAGAGCAAATATTTTTGGTGCATAAAACTTATAACTGCCATGACCATGCCCCTATTTTTTATTTTTTTATTTTTATAATCTTAATTTCTATGATAATTAAAAAATGAAAAAAACCAAAACATAGGGGCATAGTCATGGCAGTTGTTGGTTTTATGGCACAAAAATATTTGTGCTAGTGTCATTATCCAGGGAGGAAACAGTCGACTACGTTTGTATGGAGAGCGCGCAGGTACCCTTTCACCTTAATAGTAATAGGGCTATAGGTAATTTGGAACACGACATCCTATTACACTCGTGTCCGAAGGTATGCATGCAATTGGCGATTACTAGCTGTTCTAATGGAACAAGCTATTAAGCAACTAATATCATAAATTTAGATCTAGGGTTTAGATTGGTTACTACTTACATCCTACGTTATCCTACATATTATATAGCTACTAGCTACGCCCCGCAGTTTCACTCGATTAAGTTCCGAAAAAACTACCTAGGTAGGTACTTAGAGATTTGAATGGATATCCATTTGAATTTCAAATCGCGCTCTGTAATGTTCCAAATTGGAACATTTTTAAAAGCGATGCTTTGTTTTTGATAAGGTTAAGACGTAGTGGTAAGACCAGAAGCGTAAAATAACGCGACAGAGGTGTTTTAAAAACAGTTTTTGGGTATCAACCGCTAAAATCCATGGAATGATATTTCTACTGTCGTAAAGGTGAAGATATGCTTTGTATTGTCATACTCTTCGATTAGAGTGAACTGCCTTCATAAAAAAGAAATGTCATTTTTTGAAAATTTTCAATTTTACGGCGATTGTAAAGAAAAAACAAGTACAAAAGTTATATTTTCATAAACCTTACATCAAATCCCATGAGGTAGTACAGATGGTTTTCAATAAAATAGATGTAGGTCTTTCAATTACATAAAACATAGTTAGAACGGCCATATCGCGGCGTATGGGGGAAAGGGATAGAGTCATCGCGCGGTGCGCGTGGGGGAGGGATAGGGGTTTCCAGGTCATACTTCGCCTTAAATGTTACTCACAATAGTGAACCAAACCATTCCTCAACTAAAAGTTCACTTAGAGTCGTTTCTAAGTTGCGGCTGGTAATTGAACTCAAGTGCCTAATTTAGGTTTCAAGGGTACCCTAAATTCATTCTAATTATACCTACTAAAGTTATTAAGCTAAGTAAACGTGTAAAGTAGCGCTTGACAAAGTACCGACCTAGGCAGTAGGCACATTAATTTAATTTGGCTAAAACTTAGCCTTTGTCACTTTAATATCGTACAGCGCGAAAATTGTATGGAAAATTAAAGTTTGGCATTACGTCCGCTTATAGGGCCGCCTTTTCAACTTCTCGTACAATTTTCAAGTAAACCTGAGAGAAGGTTTTTCTATATGAAAAACCTCGCACTATGGGTTCAGGACATTTTAAGAGTAAGTATAACTCTGACTATTACTTTTTCTCAATAGGTAAAAGTAGTAGTCAGTAGTAAGTTAAACAATTTTAAGTTACTACTTGTCCCATCTTATAAAACTTTCTTTTAGTAAGTTACACAACAGGGTTTTCTTAACGATATTTCATAAAAATACAATAATTCAAATATAAATAACAAATTTAAAACTCCAATGTACAAATAGTAATAAAAAGAAAATAATGCGAAAACATAATTAATGAATTATGTTTTTATTATAATAACTAGCTGCGCCCCGCGGTTTCACCCGCGTAAGTCCGATCTTTAAATTCTCACCGTTTAAACCTTCCCTGGACTACAACAAACATTTCAAAACCGGAATCATCTAAATCGGTTCAGCCGTTCTCGAGTTTTAGCGAGACTAAGGAACAGCAATTGATTTATATATATAGAAGATTGTTGTAAAGAATATTAAATAAAATACATACATTGTTACTGTTTTTTTTCCTCATATTACACATACAACATAATATTTATAATACAAATTCCGTCTTCTTTTTTCTGACTTGATGTAAGCTAAGTGACTCTATTTTTTAAAATAGTATGTTCCTATTTACTCGTAAATGAGTAAATTGGAACATATTATTTTGTAAAATAAAGTCACAAACTACTAAAAACTTTTCCAAACATGTAAGAGAACCATCAAATTAAGGTCTCCAAATTTAGAAGTAACACAGAAAACTTATATTTAATCTCTGCCATATATTTTCTATTAGGTACGAGTAATTACCATAAAAACTCTAAACTACTTTAAACCATTTTGACAAAGACATTTTTAACAGATTACTTTAAATAAACTCGAAAGTTTATTTTACAAATAAATTATTTACACAGTCGACCGAGCTTACGTAGGCGGGTCCCGCTACTGCCTTAATATCACATCAAAAATACAGCTCTTAACTAAAGGCAGTAAGTTTAAATTAGCATTGTTATTGTCCAGGTAACCGTATCCTTACCTTGTTTAGAAGTGCCTTAGTACTGATGTGGAGCATTAGTGCAAACATTAAAGTTATCATGACATTGCTGTAAATGGTCAAGTCTGGTTGTGAGTTATTGCAACGGTGTAAAAGGTGTGGTTATACTGATAGCAGATAGCGGTAGATGCATAGCAGCTGTAGTATAAAACAAACGCTAAGCTCTTATATTAGCTCTTAGCTTATAATGACAGTTTCCCGTGGGGATATCAAAATAAAAAGTAGTCTATAGCCTTCCTCGATATATGGACTATCTAACACAAAATATTTTTTCAATTCGAACCAGTAGTCCCTGAGATTAGCGCGTTCAAACAAACAAACTCTCCAGCTTTATAATATTAGTATATAGGTAAACAACGATGTCTCACACTATGGGTTTGACGAGAAAAATAACCAACTATAATTCCTACTTTTCGTGTTGGGCAAGTACCCATTAGGGTACTTGATTACAAATGATTTTTTTTAGATTTTATTTTACTTGTCGGCGTGATTCATATAGGTATATTCATGCCAAATTATGACTTTGTAGTACTAATAGTCTCTAAGCTACTTACTTACGCGGACGGACATAAGGGTGAAACTATAAAGGTTCCTTGTTAGGCTACGGGACCATAAAAACTGGTTATTACAATAATAAGTTAGGGCTACTTTTTCAATCTAATTAGTCGGCTTTCATTTGTAAGTTACAAGCAAAAAGTCATAATAATGATCATAATTGTTATAAAGTTGTCTGAAGCACCTTCTAAAATCTGTTAGGTATTAATAGATGACGGTACACTTATGGTAAACACTGTACATTACATATTTACCCGCATGCACAAGATCAAATTTTATCATTTTTTGGTAAATTTTCATCGAAATTTAAGTAACTGTTTTATAAACCGCGCCATTAGAACATAATTGCCAACCATTAAAATCTTTATTAGACTTTTCAGAACTATTCTAAATTTAAATAAAAGTGCTACTAACAATAATTGAAGGTTAGTTATTATTCATCATGAAAATTTGGGATACTTTCAAAACTTTATATAAGTAGTTAAAATGTTTGTATTTTTAATAATAAATTTAGGTATAAGTGACAAAATAAGTAGAAAATAAACAAATGAATTCTTAAAATATTCTATTCTAGAAGCCGGGTTTTTAAATAATGTTAGATTTCGGTTTTTAAACGAAAAAGAATTGAGTTTGGCTTGCCATTACTTCAACATCACTTTATCACAACTGATGCCCTCAAAACATGTAGACATCTACTCTACCACTATTTAGTGGAAACATTTACTTGATATTTATGTTCTTAAATGTTGTTCCTTGTATTTGAACAACACACCAAGTCTATAAACAGTGTGGTGCATCATACGATGTGAAACAAAGCGTTGTACTCCCACGCCAGGCAACTGTGACCATCGCTGTTCAACATCGTGGAAAAATTTAATTTATGTACCTTTACATACTGTTTACACACACCGGCAGTACTCTAGTGGGATAACGATATAGGGTAGCTTGTGAATAGGTAAATACCTATAACTAAATTAAAATAGATCTTCTCTACATGAAAAGAAAATATCAGGTAATGTTGCCCGAAAAGGGTAGTAAAAATATAAGTATGGAGACTGGCATAGTACTAATTTTTTTTTTTAAATATACTTATATATGGCAATGTATAGAGGACATTAAACAAACAACAAATGCTATGTAACAAAATCTCGTTAAGTGTCAGGTTTGGCTGTTGTTTGAATATCAAAAAAGATTATATTTTTTATTTGCCGCACACTTTTTAAACCTTTGGCAATGTGGCAATGTCTAGTATATTTTCCATCAAAAACCGCAGATTCTGTTTGAGGCTCTTATACAAGTAAGAAAGGCTGTTTTCACTTCTTATTTCACAAGTACAACCGAACTTTAAGCCTGTGTTAAACTGTACAGTGTCAAAATACCTTATGCTTGATGTGTTAAGTTGTTGATGTGGCTTGAAGTTTGATCAAAGATGACCTGAGCGTTCAATTTTTCTATTATGTAGGTACTAGCTTTAGGCCACGACTTTATCCGCGGGGGTATGATTTTTTGATTTATGATTTATTTCAAACTCCATCAGTAAGGACTATGAATTTTATATTTATGTAGCTAAAGACTGAACTGATTTTTATTGGTGGACTTAAAGAAAAACTTATAGATGTGATAAGTTAATAATTATTTATTCGGGTATGGACTTTTTGTAGAAACCGTCCTAAAAGCAAACAAAAACCCTTCAAACAAACTTTGGAAGCCAAGAACCAACTAAAAGGAAATATTGAAAGTGCACTCGAAAAGCCATTAACAACCGCTCAAGTTGTTTTTATTATTTCAATATTTGTGTAAGTGTACAAAGTAGGCGGATAATTTACCTACACGGGAACCAACCATGTCTTTTTTAAGTTGTGTAATTAAAGTGATAGGGTACCTGCGCTCTCTCCATACAAACGTAGTCGACTGTTTCCTCCCTGGATAATGACACTAGCACAAATATTTTTGTGCCATAAAACCTAAAACTGCCATGACTATCCCCTTATGTTTTAGAAAAAAAAGACGGGCATGGTCATGGCAGTTATAAGTTTTATGCACCAAAAATATTTGCTCTAGTGTCATTATCCAGGGAGAAAACAGTCGACTAACGTTTATAATAGTTTGTATGGAAAGAGTACCCTTTCCTCTTAAGTAAGCAATAAATAAGTTGAAAAATGATTATTGAAATGGGTAAAGGTCAGAGGGTTGTTGTCCTAGTGTAGTGGTAGATACTTCGACTTACATTCCGAAGGTTGTGGGTTTGAATCCCGGCTGGTTGTGCACCAATGGATTTTTACTACGAATTTTTGTGTGCTAATAGATATTGCTCTTACGGTGATGAAAAACATCGTGATGAAAACTTGCAGCTTAGTTGGTTCCAGAGGTGTTGATAAGTTCTTTCCCGGATACGGTCGACTAAGCTGAGGGGGCAGTATAGGTGCTGAAGATGCCTACATGCTATCATGCTATATTAATATAATATATTTAATACTAGCGACCCGCCCCGCTTTGCACGGCTATATTATACATATAAACCTTCCTCTTGAATCACTCTATCTTTTAAAAAAAAACCGCATCAAAATCCGTTGCGTGGTTTTAAAGATTTAAGCATACAAAGGGATATAGGGACAGAGAAAGCGACTTTGTTTTATACTATGTAGTGATTGTTATTTAGTAATAGTATAGTTACATAAATAAAAAAAATAGTAACAAATATAAATATTGGTCTTACATGAAGGAAAACATCGTGATGAAAACTTGCAGCTTAGTTAGTTCCAGAGGTGTTGATGAGTTTTTTCCTGGACATGATCGACTAAGCTGAGGGGGCAGTATAGGTGCTGGGGAAGCCTACATGCTATCATGCTATATTAATATAATATATTTAATATATAAAATATATAGGTAATTACTAATTATTTAGGTCCCTTTTCGCCTGAAACACAGGATTTCCTAAATTAGGCAAATGTTTTATTTATCGTTTTAAAATGTGATTTAGCTCTATAATATAATATTTTGTAAAAGTTTTTATTCATTAATTATTTCTTATTCTTATGCAAAAAGGACTAGTTGCAAAAAACCCGTATACAAACACATGGGTATATAGTTTAACACAGACTACCTGTAATAGTATGAGTAGGTTAGAGGTTGAAATCTTCGCTAAAGAATGTTTTTAAATATAACCTACAAAAACACAAAGCAAAATAACTGTCCATCATCGAACAACAGACTATAAAAGATCTAATAACGTTGTGATATTCAAAAAATATATATTAAATTTCGATATTTTATCTCCAATTTCATATTCAAATCATTATAATATTATAATTCGTTGACGTTTCCGTTAGATGGTGAGTGAAATAAGTCGAAAGGTAAAAGAATAAAGAAATACAAAAAGACAAAGTTAAGTGTTTAGACTTGCAGACGGATTTTTTCGGAAGTAATAAGACTATTAAAACAAAAATCAATACAATTTGTGCATGGAATCGTTTTTAGCTATTAAACTCGTTAATAACAAGATTAATATTTTACGAGGTTACTTTTTAATTAATCCAGTTTTTTAAATATATAAATCGTATTTTCCCATCTCAAAATAAGCAATGAGAATGACCCTTTATTTAATTAGTGAAAACAACAAAAAAGAATCATCAAAATCGTTTCATAAACAACCAAGTGATGCCCAAACATCCATAAACAAAATACAATAGGATTGAGAACCTACTCCTTTTTTGAAGTCTGTTAAAACGTGCAAAGTTTATGTAGAGAGCTTCTTCTATAACTCGTAGTTTTAGTCGAAAAAACTGACGTTGGCGCCCTCTGCCTCCGCCAGCAAAGCACAACTTGGTCGAAGTAAAAGATTAGGCGCCCACACAACAATTAAAGCAATCTGTCTACGCCCCCGCGACCTCTATAACTACCTCTACCCATAGCTTCTACCGGACAACGGTCATTAGTTACCTATTTGTGGACTAAATAACGCTGATCGTGTGACAACTTTGAATTTCTAATTAGATACTTAGCTTGTTGTTTTATGTTTCTCGGTTTGTGTTTTACGTTCTATATGATTATGATATTAACATTTTTGATTTATGAAGTTTATGTGCCGTGTCGATAGAACTTTAAGCGTTCGCAGTAGGTGTAAAGCTTAAGCTTGACTTGCGTGATTGTCGGAAAAAATGATGGTTTTTAGCGTAAAAACGGCACCCTATTACTAAACTTCACTGTCTATCTGTCTGTCAGCAGGCTGTATTTCATAAACTATTACAGCTAGAGAGTTGAAATTCTCACAGATCATGTATTTCTGTTACCGCTATAACAACAAATACTAAATAGGTACACAAAAAAAAAATATGTGGCGCTCCCATACTACTGGTCCGGTACCTTTCATGCGCCAGTCCAACTCGCACTTGGCCGGTTTTCGATTGTTTTAATTCACCATTTGCATTGAATGAAGTTTATAAGCGAGACCTTAGTTTGAATGAAGTTTATAAGCGAGGCTCTCTACGTTGCATTAAGATAAATCTTATGTAGGTAGGTAAGTATACAGTGCTGCGTAGGTCTTGGGTTGCCGGTTGCCGAGGGCAACACGTGCCTTCTACAAGCTCGTTGTTAAACTAAACCAAACTACATTATAGATTCTTACTTCACAATAAATCAAATTTGACTACACTCGCTCTATAGAAAGCAATTCTCGCTTAGAAAAAGTAGTTTTCCGATGTTAGTTCGTAGAATTTAGACAAATAAAAAAACACACGAAGAAAATTAACAAATTAAATTCATTCATTAAATTGACTGATTTTGCTTCAGCACTGAGGAAACGCACTAGATGTTTTAGTTTTAGTCATCGATACGATGGTTTTAGTTTTAGTTTTACGGGGCTGTTTCCGCACTTAGCCTCATTATTTGGGCCATTGTGCGTGATAGATAACGCACTAGATAGAGTCGAAAATTAATTTTGATCAACTTTTTTTTGTAAGTACCTATCGATAGAGACCTACATACACTACAAGGCTAAAACTAATGCCTACTTACTTAATTTCAAAATGTTTAAGAAATTTGTTCATACCACTACTCCTCACTCCTCTCCACTCCTCACGTTAAAACAGCCAGATACTAAAATAATAATTATATTTTTCGCTACACAAATTAAATAAACAAACCTACCGTTAATATATCAAAAACTTGTATAACAGTACGCGCCTGCGCATAGGGCGGGGTTCCTCACGAAGTACCCGCGAGGATTTGCCCTTGCTACTTACAGCCGGCAATTTCACCTTAATACTAGATTCTATCTCGAACACCTGCAATGTAAAACCAGATTAGATAGCTACAGAGCTTTAAGCGAACGTTGAAGGAAATTATCTGATATCGAGTGTATGTATATAGAAGTTACATTAACTGCTGTAACCGTTTCACTAATATTTCTAGCTAAGTAGAGTGAATAGGTACCTTCTAGGCGAGCATGCTACATCTTCGACCTCATTTTCGCTTCCCATCAGGTGAGATGAGGTCAAATGCAAGCCTATATTGTTTAAAAAAAAAAAAAAAAAAAAGTATGTATCCCTACACTTAAAGTATATAGTCATAGTTTTAAGTTATATATCTTTCTTTCAATCTATATTATAAATATATGTATGTTAATCTATAAGGTATGGGCCTTCGTAGCCTGAAATAAAATTATAAGAGGACTCATTTCACAAACAGATCCATAATAAACAAAGGAAAATCGGTTAAAAAACCACAAAAAATAATAGAAAACAAAACTATGCACTATTATTGATTCATTCATTTTCGAAGTTTTTTTATTATCATAAATATTAACTACAAAAAAACAATTAAAATAATAATTTACTTTATCAGGTTAGAGGCGCTTATTAAAGTTTAAAATACCTAAGTATCAGCTGATATAAACGTCCGTAGTCTGTTGTTCGCCTTTAAATTAAAATTAAATGAATTCTAATTTGAAATCGACCAGAAAACTTGCGCGTAATCAATCATATCAAATTATCGGGCACGCCCATATCTGTATCAAACAAGTTTATTATATCTTTTTCTGTAGATATCTCGTGTCAATTAAAAATTATATGAACTTAATTTTTCAATCTTTTTATATCTTAATTTTTAGATTGCTTCGAAATACCTATAAGGCATTTTTTAAGATTTGAAATGAGCGTTGTTAGGGACATACCAAAACTTTAAAATTTTTAAATTAGGGTTTAATGTATTTGTAACGTTAATTAAAAGCTTAACCTTAATTCCGATTCGATACAAATCTTTGCCAAATATTTTGTTTTTATCACATTTTGGCAGAGATAATCGAACAGAACCATTACCTTTTTGAAAACCAGTTTTGAAAATTTGGATTATTCGGTGTAATAAAAAGAAACCTTATTACTGTTTCTACGATTCGATTATTCGAGCGCTGCATTTCTGTTTTTACAATAGTTTTGTTTGTTTGAGTACGTATTCAATTAATTGAAGCAATTTTCAGTTTATTTAGCTCATCCGTAGCTTCAATTCCAATCAGTTTCATTTCGTTTAAACAAATATTGAATCATTGTGCGATTATTTATTTTTTAACTTTGTTTAAAATAAGGGCGACTTGCTGGAATATTTGATTCAATTCATTTAAAATATAATAATACTAACAATATTTTTTTATTCAATTAATCTATACTAATATTATAAAGCTGAAGAGTTTGTTTGTTTGAACGCGCTAATCTCAGGAACTACTGGATCGTTATTTTCATATTTCCACGGGATCGGGACTTACGCGGGTGTAACCGCGAGGCGCAGTTATTTATTTATAACACGGGTACAATAGAGGTCTTAAATTGAACTTATGAGGTATGAGCTAAACCGCGCTTTACTCCTAGGGTAAGTAAGTATATAGACTTTCTATATGTATTTAACTAGACTTATTAGGAATAAAACCGAATTTTAAGATTAAATCTGTCTAATAATTATGTACTGACTAAGTCTAAATTTTTTAATTATGGTGCAAGTGACCCTAAAAAATAAATATTGGTTTTTACTTTTTTAGGATCAAACCTTTTTGAAATTTACGATTAATCGATATCAAGACTAGCGTCAATTAATATCGATAACAAAACATCAAAGTCGGGAACAGTTAACATCGTGAATGATCGATGCGAGTGCGTTCGAAGCGCCTGCAGACCACAAACTTAATTTCTTGAAAACAATCCTTTTTTTTCTATTGTGTTTATTCTGAAATGTGAACTGTCACGAAGACCTCTCGGTGACCAGCTCAACGAGAGCTGTCAGCTATAAGTTTGCAGGCGTTTTCGAAGCTTCTGCTGTAGACAGACCTTGTCTCTCTGCTGACGAAAAGGTTGAAGACGTATAAAGTGCACTTATATCCTAAAATATTGGTCGTTAGAAAATTTGTAGCTTGCGAGTGTTCTTAATCTACCAAACCCAGTTAAGGCTCGTTCCATTTATCCCGACCAGATTTCGGGAGTCGTTATGATTCGATTCGATGTATCGATTCATTGTGTGGGCGGAGATATCGATTTTGTTTAATGACTTAGAATTATCTAATCAACTAGAGTTAATGGGTGCACGATTGATGAAGACAGAAACAATAATCTCATTCATTGATTAATTTTACAATAAGAAATGAAATCAGACAAAGATAAAGTCAATTTTGTTTAAGAAAGAGAAGATATTGCATCGATATTAGGTATTTATTAAAGGATAGAATTAACGCATTTGAACGTACAACGTAGGTACATTTTGAGCATAACTAGTAGCTACTTCATGCTCCCCACGTTCAATGGACTCCTCAAAATTATATATCGAATACAAACTCTAGTGACTTAGCTTAAAGTTCAATTTACCAAGATTCTTTGTAGTTTGGTTTCGACGCGGCAAGCCTTTCAATTTACAACAATGCTCAGTATGCGAAAATTGTTGTCGACCTTTGTACGTGTTTGAGTTTTGGTGAGGGTGGACACAAACTAGAGACTTGCTATCGGTCGATTCCTCGTGACCGCTCACATTTAAAGCCAACACAGTTGTTTTGTTTGACCGTCTTTATGTATGTTTGTATCTCTGTCTATGAACATTGTATTCCCAAAACGAATGAATGTGTTTTCTTTCTGCAAGCTGAATGTTTTAAGTTCTTGGTGATTATAGATAATGTTACATGAAAATCCATTTGTGCCATTTAAAAGTTAGGATTTCATTGTTTAGCGGGGTTTTTCTGTCGGACAAATCGACCAATAAGTTTTTAGTCTGTATTAGCTCTGCTGACTTTATTGTCCGGCGAACTCCGGTGATATCATCGCCAGACAACTGGGTGGCACTCTTCTTTATTGCTATTTGAAGCAGACAGTTGCAAATGTTTGACAAGCTTTAGTATTTCTATTTGGCAGAACCAGGACAGAGAGAACATTCTTACCTGAGAAAATACATCCCCAATAAAAGTTTGTCGACAAATAGCGCAATAGATCGTACTCAAACTTAATAACTTTTCGTGGTTGAGACAAAAACTAAAAAGGAAAATACCTTATGTAACGCACTGCAGAGGTGACGATAAATACGATAAATGAGTGTCCTTACAAAAGTGCGTATAGTTTCAATATACACGCTTTTATAGCAGATTTCTTGATTCGATCAACATAATATTCCAAATCATAATATAATAGGTAACACAACCATGTAATTTATAATCTGGTACTTCGCGTCGACAGTGTCAAAAGTAATTTTTATAAAGAATCGTCAAGCTCACAAAAATGAGTATTAAGGTCAGGAGGTAAATAAAGCTTCAGGAGATGGTTTAACAGCATATTTTGTGGGTTTCAGTGGGTATTTATTGTCTACGATTACAATAGATTTATAATCATTCACGTTCCTCAATTCGAAAAATCATAATGCCATTGCTCGATGTAAAAAAAAATAAACAATGTTACCACCTAACTAAAAAAAATAACAGTATTGCTATTCTTTGAAACAAAATCGATACTAATATTCGATAATCGATTAAAAAGAAAATGAATTTACATACATTGATAATTAATGAATAACTAATTCATACTAAAGGATTCATGATTTATATTACGTTGTGACTTACAATTATTATAGGTTGATTATTGTTGAGTGTTGAACTTAATTGTTAAAATGAGTTAAAGTTCACAAAAATGAACGTTAGTAAAACACCAAAACTGGTACACTTGACTTCTCATGACTTCTCTTGAAATATAATAAATATCATTCCCGTACGTAATGTATCACAGTCACGTTCAGTATCAGTCTTCCTGAGCTGTACTTTATTATTAAAGAAGAAAACAGAGTTAAGACTTTCTCAAACATTATTTTCCTGTAAAGATATTTAAGATAATAATATATAAGAATAGAGATAGAGAATATCATTTTAGTGAGCATTCCTACATTCATTATCGGGAAAAGATGTCTATCGAGCAATTAAATTTTTTTTTATAGGGTCGTTTACAAGATTATTGATAGTTGCTGTGTTTCAGTAGTGGTTTTAGGTATTTCTAGCCGGATTGACTGAGCAACGTAAACTAGTGTGCTTTGCGTCGCTCAGTTGGGTAAAAAAATATGATCAACGCAAAAACAAAAAACTTTCTTTTAAATTGCGTCCACACTAAGCGTTTTGTTCGTACTGCAAGGGAGTGGAATCAGTTGCTTGTGTTTATCTTTCCTGACGTGTAGGTGTACAATTTGGGGGTCTTCATGTCGCGAGTGAATAGGTATAACTTCTAGGAAAGCGTGCTTGCATCTTAGGCTGCGTCGTTATCGTTACCTACCACCAGGCAGGTGTGATAGAGGTAAAACTTAAACCTATCATTTGTAAAAAAGAACCAAAATTGTTTACACATTAAAATCGCAAATTTGATTTTAGACTTACTTACTTAGCGTGTAGATAGACTGTACCACAGTTTGTTAAAGTTGAAAGGAAGGATATACATACATAGAAGAAGTTTGTCTGTTTGGACGGATACATTTTATTCAGTTATATCGTGTTCAAGGACGTTATCCTTTCGTTTCACTTTTGCTATTCAAATGGGGCAAAATATTTTTGCAGGAAAAAATACCGGGAAAATTTTGCGAATCTCGGCAAATCCGGAATGTGAGGACTATCCTGACCTTGGTGTTTATCGCTAGTTTTGTATAATACAAGAAAATACCGAATGTTTTTGCTTGTTATTTTCTATTTACACACAATATTAAGAGTATATTTGTATGTATAAATAGTGTTTTATCCATCTTCTATTGCTGTCGAATCGATGATAACTTCATACAAACCATAATATTTTTTATTGTACGTTGTTGGTCAGCTGTGTGTGGTCCGTGGCTGAAGACTAGACCTTATTTATCTATTTGAGAAAATTAATATCCCATAAACTTTATTATCTCGCCTATGGTTGATGTAACTGATCTTGTGTTAAAAAAAAATCGTTTTGAAAGTATAATATTTCATGAACCTTAGATCACCATTCACCATACCAATATCGGAGGTCGATAGGGCGTTAAGAATAACACAATATCTATTTTATATGGATGTGAGCAGTCTACAGACTTAATTTGGCAGATAGCTCGTTGACCAACTTAAGAGAATCATGAGTTTTCGATACGCAGCGCGAGTAGGTATTTTAAAAAATGACCCGTATTGTGCGATAGAGAGTTTAAGTTCGAACGTAATTGCCTTCATTTTGCTTTCAAATAATGTTGCGGGCCGTAACCTTTTTACCCCCTTTATCCTTCACAAAAAGAAATAAATTTGGTCTCATTTAATTCACTGCATCTTATTCTAGGTTTATACCTACGTTTTTATTTTTTGGTAATTCAGTTTAGTCTATTTAAAAACAATTGAAAAGCTCGATGAAGTTTTTAATTCAAAAATATAGATATTCAGATACTAATAACTTTTATCTTAGGCAATATTTCTTTAAAATAAAAACGTTAAAACCTAGGTTTCCATTAGATCTAGAACATTTTCAAAAAATATCAAAATCGGACTTCGTTTATGGGGGGAAAACGTTACCGCTTTTTGTATGGAAATTTAAATCCTCACACTGGTTTTAAGGCGCAAACGTGTTTTATTTGTTTGCCTCTTTATGAGAACCGAATAAGATTAAAAAGTTTTTAGTCTGATTCCACTCTTTATAGGTTACTTTATAATATTACTCTGTGTTTACCTCCTGCTGCTCAGTCTAAATTGCAGATCATTGCTTTGATTGTAACTGAATTGAAACAAATTACAATATTAATTTGAGATAAGATCAGAAACAACTATTTAAACTAATTGCAATACAATATTACGAATCAATGGTTCTTATTTCACTATTGAAACTTAGGAACAAGCTAGCGCTGCAAAAGTAGAGTTCATTAGGAAAGCGATTAAACGAATTCAAAGAATAAAGTAAACAAAACTTACGTTTAATTTACCGTTGTTTCCTAATATAAATAATGCACAACCGTAATTAATTTCAAGTTAGAGTTACATTTATCCAAAAAAACTTTTAATGGCCCATTAGACAAACGGTTTTGGACCTTACCTGATGTTTATAACGTTTTCACACTCATTATCTTGTTGTTAATTTATTATTTAACATTCGATTGTAATTAGATATAAATTTGTAACAGAAACCGATGGTTGGGCGCCCCGTCACGTCACCAAGGCAATCAATTTCAACAAGATCCATATATTTTTAAACGAAAATATATTTTATGAAGTTGTCCAGTAACCGTTCAAATACAGAGTTGTAGACTCGTTTAGATTCGATATAGAGATTATGGCGAATAGTATCTTATTAAAATTGATTGAGAACAAATTAAATACAAATATGTGTTGAATAATCGTAAAGTTAACACTCTTTAGATTTTTATATGTTTATTCATAGTGTAATTGATACGCAGTTACGATGTGAATAAGCCTTCTAGTAAGTTGGTACGAGAAGTTCTCATGGTTAAAAAACATATGTCAGAATCTAATAAGTAGATATTTGTTAAAATTAAATGAAAGTACAAAAAATTCGTTTCCAAAAATTAGGCCCACATATCATGTAAATTATGTATCACATGTTTAAGTTATGGGGACGCTATTCCTAAAAAAAACCATAGGTACCTAATACAAGAAACATCTAACAGTCGCAGATGCATTGATTACCACATGACCTATTTCTATCACTCCACTTCATGTTAATAGATCCACCAGTTTCAGTTGTACATTGATATAGTCAATCACTCAGTTGTGGGCTTTACTACGCTATTCATAAAGTAGATTAATTTCCCATACCATCTGGTGAAGCGATACGCTCCCATCTAAGTAGATTTTATAATTTTAATATTTAGTAAACTTTTCACGCCTTATTAATTTTAAATAGCAAATTTCTGGCTATTCCGCTATCATATAGACACATAGGTATATTGTTTCTGCTTGATGTTTGTAACATTTCAAATAAGCGCGGGTTGCATTGAGCTTCGCACCGATAGGCTGCATTGGTCATTGAAGGTCCAATGAGGGCGACTCGTGTGACCGTCGGCTCGCAGCGGATTGGACGCCGCCGCAGCCATGTTTTTCTTCGCTCCTTTGAAAAATTACCGTGAGCACGCGCTCCAGTTTTTCCAAGACTTTTCGCTGGTTTTTTGTGTGAAATCTCGTACTGTTTTGACAATAAGCGCACCCTGGGTTGCCATACAGTGATACACAGTGGTATAGAGACTGTTGTGAAACATCAAGGACGTCGACAGCATCTCCAAGCAAGGGTCCCTTCGGCGGGCTCGATTTTCCAGTTGGTCTGAGGTACGTTGGCTTTTATGTATACCCGTTGCTCTGTGAGAATTTGTTGTCAGACATCAAGCAATTTCCAGGTTCTATTACGAATTTCATATTTAAACCATTTTTTCAATAATCTTCCCGCTCCGCGACATACACTTACCCTCCATGGTAACGCTCCTGGAGAGACTATTTACACGTCCCTCCACAAGATGGTCCTTCTAAGCCGGATATAAAATCAGCATCATAGATTTCTCGTAATTATTGGTGAAATTCTAACCTTAAAACGCATAATTTCCCTCATAGATTCGCGTAATTATTGGTGAATTCTTGTACGCTTATTATACGCTAACTCAGATTTACGTAACTATAATTGGTAAATTCTGTAACCCCCGCTCGAGATCTATGTATTTATTGATAGATTCTCTGTCGTACTAGGAGATTTACATAATAATTAGTAAAAACTTCCATTCTAATAACTAAATAATTAACTTCAACGCACCTTGTCTTGTAAGATATAACTACCTACATTTACGCCGATTGTAATAATACTTATTTCATTTTGCAATCATGGCGCACGAGAATGATTTGTCATTATTAAATACAAAGAGAGATTTAATATTTGAACGCGTGGATAGATTGTTCAATGTATCTAAGAACATTGTTTCGTTCGATGCATCTTCGCGAACGAACGAGAACTTTCTGGCTGAATCGGAAACGATAGACGAATTACGCGAGAAATTCGAAAGTATTGTTGATAAGATTAATAGGGTTCAATTGTTAATAAAACCTGACAGCACGCCACAATATGCTTGTCTAGATGCATTTGAAGATTTGTATTCACGTATAAAACGCACGCGAAATAGATTGATCGCTGCTTCGAACATACCGAAGCCTCGTTCAGATGAGTCTAGTTACTTGAACAAGAACTTAGTGAATTTAGAACCCCTAAGGATTCCTAGTTTTAATGGACGCCCCGAAAACTGGAATATATTTTACCAGTCATATAAGGCTAATATTCACGAGAATAAACAGCTGACTGACTCGCAGCGTATGCAGTATTTAATTTCTAAGTTAACTGATGACGCATTAAAGTTCACAGCGGGCATTATTCCATCTGGGGAAACTTATTCATTGCTATGGGATAGTTTAGTTAAGAAATATCAAGATAAGCGCGCACTAGCTACATTTTACTTGAATAATATACTTGACTTGAAAGCTAGCTTGCACAACGCAAACGCTCTCGATACCTTTGTAGGTGAATATTCCGCTTCGATATCTGCTATAAAAGAAGTAGGTATTCCTGACTTAGCCGATTTTATGTTTTTGCAATGCGCATTAAGAAAATTAGATTCGCAAACAATTCAAGCATTTGAACTTTCAGTGCGTAATGTTCAAATACCTACTACTAAACAGCTGATTGAATTTATTCAAGATCAATCTAAGATTTTAGAACGTTCGAATCCATGTAATTCGACGTATGCAAATAAACCATCCGCTCGTTTTTCTAATAACAGCCGCCGTCAAAATACGAAATCTTTTGTCGTAGGTAAAATAATCGAACCCGCACGCTCCGCCGCGAGTACCTACTTGCTTAATGACGCTTCTGTTAGCACGAGTTGTTGTTGTCTCTGCGGAGATAGTAAACATAGGCATTTATATGAGTGCGCACAATTTAAAAATATGCGAGATTCTAAGACTCGATTTAATTTTATAAAATCGAAACACGGATGCGTTAACTGTCTAAGTACGCTGCACAGTTTACCTCAATGCAAAAGTAATTCTGTGTGTTTTTGTGGAAAAAGACATCATAAATTATTACATTTCGGTGATTTAGATAATAAGAATAATACACATTCTCACGCCGCGATAGTCAGCGTCACGCCGCAGTCGCCTGCGCCGTCTTCGCCGTCCGCCGCGCGCCGTAGCCCCGCGTCTTCGTCACTCGCTCCCGCTCCCGCGCCGCCTACCGCGACCGCGCTCGTTCAGCCCCCGCTTTCTTCCGCGACCGCTCCTTCCGCGCAGATTGACTCGTTGCATTTATCAGAGGTCGCTAAGCATTCTCAGTCTTATGCTGCTAGTTATAAGGGTGATATTTTATTATCGACCGCGCAAGTGTACGCTCACCCGAAAGGAAGACCTGAGAATAAATCGATTATTAGGATTCTGATCGATAATGGCTCACAGAATCATTTAATAACAACAGAATGTTCCCGCAAATTAAATTTACCTATTATTCCAGTGACGAATTCCTTTGTCAAAGGAGTAGGGACGTCGTCTCGTCCGATAATAGGTCACGTTTGTTTAGACATTGAATCGCGCATTTATCCGCAACATAGATACACTATACACGCGTTAGTGGTCGAATGTATTACGGATCAATTACCATCACACTTTATTGATAACGATAATAACATAAACGTTCGCAATCTTCCGCTTGCTGATTTAAAATGGAATATACCGGGAGACATAGATGTATTGTTAGGCGCTCAGCTGTTTCCATACATCTACTTAGGTGAAAGGGTCGATTGTGGTCCACGCGCACCTCCCGCTTTATCGACGGCTTTCGGATACGTATTTATGGGAAATTACCCGCGTAATGAAGTCGCGCCTACCGCCACGTCTTTTTCTGCGTTAGCGCTAAATGATTTAGTGCAGAAATTTTGGGAACTCGAAGAGGTACCTACGAAGCGTCTGTTATCACCTGACGAGACAGAGTGTGAGAATATTTTTACATCTACTGTGACACGTGATGACGTAGGTCGCTATACGGTCGCTTTGCCGTTTTGTAGGGATCCTGCTGAACTCGGTTCATCGCATGCTTCTGCCTACCGCCGTTTCATGGCACTCGAACGGAAACTTCGCCAAGCTCCCGCGCTACGCGAAAATTATAATAAAGTGATACAGGATTATTTAGATAACGGTTATCTCGCTCCAGTAGCTGAGTCCGATTTATCCGATGACGGTTACTACATACCACATCACGCGGTGGTTCGTCCCGACAAGCCGATGCCTCGGATCGTTTTAGACGCGAGCGCGAAAACGCACACCGGGCTCTCGCTCAATGATGTATTGCACATCGGGCCCAACTTGCAAGCAGATCTGTTTCTACTTTTATTAGATTTCAGATTGTTTCCTATCGCTATGAATGCTGATATAAAACAGCATTATTTACGTGTAGGTGTACCAGCTGAACAGCGTAAATACCTACGTATTTTATTTCGGTTCCACGAATCTGAAAATGTTCGCACCTTTTGTTTTACTCGCCAACCTTTCGGTTTAAAGTCAAGCGCTTACGTCGCGATGAGAACTGTCAAACAGCTGGCTTCAGATATGAGTCATCAGTACCCTGAAGCAGCTAAAGTAGCCGATACATGTCTATATATGGATGATTTGGTACATTCGGCGCCTAGTGGGCAGGTTGCCTCTGAATTAGCACGTGACTTAATACATTTATTTAAATCTGGTGACTTCGATTTAGTGAAATGGTCGAGCAATTCACATTCGCTTCTCGAATCTCTTCCAGATTCGCATCGCAAATCTCTAGAGTTTGACGTTGGCAAAGACGTTTCAAAGGTTTTAGGGATGTCGTGGGAACCGTGCGAAGATAACTTCTTTTTCACCTCCGTCGCGTTAAATGAAAAATGTACAAAGAGAAATATACTCTCTATAGTCGCTCGTTTATTCGACGTGCTAGGATTAGTCGCGCCTGTGATACTCTATGCGAAGTTGCTGATTAAAGAGCTATGGCTAAGCAAGAGTGATTGGGACGATCCCGCGCCGGAACACATACGCTCACGTTTTGCCGCACTAGTGCAAGAATTTCACTTGCTCGATACTTTACGTATTCCGCGACATGTAGGTGTCGAAGTAGGTTGCGAGTTGCGTCTTGTCGCTTTTTGTGATGCTAGTATGAACGGTTTAGGTTGTGTCGTGTACGCACACTGTACTTATCCGTCCGGTATCCAAACACGTCTTCTTTGCGCTAAGTCAAAAGTCTCGCCGACTAAAATTACTACGCTCGCGCGCCTTGAGTTGTGCGCTATTTTACTCATGTCAAAATTAATAAATTCCGTACGAGAAACTTACGCAGCGCGTATTCCAATCGCTGGAATATACGCGTTTTCTGATTCGACGATAGCGCTATCGTGGATTCATTCTTCACCACATCGTTGGTCGGTCTTCGTCGGTAATCGCGTCGCTCAGGTTCAAGAGATCTTGGATCCTGAACATTTTTATCATGTGCCTGGAGCTACAAATCCAAGCGATTGTGTTTCTCGGGGTATGCTTCCATCACAACTTTAAACCACGATTTATGGTGGAACGGTCCTATGTGGATCCGCTGCGCGCCAGAGAAATGGTTGATCAAACCTTTTTCACCCGCTAACTGCGCTGAGTTGCCCGAGCACAAGGCTAAGGTCATGACCGCCATAACTCACGCAGAACCACCATTGCTATGCTCATTGGCGCAACGTATCTCTTCGTGGGAGAAGTTGCTGCGTATCATAGCATATATTTTAAAATTCGTTCGACCAAAATCTAATGTTGAGCCTCGCTCTGTAGCAGGGATTTTAGCTGCTGAGAAAGCGCTTCTTCTCGCAGTCCAGTCTGCACACTTCTCTGAAGACTTAAAGTTGATTAAGGCTAGTAAATTGCCTTCGAAGAAGCTACAGAGTCTCGCAATCTTTCTCGACCCTGATGGGATATTACGTATAGGTGGGAGACTTTCTGCCTCTATGCTTCCTTTCGAAGCTAAACACCCGGTTCTTCTCCCAAAACGCGACCATGTTGTTGATTTAATCATACAACACTATCATGTTGTGAATTGTCACACGGGTTCTGGACTTCTCATGTCTATTATAAGACAACGCTACTGGATACTAGATGCCAGAACTGTGATTAGATCCAAGTTGCGTATGTGCAATACTTGTTTTAGGACGAATCCCAAACATCCGACTCCAATCATGGCCGACCTTCCTTCGTGTCGTGTTTTAGAAGCCAAACCGTTCAGTCATACTGGATTGGATTTTGCTGGACCGATACGCGTAACTCTTTCGCGCCGCAGAGGTCAACATGCTCAAAAGGCATATATTCTTCTCTTCGTATGTATGAGCACGAAGTGCCTACATATTGAATTGACCAGTAGTTTGACTACTGATAATTTTCTAGGAGCTTTTAAACGCTTTATTTCTCGCCGTGGTCCTGTCTCTTGTCTTTACTCAGATAACGGCACCACTTTCGTGGGTGCGAAAGCGCAATTAGACGAGCTCTATAGCTTCTTGTTGAGCTCCAGTTTCAAGACTGCTTTGTCTAATGAACTGCTGTCTAGACGCATCGAGTGGAAGATGATTCCCCCAAGAGCCCCAAATTTCGGCGGACTATGGGAAGGGAATATAAAGAGCATGAAGACGCACCTTTATAGAGTCATAGGAAGTCAGTTACTTTCCTTTGAAGAACTTCAAACGGTTCTCACGCAGATAGAGTCAATATTAAACTCGCGACCGCTTTGTTTAATGTCTTCAGATCCACACCCTGAAGTACTGACGCCCGCTCATTTTCTGATGTCTACTCCGTTGCAATACTTACCAGCTACTGATCTGTCAGAGCAACGTATTAGTCTGTTAGATCGTAAGAACTTGTTAGATAGTATGGTCCAATCTTTTTGGAAGAAATGGCACCTAGAGTATCTGCATACGCTGCAAGTTAGGCAGAAGTGGGCTACTCCTGGCAAACCGGTAGAAATCGGAACAGTGGTTCTCGTAGAACATGAAAACTCGGCTCCACTGAACTGGCCGTTAGGAATAATTACTGAGGTCTTTAAGGGTAAAGACAATGTCATACGAGTAGCTATGGTCAAAACTCGTACGGGTTTCTATAAACGCGCTGTAACTAAACTCTATCCGATACCAACGCAATAAATTTAACTTTAAAACATAATTATTAGTTTAAGTTAGTCACTAAAATATAAGTAAGTAGTTTAGTTTATATAACTCATACAACCCTTTTACAAAAAGTCGCTATCGCTCTAAGCAACCATAAAGTTTCGTTTTTGTTTTGAAAAATCTTCCGATCTTTCAAGGCGGGGTGCCATGGTGAAGCGATACGCTCCCATCTAAGTAGATTTTATAATTTTAATATTTAGTAAACTTTTCACGCCTTATTAATTTTAAATAGCAAATTTCTGGCTATTCCGCTATCATATAGACACATAGGTATATTGTTTCTGCTTGATGTTTGTAACATTTCAAATAAGCGCGGGTTGCATTGAGCTTCGCACCGATAGGCTGCATTGGTCATTGAAGGTCCAATGAGGGCGACTCGTGTGACCGTCGGCTCGCAGCGGATTGGACGCCGCCGCAGCCATGTTTTTCTTCGCTCCTTTGAAAAATTACCGTGAGCACGCGCTCCAGTTTTTCCAAGACTTTTCGCTGGTTTTTTGTGTGAAATCTCGTACTGTTTTGACAATAAGCGCACCCTGGGTTGCCATACAGTGATACACAGTGGTATAGAGACTGTTGTGAAACATCAAGGACGTCGACAGCATCTCCAAGCAAGGGTCCCTTCGGCGGGCTCGATTTTCCAGTTGGTCTGAGGTACGTTGGCTTTTATGTATACCCGTTGCTCTGTGAGAATTTGTTGTCAGACATCAAGCAATTTCCAGGTTCTATTACGAATTTCATATTTAAACCATTTTTTCAATAATCTTCCCGCTCCGCGACATACACTTACCCTCCATGGTAACGCTCCTGGAGAGACTATTTACACGTCCCTCCACCATCCTTACATCAAAAGCTAATGAATTTAACGATAGCTGTAATAATAAGATTCTGTGATCATTCATTATCATAAGCATTGCACAGCGTGATACAAACTGTTGATAAATTGTTAGAATTGAATATAACATTAATATATTGATTGTGACGGGAATAATAATGGACAAAAAACAGATTTAATTAATTTAATACAAACCGAATGAAAGGTGGAGAGTAATGGAACAAGTAATTATTGTGAGCAAGATTTCGTGTGCATTGAATTCATTGTGGAACTTTGATGCGAATTAATTTTGATTTAAAAGTATTATAGGTTCTTTGTAGCTTATATCAGAGAGTGATAAATTATAAACGAATTAGCACCTTGATTGTTTGTTATGGTCCTAACAAATGATTTTGATATTGACAGTTTTTCGAATTTGGCAATTCATATTTCTTATAGTTTGCCCGTTCCTTGGATATAGGCGAATATTTATTTAGACACCGCTATATAGCTATTTGGAGGTTAGTAAAAAAAGAAATCTTTTTTTTCTAATTAATTTTCTTTCAGACTATTTTTATTCCCCATTCAGGCCCCATTTCCGACAACTAACTGGATTGCTGCCTCGCCAACATTACTTTTATCAAGGAAATAGTAAATTCTAGCTATGTTCGTTTAGTCCTCGCTTTTGAATGACCCCAACTTAACTTATGATATTTTTATAAACTCCGGACCATGAAATCAAGAAGCAAGTGCCTATAACAAAGTCTCAACCGCATAGGCTATTAGTGGTTTATGATCCAAAGATGTGGTCGAGGAAAAAGTTTTAAATGAAAGAGTTTCGTATTTTACAAGCGCTGCGGTTGTCTTACGTCCCGCGGTGTTTTTCCTAAGCCCTTGGGAGCTCAGTTTTTTTTGCCTTTGAGTACTTACAATATAACTTTAAAGTACAATGTTTAACCTCAATCTATAGTTAATGGAGTCATTGACTTTAAATTGTGGTTTTAGATTTCTCAATAAAGGTCTCCGATCACTATACCGGACCTGCATTTTCCCACTGTATCCCACTGCTGGGATTGTTCTGTTGACTGGACCATCGTTGAACTTTCATGCGGACTTTCACCTCTAAGAGGGTGAAATTTTAGGCAGAAAGTAATAGATAATCTAATAAGCCCTACTTCCTTAGAGCTTATACTATAACACCATGTAAACAAATCCTATGTTGCAAGTAAGCCTAAGTATTATATACCTACAATCTATGTAGCTTAAGGGTATAACCCACATAGGTATTTGGGTTAGGTCACTCTATTTGCTAAGTAGCCGCATTTAAATACATGTTTATGTAAATTTTATACTGTTACAACACCACGGTAGGTAGGGAGGGAGTCGTGTCGTATTAAAACGAATGTTTCCAATAATTTTCTGGTGCACTTTAAGTAATCTATGTTAGTGGCCGTTAACATGTTGTTTAATTGAAATTATATGGAGATTATTGAGAGGCGCAAAATCAATAATGTACTTTTACTTGCTCCAATTACGGATATCATTTCTTTCACTTAGCCTGTGCTGTGGCACGAAGAGAAAATTTATCGCGCTTCATTTGCGCGCATATCGCCGTAAGCATTTTTAGTGCACCCGCGATTTCTTATTGGGAGATTTGATCCAATTCGGACCGGAGCGCATAAGCGTTAAAATATCAGAAAAGACATTTGTAATCGATTGGAGCAAGTAAAGAGCGTTAGAGCTGTGATTGGTACTTGTTCAGCATGTGCGAAAAATTATAGGTAGTTTGTGATAAAAGACTAATTTGATTTTAGGGCCTCATGTGCAACGCACTTTAGACTGCCCTAAAAGCAAACTAAAGGTGGGCATAACGAAAAAAATACTAGATTTAGTAACAGAACATCGAGTATTCGTCGTTATTTAAATTTACTCCAACCACACTTCGAACATTTGCTTTCCATTTGCCTGTATTGTACCATTTATAAGAACGTTACATTACATTGAAATGCTCTAGTTTATACTCACCTTAAGAGATCACAGTTGCCAGTCGTAGTGTAGGTAGCATTTATGAAAACATCACAGAATCGACTACAAAAAGGATTGCCAAAGTACAAAACGAAATGTCGTGTATCTTGGAAGACAACTGAATTTTCTGGTTGTCCCTTCTAGCATGAAGTTAATTCATCATCCCAGTGACAACACAGAAACTATCCCAAATACCACCCCGGGAAATAACCCTTATGATCAGGAATCCTAAATTGCTGAATACCAATGAAGGCAAAGGCCTAAATGGAAGGTTTGCCTAGAAACTTTTCGCTCTAAGCGAGAGATGTCACTGAAGCTCAATGCCTGAATTGCCAACGATAACTGGGCATAAACACACAAGACTAATGTCAAAGCCATTTGCAAGTGCTTGTATTAATTTCAATAATTATTGGCAATATCAACAAGCAATTAAATTAATTAGTACACTACAACATATAACTTGAAGTTAGGTACCTGTTTAATTGTTTGTATCAAATCGAGATTGATGTAGGTAATTAAAGATATTACATAGATACCTGTTATGTTTACCTATATACATATCAATATTATGTAATTAATTTTATTACGCATAATTGCGTTATGGGGTTATTAAAATCGCGATGAGTAAAGTTAAAAAATATGGATATAAGTATAACTATATAGCAGCTCTCTACGGTTTCAACCGCGTATGTCCCGATCACGTGGGAATATCAAAATAAAAAGTAGCCTATAGCCTTCCTCGATAAATGGACTATCCAACACAAAAATATTTTTTCACTTCAGTAGTTCCTGAGATTAGCGAGTTCAAACTAACAAACTCTTCAGCTTTATAATATTATAGCATAGATAATATTATGTATTCTATTCGTCATCTGGCCACTATAAAACAAGTCTAGTTGTTTAGCTTGACGCTAGATGGCGCTGTGTGAAATGTTCTACACTTTTTTTTATCTACACCCGACACGTTATACTGTAGATATACCCCTAACTGTGCCTAAGTTATTTCAGTGTTTAAATTTAGAACCCCCTTACATCTGTTACACGTTATATCCGTTACATTTGGTTTTTGTAAGTCCGCCTTGTACATTTGATTTTTACGTCAAAACGTGATATACCTACCTACCTACCAGTGGCGAGAAGTGATATTTCTTTAAAGGTAAGCCGATAAAACATCAATAGCAATAAAAAAGATTTTTAGTGCGTGAGAAAAACCCACCATAATTAGAAAGAAAGAAAGAAAAAAAGATAGAAAGAAAGAAATTTTTATTTTCTGAACACAAAAAAAAGACACTAGAAAAAAGTAGTACAGCGAGCGCCCAGAAAATAGGTTCGTCCTTTACAAGATGCTAGAGCTAGAAGCCCCGAGCTAGATGCTGTGTAATTATGTTACACAGAAAGGTTCTAAGACCTAAAAAAATAAGTAAAGGAAAGCCGACAGAAATCGGGTTGTATGGACCCCTTGCTACTGATATCTAAGGTAGATATCAGTAGCAAGGGGTCCATACAACCCGATTTCTGTCGGCTAAGGTAGATATCAGATAATAAAAATTTCTAGACTTTTTGATCTTACACATACCACAAGATCCTGTTGAGATATTTTTAATGTGAACTTAGGCAATTAATTTACTGGGCAATAAATCTAATTTACTACCATTACTTACAGCACAATAAACATACTTAAATCAAAATAGTAATTGAACTAGATTTTAGCTTTATTACTATCGGTTTCCGGTGTATGTTTTCAATTACAAACTTATTAAAGGTGATACATTGCTGGGTGCGCGGGAAATAAAAAAGGTAGTTGTAAAATGACGCAGTTGGAAATCGAAAAGTAACTTGTAGTTATTGCATTAAGAATATGAGTTTCCAACTGTTGCAAAAATAATAAGGCTTTGAGGCCATCCTAAAGGAAAATGAAATAAAGGTCAATTATTCTAAGGCGCATTCTTATTGTTCATAAAGGTTTAAAGCTAACGTTTAAGTTGTTTAACAATAAAATTTATATTATAGATGCGGTAACTAAAGAATAATTAATACATTTGAAATTGTACCTGTGTAATTTATTAAATTAAGTAAACTACATTTTGCATTTTATCAATTACTGTTGTCTGTGTCAGCATCTGTCTTCCCTGACGTGCCCAATTTTGGAATCTTCAAGTCACTAGTGAACAGATATATTTTAGGTAAGTGTACTCCATCTTAGACCGCATTGTCACTTACCATCAAACAGGTGTAATAGTGGTCAAACACTGACCCTTAAAAAATAAGAAATTTCCCGTGCATCCGAGACACATCACCTTAATTTTAATTGAACCACTTTGCATGTTAATTGAGTTTCTAAATACTTTCACAATGGTGTAATGGTGCATTTAATCGAACAAGTGCAGAGTTGTTTAATGAAACCACGCCTTGGGCTGATACTGGGTTTTCTCTCGCGTTAAATTTGTTATGTACCTATTAAACATTTCGTAAGTAGTACAAGTTAGAGGCTTATTGCAAGATGTATACAATCAGGCTTACCCAAAAAAAGGACTAGTTTTAGATACCTCGTTAGGCGACAGATTCAGTTTGCTACATTATTAAAAATTTGAAAGATGTTTATAGCCACAAAAAATCGACGACGGCAGTATGGGCTAACCCTTTGCCTTTTCAGGGAAGGCAAAGGGTTAGCCCTGTGTTTTCGACCCTGTAATACATTTCAGCACCGTCCAACAAGTGATTAGGAACGTTTAAAAAGGGAATTTAGTATTCTTCATTTACGAAAATACAAAGACATAAACAATCTCCTCTTTTTATTTAGTTTGTCAAATTTATGTGTAGGAATTTGCCATCTATATTATTATGTCCAGAGCAGAGAATCACAACGTAGCATGTAGGCATCACGTAGGTCCACTTTGTCTTCTGTGATTTTGCCATACAAACTATATTTTATGCACGTGCTGGACTATTGGCGCGGAAAATAGGTTTTTCACATACTACACCGTATCTTACAGGATTTCCCCGAATCTATTTTGTCGTTTACTTGTAATATTTTCTTCCCTCAATCCATTAAAATATATTATTTGGATTGCACTAACTATGATCCACTATTAGTCTGGGTAGATCCTGTAACACACTTGCTATTACTCTAGAATCCACTCCTCTATCCTTTATTTTATTTATTAAAATCTTAAAATTAAATTAGAAAAAATATTAAAATAAAAAACACACAAATAAAAACATACATACACATCACAAATAAAAAACACCGTCCAGAGCGTCTCCACGCGGCATCGTCCCCAATGCCTTCCGTCTCTGGATAGCCAGGCTCACCCTTTGAGTGAAGAAGCCGCCAGCCCTTCGGTCACTCTACGCCGAATTAAAACGCCCCGCCAGGTCCCCAGGTCCTTAAGAAATAAATGAGCACTAGGGCCCCAAGCTCCCAGAGTTTCTTCCACTTAGTAGATAGATCATGATCTACCGCTTACTAATGAACCAGTCCGCTTTCGTTTCTGCCTATTATTGTATGATATGATAGAGTGGTAAAAGTTCTTAATTTAAAAGAAAGGTGCAACACTTATCTTGCCTACTCAGCATTTTTTCCGTCTTTTTATTAATCTGGCTGTAGACAAGATATTTTGTATTGGGAGATAAGGTTACATTTTCCCTTTAATCTCTCTCAAGTTTATACTTGAAAAGGTCCAAGATGAATCCACGGTCGTGTTTCAAAATCGCTGAGGTAGGATTTCGTAAAATTTAAGACAAAATAGGGACGTATCACGTTCTATAGCATCGAAGTATCAAGTAGCTTTAATATAGAGCAGGCATATTTTATATACAGGAAAACACTTTTCTATATTTTAAAACCTAGTAAGTACCTACTAGTGGGAACAAAATAATCCATTATTTTTAACCGACTTAAAAAAAGGAGAAGGTTGTCAATTCGGTTGTATGTATGTTTTTTTTATGGATGTTCGCGCATTTCTTCTTTGTTTATCAACCGATTTTGATGAATCTTTTTTATCGTATGTTTTTTGTACAGTTTTTCAGTACGAAAAACGTGTTCCACACGATTCAATAAAGAACTCAATCGTAAACCTATAACTGCAAACATATAATTTCTACTGATACACCGTAGGAAAAAATAGTAGAATAAACTTTCGCAAATAAATATTCGCTTTTATCCCACGTCTTATGTTCTAACCGCTTTTCATAAAATATTAACCAAGACTTAGGTATTATTAGCACTTTCCTTCATTAAAACCTTATAACGTCTTTTATTAGTACTGAGGGACGGGAAGGAGTTATTTTTAATGAACCTTCCTTGTTTATGAAATATTAACTGGATTTACTGGATCAATTAAAATATTTAACTTGCTAAGTTAATGGTTGTTAAGACTATTAAGTTTGTACCTAATTATTTAGCTTATATAACTTTTATATACACGAGTTATATTGACGGTAACTTCTTTTAGACCTTAAATTTAAGGTTTGGATATTGCATAATACCCGTTTTTGTAAATTGATAATTTTTAAATTAGCTTCTAATAATTTCGTCAGTAGATTGTCACCGGCCAAAAGCTGCTCAATGAGTAGCGCTCCATGCAAATGTTTCCACTTTAATACCTCTACAGTAGTAATTAATGATTATTTTTTTCATAACCCCAAAATTTGCTGCACATAGGTTTGCCTCTGTAATTGACTTTTTATTTTTATATAGATTTTTAGAGGGTCACATTGATTTTAGTAACTAGTTGATAGAAAAAGTATAAAATAGGGGGGCTACTGCATAGCCTATCTATACCTATAGTATAGCATACCTAAGTTTAATGATAAAAAAGATTGCTGTAATGGATATTATTAATCAGGAAGGAAATAGGCGAATTCATTTGTGTGGAGAACGCAATACCCGCTTTAGCAGATTAACAAAACCCTGGGTGACTTATTAGCTGACATACCTACATTGAGCCCAAACTGTATGTAGTAGGTACCTATTTATCTTCAAGCGTCTCCTTAGTATTTATATTTATTTGTCAATGGTTAGTATTTAGCTTTGCTATCTATTAATATTTACGAATTCATTCTAAACTTCATCTACAAATCGCAAAACCCTGGTGACTTATTAGCTGACATACATTGAGGCCAAACCGTATGTAGTAGGTACCTATTTATCTTCAAGCATCTCATTGTTATTTATATTTATTTGTTAATGGTTAGTATTTAGCTTTGCTATCTATTAATATTTACGAATTCATTCTAAACTTCGTCTACAAATCGCAAAACCCTGGTGACTTATTAGCTGACATACCTACATTGAGCCCAAACTGTATGTAGTAGGTATCTATTTATCTTCAAGCGTCTCCTTAGTATTTATATTTATTTGTCAATGGTTAGTATTTAGCTTTGCTATCCATTAATATTTACGAATTCATTCTAAACTTCGTCTACAAATCGCAAAACCCTGGTGACTTATTAGCTGACATACCTACATTGAGCCCAAACTGTATGTAGTAGGTATCTATTTATCTTCAAGCGTCTCCTTAGTATTTATATTTATTTGTCAATGGTTAGTATTCAGCTTTGCTATCCGTTAATATTTACGAATTCCTTCTAAACTCCGTCTACAAATCGCCAGCTTTTTAGTAAAATGTAGCATTAAACTGTCTGCAGTCTCGCAAGCTAGCAGCCGTATGCAAAACCTACACTTTGCCTACACCTGCCCACTATTGCAACAGTAAATTATCGTTTCACTAGCCTAGCTTGATCTAGTCGTGACTCGAGTCGACTCAATGACATCCGGCTACTCTATTAAGTAAACCATTTTATGTTGGATTTTACTATTTTTCTACTATTGTAGGTTATAGGCGAAAGGTTGACTTTTTTCTGTGTTAAATTAATCAACCTATTTTGACGAAAGCTATAAACATATATTACTTTTATCCTGGAATTGCGTAGGTAAAACAACGGGGCGTACTTAAACTCCATACTAAAATAAAACTGTAATTTATCGTACAAGTTTTAAAGCAATTAAGTTACTTATTTCTTGTTAGTCTGATTCTGATTCATTGCTCTGATTCGATTTTATGTGCTTGACATTTAATAACCTTTAATATCTGTTCAGCAATTCAATCGCTAACGTATCTTTCAACTTATAAAATACTAACTGCGCTCCGCGGTTTCACCTGCGTAACTCACGATCCCGTGGGAATATGGGGATAAATTAAGTAAATTATCCTATCTTTCAAGTTGTATCAAACTGCCCACTGTGTGCAAATTTAATTAAAATCGGTTAAGTAGTTTAGTTAGTTTTAGAACAATGTGACACGTAATTTACATATATCAGAGATTAGAACTTGTCTCTGTTAAAAAGTGGTAAAATGAACTATAATGATCAGCTGCAATAAGTTCCACAAACTTCGTACTTAATTACTACGTTCTACTTGACGACAGGACAAGGGAAAAGCAGTTTTTGTGGTCTATAGACAGCAAAACCAATAAAACATACCTAACACTTGATACATGCGAACTTTTTATTAGTTGTAGATATACATATTGGTATTTTGACCCTGGGCCCGTGACTTTAGATTTTTATAAAACGATTTCAAAATTAGTAGCTTTTTAAGTGCACAAAGAAAAGGCTGGCTGCTATTTGGGCCAACGCATTGGCATTGTTATATAAATAGGCAATAAAGTCAGCCTTTTGGGCCTTCTATCTACGGAAACTTATTGGAATTTTTAATATTTTTTTTTGCTTCATTATGATTTAAGTTGGTAATTATATTGTTATGGTAAGTACCTATCTTATAGTAATTTTGCATAGTTTTTAAAATAATAAATATTTTTTAATACATCAAGTTTCATTGATATTAAAATACGTAATACAGTCTTCAACCGGTAGGTACCTACGAGTAGGTACTACATTAAACTCCGCGCCCAGCTCTCGGCAAGTAGTTAGTATTCAAACATGGAAGGGTGATATCAGATTTAGACAGACTGCGGACTTTAGGAAAAACCCTAAACAAACTTTGAAAGTTGTAGGTTTATTGTTTATATAAGTTTTAACGTCTTGATTGCCCAAGTAACACAAAACTGCATTACAAGATTTCACAGAAGGTCCACATCGGCCACTTAAGCGTTTATAAAGCTTTACTAGAGTACACTCGAAATGCAAAAGCTGAATAGTACGCTGTTGCCTGGATATTAGCCGTATTAAACACCACAAAGTCACCGCTGTAACTTTGCGAGAGTTAATGCTGGGTTGTATTCAGCTGTTAGCAATTTTAAAGACTATCAGCTACAATAAAGCATTTTTGTGAACTTAAACTAAGCTATTTTCTGAATAAAAGGTAACAAGCGTACCCCTCAAATGCTTCTGTTTAACAGAGAATATATGAACTATTGTAATGCAATCAGTTCTTTTGTGAGCACAGTTAACAAAGATTTAATGTTGCATGCTGGATATAGAGTAACTTTAACCGTGTTATTCAGCTGTTAAACAAACTCCTATAACGACACTTATTTAGCCCACATGTACACTGTGGGCGAACTTATATAATGCCAAATAACAGCAAACTGCTGTTAATTAGTTCAAATGTAACCTTTTATCCTAAACTATGCTGAATAATTTTGCACGCTTAGTCATTTAATCTACTAATAGAGTTAAATGAAATCACGAAGGAGTATTTTTTCAGTCCCACTATCGGTGATGACTTACGCATGTGAGATTAGTCGAGTGTTGAAAAATGTGGAAAACTAAACGAAGAAATGGCGGAATACGCCGGAAAATTAATGCAGAATACTTATAAATGAATATAAATGAACCTTATAATTTTTTTTACATCAATCACCCTTAGAAACTAAGATTTTAATTTTTAAAAATTATTAAGAGAAAATCACATTTACTAAGTACCTAACCCTAAAAGCTTTGTTTAGGTTTGTCACTGTGGCGTACCTACATGTGAACTACTAATAAGCGTTACACCGATTCATTGCTGAATTGTTTGACATAAAAACTACTCGTTTCAGCTTGTTACTGATTAGTGTACCCGAGTGAACACTTAAACAGCTCATAGCTTTTATTTGTGATTAATACAGTTCACACTACTTATCCGCCATATTCCAATTTAAAATAACTATATTAACTTTAGTTTGTTAATAATTCTATGAAAATGACTGCTAGAACCTAATTATAATTCTTACCATTTACATGTAAACAGCTTATTGTTAAATTAAATACCCAAAATAAACAGGTATAACGATATTTTGTAATATCGACAGGTTATTTTATATAATTTAATATCAGATTTTTTAAGTAATACCATCATTTCAGAGAGCGCGTGAAAATTTTGGTATAAATACATATAGTATTTGACAATAAACTTGCTTCCGCAATTAAATTTCAAGCGCATATAAGGAAAAAACAGAAGTTTACATAACGAAAAATAATTTATATTAATGTCTCTTGAAAACACTTGTCACATTATATGCGCACTAGGCCGCAGTAACATTAAAACAATGATTTTTATATGAAAAAACTTCATAATTATTCACAATTTTGCCAAATGTTCCCTATCATCTGCATAAAATGCTTATAAAGGTACTCATGTGTAGTTTGTGCTGAATAATAGGTAACATGTACTCCCTTTATCAGCCAAGTGTGCAGATCTTTGAACGATTGTTACCCGTATTAATGTCTATTAAATGCTTATATAATGCAAATATAATGCAATAATTCAGCTAAGTGCTGACTAATTTGTGCCCAAATGAGAGTTATATCAGCTGAGGATGCGCTGCCTCAGCTCTTATTCAGCAAGCTTGTGGAACTAAAGTTTCCGCCGTGGACAGAAATTCAGCCGATAAGCAGCATTTTTGTGTTACTTGGGTGATTATTTAGGTATCCAAGCATATTTTAAACTAGATTTTATTTTGAAAACAGTTGGTGATGTTAAGTAAACACTTGTTGATTTCTTGTTAAAACCATTACCTAAGGATCAGTTTCATCAAAAAATTAAAAGTCACGATTTTCATTCGTCAATGAATGAATGACAAAAAATGAAAATCGGTAGAGTACCTCCTTACAACAATTTATACCATCTTAGATCTATAATTATCTATTAAAAAACTCTGATCAGTTCATTTACAATATTCCAATGCATATTACCCAAGAGGTACCTCTATCAACCTGTACTTAAATATCCACATGATTACTTTCATCATTAAACTCATTCAAATTCATTTAGATACGTGATTTAGCATAAATGCTGTATTAAATAAGATCAGAATGTTATCAACAATCGATTTGTTTCCTTTCACTGGCGACTGGACAATGGCGCGTGCTTGGGCGTGCTCAAGGGTGCACAGTACGAAGGTACTGTCGGGGAAATAAGCACAATAGGCGATCTATACTAATATTATAAAGCAAAAATGTTCGGTCACAGAGCTGATAGAAGAAAAAAATATATTATAAAGCTGCAGAGTTTGTTTGTTTGAACGCGGTAATCTCAAGAAGCAAGAAGGTTCTCATTGAAAAAATATTGCTCCATTTATCGAGAAATACCTACTATAGGCTACTTTTTATTTTGATATTCCCACGGGATTGGGATTTACGCGGGTGAAACCGCAAGACGCAGCTAGTAAAATAAAAGGAATATTTTTTATTTGGAGTTTAAAAAAAAAAGTAGAGATTAGAACTGGATAATATGTCACGTATAGGTATTATCTATTAGGTTAAGTTTACATAAAAAAGATATTGTTGTGCAACGTACTAAAAGGATTTATTTTCATTTTCAATTTTTCATTTTACGTAAAAAATGAACTTACTTCCAATTTGTAAAAAAAAACTAGTTTTGAATCGCCATTAGTTGTTATTGGACCACTTTAAGACTAGGAAGCTTTAAACTTTTTCGATAATCAAGATTATGTTAACTTTTTTGATGCAGATAACTAGGGACATTGAACCAAATCATCATATCATTATGGCACAGTATCATAAGTAATAGTAGTGTGGTGATCAATATAAACGTTTCCTTACTTTTTAAAGTATAGGCACTCTGACTAACAAATAAATAAAAAAATATTGCAGGACATTCCACACATCGCCATCTAGCCCCAAGCTAAGCAACTAGACCTCTGTTATGGGTGCTAGACAACGGATATACTACTCATATCCTTTTCTTTTTCTGTAAATATAAACTTATAATACATAGAAACAACCAGACCACAGACAAATATCTAAGCAGAAATACTTGTCTGAGGCGGGAATCGAACCCGCAACCCTGTGTTTGGCAGTCCAGCATGGTGACCATTGTGCCAACTGGGTAATCATTTTCACTAGCATACAATTATACAGGAAAGAGGGCGCTATATAACTTGACTAATATGGTTTGAACTACTTTTTTCAAGTAGTGTAGAGCAAGATACCAAATTGAGAAGGTAACAAGTTGTGCCCTTGACAGTACTGACACCATGACTCGTGACCCACCACACCCGGTTACTACCGGCATAGATTGCCAATCTGCACTTACTGGCATATCGAGTATATCCTTCACTGAATAAATGTTGAATTTATTCCCTTTAAATAGGACGCACGCATACTTCATATTTAAAACAAGTGAACTATCGTTTAGTTATATAATAATTATATTATAAAGGACTCACGCAGACTTCGTATTCTTAAAGCAAGTGAACAATCGTTTAGTCGTTTAGTTATATAATAGGACGCACGCATACTTCATATTTAAAACAAGTGAACTATCGTTTAGTTATATAATAATTATATTATAAAGGACTCACGCAGACTTCGTATTATTAAAGCAAGTGAACAATCGTTTAGTCGTTTAGTTATATAATAGGACGCACGCATACTTCATATTTAAAACAAGTGAACTATCGTTTAGTTATATAATAATTATATAAAGGACTCACGCAGACTTCGTATTATTAAAGCAAGTGAACAATCGTTTAGTCGTTTAGTTATATAATAGGACGCACGCATACTTCATATTTAAAACAAGTGAACTATCGTTTAGTTATATAATAATTATATAAAGGACTCACGCAGACTTCGTATTATTAAAGCAAGTGAACAATCGTTTAGTCGTTTAGTTATATAATAGGACGCACGCATACTTCATATTTAAAACAAGTGAACTATCGTTTAGTTATATAATAATTATATAAAGGACTCACGCAGACTTCGTATTATTAAAGCAAGTGAACATTCGTTTAGTCGTTTAGTTATATAATAGGACGCACGCATACTTCATAATTATAAAACAAGTGAACTATCGTTTAGTTATCTTATCCTTATTGACTTCCTTGACTAGATAAAAAGTGCCCTATAATACAGTATACCTTCCTCCAAGGTCCTATCTATCTCTAAGCAATGATGTAATCAAGCAGAGTTTGTTTGTTTGGCCGCGTTAAGCTCCGGAACTACCGAATTAGTTTTCGCCTTTGAGTAGGTAAATACAACCTCTTTGGTCAGTCCACTGTAGGACACTAAGTTTTTTTTTTTGTTACAGGTTATGTTGAAAGATATTAGAAAAAAGGCCTCTATCGGCTGATTTCAAGTTTTTAGTCTGCATTCTATTTTTAAAAACCTTTTTTGGAAAGAGAACCATCTACGCCATAAGAAGGAAAAAAAAAAAAAAAAAGAACCATCTACGTCGCGGTTAAAAAGACAACTCATGGACGTACTACGTTAGTACATGGTACGTCCATGAGACAACATACAACTGATCTACATGTCATTTAAGTGCTGAAGTTATTAATTTAAATGATCATAACACCACAGTTGCACTAAAGTCTTTCCTCTCAAAGAAAAGAAGATTATTAGCATATCAGCAGCACAAAAACGCTCTCATATCCCACTGGGTTTCTTTCTGAACGGATTTCAATTAACAGCAACATGTGAAATTTCAATAATTGTACAACGAAATGCAATAACCAAAGCTCAATAGTCAGCAATTAGGTTACAAGTCTCTGAATTGCAAACGTATGCAGAAATCAATCTCAAAGCTGACAGATCGACTGATTAATTGTGTAATCTAGGTAGTTAGATACTATAGTCTGGGAAAGTTATATAAAATTACTTGTATGTAATATCATTTTTAGCTTTAAGGTGAAAGGGTACCGGCGCTCTCTCCATGCAAACGTAGTCGACTGTTTCCTCCCTTCTAATTATCATAGAAATTAAGATTTAAAAAACAAAAAAAAAACAAAACATAGGCACATGGTCATGGCAGTTATAAGTTTTATGCTGCAAAAATATTTGCTCTAGTGTCATTATCCAGGGAGGAAACAGTCGACTACGTTTGTATGGACAGAGCGCCCTTTCCTCTTAAGCGATGCGCATTTTTTTTTACTTTATTTCAAGGTAGATAAGTACCTTAGTTCTCTATAAGTAGACTACATTTTAATTAAGACGGCCGCGGGTATTGTAATACTCATTCAAAATTAGGTAGGAATACGTTAATTAAAGGCGATGTAGGCAAACTTAATTAATCTTGAAGGTAAGTGTTCCTATAATAAATTCTTCAATTAAACATAAATTAAATTATGGTAGGTTAAAATAATTTTCTTGCTCACAACTTCGCTCCTTATGATTATAAAGTTAGCTGTCGTCATTTGAAACTTGATTTTCTTAGTCATAAAGGAACCCTTTTTTCTTAACAAAGATGCGATGGGTCGCCCGTAAACCGATACAAAACTTCCAAAAACCTGATACCAATACCGCTGAGCAGATGTTTAGGTACGTACAATTAACTTGTAAAATGAATTAATCCTTTTTTATTTAGTTACAGAACAAGTCACCGTACCTAAGGGCACAGTTAATTGAACGGAGACCGGTCTGTCTGACGTCTGGTTTTATAAACTGTTATTATCTTAGCTCCAAGTGTACGTAATTCTAGTGCCGACATTTACTTCAAATATACTGGCTTTTCTTAGACCGCGTAGCAAATAATAGGCTTTGTCGTATAGTGCTATTAGAAACTTAATATAAATAATATAATAATAAGTAAAAATAAATAAATAATAATAAGAAATAAGCTCTTAAATTAAAAAATATATAGTTTTACCCTGAACATGCATTAAATTAATAATATTCTTTTAATCCTTAAGAGAATCATGAGTTTTCGATACGCGGTGCGAGTATGTATTTTCAAAAATGACCCGTATCGTGCGAAAGAGAGAGAGTTTAAGTTCAAACGTAATTGCCTTCATTTTGCTTTCAAATAATGTTGCGGGCCGTAACGTTTTTACCCCCTTTATCCTTCACAAAATAAAATAAATTTGGTCTCATTTATTTCACTGCATCTTATTCTAGGTTTATACGTTTTTCTTTTTTGGTAATTCAGTTTAGTCTATTAAAAAACAATTGAAACGCTCGATGAAGTTTTTAAGTCAAAAATATAGATTGAGATATATTCAGATACTAATAACTTTTGTCTTAGGCAATATTTCTTTAAAATGAAAACGGTTGAACCTAGTTTTCCATTAGATCAAGAACATTTTCAAAAATTATCAAAATCGGACTTCGTTTATGGGGGGGAAAACGTCACCGCTTTTTGTATGGAAATTTACAGCCTCACACTGGTCTTAATTTCAAAACATCGAAGGTGGAAAAAGCAATTAACTTGTTAATGTATTTAGCTCAAGGCATAGGAAATTGTACAAAAACAATTCTAAAAGGAACTCGAATCATTGCTTGACGATCCCTATTATCGACAGCATACAATGAAATAAAAACGAAACCAGTTTACTTTTGGGAATACTATTTCCTATACCTACATATAAATGGATTAACTTTACTCAGTTACAGAGACCCAATGTAATAGAAAAAGGGAATAACAGTGGGACCAAAGGCGGCAAAGTCCAGACAAATGGATTCCCAGTTTTTTAATTGAATGTCATTTTCAACTAAGCTAATGGGGCAAAGATCAATCGGCTTGCTTTGAAAGCTTAATTATGTTTATTTGAAACCATTTATTTATCCGTGAACCAGTTTGGTTAATCGTACCATTACGACTGGTTGAGGACATTTAAAACTTTTAACGAAGATACAATTGAGATTCGGGAACTCGTAGACCTTAATGGCAAGCTACTGGATTATAAAGATGATGATGACATTTCTCTGGTAGATCGTAAAGAACGTCAACTTAGTTAGGCACTAACATTTATCTGTTTAGATAACAAATACATTAGTTTCAATGACAATAAAGTTGATAATCTAATTAAGTTTAATGAAAGATAAAAATAAGGAAACTTTGAAGCGGATGCTTTAATAATGAAGAAATTTAAATTGATTACGATACTTGGATACATCGTGATTCGGTTGCGGTGGAACAAATTTGGAAAGAACCCAATTAAGGGAAGTGACTGTGCAGTAATAATCGATCAAGAAGACTTAAATACCAGGTGCTACTGTGAGGGAACGGGCAGGACCCGACACGGCGGAACAAATGGAGCATATTATTAATCAATTTAATTAATCATTCGAATTACCAAAACTTCTCACTTTAGTAAGCGACTGATAGCTTTGATTTGAATCCTAATAAATTGAGTGTGAAGGTGTAAAATAGTCTTAAGTTTTTTGTTAAAAATGCCTCATCATTTTCTTAAATGGTGATACGTTACTATTTCTAACAAGAATAGTTTATAATACTAACATAACCGAAATCCCAAACCCCTCACTGTATTCATCTCAGTAAATTTCCTGTCCTAAATTTATGATCTACAAGTAAAAAGTTGAGGTAGTAGAGTAATTCTAAGACCCTTTTGAGATCGGAGGGGATTATAAATAGGCCCTTTAGACCCTTTATGGCACAGAAGGATTCGTGAGCGAACACAGCTATTTTACCATAGAGGTGTTAATGTAAAGCTTTGGGCTTCACCTTGATTATTAATGTCCTATTCAAAAGTCCAGTGCCGAAACTAAACGGTGACTCTGATCTTGAATTCGATTTATGGATTGGTTTTGCATAAGAATTCCTCATTTGTTTGTCACTACACACAATAAATTTAACTTTTTTTAATTTTAGTTTTCTCTTTTTTAATATTAAAACTTTATTTTAAATAAGTCTATTCATTTATACCCTTGTGAGTGTTATGTGATAGGCATATAACTAGTATAATTATTAACAAGAAGCTTCAAATATGGATGATAAATTAAATTAATTATAAATTTGGTTAAGGACTTTCTTGCTGACGGTATTTTTATTCAAAATCTATTCTTAGTCGTCATTTGTCGAGAATTTAAAAAGTGTGTACCTCGGAGACGTGGCCCTCGGAGATCGTGGCCCTCGGAGACTAACCCTTTCTGATTGCCTATTTTAGTTATCCTCAATTTTTTGAGAGTTGTGTTTTTTTTACTTAGAGAGTTGGTATTTTTTTACTTAGAGAGTTGGTATTTTTCTACATATGATAGGTCAGCGTTTGACTACTATCACACCCGCCTGATGGCAGGTGACGATGTGGCCTAGGATATAGCACGCTTTCCTAGATGTCCGTTTTCACTTGCGACTTGAGGACCCCCAAATTGGTTGGTTGGTTTGGTAGGGAAGAGAATTTGGAGATTGTAAAATTTAAGACAGTGCTAGAAAGTGTTTACCAGCGATTCCAAATCACCTCTAAAACCTCTCACTTTAGGGACGAAAATAAATTTCAGTCCGTACAATATCGTAGATCAGAAGTAGGTAAGTTATTATTATTTCTTCAGATTGAGTCAAACAAAATACTTTATTTATGCGTTCCGAAGGCACGCACCCTAACTTTATTTTTAAGACGTTTCAATGTCAAGCAAATTGTATGATTCATAAATATAGAATTTTGACTTTGACTTTGTATGTTAAATCAAGATAAATTGTACTTACCGATCCCTCCAATCCCACCTTTTCAATATAATAATATCTAACTTTGCATATAGGTATATACACATCACTTAAGTAATGTAGATTTAGCTTGAAAGACTCTAAATACTGTAAGTTTACCTTATATGATATATATATTATTATATTATTTTCTTCGAAGTTGTCAAACCAAACACTCTATAGATATGGGCTGACCAGCGACCACATCATTATAATTATAATTCGAGCTGCATGTCTGGATTGTCTGGTCTGGTGCAATCACCCTGAATTCCAATGATCGTGGCATTAGCGGTTATGATATATTCGTATAAAGGTATCATGATGCAATGTTGATACAATATTTTGCAGTTGATCGCTTTCAATATAATGAAAATGGGTATTTTAATGCCAATAAATAAATATTTTACCAGAGTGTTGGAAAACAATAAGAGTAATTAAACAACAAAATAAATTCGTTATTGTTTATTTTATAAACAAATAAATTTTAAACAATATGTATTAATAACATTTCTGACTTCTATAGGACTCTATATAAAACAATTTAAATTCACATAATTAAAACTAATATCACAGTTACATAAAAATATTTTACAATTTGATAGAACATTATAAATAAAAAAAATTATTATAAAAAATACTTATAATTTCATAAGTGATTAATAAGATTATTAGAGTAGAGTATCTATTTACAGTGGAAGATTTACATTTCGGCAACTTTGGTTACATGAAGACTTTTCATAAACCTATTTCTTAATGTGTAACAGCGTAATTTAATTCGGTGTACTCAATAAATGATGTCGTAATCATTTTAACTGATTCCGACGAAGGAATCCGTCGGTATACATTTCTACTACACTTATACATAAAATTTTATTAAAAATAATATCACAACCCGGTCCACACTTCAAATTTCTTTTTCCAATGTTATCGCTTAAAAAATTTACAATTATAATCTTCATTGAAATATACTTATACATAAAAATGTTTAAAAGTTCTGTATACAATACAAATTCTTTAGAATACAACTGAGGGTAATAAATTAGTACAGGACCTACATACATGTGGTGTTTTGCTGCTTCCTTCGCTATCTCGGACAGAATTTGAAATGAGGGAAGAGGAAACAATGCAGAGATAAAAATCTGAAACAAATAAATTATCGGAATTCACTATCGAAGTTCGAGAAAAACTGCACCAGAAACGATCTCTCCCACATAATAAGTTTCCAAGCATTTACAATGAATCATGAAACTTTGACAAACTTTTAAAGTTTTGAACTTTTAAATGCTCTTAAGTATTTTTTTGTTACCTTGAGTTATTGGCGGTCATAATAGAAAGTAAAAAGAGCAGAATTTCTCAGTCAAAATTAACGGTATTTAGGCGTCTGATAGCGCAATCTATTCTTTTTTTTTCGGGAAATATTTTTTTTGTGTTTATGTTTTTAACGAATAAACTCCGAAACTACTGGACCGGTTTTGACTTGGTATGAGGATAAATTGATTAATTGGGAAGAACATAGGCTACTTTTTATCTTGATATTCTTACGGGATCGGGAGTTACGCAGGTGAAACCGCATAGCCCTGCTTGTTCAAAATAAACATAAATAAAATTCAGAACATTTGCCACTTACCTAGTAGGATCATAAATAGTGTCGAATCCAGGGACATTGACGACGTTCCATTCGTCTTTACTCTTCGAATAGCTGAACGAGATCTGATCTTTCAATGTCTCTAACGGCAACAGCTTCATCTGCTCAAGATGTGAGTGAAATTCTGGCATAAACGTCAATTTCGTTTTCAACAAATGCTCTGAAACAAAATAGAAGTATTTAATACCTGTATATTCTGGTTAAGATACAGATTCCTTAATATTATGTTTGTTTGTTTTTAATTTTATTAATTTTGACTTTATATATTTGATTTTTTAAGGCTGCTAATGCTGCCAAACGCAACGCGCCAGAAATACCCGTCGTTTACAACTAATATTGTTGATTGTAACGAATGTGTTTTGTTTTTCTCAAAGTGCTGAGATGGAATTGTAGGTGAAATTTTTACAACAAAAATCAGATATCCTTCCCAACTTTAAAATTATTTGCATAATATATACGACTTAAAAGACAAATTTACCTGCTAAATAACCAATGGATACATCATCGGGTAATCGTATCTTTTCACAGAGGCTAACGAATTTGCCACCACTGAAAGAAAAAAATAAATTGATATAGCTAGAATATAAGCTAAGGTTGTTAAAGTATATATTGGAGATTTAAGCTTATTTTTAAACTAACCCCGCAACAGGTAACATTTTGAGAGCCAAACTTCTGCTCAAACAAAATCCTGCACCACCCGTGGCAAACCAGAACGAGGCCGTCAACTGTAACAATTACAATTGATCAATAACTCAAATATTTAACAATATTTTATAAGTTGTAAGTAAAAAATAAGTTTAAAAAAATCCAAAATCCAGCGCTATCTAGCTCATAAGCAACTCGGTTTGGAGCTAATTATGGAGACCTGGTAACTAATATTTTATTAACACACCTATTTTACAGTAATTATTTTTCCAGGTGTAAAGAGAATCGTGAGCTAGCGATACGCGGCGCGAGTAGGTATTTTCAAAAATGACCCGTATCTTGCGATAGAGAGAGTTTAAGTCTGGACGTTATTGCCTACATTTTGCTTTTCAAATAATGTTGCGGGCTGTAACGTTTTTACCCCCTTTATCCCTCTCAAAATGAAATAAATTTGGTCTCATTTAATTAACTGTATCTTATTCTAGGTTTATACGTTTTTCTTTTTTGGTAATACAGTGTAGTCTATTAAAAAACAATTGAAACGCTCGATGAAGTTTGTAAGCCAAAAATATAGATATTCAGATAAGTGCTAATAACTTTTATCTTAGGCAATATTTCTTTAAAATAAAAACGGTAAAACCTAGTTTTATATTAGATCTAGAACATTTTTAAAAATTATCAAAATCGGACTTCGTTTATGGAGGGGAAAACGTTACCGCTTTTTGTATGTAAATTTACAGCTTCACAGTGGTCTTAATCGCGTATTCTGCAGTCTTCTCGCGACCATGACTATTGTAACATAGTGGAAACGTCGAGGTAAGAGAAATAACAATAAAAAATACGCGATTAAAACCCGGGAAAATAATTACTATGAATACAAATCGTGAGGGTTTAAAAAGTTAAAATAATTAATCGTGAGGGTTTAAAAAGTAAAATAATTTTACATACAGAAACAACTAGGCCAGAAATAAATGTTTGTCAATTAAAATTAATTACGTCGAATAATATAGTTTTGAAAAGTTACCTGGTTTTTAGGTTTGGTATATATTTTAAGGGGCTCGTTAACAGATGTCCGGCCGAAGTAGTAGTCTTCTCGATAGTTGTACTTCTGGAGGACACTGACTAGCCGAGGAATGTTTACGTAGTTGTCGTCGTCAAAGTGACAAAACCACCTGCCAAAAAACAGCTATTTTAATACATGAAAATGGTACAGTAAGCCAAAAAACACTTCAATCGAAAGTTTCATTTCAAAAACCTCTTTTGCAAACCATCACCGAAATTAATACGAGAAAATGCAAAAAGTTATCAGCTACCAAATAAGTGGTTGCGCATCGAATAATTGCAGTAGTTGGCAATAAATTGAACTTTATTCCGATCGCTTTAAAAACCCTTCACCGGTTGACGAAATAGTGTATAAAATGTACGTTCGCAGTAATTGAGGTGCCAATTATAATTAGTTCTGTAGCTGATGTATAATTTGCCAACATTACGTCTGACGTAAATATCAGGAGCTGATGTTCGTTGGACCGTGTAAACCCATGACCACATATTGCGGTGTTGCCACAGATTAATAATGAGTTACGACCGTTTCTTGGCGTACGACAAACGACTCGATGCGGCTTACTTATAATCTGTATCGGGTTTCTCTGCATATCGAGTTTACATTTGCGAAACTCGATTTCCTATACGCGAGACAGCTGCTTAATTGCACACCCAATGAACATATTTATTTCACAAGCAATTATTACATGAAAAGGGCAGTGCAGATTTTCATATTTAGAAAATAATTCTGCATCAAAATGGTATGTTATTACTGTGGTAGACCCGAAACAATAAAAGGAATTATGGTGGACAAGTCTGTAAGCTGTCCGGTATAAAACTTTTTGTTTAGGAGTTTTATATGACCGGTGTAAAAATCCAATAAAATATAATATCTACCTGACTTTATGCACGATGTTTGAGGTTTTTATTTCGCAAATAAATCGTTTATGATAACAACAACACACGCCTTTCTCATATTTAGATAGTATAGGTACAAGTCAATCTGTCTATATTTTATTGTTTATGCTGAGATATTTTTAACCAAGTTAAAAAAAAGGAGGAGGTTCTCAATTCGGTTGTATGTATATTTTTTAAAACAATGTTTTGAAACTAACCTCTATCAGTTTTATTTTAAACGACCGACCACTCCGCATTACTTTCTCTTAATTTTCATTGAAGAAGATCGGAAGAAGCCCAACCTTTACTATTAGCGGTGTTCAAACAACTCAACGAGTTTACTTAGTAACCCGATCCATCGACGTTGGGATGCAAGTCAAAACACAATTTTGTGGGAAGAAAACAAGAAACTCCTAACAAAAACATTGCTCTATGTAAACGCGTGAAAATTATTGTGAGTAGGAATAATATTGGAGTTGCACTTCAAAAACCATTAAAGATAGTTGTGTATATTTAGAGTTCGTCGAAGTTAGACCTCTCACAGATTAAAAACTCCTTCGACACGCAAGTTTGGAGCAGAGCAATTTCGATAATTTGTTTTCTTAGTAATTCTCTACGTGATTTTACGAAATATGTAGACAGACCACTTTAGCCTTGAAACTAGGCCTAATATACCGAGATTTGAAGTTTATAGTTCGGGTAATAGTTGCATGCGATTAAAGTCAACAGACTTGCCAATGTTTAATATGACGAAGATTATAATTAACTAGCGACCCGCCCCGGCTTCGCACGGCTATATTATGCATGTATTATACATATAAACCTTCCTCTTGAATAACTCTATCTATTAATAAAACCGCATCAAAATCTGTTGCGTATAGTTTTAAAGATTTAAGCATACATAGGGATATAGGGACATAGGAACAGAGAAAGCGACTTTGTTTTATACTAGGAAGTGATAGTGATTTTATAAACAAAACACTAGCCCCCTTATTCCAAAACGAGGTTTAAGGATAGTCCGAGATGTGAATTTAAATCTTAGATTTAGACAACGATTTACTCGTTAACTTTAGTTTAAACACTATCCCTAAATAATCTATAGGGATTGTGTTTAGACTATAGTTTCCTATACAATCCATAGGGATAGTGTTTAGACTATAGTTCACGAGTAAATCTGTGTCTAAATCTAAGGTTTAAATTCACATCTCGGACTATCCTTAAACCTCGTTTTGGAATAAGGGTAGATGTTCTCCGAACTGGAAATCAAAATTAAAACCTAGTAAACAATAGTTTGGTAAGAGCTTTTAGTTTTCTAACACCAAAAGCTACGTATAAACTTAATTAATTTGGGTTTGTCGTGTTTAAATAATGTTTATTGTATTATAAACGACTGTAATCTGAAACACAAGAACTTTCAAAAATTGATAGAACCTTATCTTTATAAACTTAGGTTTTTACTAAATTACTGCCATTACCATCAACTATAGTCGGAGCAACTGCTGCTAGTCCTTAGCAGTATTGTCATGTTAATTCAGGCATATTTCGATTCGGATAGGCAGATGATGTCAATAGATGCAGCGGACTAAAACTATAAGGGTAGGTACCGGCGCTCTCTCGCGGCGACACCAGAGCAAATATTTTTGCAGCATAAAACTTATAACTGCCATGACCATGCCCCTATGTCTAAAGAATATATAGGGATTACTATATAGGAATAGATAAGGACATACAGAAATCAATCTTAAATAATTGTAATTAATTACGAAATGTAGGTTACCTCTACACAATAATCGCGTGTGTTGCTTAGGTTCTAAACAAAGCCTGAGAATATAACTGAAATCATCATTAGAACATTAATTGCAGCATATTTCCTTAGTAATTAATCAAAGTCAATTCATAATAATTTAAGAAGTTTAGTGGGAAGACGCGAGACTGTTCATCAAAACTTTTATCATTGTTGTTGATTGTAGTTTAACACACTACTCTGTGATCAGAGATTTGATTAATTGTAATAGTTTACATTCGTATTTGGATGTTAATTGCTTGGTATTTTCAAGTACTGTTATAATTCATTTGGTAGAATATTCTAATGTGAATACTAGCTTTTATCCGCGACTTCGTCTATGCAGGGGTTGAAAAGTTGTAACGACACTTTTAAGACCTAAAGTTGTAACGACACTTTTAAGACTAAAAGTTGTAACGACACTTTTAAGACCAAAAGTTGTAACGACACTTTTAAGAAAAAAGTTGTAACGACATTTTTAAGACCAAAAGTTGTAACGACACTTTTAAGACCAAAAGTTGTAACGACACTTTTAAGACCAAAAGTTGTAACGACATTTTTAATGAGTCGCGACACCACACTGTTCAATGCGAAATAGAAATGAAAATATCTGGCTTGCTTTCTATAAGAGAGAGAGAGACAGACAGAGAAACATGCGACGCCGCACAGCTTACAATAGCTTACTATAGCAAAAAGTGTCGTGACAACTTTTTCGTAAGAATTTTTTCCGTCTAGCCCTCATTCACAACGCGTGATACTATCGTTCCAAAACATAGGGGCATGGTTATGGCAGTTATAAGTTTTATGCAACAAAAATATTTGTTTTAGTATCATTATCCAGGAAACAGTCTACTACGTTTGTATGGAGAGAGCGCCCGGTACCCTTTCCTCTTAATCCTGATTCGACTTTTACCTTGGGCTGTGCGTCAGTCAGGACAATGAATTTTATATAAGTAGATTTTGTCAAGGAATTTTCATCACTCAAAGAATATTTCTATTATAAATAAAAGAAAAGTAAAGTAAAGAAATGAATATGAGTAGTATATCCGTTGTCTAGCACCCATAACACAAAGTCTAGTTACTTAGCTTGGGCCTAAATGGCGATGTGTGGAATGTCCAGCAATATTTATTTATTCATACTTAATTATTAAAGTATCTATTAAACAAAGTTTAGTTAGTGTTGACTATAATTAAGTCGAACATTCGAAATAACAGTTTATTGTTTGAGCCGTCTTCGTCGTCGACATTATTAAAGAAAACATTAATTTGGTATTCCTATAGAAAATACTTGCCTATAATAAAACGTTATTGCGTGTAAGATAAGGTAGGTGTATTTAATATCATACACTGTCATGTGAGCATAGATTTAAAATGTACTTATATGTAGGTACTGGATAGGGCTTTCTCTTTAGCTAGTTACTGTGTCAAACAACCGGCCAAGTGCGAGTGGGACTCGCGCACTGAGGGTTCTGTTGCATTATATTCTGTTTTTAGTATTTGTTGTTATAGCTGCAACAGGAAAACATCATCTGTGAAAATTGTCTAGCTTTCATGGTTCATGTGATACAGCCTGGCGACAGACACGACCGGATCGTGGAGTCTTGATAAAAAGATCCTGGTTTTACCATAATTGCCCGCCCACGGCTACTTTTGTAGCGATGCTGTCGCGCATTTACGAAACACTAACGTGTGTTAGTCGCATTTGCAACGCGCTACAGAAGTGATGCTAACGCGCGACAGACGCGATGCCAACGCGCTACAGAAGCGATGCCAACGCGCTACAGAAGCGACGCCAACGCACACAGACGCGATGCGCACGCGCTACAGAAAATTTTTGTGCCGTTACTGAATCGCGTTTACATCGCGACTGAATCGTGTTGTGTGTGGGCAAGGGCAAATAGCTACTTTTTTTAGCGACCGTATCGCGACTGTATTGATACGAACACGTGACAGCATCGCTACAAAAAGTCGCCGTGGACGAGGAACCTAACGTTTCGTTCGACTATGTTACAATAGTCATGACCGCGAGGAGGACTAAAAAATACGCGATTATGACCCGGAAAAATAATTACTATGAATAAAAATTGTGTAAGTTTAAAAATATTGTTTGAAATATCCAGTTATTTAGTATTCTATGCTAAGTAAAGGGACGGGAAACGCGTGCAGTAACAAATAATAAAACAATTATATACTTGAATCACGAGAATTCGTGCCGACTAGGCGATGGTTTAGCAAGCATATTAATCAAATATGTTCTCTGGTTTGAAGAGTTTATACAACTTTGTTTGCAAGTGCTACTATTGCTAAGGCTGTCCTTCTGCAAATTATTTTATTAATTTTAATAGGTTTCCAAAAAAACTCTGTGATAGGACTCAAATCTGCGAACCCTGCGGGGATTTATGAAATGCTTTTTCGACGAAATGACAGAGGCGTTTTGTTAATTAAGTAGGTATAATTAAAATTTAATGAAGTATGTCCCAATACGCAAAGTTCGCAAAGTATAGGCATTAATCCCAAACGGTAACTAATATTCCTAAACGCATATACCTACTAATATGTATATTAGGTATGGTACTTATATTCCCAAACATTTAAATAGTAGATAATATATATAATAAAAAAGGCTTCAGAGCCTTGAACATCATCGCAATGATGGCAAGTTTGTCAGTCTTTTATCGGATATATTTCGGGGTGCAATAGAACTACACGATCTTACTAAGCCATCTCCATTATTTCGTCAAAATGATATGCGACACCGATTCATGGTAACAAATCCTAGACACGGGTGTCTAGTCACTAAGCGTTCGTCGTTCATCCTTATTTGTACAGCAAGATAATGGAATCATTTGCCTGCGTTTGTCTTTCCTGACGTACAGTTGGATTACCAATTAGCTGAGTCCCACGTAACCCAGGGCTTACTCGCACATCTGTAATGTAGTATTTACCTATTTTGTTATTTTTTTATATTGTACATTGTATTGTTTAAAAAAACAGAATTAGGTAACATTACTTTGCAACCTTACAGATGTGCGACTGAGTTCTGGGTTACGTGGGGTTCAGCTAATTGGTAATCCGACTGTACTTATACAATTTGGGGGACCGCGTCGTCACCACCCATCAGGGAAAATGAGTGATCCCATCGTACATCGTTTTTCATCTTGAGTTGAGAACCATAAAAATAGTATCTAATAAATTTTGTTTGCATAAAGCCACTTACTTTTTCCCGCTGTCCAGAAAGTGGACGTATTCTGCTGACATCTTGCAGCACAGAGGTTTTCTTTCATGCGATGAAAAGCAGTTTGTGTTCACCATGTGCCCGTCTGTTGAAGATAACTAGGTTTAATATTAAGATAAATAAGATGATTGACTACCATAGATGACTACCATAGTGGACTAGATACTGGGAAACTATGGATACTATGGCGCCAGCCATAACAATGTCCAATACACATTTAAAACTAGCTGCGCCTTGTGGTTTCACCCGCGTAAGTCCCGATCCCGTGGAAAAATCAAAATAAAAAGTAGCCTATAATAACCTTCCTCGATAAATGAACTATCCAACACAAAAATAATTTTTCAATTCAAACCAGTAGTTCCTGAGATTAGCGCGTTCAAACAAACAATAAACAAACTCTCTGCTTTATAATATTAGTATAGATATATACTCACTGGTTTGATTTTGATGGTGCTCGTTGGTTATATCCGTGAAAAACCATGTCTGAAACAAAAATATTTTTTTTAGTATCACTTCACTTCATCATCTTTTAGTCTAAAACAAAGACGCTTCCCGCTGTCTGTCTGTCCCTTTTTTGATGCGGTTTTTTAATAGATAATAGAGTGATTCACGAGAAAGCTTTTAGTATATAAAACAAAACTACAAAACTAAGTCGCAGGCAACAGTTAGTTTACCATAAAATAGAAACTAATAATAGGTACTCAGATTCAAAATATAACATGGAGTTTCCGTCAGTCAGTACAAAAGAAAAGTACCACTACTTCCTCGATAATTTGGGATAATTGCTACTTCCCCGTTCCAACATAACATGTCGGTGAGACCCTTAAGAACACAATGCTGTCTTTCTATTAGATACCTAAAAGTCATAATAAAGGCTTCTTAGCAAAACACAATGAGATAACAAACGACACGAAGAATAAGACATAATTCTTAAAAAGAATATCTCTGAAAACGTATTAAATAGATTCTGATTTATTTTAAGTGGTCCAGTCATGATAAAGCTTCAAATATAACGCTTCTCAAGTCTCAAAGTTCCTACAGTCATTAGGAAGAGAAGTTAACGCCGCGCCGTCGTCGTCGGTACTGGACATGAAATAGGTATGTGTATGGTTAATATTAGCTACCATTAGCTAATATTAACCATACAATTAACAATAACTATACAGTATTTTTAATGAAAATATTTTGCAAACATCGATATTACTACATTATTGATTCTATGTTAATGGTTCCATTTTTTTTTTAATTAATTTATGATTATTTGTCGATTGATTGCAAGACACAGAAAAATGCATTTATTTTGTATTAATAAATGTTTTTTTCGGAAAACAGATAACCTTAAGAGGTTTAAAAACATTTGCGACTTAATATATTTACTGAATAAAAACCGTGAAGAAGCTGATTATTGCAACATCATGCTTGCTTTCCCTACAATGATACTCCCTTTTGTAGCTCCATTATGTACAGTAAGCGTCATGTCCAGCACCATCAGTTTGCTACAATAATACTATCAACAAGTATTGGACTTACGACCTTCATCTAATAGACGTTACACACAAACATAAATACTTGAATTAAAAGTACTCAGTGTGACTATTATTTTCAACATATTATTAGCTATTTATTTAGTTGGCCGAGTGGTATAAGCCGCCACCACACCAACCGAGACGACGACGTGGGATCGATTTACAGTTTACGTTGTTTTAATGTTCAAATAGTGCTGCACAGGATTGTAAACGTTACGGTGGCGGTGTACTTTTGAGCGTTGATTGTACCTACGTCAGGATCTAACTGAATGATAAAATATCTTTCTCTACCTTCACTGGAGTATATAGTTTAAGTGATTTTCCCCTCAACTTGATATATTGCCTTTTCTCTTGAGTTTACCTTTGTAAGTTGTAATAGATTAGTGTGAATTTAATTAAATCCGTTGGTTAGTGGTTCTTTTGTTTAAATTGAGATCTATGGGATTCTGAGCTTAGGTAGACGCAAGACTTTTTAGACTTTTATTATATTTATAATACCTAATTCTTAGGTTTTGAGTATGTAGTATTATAGATGTACCGATGTAGATATAGGTGGTTTATATTTGGTGTTACTCCCAATGAGTTAATGTATACTCATACCAAGTTTCATCAAAATCGATCCCATTATTTTCCGAAACTATTCGTTAAAAAAATTATCCTCCTTAAATTATTATAGTAAGATATACAAATTTCAAATATTATGATATACAAAATATGATACTCTAATATCACTTCTTAATATCTAAAATTCATTTAGATTTTTAGTTTGTTTGTTTGTAACGAAAAGGCTCCGAAATTAAATAAATAAATAAATATAAATATTTCAGGACATATTACACATCGCCATCCAGCCCCAAGCTAAGCAACTTAATGCTTGTGTTATGGGTGCCAGATAACGGATAAACTACTTATATACTTTTTTTTTTTGTAAATATATACATATTATACATATAGGAAACACCCACACCCAATTATTATTCACATAGAATTTAATTTTAAAATATTTAAATGCATTTAGCTAGAATTTTGCCAAATTTATCTAAGCACAATCCCTTGCAAACCACTCTTTATTTTAGAAAAAAGTTAAGTATCAAAAGTTTTGACTACGTAAGTGGCATAAAAATAAAACTTGTCGACAATAAACACAAAAGAAATTTAAGAGAAAACATCATCATTAAAACTAGGAATAAACATAACTTTGTCGTATTTTAATATTTATGTTCTCTTGATAACATTAACAACATGTAGACGTTTAAATCGACTGAGTTAAGTGGTGTATCAGTTTTATAAACTGCTATAGAGTATACTTAAAAAGTTACGATCCATTAAATATTAAATAAAGCGAACGCTTTTGGTTTCAAAGGTAAAATTATAAATTATGTTGGTACATACCTAAATGTCGTCGTAAATAAGTAGGTATGTAACTATGAAAAATTCATTGTGATGTGATGATGGGTCATATTTTTATGGTGATATACCATATCTGTGAAATACTAAATTGGCAGTGGAAATATTTTTCCGGGTCCTAATCGCTTACTTAAGTATATGTTTTTTATTTTTAAGTACTTACTTAAATATTTTCTTTGGTCTCGTATATTTTAGCCTACTCGCAACAATTACTTTTGTAATATTATAGTCGAATCGTCGAGGTAAGAGAAATAATAAATAAAAAACAGTAGTGAGACAAACGAAAAAAAAGAGTTCTTAAACACAATAGTCTAAATATAATACACAATAACCTATCCAAACAAAATTCGCTAAATGTACGCCAATGAAATTAGCATTAGATCATTGTTCCAGAATTCTATCAACTTCTCTTATATTCCAGGAAATAAAAAAATAATAAGACACTTTTTATAGTAGCATTGTCAATAGGTAAGTATTTTAATAATTGACCACTTGCAAACGTTCTAAAGTTAAGTTAGGATGTGAAGAAGAAGTGGTTCTCTAAATGTCTGTGCCCAAGTTAGCAAACAACATAAACCACGCCCTGATTTTGCCAAGAACATTATTTATCTAAGGTGCCGGATGTCTGATATTACTTGACGGCATTCGTCTAACGTTTTTTGCACTGAATTTGTTTATGTAGATAAGAAGTAGTAACTTGATATTTATGTGTATTTAGTGAACGGTCTTAGATATTATTCTAAGGAATAAGGCTTCACACTAGGCATAGAAAATTAATAACAAAATCGTTTATGCAGACAAGGCCTGTCATGTGGTTGGAAGAAATTACAATAATTTCGAATAGAAATTATACGGTTTGCGCTGAAGAAGTTAAGAAACAAGTCAACAATTAGATATTTAAAACACATTCATCTGTAAGTAATACTGTTTCAACTAATATGAATTTATATCGCTTACGAAGAACTTCCAAGAACGCTAAAGCTGTAAACAGATAAGATTTCAAGAGTGAAATATCCGGAAACGAGTGGGTCGTGTGACGTGTGTGGATCAGTATATAATAATAAGTCACAATGATAAGAACCCAGTTTATTTACTAATCCTTGACTCAGGATTATAACATCTAATTCTTTGGAACATTTCTTTCCAAAAAAACCAAAGTTAAGGTGTAAGATTTGGATTTTTTTCTTTATTTTTTTTTTAAATGATTGTTATATGAATATAACTTGAATTAGGTACTCGTACATTTAATTCCTTTTATTATTGCTAATTGTTAATTTGAGTTGAATGTGAGTATGAACAGGGCTCCTAAAGGGACATAAATGATCACAGCGATGATTATTAAACCTAGTAAGGTGCCTGTATACAAAAACTTAATTGTGGGAACCTAGCACCTAATTCAGTAGTTATTTATAGAACCAACGTAACCGCCCTACAACTTTAATGAATAAACTTTAATTAAAGAAGTAAAACGAAAATTAAAACGTATCATTGAAATAATCATTAAATCAAGAATCTACATAAATCATCAGCCAAACAAAACCAAAAAGAGTAAAATATTGTGAACACGAGCATAAAATTCGAAATGTTAATAAATCATATGAGAGCAAGTTTTCGACACAAAAGGGCGCAATGGAGAGCGGTGAGGTCACGTGGCGCGCGCGCGCCGCTTCTGAGCCACGCGTTGCGCTGTGCTGCGCCCGCGCCGTTCGCCCGGCGCGGGCGCTACACAATGGATCTGCTTGATTTACATTTGTGCTCATATTTCTGGGGCCCGTTACAAGATTATTTCGATATTAGATACATATATTGTTTGCTTGACTTTGATATTGAAATCAATATTCTAAATACAATTTCTGACTTTTGTAACTGCCTTTATGTTCAATATCTCATCTCATCTCATATCAATAGTCAATATACTGTCCATTTAAACCGGCTGATTTATTATAAGTAATAAAAGAAAGTATTGCAATCGGTGCACTGTAAATCAGCTAGTATTTGTAGTCCTTTAGCGAGATTAACGGTTGATTATGCACGCTCTACATTCAGGAAACTGAACGGAGCCTGCACGACTTGGCAACGACCCTTCCATTGTTTACCGAGCTGATATCGAACAGTTTACTTTACAGGCTTTATTTCCAGTTAACTTCTATAAATAAACTTATTCACACCAGCCAATCTACGTGACTTGGGGAAATAATCAGTTATATAGAATTAGCTAGATTAGGACCTCCAATTTTTTGCAAAGTTTCTTGAATAGACAAAGTTAATAACGATAATGGAGCTATTAAAATAAATTGATCGAAGCTGTTAGAATATTAAGTTAATAACAATGATGTACTTTAAAAACGGACAACTATTAGAGATTTTAAATGTCACCGAATATTTCCATTAGAATAGAGATAGCCAAACGTGTTTAGCGATGAAAATCTTGAACCGAATAATTCTAAGAATCATTTGCATAATAACGTTGTTCTGTTATGAAAAATACATCAAAAGAAATCTGTTTTATAACAATTTAGAGTCAAACGTTTCGAGAACTGGTTTGCACTGGGCTGCAATTTGCTTAAGGTGAAGATGGATGGAGGAGGTTAACATGATTTGCTGGATGTGTTTCGCTTTGTAAGACATTGTTTTGATGTATATAACAAAGGTAGCTACTACCTGCTATGTATCTATATAAGACTTTTAATTAAATTAAAATCTTTTGCTTTTTTTTGTGTCGATTCCGTTATACCATATTTTTATATTACATTTTTGTATTTAGATTCTTAAAAATGTTTTTGTATTTGTTTTTATTATTTATTATTATCTAACTAGCGACCCGCCCCGGCTTCGCACGGCTGTATTATGCATGTATTATATATAAAAACCTTCCTCGTTAATCACTCTATCTATTAAAAAAAACCGCATCAAAATCCGTTGCGTTGTTCTAAGCATACAAAGGGACATAGGGACGGCGAAAAGTGACTTTATTTTATACTATGTAGTGATGCTATATACAGTATCCAGCCCAATAAGTGGTAAAATTCAAATGTTACCAATAATTATATAGGTGTAACATTCACCTTCTTTGGTAAAGTTATTAAAACTTTTGTGATAGAAAGTTTCTAATAAATTGTGGCTTCACTTATTTTAAGGTCACCATAAAATAAATTTAAATAAAATAAAGATGTTCTTTTCTCGATGACTCCGATGCTAATGGCTATATTGACCTACAAAACACACAGGTCCCGCTGCGATCCTGCAGTGCATTTGTTAAGATTTATCACTGCACCATTAGGATCAACGTTTTCTTCCAATTTTCTATAATCTTATAATATGTAAAACCGCTTCGTAAATATATTATTGGAATAAAAATTGATATTGTTTTTTAAGAGGAAAGGGTAGGTACCTGCTCTCTCTCCATACAAACGTAGTCGACTGTATCCTCCCTGGATAATGACACTAGAGCAAATATTTTTGTAGCATAAAACTTATAACTACCATGACCATGCTCCTATGTCTCCTATATTTTGTTAATAACTGTTACTTTCTGTGATAATTAGAATATGAAAAAAACCAAGACATATGGGCACAGTCATATCAGTTATAGGTTTTATGCAACAAAAATATTTGTGCTAGTGTCATTATCCAGGTAGGAAACAGTCGACTACGTTTGTATGGAGAGATAGCCGGTACCCTTTTCTCTTAAAATAGTAGATGAGTTAAGGTAAGTACTTTCTGTTTAAACTACAAAAATTGTGTACCATACGTGTCATAAGGAAGTAACGAAACTTATTGTTTCTAAAATAACAATGCAGGTAGCGGTAGGACCTTACTTTTTAATTTAAAACTTCTTCCTTTGTCCATATATTCTTCTAAGTAATGGATTTTCTAAAGTCATCCTGTTATCATTCCATTTAATCTTTGTTTTCTCTAATATGAACTTTAACAAGTTTGTTATCTTTAGTTCTGTATTGTAGTTACGATTTCAAAGTAAATATTATTAAGTTATCTGTTCAATTATCCCAGTCGGTATTGTTTGTTTTCATTTACCGAGACAGACTTACTTTTTAATTAAATCTAAATAAAGACTTCTAAGACCCTGGCTGGAACTGAGTAGGTATCTACCTATTCTTTCGTTATCTTATTTGAATAAACGAGTATTGTGTTCATGAATTCTTTTAGCTGGAATATATAAGTACTTTATTACTTATGACATCAGCTGTATCATTTGATTCTTTAAATAATATCAAAGTTACCTGATCTTTCGCCAGCTGAAACCAAGTCTTCAATATAACTGGCAGCCTTGAGGTTTGGAAATGTTTTGTAGTCTTAACACTGATAAAAACATTGTTTATTGTCAAATTGTCACTTTTTCCACTATTAACAACACTTGTTTTGGTCACAGGTTCGATAGATAAGTCAGGCGCTTGCAATCCCGTTCTGGTTTCTTGAATGTTCAAAGCGACTCCACCTTGATAGACTAACAAGCTGCAGTATCCCAGTGCTATCAGCAACGCTGCCGCTTTCATCATTCTACGGCCTCCCATGACTGGGCCGCCTGGCGCTAATGCGCCGTAATCCTTTAAAACTTTCAACCACTTCACTCATCTGTTGAACTTCTGTTATCGAAAATTGAAAACAGTAAGCAGATGTTGAACCGCTATTGGACAGGGCCGTAGCCTCGAAGAACGGTAACAAACTAAATAAAAATGTAGCGCAGGCGGCCGGCAGTCATACGCCCGCGCCTCAGCGCTTTCGCCCCACCACGTGGTGCCGCATGAGAAGGCCGCTATCTCCATCTCGCTCCGGCAGCAGGGTCTACCTGTGCGTGCGCCCGCGCCGCCCGCCGCCGCACAGTGGGCTGAAACGGGAAATCAGCGGACTTAGGAATCAAAGTTGATAATTCTATTTTTTTTAAATGGTGATCGATAGAGATAATTAATACAATAAAAAATTGTTCTACAAGAATTCTTAAATATGAATAATTCTCGAGGAAATCGACTTTGTGTGAAAAAAATGTATGAAACGACATATGTTTTGGTCTCTAGCTTCCAACTTATGGTCGATCCCGCACTTTGGGCAGCAATTTATTATAGTATAGGTCTTTACCTTTCACCTGACACCAAAAAGTCCTGCCCCGACCCGCCCTTTCGGAAAATAGAAGCGATTGAAAATGTTGTGTTTTCAAGTTACCATTTACGACCAAATCTTTACAAATTGTATTTTGTATGTTTTTGGATGTGACTAGTATATCATAAAACAATGATATGACACCTATTCTACATAACTTTTTGAAAATCGTACAATTTCGAGTTAAGCTAAATGTTTTTAAACATTGAAAAAAATAACATAGTAATGTAGTAGCAAGGTAAACAACCTCTTCCAAGTATAGATATACTTAGTGAAGTAACAATAGGTAAGTACTTCACTAAATAACAATAGGTAGCCTATCTACCTATTGTATCGTAGTACTTCAGTCTTAATAATAAGACCCACTTATTATTACGTTTCTAGGAAATTGCGGCATCCTTCAAAGACTACCTGTGATAATGAGTGTCCTTGCGGTTTTACTGATGAGTTGTAAAAGGGGATTAGATAGGTACTTTATGAATATGGCATGTTAGGTAGGTTGTTGGGGGTGCGACTATTTAAGGGATGTAATGTAATTGCAACAGTCATTCGGATTTTGTCATTTGTCCCATAAACATTTCAATATTCGTGGTGATAATGGAGAATTTAGTGAACAATATTGACCTGTTTGTGTTGATGAGAACTGAATTAGACTCGTTTTCAGACTCTGCAAAACTTTTTGAACTTTTAAAGGAGAGATTGGGAAAAGAGATCAATGAAGAAGAAAGTGGACAGTTAGTTAAGTTTTGCCAGAAATATTCATCGAAAATAGTTTTGAAGTGGCGGAAGGCAAATAGGACCCTACAAAGATTTTTAAAAATACACCGAGATTGGTTGGAGAGTTCAATAGAGTGGCCGAATGTAGTGTGTTCTCGAGAAAATGTGCATGAAATTCTTCAAGAAATTGACCCGGTTGATGCTCAGAAAGAAAATGTTCAACCTAGCACTTCGGGAGCATCTACTTCGACCTTCACACCCAGAAAGCAGTTTGAAAATTTGGGTGAACGGCAAAAGAGAAGGCGTATAAGTCATTCACTTGACAAATCGCTTTCGTCTGAAGAATCGGGTGCTACTGCAGTGAGGGCCTTTCGTAACAGTGGAGAATTACGAGTAAGCAAAATTTTAGATCACCTTATGAAACACCCAGAAGATGCAGCTAAAGTAGAAGCGAGTTTAAAGGGAAAGAAAAGAGAAGAAGCCTACACTCCCGATAAGGCTTTGGGTCTTCTTGTATCCCTTAAACTATCTAAGTGGCAGTATATAAATTTAAGGGACTCTGCAAGTGAGCAAGGATGCGAAGTTTATCCATCCTATTATGCGATAAAACAAGCAAAAGAAGATTGTTATCCGCCCAAAAAAGACATCAGCATAAGTGAAGATGGCGCTCAAATTAAATTACAGGCACTTTTGAACTTAACCATCACACGAATAATGGAAGCTAATAACATTCAAGCAGATTCCCGTGCAGAGTTGAAGCTTACTAGCAAATGGGGATTCGATGGAGCTTCAGGGCAGAGTAATTATAAACAAAGAGGAGAATTCGACGATTCCAGCATTTTTATGGCTAGTTTGGTACCTCTTCAGCTGCACAATGAAGAAAATATCGTGATTTGGGAAAACGACAGACCTTCATCTACATTTTACTGCCGTCCAATATCTTTTAAATATATAAGAGAAACCAAAGAAGTGGTAACAACAGAGATGAATAGAATAAAGAAGGAGATCGCAACACTGATGCCCACAATTTACAAAGAGACAACGATTGGCCACAATTTATTACTTACTATGATTGACGGTAAGATTACCTCAATCATATCCGAGACGTCTTCTGCAGCTTGCGATATATGTAGTGCCAGGCCATCGGAGATGAACGATTTAGAAGCGGTAAGGAGGAAACCAAAGAATGAGGATATATACCAGTACGGACTATCTTCATTACACGGCTGGATAAGATGTATGGAATGCCTTCTTCATATAGGTATAAATCATCTACTTTTTGTCAATATAAGAAAGTTGCATTTTTGTTTAGATATTCAATAGTAATTGTGTTTGTTTTGTTGCAGCTTACAGGCTTGATTTTAAAAAATGGAGTGCCAGAGGAGATCTTCGAGCCGTGTTAACACAAAGAAAAGAAGCAATTCAAAAAGAATTTAAGGAAACTTGTGGCCTACATATTGACATCGTGAAGCAGGGAGCGGGTACTACCAATGATGGAAACACGGCGAGAAGATTTTTTAGAGATTTTAAGACAAGTGCACGAATCACAGGTCTTAATGAAGATTTAATTGAAAGGTTTTACGTTATTCTCCAAACCATTGCGTCTGGAGAACACGTGAATGTTTCAAAATTTTCACAGTTTTGCCAAGAGACAGCAGACAATTATGTTCGATTGTACCCATGGTATTATATGCCATCTAGCGTGCATAAATTACTTATGCATGGAGCTAACATTATTGAACATTTTGGTTTGTTGCCTATTGGTAAGCTTTCAGAAGAAGCATCAGAAGCCCGTAATAAAGATTTTAGAAAATTCAGAGAGGGTCATTCTAGAAAAAATAGCAGGGTTGCGACAAATGAGGATATTCTCCATAACCTTCTTTTGTCTTCCGATCCAAAGCTTAGCATTATAAGACCGCGAATGAGCCAGAAAACTAGAATGTCTCTCTCTCCAAAATGTCTTGATCTCCTGATGCCTCTTCTGAATGAAACTCCTGAAACAGAATTTATTGATGTAAGTAATTTCCAAGATAGCGATTCTGAATAGAATAATTTGTTGATTTTAGTTTTCTTAAATTGTTATATTTATTGATCTTGTATTTGTATTTCTTATTTTTAGTTTGCATTTATTTATATCTTGTGAATATATTACGGAGGGCGCGTTCCGAAACCACAGTAGTATCGTAGTTGACGTTTTAAATTATCATGTATATGTATACATTGCTCTATATGAATTTGAATTGAATTCAGTGTAAGTTAGCGTTATTTATAAGCATTAATTTAGTTAACTTTGTTCATATATTGTTAATAGATGTCCCTATATATATGTATATTTCTGTTGTAACTTTTTATTATAGACACACAAACATATTTTTCTTTTTCATTATTACACCCCAGTTCCTAATTACCTTAAACTATACTCATCTAAATCACTATAATATTTTATCATGGTATCTTATTAGATACCATTAATATATACGGTATTTCTATTGAAATACCGTATATATTTATTTACCTATACTAGTATCTACTGGATGGTTGGACTCATCAACTCATCAGTAAAACCGCAAGGACACTCATTATCACAGGTAGTCTTTGAAGGATGCCGCAATTTCCTAGAAACGTAATAATAAGTGGGTCTTATTATTAAGACTGAAGTACTACGATACAATAGGTAGATAGGCTACCTATTGTTATTTAGTGAAGTACTTACCTATTGTTACTTCACTAAGTATATCTATACTTGGAAGAGGTTGTTTACCTTGCTACTACATTACTATGTTATTTTTTTCAATGTTTAAAAACATTTAGCTTAACTCGAAATTGTACGATTTTCAAAAAGTTATGTAGAATAGGTGTCATATCATTGTTTTATGATATACTAGTCACATCCAACAACATACAAAATACAAAAAAGAGCGGTGTTGGTCTAGTGGTAGATACCCCGGCTTTCATTCTGAGAGTCGTGGGTTCGAATCCAGACAGACCGCGCACCAATGTCTTTTTCTTTAAGAAAAAGGTATGTGCGCTAATAACATCGCTCTTACGGTAAAGGAAAAACATCGTGAGGAAACCAACATGTCCTAGGACTCACCACGGTCCGAAGACATGGGATATTCAGTGTTTTCTATGTATCATATGTATGTATTTACAAAAAAAAAAAAGTATAATATGTAGTATATCCGTTGTCTAGTACCCATAGTACAAGCCTAGTGCTTAGTTTGGGGCTAGATTGCGCTGTGTGTAACGTCGTGCAATATTTATTTATTATTTATTTTATTAATTTGTAAAGATTTGGTCGTAAATGGTAACTTGAAAACACAACATTTTCAATCGCTTCTATTTTCCGAAAGGGCGGGTCGGGGCAGGACTTCTTGGTGTCAGGTGAAAGGTAAAGACCTATACTATAATAAATTGCTGCCCAAAGTGCGGGATCGACCATAAGTTGGAAGCTAGAGACCAAAACATATGTCGTTTCATACATTTTTTTCACACAAAGTCGATTTCCTCGAGAATTATTCGTATTTAAGAATTATTGTAGAACAATTTTTTATTGTATTAATTAGCTCTATCGATCACCATTTAAAAAAAATAGAATTATCAACTTTGATTCCTAAGTCCGCTGATTTCCCGTTTCAGCCCACTGTGCGCCGCCTGCCCAGCCGCCGGCAGCGAACGCCTTGTCAAAGGTTCAAGTAATGATCGTTGCATACAACAGCGGAAACTATCTAAGGTGTAGCCGCTTGGGTTTATGTAAGCACCACATTATAGTCGACACACGTATCGATCAAGCAAACGTTTTGTTTTGGTATTTCTCATATTATCCTTATTATTCGTAAAAGACAGGTTTTCCTTAATTATAATTCATTTAAATTTTTAAATTCTCTTTGTTTAGACTCATTCACAAGAACATCTAACAACTAAAAATTAATTTTAATTAAGACCGTTAGCAAGGCATAGTACCAGCTTACCGTCAATTCCAAAGATTTCACTCTGTCATCGTCCTAATTTGTTTCTATTGCCGGACAATGGTTCATTGTTGAAGAACGGCGGCTAGCTGATGGTTCCTTGCACACCGTCCGTGGGTGGTAATGAAATTAGAACTTCTTCTTTGTTGCATTAAATTCTTCACAAATTATTTGATGACGTACCAAATTGCTTGCGATGAGATGAAAGATTTGAAAGTAGAAGTGAAAGATGTAACTAATTTTAAATTTTGCATTCCATTTTTATATTATTGGGACTTATTTTCTAAGCATATGGTAACGAAATATTATTCTAATTTGTTTACCTACTGCTAGCAAACTCACCCGTGATCACGACTTATATAAATTAGGCAACAAACAATGTCGGTTGATATCAAGCAGTTACCGAATTTTATTGTGATTGGAATCATGGAATTTAAATAATCCGATCAAAGGATTTCAAAAAGTTGTCGATGAACTTTATTTATACCGAATATTTTTGTTGGAACGTGTTTGAAATGATTTATTTAGACAATAAAATATTTATTACAATGAAATATTTTAGAGTACCTACTCGGGTGCTAGAATTTAGATACCTACACAATCATAATTGATGCTATGATTTTTTTTAGTAAAGTACCTACACTGTCAAATTTACCTCTTACTCTGTACCCTAAATTTTAGAAACAACATAATCTGAGCCACTTATTAAGGTATTTGATCACTAGCTCAATTATCGCTTAACTTTAATACTAGTGTTGAAGTCTGGTCAAAAAAGACGTCAAAGTACGTTTTTAGTTAACTAACGTCTCTTCAATCCAGGGTTTCTTTAAATAGAGAAATCGATATTTTTTTAAGATTTGCAAATACTTTTCTCGATAATGTTCGTATATGCCAATACCTTCGTACATATACTAACATACGATGGGCATGCCCATTGTCCACTGCCCACGACCTAGAAATATTTTTTTGGTAAGTTTCATGTTTACAATCAACGGTCAAAAGTCTCTGCCCACCGTAACGTTTACAATCCTGTGCAGCACTATTTTAACATTATAACAACGTAACCTGTGAATTGAACCCACGTCGGTTAGTGTAGCGGGTGCGGCGGCTTATACCACTCGGCCAACTAAATACATAACTAACATGTTGAAAATAAAAATCACACTGAGTACTTTTAATTCAAGTATTTGTGTTTGTGTGTAATATGTCTATTGGAAGAAGGTCGTAAGTTCAATACTTGTTGATAGTATTATTGTAGGAAACTGATAATTTACTCATGACCCATACTGTACGTACAGTAAGTACACTGTAAAATTTATTTACCTCTTACCCTGTACCACAGATTTAAGGAACAACCTAATCTGAGCCATTTATTACAATATTTTTTGACGTGACAACGTTTTATAAATTGGTTTGCCGGGTGACACTTCAAGAAACTGCGTTACGCTCCGCTGATGTTATGCGCTCACAATGAGAGCGAGTGAGAGGCACGCGGGCATGGTTAGCCCGCCTAAGAGCGAGAGAGACAGACATAAAAAGTGAAAGGCACGCGTCCCTTCCACTCGAGCACAGTTGTTGTCACGTAAAACTTTCGCCCGTATACCGACTTTACAGGCAACCAGTTTTTTTAATAGTTAACAACGTCTCTTCAATCCAGGCTTTCTCTAAAAAGGAAAATTCGATAATGTTCGTATATGCCATTACCTTTATACATATAGGAACATACGATGGGCATGCCCACTGCCCAGGACCCAGAAATATTTTTTGGGTAAGTTTTAGGATAACAGAGTTTTTTTTCTATTATTATTGGAACGATAGTTCCTTATCGCGCGTTGTGAATGAGGGCTAGACGGAAAAAATTCTTACGAAAAAGTTGTCACGACACTTTTTGCTATAGTAAGCTATTGTAAGCTGTGCGGCGTCGCATGTTTCTCTGTCTCTCTCTCTCTTATAGAAAGCAAGCCAGATATTTTCATTTCTATTTCGCATTGAACAGTGTGGTGTCGCGACTCATTAAAAATGTCGTTACAACTTTTGGTCTTAAAAGTGTCGTTACAACTTTTGGTCTTAAAAATGTCGTTACAACTTTTGGTCTTAAAGGTGTCGTTACAACTTTTGGTCTTAAAAATGTCGTTACAACTTTTGGTCTTAAAAGTGTCGTTACAACTTTTAGTCTTAAAAGTGTCGTTACAACTTTTGGTCTTAAAAGTGTCGTTACAACTTTTGGTCTTAAAAGTGTCGTTACAACTTTTGGTCTTAAAAATGTCGTTACAACTTTTGGTCTTAAAAGTGGCGTTACAACTTTTGGTCTTAAAAGTGTCGTTACAACTTTTGGTCTTAAAAATGTCGTTACAACTTTTGGTCTTAAAAGAGGCGTTACAACTTTTGGTCTTAAAAGTGTCGTTACAACTTTTAGTCTTAAAAGTGTCTTTACAACTTTTGGTCTTAAAAGTGTCGTTACAACTTTTGGTCTTAAAAGTGTCGTTACAACTTTTGGTCTTAAAAATGTCGTTACAACTTTTGGTCTTAAAAGTGGCGTTACAACTTTTGGTCTTAAAAGTGTCGTTACAACTTTTGGTCTTAAAAATGTCGTTACAACTTTTGATCTTAAAAGTGTCGTTACAACTTTTGGTCTTAAAAGTGTCGTTACAACTTTGTCCATTTCAACTGACAGCTGTCAAACTTTAAACAGCTATATCTCGGAAACTATCGATCCTAGGCACATGGTTTCTTTGCAGAAGTGATAGGTCTCATCGAGGACTTCAATTTAACTGACAGCTGTCAAACTTTAAACAGCTATATCTTGGAAACTATTGATTCTGGGCACATGGTTTCTTCGCAGAAGTAATAGGTCTCTTTAAGGTCTACATTTTGGGTGACAGCTGTCAAACTTTAAATAGCTATATCTCGGAAACTATTGATCCTAGGCACATGGTTTCTTTGCAGAAGTGATAGGTCTTATTAAGGTCTACATTTTGGTTGACAGCTGTCAAACTTTAAACAGCTATATCTCGGAATCTATTGATCCTAGGCATATGGTTTCTTTGCAGAAGTGATAGGTCTTGTTAAGATCTACATTTTGGGTGACAGCTGTCAAACTTTAAACAGCTATATCTTGGAATCTATTAATCCTAGGCACATGGTTTCTTTGCAGAAGTGATAGGTCTTATTAAGATCTACATTTTGGGTGACAGCTGTCAAATTTCAAACAGCTATATCTTGGAAACTATTAATCCCAGGCACATGGTTTCTTTGCAGAAGTGATAGGTCTTGCTAAGATCTACATTTTAGGTGACAGCTGTCAAACTTCAAACAGCTATATCTTGGAAACTATCGATCCTAGGCACAAAGTTTCTTTGCAGAAGTGATAGGTCTTGTTAAGATCTACATTCTGGGTGGCAGCTGTCAAACTTTAAACAGCTATATCTTGGAAACTATTAATCCTAGGCACATGGTTTCTTTGCAGAAGTGATAGGTCTCATCGAGGACTTCAATTTGACTGACAGCTGTCAAACTTTAAACAGCTATATCTTGGAACCTATTGATCTTAGGCACATGGTTGCTTTGCAGAAGTGATAGGTCTTGTCAAGGTCTACATTTTGGGTGACAGCTGTCAAACTTTAAATAGCTATATCTCGGAAACTATTGATCCTAGGCACATGGTTTCTTTGCAGAAGTGATAGGTCTTATTAAGGTCTACATTTTGGTTGACAGCTGTCAAACTTTAAACAGCTATATCTCGGAATCTATTGATCCTAGGCATATGGTTTCTTTGCAGAAGTGATAGGTCTTGTTAAGATCTACATTTTGGGTGACAGCTGTCAAACTTTAAACAGCTATATCATGGAATCTATTAATCCTAGGCACATGGTTTCTTTGCAGAAGTGATAGGTCTTATTAAGATCTACATTTTGGGTGACAGCTGTCAAATTTCAAACAGCTATATCTTGGAAACTATTAATCCCAGGCACATGGTTTCTTTGCAGAAGTGATAGGTCTTGCTAAGATCTACATTTTGGGTGACAGCTGTCAAACTTCAAACAGCTATATCTTGGAAACTATCGATCCTAGGCACAAAGTTTCTTTGCAGAAGTGATAGGTCTTGTTAAGATCTACATTCTGGGTGGCAGCTGTCAAACTTTAAACAGCTATATCTTGGAAACTATTAATCCTAGGCACATGGTTTCTTTGCAGAAGTGATAGGTCTTGCTAAGATCTACATTTTGGGTGACAGCTGTCAAACTTCAAACAGCTATATCTTGGAAACTATCGATCTTAGGCACATGGTTTCTTTGCAGAAGTGATAGGTCTTATTAAGGTCTACATTTTGGTTGACAGCTGTCAAACTTTAAACAGCTATATCTCGGAATCTATTGATCCTAGGCATATGGTTTCTTTGCAGAAGTGATAGGTCTTGTTAATATCTACATTTTGGGTGACAGCTGTCAAACTTTAAACAGCTATATCTTGGAAACTATTAATCCTAGGCACATGGTTTCTTTGCAGAAGTGATAGGTCTTATTAAGATCTACATTTTGGGTGACAGCTGTCAAATTTCAAACAGCTATATCTTGGAAACTATTAATCCCAGGCACATGGTTTCTTTGCAGAAGTGATAGGTCTCATCGAGGACTTCAATTTGACTGACAGCTGTCAAACTTTAAACAGTTATATCTTGGAATCTATTAATCTTAGGCACATGGTTTCTTTGCAGAAGTGATAGGTCTTGTCAAGATCTACATTTTGGGTGACAGCTGTCAAACTTAAAACAGCTATATCTCGGAAACCATTGATCCTGGGCACATGGTTTCTTTGCAGAAGTGATAGGTCTTGCTTAGATCTACATTTTGGGTGACAGCTGTCAAACTTCAAACAGCTATATCTTGGAAACTATCGATCCTAGGCACAAAGTTTCTTTGCAGAAGTGATAGGTCTTGTTAAGATCTACATTCTGGGTGGCAGCTGTCAAACTTTAAACAGCTATATCTTGGAAACTATTAATCCTAGGCACATGGTTTCTTTGCAGAATTGATAGGTCTCATCGAGGACTTCAATTTGACTGACAGCTGTCAAACTTTAAACAGCTATATCTTGGAATCTATTGATCTTAGGCACATGGTTGCTTTGCAGAAGTGATAGGTCTTGTCAAGATCTACATTTTGGGTGACAGCTGTCAAACTTAAAACAGCTATATCTCGGAAACCATTGATCCTGGGCACATGGTTTCTTTGCAGAAGTGATAGGTCTTGCTAAGATCTACATTTTGGGTGACAGCTGTCAAACTTCAAACAGCTATATCTTGGAAACTATCGATCCTAGGCACATAGTTTCTTTGCAGAAGTGATAGGTCTTGTTAAGATCTACATTCTGGGTGACAGCTGTCAAACTTAAAACAGCTATATCTTGGAAACTATCGATCCTAGGCACATGGTTTCTTTGCAGAAGTGATAGGTCTTGTTAAGATCTACATTTTGGGTGACAGCTGTCAAACTTCAAACAGCTATATCTTGGAAACTATTGATCAACTTACTTTTGATTTACAACTTTTGGTCTTAAAAGTGTCATTACAACTTTTGGTCTTAAAAGTGTCGTTACAACTTTTGGTCTTAAAAATGTCGAAAGGAACTTCGTTCCATCCGGGTGTCCCTTGACACCTCTCTAGTTTTATTTTTTTTGTTTTTTATTTGTTTGTGTCTGTGGTGTTTAATGTATTAATTTTGTTTATAGTATGACATTTGTTTGGTTTTTTTTTATTATTTCGTTTTTTGGAATTAGATTTAATCTTGTACTTTGTAATTTTGACATTTAATTTTATGTTTTAAATTGGAATAAAATTCTCTAACAGAGTTATGTCAAACACTGTATTTTGTAAACATCTCCTTGTGGAGTTGTACTATATCAATCATACATAAGCCAGTTCATACTCCGATACGCATTTGACCGACTTTCGGGTGACCTGTGACCACAACCTCTGTCGAGGGCTGGATCCACGCGTTAGAACATCTCGGGTTCTAAGTTAAAATTATTGTAAGATCTTTATTTTGATGATAACGTCTAATAAATTGATGGAACATCTGCATTCACAAAAAAGCATGGACGTAATATATACCTACTGTATTACGTCCATGCAAAAAAACCTATATACATATAGGAACATACGATGGGCATGCCCACTGCCCAGTACCCAAAAATATTTTTTGGGTAAGTTTTAGGATAACAGAGTTTTGTTTTCTATTTTTTTTTTTGTTTTTTATTTGTTTGTGTCTGTGGTGTTTAATGTATTAATTTTGTTTATAGTATGACATTTGTTTGGTTTTTTTTTATTATTTCGTTTTTTGGAATTAGATTTAATCTTGTATTTTTTAATTTTGACATTTAAATTTATGTTTTAAATTGGAATAAAATTCTCTAACAGAGTTATGTCAAACACTGTATTTTGTAAACATCTCCTTGTGGAGTTGTACTACATCAATCATACATAAGCCAGTTCATACTCCGATACGCATTTGACCGATTTTCGGGTGGCCTGTGACCACAACCTCTGTCGAGGGATGGATCCACGCGTTAGAACATCTCGGGTTCAAAGTAAAATTATTGTAAGATCTTTATTTTGACGTGATAATGAGATCTTTATTTTGACTTTTTTGTGAATACAGATGGAACATCTGTATTCAAAAAGCATGGACGTAATATAAAATATACCTATACTGTATTACGTCCATGCAAAAAGTGTCATGGTAATATTGTGTGACGTCATTGTCACGTTCCGGTGACAACCTATAAACTACCCACCCACCCAGCACCGCCCAATAAGCTACCCCATTTCTTTTTTAATTTTAAAATTTTTGACTCAATATTTGATCACTGGAAATTTCTTCCAGGACTTTTTTCTTACCTTATTGATTTTTTAATTTTTTCAATTTTTTTCTTTAAATTTTTCATTTTATTTTATAATACAATTGGAATATAAAGGTTTATATGTTATGATATAGAGCACGGTACAGACACAATAATGGCGTATTAGCATTAGTAGCGAGAAAGCTAACCGTATTCCACAACTAATTGCGGAAGCATGTCGTAATGGGGATCGCACACGCCAAGCCAATGACTCCATCGTGGGAACAATGCTGCTTTTATTTTTCATAATATTCGGCGAAGGGGAGTGGTGCTTTATAGTGCTCCTGCTGAGATTTTGTTAGCGTAGGTTCGGTCGTTTATGGGAATATTTGACTTTGTAGTAGGTAGTAAAAGGATGGTCTAATCACTACATACCTAGTATAAAATGAAGTCACTTTTCGCCGTCCCTATGTTCCTATGTCCCTATATCCATATGTATGCTTAAATCTTTAAAACTACGCAACGGATTTTGATGCGGTTATTATAATAGAAAGAGTGATTCAAGAGAAAGGTTTATATGTATAATACATGCATAATATAGCCGTGCGAAGCCGGAGCGGGTCGCTAGTTATTGTAATAAAAACAAAATGCATTTTGTTCGTATCATCTAACTTGGGACCTTCTCAAATCTCTATTCTATAGGTAAATGCAAAGGTTTATCTCCTTGTCTGTTTATTACATCAAATCAAACAATTTTATTTGTACAACAACAAAAACAATACAATTTTGTAATACAAAACTACTGAATCTTAGATACTAATGAAAGTAGCTGAAGAAATAGACTTAGGTATTATTTCGAATTTCTTAGAAGATTAAATATGCGGATAAAATCATGGTGCGCAGCTAGTTATATTATACTTATTGACCAACCTTCTTTTATATTTCTGAAGCGGGTATATTTTCCTTTCGGAAGTAATCCATTAAAGGATTAAAGGACATTACACCGATAACTCGCGTCAATAGAGAGATCGTTGGCATCCGGCGCAGGCGTCGTTTTACTTTACCGACCCTCTGCTATTATTCAATCTAGACTCGTTTGGTGTTATTTATCGTTGGATATGTTTATTGGATAATTAAAAACAAAAGCTTAAATAAAACTTATTGAGGAATCTATTCTGAATTGATACAGACATACTGACAAAGTTACAACTTGATCTATAGGTCAGGAAGATTACTAAATAAATTTTATACTAGCAGTGTTCCGCGGTTTCACCCGCGTAACTCCCGATCCCGTGGGAATATCGGAATAAAAAGTAGCCTATAGCCTTCCTCGATAAATGGACTATCCAACACAAAAATATTTTTTCAATTCGAACCAGTAGTTCCTGAGATTAGCGAGTTCAAACAAACAAACTCTTGAGTTCAGTATAGATATTTTCAAATTACGTTAACTTACCCCCGAAATGCATCTTTATGAGAATGTGTTCGTTTCATTTTCGTTATTGTTATAATTGTCATCTATCATTATAGATAGATAGATGACAATCACACAACGCAATTTATAGAGATCCCATGTAAAAGTCAAAGTCAGTTATTTCAGTAATTAGTAGTTAGAGCACCAAGGATGTTGTAACCCCCTGAAGTATGTGCTTTGCGAATTCTGCGTTTTAGACGTCGCGCTCATGGGAGAAAAAACGGTGTAATGTTTTTAAATTATTCTGTTCCAAACTTTTGACAACAAATAATTATAACAAATGGTTGTCTGTAAAGTCGTTTTACGGACGATAATTTTACGTGATAACGTTATAAGAAAAAGATTTTTCCTTGATATTTTTTTTTCCTTTATTTAAGTCTTCTATTCGGCATTCGTCACCATAACACAAGCCCAGATGAGCGATATTATTATTAAATACTCTGGTTCCTAACTGGTCTTGTTACCATGACGCATGACGTCACATAATATTACCGTGACACTTTTTTGTGAATGCAGGTGTTCCATCAATTTATTAGACGTTACCACGTCAAAAATACATTGTGTTACATAACATCATATTACTTCTTGTTCAATAAACAAAATAACTAATCGCATTTAAATACGTCTTGTAAATATTTCTAATTATTCCGACCGTCACGGATTTATTTGACAGATATGACAGATTTGACAGTTGTCGTGACCATTCCTTTGGGATTAAATTGTCTGCAATCTAATCCGGTTATATCGATATGGTTTTTTAATTACATCGTGATGGATATTTCGTAGTAGAATCTAATCTGATAAGATGCAATATAGTGATGGGTGAAAGGATTGAAGAGTTATTAGCGGCGCATGGTGATCTGTACGTAGGTCAAAAGTAGGTATATAATAACATAAATCTTTACTAATATTATAAAGCTGGGGAGCTAATATTATAATAGGAACTACTGGTTTGAATAAAAAAAAATATTTTTTGTGTTGGATAGTCCATTTATCAATTTGATATCGCGGGATTGAGACTTATGCGGGTGAAACCGCGGAGCGCAGCTAGTTAATAATGGATGATATAGGTGGGTCGTAGGTACCACATATGTACCTACATTAATAATTATTACTAAGTAAATGGTAGCAAGCGTTTGTAAAAAGATTTAAATACAATCCGGCAGAATGAAATAACTTATATTTGAACTTGGAAATAGGAACTTGCTTAGATTGCAATCTTAATATTACAATTTTTAAGGGGGTACAATACAGGTAAATTATATTGGAAGATACTTATGTTTCTGCTTATCATTCGGTGGACTATCTATCTAATTAATTCCGTCACTAATTTACATACTTAACAAATAAGATCTTTGGTTGAAAAATATTATTGTAAAGGTAACAAAAGTAGCACAAAGCTTTTACGTTAGAACATAGGTAACTTTCGCTGGAGCCATAAAAGAGTTTGGTGCAGCTTTCGCGGTTACCTATTAGATTTGAATCCGCTCTGTATTTTACGGCTTCATTTTTGGTGGTTTCGAATAGAATTTTCTCCTTTGGATTTTCAAATGCAAAAATATTTTTCAGAGTCAATTTATTTTGGACATACTATGACAGTCCATAAGTCTTATTGTATTTTCAAATTTCCGTGTTCTTGGAGTAAAAACTGCAAAACTGCGGTAAAACTACTTAAACAGCACGAGTAAAGTCAATAACTATCAAAAAGTCAATTGTTTAACAATATCCTAGAAACAGGTTAATAGCTGTAAGTACTAAGTACCTTATATCGTAAAATTCAACGGTGACCATACGGTTAGCTAGGTAAGTAGGTTTTAATTTATTTTTTGTAGCATGCAGCTTATAATAAATAAATAAATATTGCAAGACATTCCACACATCGCAATCTAGCCCCAAGTTAAGTAACTAGACTTGTGTTATGGTGCTAGACAACGGATACACTAATAATATACTTTTTATTTGTAAATATATACTTAAAATACATTGAAACAACCAACCCACAGATATAATATATCTAAGCATACTTGTCTGAGGCGGGAATCGAACCCGCAACCCTGTGTTTAGCAGTTCGACATGGTGACCATTGTGCCAACTGGGTCGTCACCTAACTATCTTCTATACACTATACATAAGTATGTCAATGCAATGATGAGCTTCACTCAGATTAGTTTCTTTTCTAAATTAAGTAATTCCTAATCTCTAGTTAGACGTCGCTGTCACTAATTGTAGAATATCTCGCAGAACACCATTTTTTTCTCCACTCTATCGCTGAGTTGAGACAGCCTCATTTTTACAAATTTCTTTGATTTTAATTGGCCAAAAGATAAAGTATAAGTACATGCGAGTGGCCTAGGTAGGCTTGACCTAGCCACAAGCAACCTGTCTATTGTATTGCGTTTAGTAAATAAAACGATTATTGTATTTGATTTCTATTGTCAAAAGTAAAACAAATTCAGTCTCCGGTGCCATGACAATTCTAACATTCGTATTTCATCTGTACAGTTGAGAAAATCATGAGCCGAAGTGGGCAATAGTGGGCATATTTACTGTTTGAAACGGGACATTTTACTGATAGGGCCATTAAAATATTACTGTTGTTTTAACTTAAGATTTTTATGACAGAAATTTCTATTAATTACTAAACTTACCCGTTACCTACTAAAATAATGATGACCTAGGGAAACAAAGAAGCTATTCTTAGACATTGCTTTAACCAGAAAATTGATGTTTGACGACCTCTGTGGCTTCGATTCCTGCCTCAAAACAAATATTACGTACAGTATTTGTTTCTAGTCTGGGTTCTGTATGTATATTGAGTGTAATTATATTTACAATATTTAGCTTTATAGCTAGAATATTAGGGTACATAATTTAGTATACCAATAAGCGTAAAAAAAAGTATGAATGTATTCTATCCGTTGTCGGGCCACCGTAACACAAGCCTAGTTATAAGTAACCTTATAACTAGGCTTGAGGCATAGCCTTGAGGCTAGATGGCGCTGTGTGAAATGTCCTACAATATTTATTTATTTAACTAAACAATGCCTTCCGACTCAACAAAACCCTTTCGTATTACACATTTTATATAAAAAATCTTTAAACTAAGTTATAGGTATGTATTTTTTAAATAAGTCAGTCATTTTGCTTTACATACATTTTTTGATGAAGAAACAAAAAATAGAAATTGAAATTAATGAAAAATTCTTTAACATTACCCAATCAAAACTCATTTTTAGATAATTACGTAAGTCTGCGTACAAAGAAATAGTAATAATTGCCAGTACCTTGTTAGTAGGTAATCAGTATTATAATGGTCACATTATTTTTAATATTATTTACGTGTAAAAGCAACACCAAGCTTTAATAAAAATCTACATTTTTGTATTAACACAGCAGGGTGCAGAATACTTATGCGAGAATACATAGAGTAAGTCTTGACCAACACAGTACCAACTAAGAGGGACATTTTAATTTCTTAAAACATACCTTTTTAACCCCCGACGCAAAAACGATGGGGTGTTATAAGTTTGACGTGTCTGTGTGTGTGTGTGTGTCTGTCTGTCTGTGGCAACGTAGCTCCCGAATGGATGAACCGATTTTATTTTAGTTTTTTTTTGTTTGAAAGCTAAGTTAGTCGGGAGTGTTCTTAGCTATGTTTGATCAAATTCGGTTTAGCCGTCTTAAAGTTATGGGGGTTAATACTCAGGATTAACAACCGAATGTAAGTAAAATATACTCGAGTGGGGTATCAAATGAAAGGGCATGACTTGTACATTACAAATATCTATGTTTGATCATAATCGGTCCAGCCGTCTGAAAGTTATGGGGATAATACTCAGGATTAACAACCGAAAAGGTAGGTAAGCAGATATGCCCGAGTGGGGATCAAGTTAATTTGAGTTTTTTGGCTAGGTTTGGATCTTTTTTACTTTTTCTCTCCATATTTAGGGTTCCGTAGCCAAATGGCAAAAACGGAACCCCTATAGATTCGTCATGTCTATCTGTCTGCCGTTGAAACTTGGTAAATAGATGTATTCTGTGAACCGCATTAAGATTTTTACACAAAAATAGAAAAAAAAACAATACATTTTAGGGTTCCCCATACTTAGAACTGAAACTAAAAAAAAAATTCATTAAACCCATATGTGTGAGGTATCTATGGATAGGTCTTCAAAAATGATATTGAGGTTACTAATATATTTTTTTTTCTAAATTGAATAGTTTACGCGAGAGACAAAACGGTGTCCCCCCCTGTAACTTCTAAATAAGAGAATGATGAAACTAAAAAAAAAATATGATATACATTACCAAACAGGCTGACTGCATTGCCTTTTTGGATATCAATGCTGATCGGTTAGTCAAAGTAGCAGCCAGCCCTTTGGTAACCAGAAGACATATTAGTTTAAGACCAGTGTGAGGCTGTAAATTTCCATACAAAAAGCGGTAACTTTTTCCCCCCCATAAACGAAGTCCGATTTTGATAATTTTTGAAAATGTTCTAGATCTAATGGAAAACTAGGTTTAACCGTTTTTATTTTAAAGAAATATTGCCTAAGATAAAAGTTATTAGTATCTGAATATCTATATTTTTGACTTAAAAACTTCATCGAGCGTTTCAATTATTTTTTAATAGACTAAACTGAATTACCAAAAAATAAAATTTACGTATAAACCTAGAATAAGATGCAGTGAATTAAATAAGATCAAATTTATTTCATTTTGTTAAGGATAAAGGGGGTATAAACGTTACGGCCCGCAACATTATATTAAACTCTCTCTATCGCACGATACGGGTAATTTTTTGAAAATACCTATTTGCACCACGTATCGAAAACTCATGGTTCTCTTAATATAATATTCATTTTATCATCCACCCATTGGTAGGATGAGTGATATCATCATTTCCCTCCCTATTGTGTAATTTTTGTTTTTATCTTTGAGTTTTTTTTATAAAATATATATATTTTATAGTAATTATTTTCCCGGGTCTTAATCGCGTATTTTTTGTATTTTATTTCTCTTACCTCGACGTTTCGACTATGTTACAATAGCGAGGAGTCTCCTCGCGACCATGACTATTGTAACATAGTCGAAACGTCGAGGTAAGAGAAATAAAAAACAAAAAATACGCGATTAAGACCCGGGAAAATAATTACTATGAATACAAATCGTGTGAGTTTAAAAAGTTTATATATTTTATAATTTAAAAATGATATTGAGGTATATATATTTTATAATATATTTTATAAAATATATATATTTTATAATTGCAAAGAAAAATATTTACATAACCTAAATACCTATGTCTATGGATAATGGACAATAATTGAAAACACTTGCCCGTCCATAGATTTGTAATGAAATTTTATTACACGCAAAGTAAATTAAAACTAGGTATAAAACGAGATTCGAAATATTTCAAGCCTTTTAACCAAATATTGGTACTAATTTGTAATACAAATGAGATATATTATGTAAATATAGGAATAAATTATCACATTTACCACATTTGATTCGTATAAAATCAATCTGTTGCATAATAAATGTGTTTACGATTATATATTGGAGAATTTAGTAAAGACGAAATTGATTAAGCTATAAAATAAGTATGCACATGCATGCATTATGTATGTAACTTAACTAAAGGCATAAAAAGAACTTAAAGCAAGTACTTAAGGTGAAAGGGTACCTGCGCGCTCACCATACAAACGTAGTCGACTGTTTCCTCCCTGGATAATGACACTAGTCCAAATATTTTTTTGCCATTAAACCTATAACTGCCATGACTATGCCCCTATGTTTTGGTTTTTTTCATTTTCTAATTATCATAGAAATTAATATTAAAAATATTAAAAAAAAAACAAAAAATAGGGGCATGGTGATGGTAGTTATAAGTTTTATGCACCAAAAATATTTGCTCTAGTGTCATTATCCAGGGAGAAAACAGTCGACTACGTTTGTAATAGTTTGTATGGAGAAAGCCCCCGGTACCCTTTCCTCTTAAGGACGCATTTACGTGTAAGTGTCAAAATGTATGCGAAGTAGGTATAGCTGGGTTCTTGTTCATTTTCCGGTTTATCCGTCAAAGTTTTACATATTTTAAAGATACCAAATGAATCAGACAACACTGATTTGTAGACAATTTAAAAATATTTTTTAAATAATATACTTACGTTTAATACAAAATACCATAGTTTTTCGTAGCCTCTTCCCGCAAAACTATGAAAATAGGCCGAGTTTCGGTACAAAGATCTCAATAACTAGAAGATTTCAAATAATAAAAAAATAGAAATATTAAACATTAATTCACATAGAAAATATTCACAATTACTTACTCCATAAACTACAAAAATAGATTATGAATCTTCCACCATGTTTTGCGAATCATGTAAAGTTTTTTTTTGTAAAAATAAGATTGACTTTATTTGTCTTTGTCTCAGTTCGATGTTTAAAGTAACGACCATTTTGAATGAAAAGATATTTCAGTTTCAGGCGCGTCAAAACTTAAATGTGTCCTTAAGTATGCCACTGCAAACTAAGTATAATGCTTACTAGTAGTTGTATACGGACTGTTTTTCGCAACTAAACCTCTTTAGTTGGGTCCGTTTTGAGTAAGGATGGAGCACATGAGTAGGAATTTTACTCATGTGGATGGAGTAGGCTTGCTACAATGTTGCTACCTATACTACGCTCTCAGCTTCTCTATCGTGTTCAGAGGAAAGAACTTGTGAATACTTCTGGAGTTAACTAAACTGTAGAAAACTCCGCATGCGGAGTTTTTGATGTCTATTGGAAACGCCCGCCGCCCGCCGGCCCGCTCTTCTACCTCGCTCCGCTCCTGTGCAGGCACGCCACTCATGTAAGTAGTAGGTACGCCAGAAAAAATATATATAGTAGTATTCTACTTAGGTCCTACCTATTTTTGTTTGTCTAGCTTTTTCTAGCGTGTATTCCCGTTCAATAATACCAATTTCGTAGTAATACCTATCGGAATTAAAAGTAGATTATTCATTTGAAGAAGTAACAAAATACACAACCACACCCCCACACAAACTTTTACATGTTTAATATTGGTACTATGAGCGCCTATTAGTGTGATAGCGTTAGTTATGAAGTAATAACTTTTTAGACGTTCGAATAGAGGGTGTGCTGGTATTGCTTTTTCCATAAAAATGTACTTATTCCCCTATTTCTTTCCTGAATAAGAAAAATGCTTCTAGAGAAATGTTTTTTTCTTAAAAAGCTAAGTTTGCAGATTGCTGTACACATGTCCCACGTGTTCCTTTAATTCAAATATTTAAAAAATCATAATTTATCATCTGCATGAAATCATATTGAATTGTCTTTTAAACTCAGTTAGAATATGTGCTTTCGGAACCAATGAGAATATCACATTACATTTTACATGGGGTTCTTATTTTTTTTTGGGATCATGCTTATGAAGGTCAAGATTACAAATAATTTAGATCATAATCATTTACATTGGACGACTTTACTTGCATATTTATTTATAAACATGTCCTTTTCTCTACCTACTTAAAACACTAGTAGTAGGTAAATACTAACCACTAAATATAAATAAACTAGCTGTCCCGGCAAACGTTGTTTTGCCATATAAAAAAAAACTAAATCAAAATCGGTTCAGCCGTTCGGGAGCTACGATGCCACAGACAGACACACACACACACACAGACACGTCAAACTTATAACACCCCGTCGTTTTTGCGTCGGGGGTTAAAAATCATACAAATCGGTTCAGCCGTTTAGGTGTAGTTTGGCAACTAACACCGTGACACGATTGACATCAATATTTATACGTCACTCAATTGTTTTGCCTTCCTTCCCGGCACCTCTCCATTAAAACTTGAACTTTATGTTATGGTATTAAAGTTCATATTGACTTGTATTATTACGAATCGTTTGTATGGTATGGAGTATAGAAAAGTGTTGTTTTTAGACATTTTCAGGCAATTTTTTAATTTTTTCTCTCCGTAAGAACCATCCTCGTACCTTATGGAATATTCTAAAAAAAGAATTGGCCAAATTGGTCCAGGCGTTGTTGAGTTATGCGCTTACCAACACATTTTGCGATTCATTTTTATATATAAGATGACATTCATTCATTCATTCATACTAAACACTAAATATATGGTTTAGTCTAGGAATGACTGATTCTAAAATAACTACAGAGTTTATAATTGACCGATTCTTGGTATTTACAATTCTATAAATGACTGATTTTACAAATGACACGACCCTAAAGTTGGTAATATTTATCAACAATCAACTAATGCAGCCCGTCCGTAAGCTTCGTCCCTTGTTATACCTATCTCTAACCGAAAGACTTATCAAGTCATCGATTTTACTTAGACCCAATAAAATTTAATTAGCGACACCGCGGTACCAAGTGTACTCAGCTAATCTGTTATTTATTAAGGATCGGTTATGCACGAGAGTGATTATTTTTGGGCGGTTCGACACTTCTGGGCAAGGAGATTGGGGTTTATTGACTGGTTAATTATTCAATTTATGTTTTGGTCGATAGGAAAGGTGACTATGTGTAGCTGTACCAACCTTATATAGCTGCAACAGAATAGTGAACCGAAGCACCCCAAAAATGATTGAGAAACCTGACTCTGTACGTACTTAACGTACAGAGTCAGCAGGTGACTCTGTACATACTTGGATGATCTTTATAAACCAACAATCGGTTACTTTAACCGACTTCAAAAGAAGAGGAGATTCTTGTTGTAATTTTTATTATTTTTATACGGTTTTAAATTCAGGACTCTGTCATTTATCAAACTGTTATACTTTTAAATTGGTCTTGGTAAAGAAGTTTTATTAAAATCGATTGATTTATAAACGAAATTTCGTTTTTTACTTTCTTGTGAATTTTGTATTAGAACCTTTCTAATTTGATACCTCAAGTTTTGTTATTTCAATGGCACCTTGTTTAAATTGATTTTATTTGTAACTATCTAGATAGGTACTTACCGAGTTTCATCTCAATCGGTCCAGTAGTTTTTGCGTGATGGAGTAACAAACATACATACACACACACACACACACACTCACACACACACAAACTTTCACATTTACAATATTAGTAGGATTTATTTTTTATTATTCTAATATTTTTTTAATAATAAGCTTTTTATTTGTTAAAGTACTTAAATAAAAGCACTACATTAATAAATATTAAATATTGCAGGACATTCCACACATCGCCATCTAGCCCCAAGCTAAGTAACTAGACTTCTGTTATGGGTGCTAAGCAACGAATATACTACTTATATACCTACTTTTCTTTCGTAAATAGATGCATATACTACATAGAAACAACCAGATAACAGACAAATATTTAAGCATACATACTTGTCTAAGGCAGGAATCGAACCCGCAACTCTGTCTTTGGCAGTCCATTGTGCCAACTGGGTCGTCCAATAATAATAAGGTAAGGTAGGTACTAGATACTTGCTATTTTTATTAATAAAAATATAAACTCCTGATAGTAAATCGTCAGCAATATTCGGCTCATTACTGACCGTTCGACCGCTTGCTCACACATTTGTTGCAGGCTCTCTATATGTTTTATCTATATCTATACTAATAATATATATATATATATCTATACTATATACTATATTACTATATAATATTATAAAGAAGTAAAGTTTGTTAAATTGTAAGGGGTTATCTCGGGATCTACTGAACCGATTTTCAAAATTCTTTCACGAATAGAAAGCCACATTATTGCTGAGTGTCATAGATTATATATTATTATTTATTTTATTATGAGCCTGTAGTGTCCCACTGCAGGGCAAAGGCCTCTCTACTCCCCCTCCACTGATCGCGATCTTGTGCGACGGATTGCCAATCTGTCATAAACCTGTCGATATCGTCTCGCCACCTTCGACGGGGTCTGCCAGGTAGTCTTTTTCCGTTGGTGGGTGTCCAAAAAGTTGTTAATTTGGCCCAAAGTTCTTCCGGCATACGGCAGATATGGCCGGCCAAATTCCACTTCAGTGTGGCAGCTTTTTGGGTGACATCGACTATTTGGGTTTTGGAACGTATTTCGGTATTCCGAATTCGGTCAGTAAGTCTGACCCCGAGAATACTTCGTTCCATCGCCCTTTGGCATACCCCGAGTGCGGACCTCTGACGACCAGTCAAAGACCAAGTTTGAGCGCCGTACGTTAGGATGGGCAGAATGCATACGTCCATGAGCTTCCGTTTAAGGGATAGTGGTAATTTGCCCTTCATGAGTTCTTTCATAGACCAGTAGCTCCTCCAGGCGTTCTCGGTGCGTCTAGCAACTTCTTTTTTTTGTCTAGCCTGGAAGGAAACTAACTGGCCCAAATATATGTACTCTTGGACGTAGTCAATCCGCCCATTTCCCACGGTAATCGCGCGTTTGACGCTGTTGGTCATTACTTTAGTCTTCGACATGTTCATCGTCAGTCCGACCTCGAGGCTTGCCCTGCTCAGATCTTCGAGCATTTGAGACAGTTCTTGCGCTGTGTTGGAGAAGAGAACTATATCGTCGGCAAAACGCAAATTTGTTAATTTGCGCTCGCCGACCGCGATACCCTTCCCTGTCCAATCGGCTGCCACACTCTTGAAAACTTCCTCTAATAATGAGGTAAACAGTTTTGGGGATAATGGGTCGCCCTGTTTTACCCCTTTCTGAATGTCAAAAGTGGGACCGCTGGCATGGGTTTTGATGGCTGCTATATAAAAAACCAAAAAATAAAAAGACTTTTACGTGGTAGTCCGTTTTGCAAAGTGAATCGGAGAAAAAACGGTCGAATGAAAGCGCTTCTTACGAACGCTGAAGATATATTTTTGAGTTCTAGAGAAAGGTGTGGAGCTTGAAAATGCCTACAAAACGGCCAGTTAACGACAGCATATGTCTAACTTTTATATTTAAGTTATAAAAAGATTTTTTTTTAAATATTAGTATAGATAATTTAATTTTTAATATTAATAAAATAATTAGCATGCAAATACAAACTATACCTACGTATAACCCTCCTTTTGGCAGTTAGAAATGAAAACATATCACTCTGTACTAAAAAAGGATTATTAATATTATGCCCAACGAAGTGGGCACGGGTCAGCTTGTATTTTATAAACTTGCTAGGAACTAGCGAAGCCGTTACTTTAGTAAAGTACCTTCAACGTAAATGCCTTCTACCCATACCTATCTATATTTGCAAGTTCTTAGATATCTACTTTCACATTGGTTGTGAAACTAATATTGTACCTACACAATTTTAAGGTTTGCCTTGCACAACAAAAATAAATTTATCTCAGACCTTAAACATTTACTGTCAGAGTGTCAACTTGATTAACAAATAATCAACCTTGTGGGTTATTTATTTCTATATCTATGCCTTGTGGTTATTTAAATATAATTTAAGTTAAGATTACCCTTTTAGCTAGAATTTAGCAATTTCTTTTTAATATCAATGTCATGATAGGTTTTTTTTAACTGTTTTTGTTTTCTTGCCCTAGAATATTTATTTTGATATTATATTTATTTATTTTAATGTGTTTGAGAAGTATAAAATAAATAAATAATAAAAAATAGCAGGCATGGGTTTGGAATCAAAGAATATTAACTATAATATTAATATTTCAATATCTCTGTTTGTAGTGTTTCCTTACACAAGAAAAGTAGGACAAATTATACCGAGTTACATTTATATCATACGACCATTTAATAAAGTATTGACAACACTCCTCATCATTATTATAGCTTTTCCCACTGAAGCCTCATCTCTACTGATTTTACTCTAAGTCGTCGAATTAAATTTAATATTTTCTTTAAGTCTCTAAGAATTTTAAAATCCAAACCCCCTTATTCCAAAACGAAGTCTAAAAATTAAACTACGTTTAAATGACATTTAAACCATGGACTTAGAAAAACGTTATTAGAAAACAAAGTTTACCGCTAAAACCAGGTTTTTCTGTCCTGTCAAAGTTAAACTGCCGAGCACCCTAGTTTAACTAACTTAGTACGAAGTTTCTAACCTCAAAAAATTAAATTCTGACGTTCACCTTTTCCTTGTTACTCCAATTCTCGCTCCTTTTTAGGGTACCATACCCAAAGGGTAAAAACGGGGCCCTCTTACTAAGACTTCGCTATCCGTCCGTCTTCTGTCCGTCACCAAGCTCTATCTCAAGAACCGTGATAGCTAGAGAGTTGAAATTTTCACAGATTTTAACAACATATTACGTAAACCTACTAAAAACATAAATAAGTAAATATTTTTAGTACGTACTTATGTTCAAAGAGGATATAATCACTACGTTTTCTTATGTTTTTGAGAAATTTAGGTTATTTTCATGTTTACAATTTTTTAGGTAGTATTTTTTTTTATACTTCTAAAGGGGCAGGCAAAAGGCTTAAAGGCTTAACTCGAGCCGCGTTCCGATATACGCTACATAAATTGATGTATTTAAATACAACAACGTAATCGCGAACATAGAATAACAAATACAAGTCACACTATTTCACAATAATTGAACACACAATTTATATTTTTATCACTTTAGTATTCGATTTCTTAAATAAGTTTTTAATATTTACTCACTTACCACCATTTTGTGAAAAGGAACGGTGTTTCGAACGCTGAACGAACAAAAGAATGGTTTGTTTCGAGTTTGCTATCTATTGTCTATGGTTGCGACTAAAACCATGGATCTTCTGGTCCTTGGTCTATTTACTTTTTGTAATAAGAATCAATTTTAAACCAAAACTAACACAAAAACCTAGATCTTTTAGTACAGGTTTAAACTATGGTTTTGCAGTTTTTTTGTAATAAGAGGGAAATAGTTTAAGTCGTTCGTTCAAGCTCCAACGAACGAGTTCCCCCAGTTCTCCGTATTTAGCTGTGATTAAGTTAATCTTCAAGCTAGTTTCCTTCAGCAAAGTTTGCCATTATGTTCTAAATCCTGAAATTTCAGGACGTATTTTATTTGCAGAAATTTCAAGCAATTCTCTGGTTGCTTGAAATGTAGCTGTATTTTATTTTAAAAGAGTATTTCATGAGAACGAGAACGTTATTAAAAATGTTATTTAGAACTTTAGAAGCAAGATAAGACTAAGCAAAAGTGGACAACAAGTTAGTACCGAAGAATGTCCCATTCGTAATTGGCTACGTTTATAAGTTGGTTTCATTCGCAGATGGGCAACAATGAAACATCGGAAAACAAGCAATACTGATTATTTATTATCAAAAAATACAAAATTATTCATTACTTGTTAATTTGTTAAAGTTTTTGTGTGTTATATTATTTTATTTAATTGGAAAACTAACAGCTTTACAAAAATAATAAAAAACGAAACAAGAAACAGAAAGCCAATTATAGGTTCTCACGAGTAGAAAATATAATAGGTATAGATATATACAACACAAGCAAGCAAAACAAAAATCACAATCCAGCAAGAAATAAAATATAGGTAAATACAATATAAATATAGATACAATAATAAAATTGATAAACAAATACGTAGATATGAAATAACAATAAAAACACATTAAAATTAGGAGCCTTGAAATAAGATAAGACTAAGCTGCCTTCTCGCAGAGTGAACGCTAGTGAAGAAAGGATCCACTGAACTTTCCTCACAGAGTAAATGTGTATGCATGTTAAAAGTTATGTAGTTGTAACACTTCTTTACGCCAAATTTACTGAACCGATTATATTATATATGTATACCTACCTATACTAACTGCGACCTCTAGTTTTACCCGCGTAAGTCCCGATCTAGCGGGAATTTCCAGATCAAAAGTTCTATATCCTTTTCTACATCCCCTAAACTATCAATATGCTGATTTTTATCTAAAACGGTCTAGTCGTTAGATCGTGAGAAGGGAAAAAAGTTGTCCGTTAATAGTCGTCCGACTTTTGTCGTCCGTCAATACTCGTCCGTCTTTTGTCGTCCGTCAATACTCGTCCGTCATTTGTCGTCCGTCATTATTACTTATCCGTCATTTGTCGTACGTCGTCCGCAGTAGAGAAGTAAAAATAAATAGGCGGAGTGGGGGGTGTTAGGTTTTATTTTTGTTACGGAATTTCTTGATTCGGTCGCCGCGCTCAAAGCCCGCGATAAAAGCTATGCAATAGCTTAAAACAAATCAAAGAAACAATTCTTTCTTTTATTCTTGCTATTCAGAACGCTGTAGTGCCTAGGGCATGTATTAGATGAAGAAGACCTCTACCTATACCACCCTCTCAGCTTCTTCGATAACACTAGGTTGTTTTATCTGAATACTAGCGACCCGCCCCGGCTTCGCACGGCTATATTATGCATGTATTATACATATAAACCTTCCTCTTGAATCACTCTATCTAATAAAAAAACCGCATCAAAATCCGTTGCGTAGTTTTAAAGATTTAAGCATACAAATGGATATAGGGACAGAGAAAGCGACTTTGTTTTTTTATACTATGTAGTGAAGTGATACCTACAGAATTGGGACTGCTGATAAAACCATAGGCCGGTTAAAATGTAATTAAGAAGTAAGATATGAAATAAAATGTGTTTAAAATGATGTAGGTCAAATATTGTAAGAATGAAATGATTTTCGTATTCTGCGAAAATGTTTCTGTATTCCATTGAAGGAAATACCTCCCTATTATTACATTGGACCTCAAGTGTACTGGGATTTATTGTTATCGTAAATTCTATACAAGCTAATAAATCAATAATAAATAATGCATGGGTCAAGAATTTCGGGCGAGTATCCTTTGGTATTTCTTTATTAGCCCTTTGGCTTTTTATCAAATTCTCAGCATAATAATAGATATAGATCACAGTCTCTGTGACGCAGAAGGTTGTAGATTCAATTCCCATCTCAAACAATTATGTGTAAAGATATTTGTTTCTGATCTGGGATTTTCTGTGTGCATAATAAGTATATTACAAATAATGTATATTAGTATTCTACCCGTTATCTGACCACTATAACACAAGCCTAGTTGCTTAGCAAGGGGCTAGATGGCACTGTGTCCATTGTCCTATATTATTCTTATTTATTTATTATTTTATATTTAAATTCGATGCTTCGAAAATAAAAATAGTCTGTAAAAATATATCTACTTTATTTAGGAATCATATTAACCACGACAAAAGGTATTTTGTGTTGAGAAGGGTTCTTAGATTGTTCCATGAAAATAGTAAGTTGACATCAGCTACAAAAATTAAGGAATTATAAAAAGCGAGAACTATTAGATGTACGAATTAGGTAAGTACAAAGCGAGAACTATTAGATGTCTTAACATTTGGACTACTAAAAACAGTTCTAAAAATTATTTAAATTTGAATCTCTGTTTCTATTACAAGTCATGTTTAGGTATAACTTAATTGTGAATCGTTACAAAATAACGTTTAGAAAGCTTCAATTGAAGAGCCTCAACGTAATGAAACATACACTTGAGTTTCACAATTCAACGCTTTCATAATCTGAATGCTCGAAGCCACCTTTCCCGTCCCTTGGGCGCCATTTATAAGAAACAAAAACGGAGGCGGCAAAATTTCGGTATTCGATGGCCTGAGGTCGAATATTCAAAACAATAAAACCACCCAAGAAATAATGTCCTTTTTCCTTTTAAAATAATGGGAGTGGTCACAGGGTAAGTAATTTGCGATAGTACAACTTGATTGATTATGATTACATGCTAGGAATGGAGAGCTGTTTCGTTGTAAAGTGCTATTATAGCTATAAACCATATTATTCTTGTTTACTAGTTCGCATTGCAATACTATTGAGTTTTACGAGATGTTTTTGTTACGTCCGATTAACCCATATTGTGTTTGAGTTCTTGACGTCACGTAACGTCCTCGATTTTTCTATCAAGCCAGGGGCATCGGGTCCCGCCGGTTCGCGAATGTACCGCGCATGCGTTGAAATTGCGCCAATTTCACCACCAGCGTCCTCTGTCGGTAGTTTTAGTCTACAGCGAGCCTGGCGATGGGATGGTGCATCGCGTGCTCCTCGCATAGTCACGGAATGTCAAAAAAAATGGAATAGTTCGAAAGTGGTGCAGCGCGAACGCATACTGCATGCTTCGGACGCGTTCGCTTTGACTGTTAAGACGAAACTAGTGTTGTGTTTAGTTGCTGTGCTCAATTAGGTGCAATAAATTCGCGTTGATTTATTTGTTTTATTTTTAATTCCGAGTTTATGGTCGGTGCGGTCGTGTATCGTATAAGCTTGATTGCAGTGTTCGCCACGTTCTCATTCAAGTGCCAGTATGTGGTAACCTTGACACGTTTTCCCGCGCCGCCTTCAACCTTGTTTTCAGTGCACTCTCTCCTTGACATTTACCGCAAAAAGCAAGTACTCTTATAATTAGCGACGGTCAAAGTGGACAATTGAAAAAGCTGTGTAGAATACTTCTTGTTAAAAATAGAAACTAAAAAAATGCTTAAATATCCCTCATAATGTTTTGCAGTAGAAATTATGGATTTTATTTCTGTTTTCAATAAAAAATTTAATAAGAATTAGAAACAAAACTTAAATAAAATGGAAAGGTTGTGACCAAAAGAAGCGGGCGGTCAAGATGAGAATTCTCAGAGGTAAGTTTACGTAACGCAAATTACAAGACATTGTTAGATTTTAGTTTGTTCTATATTACAATTCTACCTGAAAATTAACGAAATATTTCAAAGGACCTACCTACCATAGAAAATGTAGCAACTTTAAATGATAAATACGTATAGGTATCAGAAAGTAAGTATATCTATGAAATTATATTCATAAACGCATACTACGAGAGTTGCCAATAACATGGTAAAATTAGTCATAAGCATTATTTTTAAGGCGTGCCGGTTTTTCCCCTAGTCTTTATCCTTCTTTAGGTTTACAGTGGTACACTAGCTGCACCAAGCGGTTTCATTCAGGTAAAGGTCTTCATCCACTGTAACGAAGCTTACCTACAGGAACGTAACCGGACCAACACATGAATTTGTATGACATCCAGTCCAGTCCGGCCTTGTCATTATGATTTGGTATTGTAATATGATTAATACTAGCGCCCCGCCCCGGTTTCGCATGGCTTTATTATGCATGTATGATTCATATTTCAAGTTGACTCTACGCGTTTTTTAGGTTTAACAATTGACAAAAATTTGACATGGAATTCACACACGGACATTATTATTCAAAAGTTAAATAGTTTTTCTTATGCATTATCTAAATTAAGTAATATAGCTGACCTTTCGACATTATTGATGGCATATCATGGACAAGTATCATCGATCCTTAGATATGGTGTTATTTTCTGGGGCTATTCAACTAGAAAACACGATGTTTTAATAGCCCAAAAAAAGTGTATAAGAGCAATGTGTCGAATAAAACAAATTGAATCCTGTAGACCTCATTTTAAAAATTTAAGAATTTTAACTTTTCCAGCCTTATATATATATGAAGTAGCTAAATTTGTGAAAGAAAATATTCACTTATTTTATGTATATCCGAAAGGGCATCGGAGACAGGGTTTAATACGCTCCGATACAATGTCGCGTACACGTCATCTCGGCACTAGTGTTCTCTGTATGTCACCTACTATTTATAATAAACTACCGTCATCTATAAGAGATCAAAACATTATGGAATTTTTGCATGTTTTAAACGATTTTTTAATTAATAAGGTATATTATTCGGTGGACGACTTTTTAAATGATAAAATTTAATTCTGACATTATATTTTAACTTTTATTTTTTATTATTATCTTTTGACATTCTATTTTGATTGTAGTTTGACATTGAACATTTGTATTGTGTAATGTTGGTCATAGTGTGGGTAGGGTTTTTAATTTAAATTCTCTTTGATGTGAATGATTAGTATTATAATTATTATCAATGTTATTTTAAAAAAGACTATATTTTGTATTCATGTGCCAATAGGGTGAAACATGGCCGAACTTATATATTACCATCTAACATCATTGTACCCATGTTTATGAATGAATAAATGAATTATGAATTATGAATTATGAATTATGAATTATATAAATCTTCCTCTTGAATCGCTCTATCTATTAAAAAAAACCGCATCAAAATCCGTTGCGTAGTTTTAAAAATAGAAGCATACATAGTGACAGACAGCGGAAAGTGAATTTGTTTTATACTATGTAATGATTAATGTAATAATGTCTAATTTATTGTATTGACATAATTTTAACTGCTATAATTGATTTTATTTTTATTATTTGACATGTAATGATTATTTACCAATAAATATTTAATTGAGATTTTATTGACGACCCAGTTGGCACAATGGTCACCATGCCGGACTGCCAAACACAGGGTTGCGGGTTCGATTCCCGCCTCAGACAAGTATGTATGCTTAGATATTTGTCTGTGGTCTGGTTGTTTCTATGTATAATAAGTATATATTTACAAAAGAAAAGTATATATGTAGTATATCCGTTGTCTAGCACCCCATAACACAAGTCTAGTTACTTAGTTTGGGGCTAGATGGCGATGTGTGGAATGTCCTGCAATATTTATTTATTATTTTATTAGTAAATCGTTGGTCGCAGAGGGCATGCAACCGATCGCTCTGAAAAAGTCTTTAGGTAGGCCTGTGGATGTCCTGTGGCTGAAATTATGATGATGATGTTGAAATGAGTATGGAGTTTAGTAGGCTATGATCTTAAAGCTCCATTCAAATCTAAAGTACCAAATATTTGCCACATTTCACGGACTGAGTGTAAAAATGTTACAATTATAACACACTTATAAACTTCGCATTTATAATTAGAACAAGCTACGTACCGCGGCGCAGCTAAATCTGGGATCTAGATCGGTATAAAAAGTAGCCTACGTCATCCTTCAAAGTTTTATGTATACCAAAATTCATCAAAATTGTTTCAGCAAACCGATAAAGGCGTGAAAGCGTAAGGACCACGCGCATAACACGAGTTGACCACGCGTTGAACACGCGTTGAAATTTGTTCCATATGTAATTTGAGTCTTATGACACATCAATAGATCTGAAATTGCATTTATCAAGTCCACCCGCTCACGCCACGCTGATTATGCATGCATTATAAATAAACGTTTTTCTTATCATTCTATCTATTTAAAAAAAAACTGCATCAAAATCCGTTGCGTAGTTTTATAGATGTAAGCAAACATAGGGACAGACAAAAAATGCGACTTTGTTCTATACTATGTAAAGAAGAAGTACTTAGCAATATACGCACAATACTTTTTAGGGTTCCCAAAGGGGAAAACACGGGACCCATTTATTAGGACTCCAGTATCCATCTGTCTGTCCCCACTGCTAGTCTGTCTGTCACCAGACTGTACCTATCTCATGAACTCAGTTGTTTTTTTTTACAGATGATGTATTTCTGTTGCCACTATAACAACGAAAACCTACTAAAACAGAATATAATAGTACGGAACCCTTCGTACGTGAGTCCGACTCGCACTTGACTGGTTTTTTTCTACTACATAATGGCATAGAGTTCGCTCTCTTAGGACAATCCCATGTTAAGTATACTATCTATTTTCATTTTCCGCAACCTCTTCTCAGCAATTGTTTTTTAGGATCCCAAAATGGCAGAGATGGAACCCTCATAAGATCACTTTGTTGTCCGTCTGTCACGACCCTTTTTTTCTTAATAAACTTAACACTAATATAGCTATTTACCATGTTTCTTATTGTTGACCAAATGAGAGAAGCGTGTGAGTTCTAAGTGTCTACTTACTGAATACTACAAAGATAAAAAGATAGAAAAAAGTAAAAGATAAAATTATTTAGTGTAAAGATATACATAACTTTATTTGTACAACATAGAACTCGATATAGGTAGGTACCTACACAAAGTAAAGTAATAGCTAGAAAGTATAATTTGCACCAATGGGCGGCCTTATCGCTGAAAGCGATTTCTTCCAGGCAACCTTTGGATGGAAAAATAACTGATTTAACTTTTATGGTAGGTTGTTTGTTTGACGATCACTGAAGTATCGTTTTTCAGGGTTTTTATTCGCAACTCATGAAAACAGTGAGCCGAGGTTAAACCTGGCGCGCTGAATTGTAGCTAGCAACAAACTAAAATGAAAAACAATAAAAAACCGTTGCACTCTGGGAGTGACGACGGAAGTGAAAACTTAAAAAAAACCTTACACTTAAAACTTATTTACTAAACATTACATGCATATATGCACACACTGTAGCTGCGTCTCGTAACGGTGTCGCGAGTTCAGATATTTTATCTCATCTAAAAATATGCGTACCTCGCTAAAAGAAGTTTTCACTTCAAAAACTATAAATAATGTATTAGGTACAGTCACATTACCAATTACCTGAATCCCACGTGACCCAGAGTTCATTCGCATATCTGTTAAAAATATAGTATATACGCCTATTTTGTTATTTTTTTATATTGTATATTGTTTTGTATAGTATATTGTTTTAAAAGAACATAATCAGGTAATATTACTTGACAACCTTACAGATTTGCGAGTGAGCTCTAGGTCACGTGGGGTTCAGTTAATTGGTAATGTGACTGTACATACTACCTATCTACATACTACCAAAGTTTGTTTTAAAATAAATCATTCAACTAAAAAAATAATTTCTGAAATTAAATTATATCAAAACTAAAATAAACAAGAGTTTTCGTCGACTCGTTCCAACTGAAGGTCGCACCCGAAATGTCTAGGTCTTCGAACTTTAACCACCCTTGAGGTTACCTTGATTAAACGCCCTCCAAAGGCCAATGCTTACAAGGTGACAACAGTCTACAGACTTTTCTATCGGGCGATATTCAAATTCAAGCACAAAGGAGACATTTAGTATGGGAGCTTGGCATAGTGTTTTTTTTGCGCGGTGAATTTCGAAACCCATGCCAATCGATAAAGGGCATTACAGTGAACAAATTATGTCTTCAAACCGAACCTCTGAAGCGTCTCGGAAACGGAATATTTAACAAAACGTGTTGTCCTATGATTTTCCAAACTACTATGCCTGTTATGTCCAAAGGCGTTATCACGTCAAAAAAGACGATATTGATAATGGAGAGTGAATCGGTCAGGTATCGGCCGATAAAGAAAAAAAAACTGCAATCTGCTGTTTTCGATTAAACTAGATGTTTGATCAGTCATCCAGCTTGAACATGAGTTAAGTCTCGTCTATGAAGATTAATGGAACAATGCTAGTCTACGATGTGCTACGATACCTCGTAGCTGGCAGCTACGTCGTAGTCAATGATAAATTGAGATCGTTTTGTAGTATATCGTGTGATTTTTATAAAAAATCCGGTCAAGTGCGAGTCGGGCTCGCGCAAGAAGGGTTCCATGTGTTTTGTTTTTAGTATTTGTTTGGTAATTTGAAAATGAAAATAGATAGTATACTTAACATCGGATTGTCCTAAGAGAGCGAACTCTATGCCATTATGTACTGAAAAAAAAAAAACAGCCAAGTGCGAGTCGGACTCACGTACGAAGGGTTCCGTACCATTATATTCTGTTTTTAGTAGGCATCTTTTGTTATAGTGGCAACAGAAATACATCATCTGTGAAAATTTAAACCGTCTAGCTATCATGGTTCATGATATTATAATACAGCTTGGTTACAGACAGACAGTGAAGTCATAGTAATAGGGTCCCGTTTTTACCCTTTGGGTACGGAACCCTACAAAAATTGTTTTGTCATTAACTAAATCTTATCTTCTAATATATATAAATTACGTGTCACGTTGTTTGTGCGCGATGGACTCCTAAACTACTTAACCGATTTTAATCAAGTTTGCACACCGTGTACAGTTTGATCCAACTTGAAAGATAGGATTGCTTACATCTTAATTTATCCAGATATTCCCACGGGATCGGGAGTCACGCGGGTGAAACCGCGGAGCGCAGATAGTAACATCACTACACAGTATAAAATAAAGTCGCTGTCTCTGTCCCTATATATCTATGTATGCTTAAATCTTTAAAATTACGCAACGGATTTTGATGCGTTTTTTTTAATAGATAGAGTGATTCAAGAGGAAGGTTTATACGTATAATACATGCATAATATAGCCGTGCGAAGCCGGGGCGGGTCGCTAGTATAAAATGTAATCTAATTTCCATTCTTTAAAAACGGGTCGCGATCGCGTTATTACTTCTAGTTTTTTTTAATATTTACGTACAGGTAGCGGCACGTAAGTTTAGCGCTGAGCGAAATGTAGAGGGGATAGCTGCGCATGGGTACAGTCACGAACATTAAGTATAACTTTAATTAGTACCTATAACCAAAAAAAATTACGAACATATTTAAATAAATATAGTAGGTACTTAAGTCTATCACTAACCGAAACGTGGAAGATATATTAGGTACTGTCGCGCGCGCAAACATTAATGAATAGTTAATGTTAAAGTTTTGTATAGCTTGTAACAGGTTGTTTTACTATTCAAGATTAACCTTTTTTTTATTTTAATCAGGAAATGAAATAAACGACTTCCATACAAAGTTGATCACGTGACAAAGTGGATAAGTTTATAGGGGGTAGGAAATAATAATACATTCGAAATAATATTGTAATTGAATTTGTCAATTTTTGTTTAATACATGAACGGCAATAACAATACACTTTAGAACGCGACTGTACAGTCAGAAGTCCGCGGAGCGTCGTATCGGTGCGGGGGACGGAATACGACAGGCTACCAACCGGCGCAACGCACGCGCACCCTTCGTCCCTCTAGCACCCCTGTGATACCTATTTTTTTACTTCTGCGCAATAACGGTCAGCGCTAAACTTACGTGCCGCTACTTATACGACGTTTGGATCAAGTTGCACCGATCATGGTCGCAGGTTTATATAATGAATTTATTAATCGCGTATAAAATGAGATTAAGAAGCATAATCTAATTTGTTTCCTAATGAATTGTGGAAGGAAGTAAACTAAATACCTTGCGGTTACTTTAGTTAGAAATGATTAAGGTTGCGTGTTGTAGGTCATTGCCCAACGTAATTTAATTTGTTCAAAGGTACAATGTACTTGAGTTAGTAGAGAAACGCTAAGAAAATATTTGAATACCTACCCATTTGTAAAAATAAACAATTACTCGATCAACGAAATTTAACGAGATATTATTCTAATTAAGAAAGCTGAAGAATTCGTTTGTTGGATTGTTTGAACGCGCTAATCTCAGGAACTACTGATTCGAATTGATTCGAGTTGAAAATTATATTTGTGTTGGATAGTCCATTTATCAAAAAAGGGCTTCTTTTTATTTTGATATTCCCACGAGAGTGCGTGGAGTGCAGCTAGTTATTAATATTAAAAATCTAAAAATTTGACTTTTTTTTGTTTGTTTGATTTGGATGAAAATCGGCGTAGGTAGTGGTAGTTTAGTCGATGGAGAAGGACAGGACTTTTGATCCGGAAATTCCCGCGGGATCGGGACTTACGCGGGTGAAACCGCGGGGCGCATTACCTATATAGTTAAAAATATTTAAAGTACACATCACTGCTCAATAAGTGCGCCGCAAAGTACTCTTTGTTCGTCGAACAAAAAAATTTTCGGTTTTCGAATAGATGAGCTGAAAAATATTGAACTAGGTACCTTTAGGTAAGATAAACAAAAGTTGGCAAATGAAAATCTAGATAGGTACTTACTTTATCAACGAAATCCGGATAACACATATTGATTAAAAAAAACATTCTTTTACGGCGCACTTATTGCGGACCTCAAAGTGCGCCGCAAAGTGCCTATTATCTATTATCTGTTCGCACTTACTGAGGAACAAGCCATCGGTTTTCGCATAGATGAAATGAAAAATATTTCATTACTTACTTACCCATTTCTAAGAAAAACATAGGTTTATAAATGAAAATCCGAATACAACTAGATCAACTAAATCCGGATATTACCTTCATTGTTAAAAATACATTATTTTAACTTTTAACTTATACGAATTTGGATTAGATAAGCTCATTGTAATCCTCACGTTTTCCTTTTAGTTTTTCTTTGAATCAGGATATACGCCCACAGGCACTGTAGAGTATCAGACCAAAATGAAATCCGGCCGGAAATTTCAAATAGCTTCTTGGTAAATCTTCGTTTAATTTTGTCGTTGACTCTGTGACATTTTCATTCATTCATTCATTCAGACCTACGGTTTTGCAAGTATTAATTGGAAAAAGTCCTTTGCTAGAACAGTACTATACTTAATTGAATGGAATTAGAGTTGATAGGTAGGTACCTACTCAATTACAGTAGGTAATACATTTTGATTTATTATTTTCTGTATATACGTTTTCCTTCTTGTCGTGTGCGTTCATTTGTATTTTCGTTATAACTTACTATTCTATCACTTAAATTTTATACGCTGTCTAAGCTTCTACTATATTTAGGTAGGTATCTGTCATTTGTGATTATTTCTTTCCATTTCTTTATCTATTCTGTAATAGTAGTAGACTAATAAATGGCAAAAGATCAATGTTTATAACATTTTTATAACAATTGCTTCAAAAGGAACACTTGCTTGCAAAGCTGAATCAGTTCTTGTCCATCAGAAGGTTGCCTGGAAGAAATCGCTTTCAGCGATGATACATACTTATACTTTCTAGCGATTACTTTACTTTGTGTATATCGTGTTCTGTTTCTTCCTGTGTTGTACAAATAAAGTTGTCTATCTACTAGCTTTTCTGGCAAACGTATACTAAAGAAAGAAAGAAAATAGATGTTGGTCGATTTTTAGAGCTAACGAATATATACCAAAAATTTCGTACAAATCAGTTCAGCCATTTCGGAGGAGTTTGGTAACTAACACCGCAACACGAGAATTTTATATTTATAGAGATTTATCCATCTTGCAATCGTAGCAGTATATGCAGGCCGACCCTCCTTTTGTTTGTTCCAATGTCACGCGTCAATATTATCAGATGGAGAGTTATATTCCCTTCTTCAATTCCGAGAGGTCGGGCGAGAGGTGACCTAGAAACTTTCAAAGAAAATTATGTTTCGTGCGACAGACGGAATGCATGGAAATGATTTCTTTAGGATTCTGCCGAGTTGAGTTTACGTAATTTTAGATAAGATGAGATGGGATGTATGTATTTACTTAGGTTTTTATCATGTTTGGTTACAGGTTAAGTTTGGGCCTACTGCAAAGTAGATGTCGTTAAGAGGAAAGGGTACCGGGGGCTCTCTCCATACAAACTATTACAAACGTAGTCGATTGTTTTCTCCCTGGATATAATGAAACTAGAGCAAATATTTTTGTTGCATAAAACTTATAACTGCCATGACCATATTGACCATGCCCTTTGTTTTGTTTATTTTTTGGTCTTCTTTTCTATGATAATAAGAAAATGACAAAAAAACAACAAGAAATAGGGGCATAGTCATGGCAGTTATCGGTTGGCACAAAAATATTTGTGCTAGTGTCATTATCCAGGGAGGAAACAGTCGACTTCGTTTGTATGGAGAGAGCGCCGGTACCCTTTCACCTTAAGTTTGCGGCTACTGCAAAGAAATAACGTACTAAAATCTTAATAGAATCAACATTAGCGTTGTTTCAGCTTGCTGAGTTGCGTCCTTATCAAATGACTAGTCCAGTCTTTGTATTTTAGTTATTGTAAGTTTTTTTATAAATGTACTCAAAGGTTACCTCAAAGGAATAACCTTTTCTTTCTGTCTCTATGCCAACCATTTACACCATATTTTGCCATTTTCTTTTTAACCCCCGAATAAATATAGTCTAAGTTTGACCTCTTTCTTTGTCAGTCAGAAGGCTTTCTATAATTTTGACTCAGGCGTAGTTGCCGTAGCTCAGAAGTAAGAGCAATGCTACTAACTGTTTTTTTACCAAATATAAAATTAGTTAATAACTAAAAATAAATAAATATTTAAAAAAAATTCGATTGGAACAAAGTCATTTTGCATTTTTTTTCCATATATATGGAAGATTAGTTATTAGTCTCCTTCATTCTCTCTTTCTCTTACGGGTTTTTGTAACGCGTAACGTTTTCTCGGTTAGGTCCCCTCGCCAACCCGCGATAAGGAGCATCTAAGAACAACAGATAAATTCCAAAACATAATCGAAGTAATAACAATCAAAAAATAATTTGAATAATTCCGGAAGTTTGGCAACGATAATAATATCGGGAGTTAATATCGTTATTCCGTAATAAATATGCTAAATATTGAGGAAGTTTCTATGTAGGCTAGGTAGGTCGATACCTAATCTGTGGCGCCTAAATATTGAAACGATAATCTTAGAAGTTAATCGTTTAAACCGCAGACTCAATGACAACAGTTGAAGTCTAGTACGAGTAGTCTTCAGAAAGTTGATTGAATCCGGCGTTACTTTTCGGAACTCCATATCTGTAATGGAAGTATTAATATATAGTTTTTAGTTCCGAGCCTAGTGCCAAAACACAAAATGCAATGTGCACCGCCCTCCCGCCCACTTGAAGAGGCATGCAATGAGGACAAGCAATAATTAGTATTAGTGACACCATTTATAATATTACCATTTATGATATTAGTCTACAGAATTAAAGATTGTATTATAATGTCGATGTCGCAAACCGATCGTTAATGGTCATTTCATGATTTGATTGGCTATTTCTTGACGTGGTTGACTATTTCATAACGTGATTGGATTGGATATTTTATAATGTGTGACTATTTCAGCTTAAAACGGTTTAAAATTTAATGATATTTCATTCCACGTTTGGCCATGTTATAATAGATAGGTTAGATTCAAAAACTGTTTTTGTCAAATCAACCCACCCCTCCTTCTGCGTAATATCTTATTTGTTCCACACTGATGTCTAGAGTCATTAAAATTAAGTAAAAACATTATAAGGTTAAAAATCGGTTCACGATTAACCGTCCCCCTAACGATCCTCCTACGGAAAACCGTCCCCCTGTCAAGAACTTTAAATCAGCGGTCTCTCAAGTGTGATGTGTCACCCACCGCCAATTTCTGACAGGGGTTTCTGTAATGTCACTATTTTATAAATATCCTTCTACCTAGTCTTGTCTGTTCCACACTAGTGTCTAAACTAGAGTACCTATCTAAAGTTAAAAAAAATCATTTTAAGAGGAAAGGGTACCGGGCGCTCTCTCCATGCAAACGTAGTCGACTGTTTCCTCCCTGGATAATGACACTAGAGCAAATATTTTTGTTGCATAAAACTTATAACTGCCATGACCAAACATCGATTGTTGCGATTGTGAATTATTGACATCGACCATGAAGGTCAAACATTGATTTTTGAAAACCAAGAGCTTTTGGATATACAGTCCTTGGTTTTAATAGTACAATCCTTCACAGTTTCTCTTACGGTTTTTCGTTTTATGTTTTCGTAACGCGAAACAATTTATGAAAATAAATATAGAATATCGTCGCTAGAGGTACACAAGTAGATATAACACGACTAGGTCAACGGTCTATAAATATCGCGAGACGTCCTTCAATTACGTACAATCAAGGATTCATGCTGTCTACGTCAAAGCTTCAGGTCGTTACCCTTATGTCACTGAAATATTCGCGCAAAAATAATAAAAACGTAAGTACATATCCCTCAAACTCGCCTCCAACAATTCAAAATTTATAATGAAAATCGTGAGGGCATTATTTTAGGTGAAAACAGACTTCGGACTTTCTATCGACCGACCGTTCAATTCCACTTTCAATAGATGGCACATCGAAATGTTGCATTGTCTCTGGCTAAAAGTCAGTCAAAGTTTCTTTTCTTGCGGCCAAGAGGTGTTAGGGATAGTGAGGATAGTGTTAGGGAGGGATAAACTAATATTGTTGTTAGTGTTTATCTTTCTATCTATTGTTAAAAAACTTATCATATCAGCCACACCACTGCATATATCATATAGCATATATCACACGTCCACTGCTGGACATGGGCCTCCCCCAAACGACGACGCCACAAACAGCAGTCCTGAGCCACGTCCATCCATCGATAAAAAACTATATATTATAAAAAGGCAAAAAAATACTCTTACTGTTTTTTTTGTGTGTGTGATTTTGGTAATCAGATGTTTGTATTTTTATTAGTTTTTTTTTTTTCGAAAATTCAGAGTTTTCTATTAAAATCCTATAGTTAGAATCATCAGTCAACTTTCTGTATTTATTTTCGTCATTCTTAATTTTTTTCTATCAAATCGGCCGATACAAATAAAAAATCGGAAGACTATTTCGTTGTCATATAAAAGGTAGAAATGTCCTTGTCAGCTTTATGGATAATTATATTTTATCGCGGCTTTTTTCTACTTACCTATTAGAATTTTTAGAAAAGTTAGCCTTTGGGATTTTGTCCAGTTTGTTTTTATCCGGGTTTAAAATTAGATTATGTGAGCAAAGTCCTCATACCCAACTTACGACTAACCTTTCCTTATATGCTTTTATTATGTATAAACCCAATCTTTAAAAAAAAATTGAAAATCTTTCCAATAATAAAAATTCTCCCAGGTGGGATTAGAATCTAGCTCTTAAATATTTTTTTTGAAGCATTTGAAGCATACCTACTAGAAATGTTTACTGACCCGGCCATTTTAAAAATGTCACCTGCTAACAACAAAACACGATGAAGGCACGGTAAAAAGCCATTTAAAGCCTCGAATCAATAAAAATCTAATTATCCCAAAAACACTTGACAATATTTAAGTTCAATTGAAAAATGTTACTCTCCGTCGAGCCAATAATCCTATGTCCGTATTAATGGGGTTTCTGCAAAGAGAATTAACAATACAGTTGAATAGAGGAAACTATCTAAGCCCAAAATATAGATACAACCTCATACTTATTTATTACTTCACCCTGATTGATTTGACGACCTCTGTGGCGCGTCGGGCGAACACCCGACTGCGACGCAGAAGGTTGCGGGTTCGATTCCCGCCGGGAACAAGTATTTATGCTGACCATAAATTCTTGTTTCTGGTTCTGGGTGTTTCCTATATGTATAATATGTATATATTTACAAAAAAAAAAGTATATAAGTAGTTTATCCGTTATCTGGCACCCATAACACAAGCATTAAGTTGCTTAGCTTGGGGCTGGATGGCCATGTGTAATATGTCCTGAAATATTTATTTATTTTATTTATTTATTGGCAATACGCACAGTCGTCGTTCGAAGTCATAGAGTGCCTTTTTAACATGCTTAAATTAGTTTCACCTTTACGTTTGCATGTAACCGATTCTTTTCGGCTAGATTTTGTTTTAAAATTAACTTTGTAAGCGGATACCTACTTCAAGATGTCCTTTTTTTTTAGTTCACACTCGTTTTAAAGATTCGTCAATGTTTCGAGTCTTGTTTTGAAATACTTCTAAAGTGACAATAATTCTGAGGAATTACTGACACTCGATCAAAAGTTCAAGATTCAAGAATAAAAATATCCCTATCTATCCTCAATCTACACATGTATATAATTTTCGTACCTTGAGTACCTTCAGTTAGTGTAGATTGAAGGGAAATAAGAAGAAACCACAAGAAACTCCTAATGATTTTCACCAACGTCAACAAAATGTAACAAACAATTTTTTTTTCTTTTTACTGCCTTTTTCCAGCCTCTTTCAGGTAAGGCGAAGGGTACATTTTCAGCTAATACAGCCTCGTAACACACTTGGTCGATTTTTACTGGCCATAAAAATCTTTAATTTTTTTTAATACTGTAGCCGTACCGGGTCTGCCACTATCAAGGCATCTGTATTTGTTTTGAGTAAACCTTATTTACTTTTACTTAAATATCTTTGGGTTTCTGCAAAGCTTGGCTACAGTGGCAACCTTGAACGTTAATTCAAGGGACCGCAACCTCACTTTACCCGCTTTTTACCCGGTTAATAATTTATTTTTCCGAGATAATACCCGGTTTCGTGATTACGTTACGTTCACAAGTGTTTCAAATGAACAAGGTTGGGTAAAGATAATAATGTTTTGGATTTATTTAAGTAGGATATTTTTAGATGGTTCATGTTGAGTAGGAGAAAATGACATTTACTTACTTACTCGTGTCTTGTTAGAAAATCTTAAATTTTCAGTTAACATATTGTTAACAAAAAGAGAATTATCTCAAAACAGAATAAAAGATAAAAATAAAATAAAAGAGAGATGCTTACACAGTAATAAAAAAGCGATTATTCCTGTAAAAATAGTTTCATTAGTTTAAAAAACGTAAAAATTAAATAATACGCATAACTGTTAACCTAACATTTGTCCTTGGAATATGTTTCCTTTCTCATGTAAAGAGGTAAATGGCATTTGACCTATTATTTTTTATACAGATCATCACGACAAACAATAGTACTTATGACAAGTACCTAAATAACATAAGTCAAAGAATTTAGACACTTGAACTGTCTAACTCCCACTCACTACTTCCAAATTCAAGACAAGCCTCTCCTCAAATAAACTCTATAAGAATAAGAAAGGGTCATACCTTACGAATCCAATACATAATCAGTCATTTCTACTAAATTCGTGATCGAGTCATGAATCTACGAATAGGCCAAAACTATTTTCGTTAGATTTAATCAAGTGATTGTTCCAACCCCCTTTCATCTTATGTCACGGGACACGTCAGAAGTACGAAACTTGTACCGTAATCCAAACAAATGACGTCACCAGTTATATTAATAGTGCCTTTCTGACCCTGGACGATGTGGCTCGGTCCGGCTATTTGGTTCTTATGAGGGAATTTGCCAGTCCATTGGTTGCATTTCAATGTTTTATTGGTTACAATTGGGATACGAACTACTCTGTTGAAACACTACTTCATTTTGGTGGTTTCTCTCCACAATACAATGAATTTATAAGGTCTTTATAAACATTTATGTTTTTGTATTCAGTTTAAGTTTTATAAACCTAAAAAAGGAGACACACACACACACATTACACACAGACACACACACACACACACACACACACATGCACATTATGGTGGTACATTTGACATAGCATAGTTGCGGTGCCACCTTTAAAAGCTATGGCAATTTATAGAGGATTAAAAGGAGTATTGATATCAATTTCGAAGAAAATCACGAGACAAAAGAACTTTCAACCCCGTTAGGAAATGAATTTAATTTAAATACGAAACACGTCATCCATCAATTCTGTTTGAGAATGTTTATGCAAAATTTGAAGTAGATGGGACCAAGGAATCACATTGTCCCATACAAACGTTGCCCCCCTTTTTCACACCTTTTTCATTTCGGAAAATTATCGGATGCCTACGTCATACAAAGAACACTCCCTCCAAGTTTCAGGTCTCTACGATCAGCGGTTTAGGCTGTGCGTTGATCCGTCAGTCAGTCAGCCAGTCAGGACAAAGCATTTTATATATAAAAAAAGAAGATATTAGTGGAAACAATGAATACCATGTAATAAAATCTCGTATAGTGTCGCAAATATTTTTATCAAATATTCAAATATATCTACTTAAATATTTTTTAACATCAAATATGAGGCAAATCTGACACTTTAAGTTTTGTTACATGGTATCTATAGTTTACACTGATTGTTTGTAGTTCCATACGTTTAGAAGCTGCTCATTAAGACGACTACAGCTAGGCCAGTCTTCATACTCCCCTTTGTAATCAATGATCCAAACGAAAAAAAAAAGAATCTCATAAGTTTGATTACTTCTTGTTGTGACCTTAATTTTTTAGAGCTGTAGGTAAATCTCAAAGAAAAATGACAATTTCCATATTAATAAAAAATCCAAAGTAATTTACAATAAACAAGTTGTTTACTTAGCGTAACTCGTTTTCTTTATTATGTGGGCCTGTAAGCCTGGAGATAATACCCATTCGAGTACGCACCTGGGCATCATTTGTGTAAGTGAACCGAAATTGCCTCATTCATTCTGCGATACGTATTTATCATGGTTATGCGGGTGATGTAAATTGTTATTCATTTTGGAAATTTAAGATTTTACGTTTCGCGCCAACTGGAAATTGGAACACCATCTTTAAAAATTAAGGTCAACATTATGAAGTCAATAGTTGGTATCCAGACTGTATTTGCCATTTACATTTTTTGTAGATGATTTATACACTGCCAGCAACCTGTAGTTGGTGCAGTTTTTCCCATGTACAGTATGCGTCATAAATCCACTATCAGTTTGCTACCAAAATACTATTAACAAGTATTGGACTTAAGACCTTCTTCTAATAGACGTTACAAACAAACTTAAATACTTGAATTAAAAGTACTCAGGGTGATTATTATTTTCAACATGTTAGCTATGTATTTAGTTGGCCGAGTGGTATAAGTCACCACCCGTTACACCAACCGACGTGGGTTCGATCCATAGGTTACGTTGTTATAATGTTTAAATAGTGCTGCATAGGATTGTAAACGTTACGGTGCCGGTGGATCTTTGAACGTTGATTGCACCTTATTTGGCTGGTGCAGTCCGTTGCCTGAACCTGAACGGTTATGTCAGCGCTAAATTAAGTTCACGCCGATATAACCGTTCAAACAACGGACTGTAAGACTCTGCTAAAGTAAATCAACAAACGTACTAGTAACAAAATAAATAGCTTCCACAAATCATAAACCTTACCAAATCCTCTCTCTACTTCAAAGGGGTGAAATAGAAACGAATGACGTATCATAAAGAATTAGGGCAGACGCAGACTATAGTGTTGGAATCGGTTAAACAGCTAATTTATTTCGTTTATTGGTCGTGGTCCGACTGCCGGAGTTCTATCAATCGAACCACGGGCAAATAAAACTGTCCGTAGTTCTATCAATCGAACCTTCGTTATAATAATATTAAATTCTATTGGCAGTGGTTCTATCAATCGGACTATCCTTTAAACAATATCAACTTGTGTTGGTAATAGTTCTTGTTTGTATTTTGTTCGACGGTCGGCGAGCAATCGACCGATTATAAATATCCGAGGTCTGCCTTCCCCTTTACGCATTTCGGAGTTGTGAATCCCGAACTTTATTCACGAAAATTGTTGGAGAAGTGACGCCATGAATATATAGAGGGCCGTTTGACGAGACGCTAATCTAAATAAACTGTCCTCAAGGTTGCTTTACTCATGTATATTTACTTGCACGTAAAATTCTCAATTTCAACAAGTAAAAAGTATAGTATCAGCAAAATGCTAAGATCTCATTCACGTGATAGTAGACCAGAGGATTTGAGTAATATCATTTCGTTCTAAAATACTGAATTCAGACTAAACATTCAACCAATAGCCAGCAGTATAAATCAATGAAGATAGATTGAACAGTTGAAGATAAACAGCGCACTTCGGGAGTGCAGGCAGAAGTGAAAACTGTATATCTGTGTAAAATCTCATCTGTCGTCCGTCAATAGTCGTCCGACAAATAGTCGTCCGACATTTGTCGTCCGACATTTGTCGTCCGTCAATAGTCGTCCGTTAAAAAATACCATATGTACGTCTTAATACACTCACAGCCAAATTAAAAAACTGTATATCTGTGTAAAATCTCATCTGTCGCGAGAATCTGTCGCGAGAACGACTAAAAATGCTCACCCACAAAAGTGCCCAACGCGCCATAAGAAGTTTTCACTTCAAAAATTGTTTAAGCTTTTTCACCTAACTGTTTTAATTATCAGGCGATTTCAAGTTTGAAATCTATATTTACTGTACTACGTGAGTTGCAATAGACGTAGAAGTGGAAGGAAATTACGCAGACGGAGCACAATATGTTTGTAAATTTAAAAATGGAGAAAACTGCTTACCCAATCTCGTTTTAGTGGAAATCTTCAACTGTATTTGTCGACTTCGGTCTAAAGAAGGGTCACAGCTGTACGAATCAGATTTATGTAGGCTAGAAGGTGCGGACGTGAAGGCGGAAATCCATTAGATGCGGCCTGAGGCTGCGTGACCATAACTCTTTGGATAAGCCGAGGGAAAGTTGAGTAACTGTATGTAATATTTACATTGTAAATGTGTGTATAAACAATAGCCTTAACAAAGTTATATGTTTGATCCAAGCCTACAAAGCTTACAAAGTTTACCATCAGATCTACGTTCAATAGAGACAGCATTCTTATCCACATAGCTACTGTATAAGGTTATGTCCAAACCGTCAAAACTATTAGGGACGCGCTACCATAGTCATCATTATAGAATTCAATCAATCAATTCATTTATTTTTCAGATATAAAAATCCATAATAAAAAAAAAAAAAAGAATTAGCAGCATCCCGCAGATTCATCTGCGTAAGTCTCGATCCCGTAATCGGGTTAAAAAATAGTCTTTATCACGTCTCGATAGTATAACTTTTTAAACTTTAAAAAAGTAGTCCAGTAGTTCTTAAGATTACCTCTTTCAAACATCTATCCAAACTTTATCTTCTATACATATAAAATTACTAGCTGCCCTACGCGGTTTCACCCGCGTAACTCCCGATCCCGTGGGAATATCGGGATGTAAGCTATCCTATCTCTCAAGTTGGATCGAACTGCACATGGTGTGCGAATTTTATTATAATCGGTTAAGTGGTTTAGGAGTCCATTGAGGACAAACATTGTGACACGAGATTTATATATATTAAGATAGCTGCCCTCCGCGGTTTCACCTGCGTAACTCCCGATCCCGTGGGAATATCGGGATGTAAGCTATCCTATCTCTCAAGTTGGATCGAACTGCACATGGTGTGCGAATTTTATTATAATCGGTTAAGTGGTTTAGGAGTCCATTGAGGACAAACATTGTGACACGAGATTTATATATATTACTAGCTGCCCTCCGCGGTTTCACCCGCGTAACTTCCGATCCCGTGGGAATATCGGGATGTAAGCTATCCTATCTCTCAAGTTGGATCGAACTGCACATGGTGTGCGAATTTTATTATAATCGGTTAAGTGGTTTAGGAGTCCATTGAGGACAAACATTGTGACACGAGATTTATATATATTAAGATAAGAATTATAAAATTATTTATCCTGACTGACTGACGGATCAACGCACAGTCTAAACCGCTGATCGTAGAGACCTGAAACTTGGAGGGTGTGTTCTTTGTATGATGTAGTCATCCGATAAGAAAGGATTTTCCGAAATTCTAAGGGGTAGAATTTCGGAAAATCCTTTCTTATCGGGGTAAAAAAAGGGAGGGCAAAGTTTGTATGGGATAACGTGATTCCATTTTTGACTTCTACGCTTACGAAGTCGCGGACAAAAGCTAGTCACTAGCATAAATTGTACGACAAATTGTCCTGGTTAAGTTAGAACTTTAATAAGTATGTTAGTACCCTCGGTTCAACATTAACTGTTCTACCTATTTAAATAAAGGTTATTTTGTAACCTATTTCAAATTGAGACCTTGTTGAAATTCTCTCCCATACTCGGCAGGCTTGCGGCGAAGTTTCCTCGTCTTCGGGGAAACTTTAAATCCATACTTTATCTCAGTATCTCGAGCGTGGAACTCGGTTTAATAGCAAGAATTTGTTTTACGTCATTGTCGAATTTCTATTTTAATCATAATGAAAGAAATAACGGTGAAACTGTTATATAATTTAAGTACTTTTAAGGGAGGCGGCCGTTTTGTCGTCAGTGTCTGAATGGTAGTCAAGTTTTACCGTTTCTCACTGTTTAGCAATGTTTCAATAAACATTTAAAAAAGATTGAAAAGGTATTGTAGACTTCACTTTTGGTACCAAATCGCGTGTCGCGCAATTTCCCTTGCGAGAATTCCATTGAATATTAGGGACCAGCATTCCCAAAAGCCTCGTTCTATAGAATAAGGAGGATCATGACCATTTATACCGTGATCCTTAAGTTTGAGACTAACGGTTGAAGCTCACAAATTGTACTCTCGGGAAAGCCAGAACTGGATTACACTTTCAGGTAATTAAGGTTGCTTATCTGCTTTATTAAGTTGCTAGACTCGTGTTTCTTTGTTGTTAAACACTATCATTACATAGTATAAAACGAAGTCACTTTCCGCTGTCTGTCTCTATTTATGCTTAGATCTTTAAAACTACGCAACAGATTTTGATGCGGTTTTTTCTAATAGATAGAGTAATTCAAGAAGAAGGTTTTTAATGTATAATACATGCATAATATAGCCGTGCGAAGCAGGAGCGGGTCGCTAGTTGCAATATAAAGTTCTTACCTACCAAATATGGCTTGACTTGTTGCGCAACTAGCGTCATTCGACAATTACCAAGTCAATAAATGTGGATTATTAACAAAGGTCCATGATTCCTAATGAATCCAAAATATTAATATAATTTTAAATGTTCTTACATTGACACGAACAGTTCAAACTATTAAAATTTAAGGCAAACGTTCACTTGTTTGTTGAAATTGACGGGTTGATGAGCCATCGGCAGACCGAAAAGTCTGCATTAGCTCTAAGACAAAAGCACTGAGAGCTTTTGAATAATGAAACATCATGAACTGGGTTTATATAAAAACGTTTATCAATTTAATTATATGACGTATAAATCTGCTCCATTAATTTATCGAACGATTGAACAAACACCAGAGCTTAATTTGCTAAAGCGACTGTTAATCGGAACACATTTTAATCAAGTCTATGCATAATTATGTAGTATCAGCTCCAATGGATTATCTAGTCATCGATAAATTGACTGGATTAGATAGGATAAGCCGCATGAAGTACATATTTAGTTGATTATTCAAAATATTCATATACAGACTTGGAAGTTTCCTATATTAATCATACTAGCGACCCGTCCCGGCTTCGCACGGCTGTATTATGCATGTATTATATCTAAAAACCTTCCTCTTTAATCACTCTATCTATTAAAAAAACCGCATCAAAATCCGTTGCGTAGTTTTAAAGATTAAAACATACATAGGGATATAGGGACATAGGGACAGAGAAAGCGACTTTGTTTTATACTATGTAGTGATTATGAAATTATAATATACTAGCTGCCCTACGCGGTTTCACCCGCGTAACTCCCGATCCCGTGGTAATATCGGGATGTAAGCTATCCTATCTCTCAAGTTGGATCGAACTGCACATGGTGTGCGAATTTTATTATAATCGGTTAAGTGGTTTAGGAGTCCATTGAGGACAAACATTGTGACACGAGATTTATATATATTAAGAAGATTATTACATGTATAGATTGTATCTAAGTATAAAACGCTTTTTACCCGACTGCAAGGAAAGTGTTATGTTTTTTGCGCCTATCTTGTATGTATGTTTGTATATCTTCCAAACCATTCGATGGATTTCTTTAATTAAGCTATCGTTAGATTCGTCTCATTAGTCCAAGTGTACTTAGATAGGTGATATAAAACGTCGGTTTGCGTTAATTTTACGTGACAACGTCATTAGAAAACATTGATGGTAAACCATAGAGCCATAATACGTTGCTGTGGTTACCTTATTAATAACGTTCACGTTCTTGTAGCATGAGCGTGACGTCACACTTATTTGTGAGTGCAGTAGTACAGTGTTTATCGATTTATAAGATTCAAAAATGTAAATATAGGGGGTGGTAGATTTTCACTACATAGTATAAAATAAAGTCACTTTTCGCCGTCCCTGTTTCCCTTTGTACGCTTAGATCTTTAAAACTACGCAACGGATTTTGATGCGGTTTTTTTTAATAGATAAAGTGATTCAAGAGGAAGGTTTATAAGTATAATACATGCATAATATAGCCGTGCGAAGCCGGAGCGGGTCGCTAGTATAATATAAAGTGTAAATCTTGTTTTTCAATGAAAACTTTTAATCGTAGAACTTCGTAGAGGTGCGCTACGACTCGTAGGCCATGTTGTTTCATCAGTTTCATTTCATTTTTTCATTTTTCCTAGCAAAATTCTATGTTAATAAATCAATATGAAACGATATATCTCACGATAAAATATGTAAACAGTATAACAAGGAAAATGCGTTGCTGATTGATGCCCGCGGGGCCATAGGTTAGCATCGTATTGCTACGCTAATACAAATTATTTGGTACAGTCGGCTGGACAATTGCAGCCCCCGGTAAAGTTCAAAAATTACTATTATTGGCATGTTTTCATTCTAATATTTTTGTTTGATAAATTCATGAGTTAGAAAAATTTAAACTTTAACTAAAGTAGGTGTCTAGTATCTTGTTTGTGTTGACAACATTCTTATAACATCCGTTTTGGAGCTCTACGGTGGGTATGCAATTCTGCAGCTGACCGACCGTATATTAATAGAATATTTTGAAACCTCTGTGGGAACTGTCAATTTTTTTTTGTTCCATATTATAAGTATTAAAGTTTATTAGAATACTAGCTACGCCCCGTGGATTTACCCGCGTTAATGTCTCCGTTATATTGATTTTCTTCAAACACACAATGCACAATAGTTTCTACAAACTACAAATTTTATCAGCCCTTTTTTTGAGGACGCTCACAGCTAAGCGACGCTCGCTGATCGTTTACGGTCGGGCGGGTTAAGCGACGCCTGGCGCGGTCATTACTTCGATGGGTGGTCAATTAATGGTGTGGCAAAAATGTGGTTTCGTGAGCCTCTCCGTGCTTCGGAAGGCACGTTAAGCCGTTGGTCCTGGTTGCTACCTCCAGTAGCAGTCGTTAGGTCAAGTTAGAGGCCTTAGGGCGATCTGAAAACTTTAACAATAGGTGAGCCACACCACTATACGAGAAGAAGAAGAAGCCCTTTTAACCCCTTTAGAAATCGTATTTCCAAAAAGTTCCTTTCTTAGTGCTTCCTTACGTTTTAAAAGGAATCTTTTGAGAAGTTTCAGCTCTTGTATTTTCAAAGATTGAGTATTTATCTCTTTAATATCTTTTGATTATTTCAGCGAAAAATGGGAGACCTACTTTGTCGCTTTACATAAAATGTTATAGCCTCAATTGAAACACTAATTTATTAAAATACTTAACTAAATCAATCTCTAGGTACCTTTTACCTAATTCGACGCAATAAAACTGAAGCCATTAGAAAACATCGTAAATCCTGAATTTATGTGATGTTTTCTCTGGAAATGGCCGGAAGGTATGTATAAGTAGGTACAATTGTCTACCGTAATAATCATAGTATTAATTATTTTTTCGGTAAAGAAATCCATTTTTCTCGAGCTAGGTGACTTTGGTGTCATCATATCTATTCAAATGTCAAAGTACCTTTAAATAATATGACAAATTTTAAAGTGTTCTTTTATAACAAAAGGTTGGAAAGAAAATTTAATACGTAAAACGTACCAATGGGATACCTTAGTCTTATTTTCGCTCCCAACTAAGGTTATTTATTACGCTAGCCTGGACGATAAGCACGAAAGAAATCCTTTGTAATCTTAATAAAATGTAACTCGCCTTTTGTTTTCTACAATATTACTGCCAAATATTCTAAGGCCTTTGAAAATGTCAACAAATGGGTGTTTTATGAAAATGTTTATAAAGTGCGAAGTTAGGTTTTCGGCGAGGAAAATAAAAGGTGTAATTTTAGTTTTCTCTACGTTTTATTGTTCGTATTTCATATATTTTGTGCTTAAATAACTTCTAAACCGTTTTCCCACCCAAAATGGGTTGGGCGCCATTGCGCTATACTGAGCTGCCGCCAATTATTGGTGACTTTACAGTGAAAACTTCAAGGTCAACACAGTTGAATGTCACGTATATTTAACTCATTCTAACTTATGTTGAATGTTGTTGGGGTGTACATGATAGACAAAGATAGCAAACAAAACCATAGTTTACTTAATTTTTTAAGCGCATGCGGCGTGAGCTTTGAGAAACTATTTTGACATTTTAATTTTCAAAAGTTGATTGTTGTATACATACCAAAAACCAAATGAAAGCATTTTATTGATGACAATACCCACCGTAATGGAGGTGTATGGAACTAATATGGAATCGATAAACTTTTTAAATAACTAAACTGTTTCTACCCGGGCTATGACGAGCATCTGATAACCTCGTTATTTCCAACATTATTCAGTTCTATTTTTACCACTTTTTAAGCTACATTTGATTGTTTTGTGTATTATTACATAGACGTGTATTACTATAATGATTTCGATTGTTAAATACATGTAACTTCGCGGAATTCATGTCTTCGCTGTGTTCAGTTGTCGTCTCCGGCGTCTTCTTACTGTGACATATCCGCTGTCGTACTGCTTGACAAGTTTCCAATAAGGAATCCGATGCCACCAATAAGATGAAATGTTTAGAAATGTTAGGAAATAAATAGATTTTATGATGTTTATTGACAGTTTGATGAAGGTCCGAAATGTTTTGTTTTACTGTGATTTGGGTCTAATCCGATGAAGTGTTTGAGAGTTTAGTTTAATGATTTATTTATAGTGGAATTTGTTAGGTTGTTTTGTTTGTGGGTATTAATTTTATCTATAGTTTACATTACAGCCCTCATTTATATGCTTTAAATAATAAATAAATCATTTATTTTATAGCCCAATAGTTACATAACATATCAGAAGATTCCGCTCTTCATTAACTATTACAATCTAATATATTGTTCAACAGATAATAATAATTTAGTAACAAACAAATAATCTAAACAAAACAAGTCATTTTACAAAAAAATTAGGTAGGCCAATGGTTACGCGCAACGCTTTACCTCTCCGTAACTCTCAGACAAATCCAGTTTGAATTTAAAATTTGAATTCGACTGTACCTTGGTGTATCGAGAATCATGACGATCGGAGCAAAGGTAGGCTTTTAATTTTTCGATAACCAAAAATAAAATTTCTTAGGAAATATCTCGTCGATTAAATTGAAAGTGAGGAAGTTACAAATTACCTAAGTATATAACCTTACTACAATCTTACAGCAAAATCAAACTCCTAAAATAAGTAAGCAAACAACCTTAATAACTTATTGAACCCTTTTGCAAAATAATTTAGATTTGAAAGTTAATTTCAACCTAAAGCAGTTTAATTGAAATCTGAAAATGAATGAACAATTCATTCCAAAAATTGTTTTGGTACAGCATTTATTTCCTTCAATGAGGGAAAACATTGGGTATTTGAGAACCTATTTGTTCTGTTTCATAAAATAATAGCTGACCCTTTTTACTGAGAAACCGGTTTCAAAATAAAGAGGGTTTAATGTCTACGCCCACTTTACCGTTATGATATTAGGACCATACTGCGACCGGCATTTTCCGCCGTGTTTTGCCAATCACTATCACTACATAGTATAAAATAAAGTCACTTTTCGCCGTCCCTATGTCCCTATGTCCCTTTGTATGCTTAGATATTTAAAACTACGCAACGGATTTTGATGCGGTTTTTTTAATAGATATAGTGATTCAAGAGGAAGGTTTATATGTATAATAATAATACATGCATAATAAAGCCGTGCGAAGCCGGAGCGGGTCGCTAGTATCTTATAATAATAATAAATAATTTATTTCAGAAAAAAAAAACATTAATTACATTATTTTTCATATTCTTATAAACTAAATTAAAATACGCTTACGCTACGCTTAAGCTACGGTATTCTATGATATTCTAAATCATCACTACATAGTATAAAACAAAGTCGCTTTCTCTGTCCCTATATCCCTATATATGCTTAAATCTTTAAAACTACGCAACGGATTTTGATGCGGTTTTATTTAATAGATAGAGTGATTTAAGAGTAAGGTTTATATGTATAATACATGCACAATATAGCCGTGCAAAGCCGGGACGGGTCGCTAGTAATATTATAAATCCGAAAGTTTTTTTATTTGTTTGTCTCTTCACGGTCAAACGACTGGACCGATTTGGATGAAAATCGGCATAGTGGTAGTTTAGAGGATGGAGAACGACATAAGATACTTTTAATCCCGACATTCCCTCGGGATCGGGGCATACGTGGGCTATACTACGGGGCGTAGCTATACTAGTTGCTCCAAACCATTACATACCTAATGTACGGGCCAAGCCGTACACTGTCACTAGTCTCTAAAAAACAATACCTACCTACATGCTGACACCGCAAAATAGTCGTCATTAGTAGTAGACAAATAGTCGTCGTTAAATAGCATAAGTTTTAAATTCATAAACTGTAAATTCATAAAGTTCTAAATACATAATATTAAAAAAATATAATACCTAAAACACATAATAATCAACAAGCCTAACTTTAAAATGTATAACTATCAGAATATATAAGTTGTAGGTTCATGTAAACAAAAACCAGAAATTGGTAAGTACATGTCGGCGTATAGTCAGACATCAGAAGTAAAAGCCGAGTTTGATCAAATATTATTAATAACACAATTTGAGAATCAGAAGCCAAACCTACAAAATGAAGGAAGCGGGTAACGGGTAACAAATAACGGGTAGCCAGATAAAACGGTTCCCACATGAACCACAGACGTGGACGGTGAAGCGAACCACATTTCACCTTTTATTATTAACAAATAAATAATTTAGAAATCAATTAATAATTAATCAGAATAACACTTGAATAAAGGAAGTGACGAGAGCAGCGACAGTCAGTCACAACAGGCAACGATCCGTAAAGGTCCGTTCGCCAGGACGCAATCATGAGAAATGCGTGCCGGTCCAACGTTGCAGCTCGTTTTATAGGAATTCCGAAGTGGGGAGACTCGCCACGCCCTTGCCCCTCCTTTAGGCGTTAACGCTTGAAAAACGTACTAGTAACGCCATCTGTTGGTTGCCTGTCGTAACTGTCTACCGCAAACTCATATTGGTGCTGCCGCCGTCACGGCCATTCTGACAAGTCGCTCGTCCTCGAGCGTCTAATTTCTCTTATCTGAAATAAGCAAACACAATTGAATTACTTGATCTAGACTAGATCGTAGTTCATAAAAGCTAGATCTCTATAGCTTATGACAACACAAAATGATTATCATTATTACTGAGTTCTGGTCTCAATCACATCCTTTCTAATAGGAAGTATCCCTTCAGTTAGACTATTGATAGTCTAGCTCATTACTAAACGGTGATCCCTTCATCCTAACTACTGCTGGTCTAGATCATCGCTGAACAATGACCCCTACAGCCTAACTACTGCTGGTCTAGATCGTCTCCCACTTTAAGGGAAAGATCCCTACAGCACAACCACTGCTGGTCTAGATCGTCTCCCACTTTAAGGGAAAGATCCTTACAGCACAACCACTGCTTCTTTTTTTTTTCATTAAATAATTCGCTGGTCCGGTAGTAAAAACCCTTCAGCTGACTACTACTTCATCCCTTCAGTCTGAACACTGGACCGGATTGTGCTAGACCGGAATGACATCCCTTTAGCTGACTGTGCTAGACCGGATTGACATCCCTTTAGCTGACTGTGCTAGACCGGATTGACATCCCTTTAGCTGACTGCTAGACCGGATTGACATCCCTTTAGCTGACTAGACCGGACATTAGTCCCTGTAGCCAAACATGCTAGACCGGATAACAATCCCTTTAGCTGAGTCATTGGACCGGATTTTCCCTTCAATGACTCTCTCATTTTACTACTTTTTTTTTTCTTTTACCTTTTTTTTTTTCTTTTACCTTTTTTTTTTTTTACTTTTTTTTTTTTTTTTTTTTTTTTTTCCCTTTTTTTTTTTTTTTTTTTTTTTTTACTTATTCTCTTTTTTTACTCTTATTTTTTTTTTTTCTTTTTTTTTTTTTACACTTTTTTTACACTTTTTTTTACTGTTTTTTTTATTAATTTGGTCAGCTTGGTGTACAACAACACCGGTTACGACATTAAAGGAAAGTTCAGCTTCAGTATCACCGACCCTGTCTGCACTAACATTATTACGACCAGTATGTTACTGAGGTTTGCATCCGCCGTCACGGTCCCATCGTCCTCGTCACCTTCATCGCTACAATTTTTTTTTGGGAAATCTTAAGATAAGTCTCACCAGATACTTTTCGCAGATTTTCGTGCTCGTATTTACAGATTCCATAGCGCTACTTGTTTGTTCCATTCATACCAATGACTATCCAAAACGGTGACATTTCCAAAATGTCCTTTTATTCCAAACACCCGTAGACCCCGCAGCTCTAATTTGTAGCCATGATGAGGCACCCGTGGGCCCCACAACGACAGTCCGTAGCGGTAAACACCCGCAGCACGCGTGCACCATAGCAAAACTGAGAACAGAATTGAAAAGCATTAGTAATATCACTGGCTGTTACGCATTTAGAGAACATGTAAACCGGGGAAATGGCCACCACGCGTACAGAGTACACGTGATATCCGCCGCTATACGTACTGTATACGCTAAGCGTACCCCCTCAAGGTAATGGCTAAAATACTGAAGGGCTCTGACGACAGCAAGAATCGAACCTGCTTGACAAAACTCAATTTTTCACGACTCGGCCTAACCTGATTTTCACTAGTCCCCTATTTAATCTCAGTCACTAAGAATGAACACTTTTTCAAGTTGAGTTAAGTAGTATAAGGCCCTGATACCTTCAACATTCTTATATCTGGTTTGTACGTACAGCTACAATGTGCTAAAGATAACGAGATGAGGGATATAGTTGAACCGCTATCGATCAAAGTAGTTATATCCTGAACAATGGCTACTCACTATTGGTGGAAGTTACTAAAACGTAATAAAAATTAACAGTTTTTTTTTTGTTCACCGCTTCATATCTTTCCTCGGCAAAAGAAGTTTCGTCTTTATGGCCCAGCCTGTCACAGAACGAACAAGGTTCAGACCTCGTCGGCACAAAAACAAGCTTGGAAGTCGTGGCACTCCACGTATCCATGAACTACTCGATCCCTGATCGATTCAAGGTCCCTTAGTCCACGAAGTCTGCCCATGTCCCAACTTACCACACGAAAAACTCTTGAAGCCACTATCACACGACAAACACTTGACATACGAAAAACATTTGACGTCACTACCACTACGCTTTCGCGATACATCCGCAACTTGTTCACCCGATGCAATATTCCTCAAAGCACTAACCGGTTTAACATAGATCGAGATACATTTGACCAAACTGATTGGCAAAAGTCCCTACACTCTACGTAGACAAAGAAATGAACGACGCGCGCAATCCGCATACGTAGGGCATCTATCGGAATTCGCACTAATAACAACAGCGAAAACACACACGATATCTTACTCCAGGTACGATCACTCGATACCTACTCATTAAACCTTTTAGCGATCACCGATACGCGAAAAACACTCTTAATTGCTCCAACTATTGAACACCTTTGCACGATCTACCTCCGCACACCAATCGTTAATATTGTGTAGATCGGGATTGAAATTCAAAATATAAAAGTGTTGGTTCGACCTACCCGCATAATTTAATCGAACGAATATCGTCAACAATACAGTCGGTGACCGGGGAATATTCCAGCGTCGATGGGGCGTTTCCCTACGCGTTCTGAATCTCGTGGTAGACAATTTCTATCAATCTAGCAATCTAGACGGAGACCGCAACTGCTGACTACAATCACAAGTCGACGACCGGTTTCACGACCGCGACGCTGTACGCTTACCGGGACACTAACCCATACATTCGCTTCGACGGCGATTAACGATGCACGCTACGCGATTCGTTGATCGCAACGCACTGCGGCTTAGCTACGACGTTGTTCGCTGATGTTTCGATGACGACTTATTACAACTGACATCTTCCGGCAATAATACTGCACGATAACTTAAACACACTGAAACGGATGAAGCCTTAGATTCTTCCTCCAACGTCCTCTTGCGAACCATCGCTGCCTTTATCTCAAGCTTGTAATTTAATTAGTTTCGATTGTTCGCGATATCCACTGTCAGGCCGGTTGCGGCTATTCACCACAACACAATTTACCAAAATCAACGTAAGTATTGCTGTACACACTCCTGAACACAAATTCACCACACCACACAAAACAATCACTAAAATTTACTGAAAACAGAATCTCTAGCCAAATTTAAGGAGTAGTAGTAGGCTAGAGCTGTTGTATAAAGAACTAGCAAGTTCGCATGATCCTTTCCACTTGTTCATCAGTTCTGCCAGCACATGCATCTATTAGGTGAAGCTGAATGCTATCACTACTAAAATCCTCTATTTCACTTCAACACGTTTAGGTTTACGTATCTCCTGCAGACCATAAAACTACACTTCCTAATATTGAAAGAAAATCCATGGCAGATAAAATTCTCGACAATTTGTCCAAACGCTCGAGTCTCTCCTCCACGGTACCTGACTACGAAATCGAAAGCACGTCGGCTAAAAAAGGAAGTAACCGATCCTTATTGATTCCTTCGAAACGTTATTTCGACCCAGTAAGACACTGTATTCAAGGCAATCATCCGGAAGGACGTAAAAAGTCATTAAAAGCGAGATCTTCTAGACTCTGGTATCACAAGTTATCTGCTCCGCGCCATTAACTGTTCCTGTCATATTCGCCAGGTCAAACGATCCTTCACTACTAAACAGATTGGAAATACCTTTTCCAATTAGGCTACATTCAGAACCTGGGTCAAAAGCAAAAGAAAAGGTCCATCATCACACAGACATTGACAGCCCTGCAGCACACGTTGACCCCTCTCTTAACCAACGCTGCTGACTCACGACAACAATTCCCGCCGAGCTCACCGCAGATTCAGCAGGCAACTTGAACCGGTGCCTCTCCAGTATCAACCTGAAACTGGAGAATCTGATTGAAAATGATCCTGCACCAGCATCGGTCGAGAAAACCACGCCTTCAAAAGTTCTCCCATTTGTAGGCCATCCAACCTGCTCCGAGTGAACCTGCAAGTAAAGTAACTGCACGTCCCTTAAGACTGTGGGTCAAGGTCACGGCCAAGTCAATTTATTTCAGCTGCTGCCTCGCTACAACTGTTCCAGACAGGTGACACCAGCCTTCTATGCCCGAATCCGGGTTATCAGGGTCAAAAGAAACCAAGAACACGGAACTTGGCGTACCAAGTCAGGCCACCAATCTTTCGACCAATTTAGAGAACACAAACCCTTAACATTGAAATTTTAATTTACATGATCACTGCAGCTGAATCTCCAGAAGTGGGCTGATGATCAGATCCCACTTCTGATGTCGGCGTATAGTCAGACATCAGAAGTAAAAGCCGAGTTTGATCAAATATTATTAATAACACAATTTGAGAATCAGAAGCCAAACCTACAAAATGAAGGAAGCGGGTAACGGGTAACAAATAACGGGTAGCCAGATAAAACGGTTCCCACATGAACCACAGACGTGGACGGTGAAGCGAACCACATTTCACCTTTTATTATTAACAAATAAATAATTTAGAAATCAATTAATAATTAATCAGAATAACACTTGAATAAAGGAAGTGACGAGAGCAGCGACAGTCAGTCACAACAGGCAACGATCCGTAAAGGTCCGTTCGCCAGGACGCAATCATGAGAAATGCGTGCCGGTCCAACGTTGCAGCTCGTTTTATAGGAATTCCGAAGTGGGGAGACTCGCCACGCCCTTGCCCCTCCTTTAGGCGTTAACGCTTGAAAAACGTACTAGTAACGCCATCTGTTGGTTGCCTGTCGTAACTGTCTACCGCAAACTCATATTGGTGCTGCCGCCGTCATACATAATATTTTGTTTATTAAAATAAGATAGTTCCAAGACAGAAGTACAAAGCAAATATCGAGTATTTATTAAGTAAGTAAGTACGTACCAGTCATTATTTTTTCCAAAAAAATACACCGTGCCCTAACCACGTTAAATAGGTAGGTAGAATTCGGTACTGGCAGTTCTGACGGTAAATTTTACTACAATTAATTAATTCACCTGCGGTTTTTTTTATAAACTACGCCCTCGCTAACCAAGTAAAATAGGTATTATTACAATTATAATTAAATGGCTATTTCTCATTTTCAAGATTCTCATCGTCATTTTCATGGACAATTTGAATTCTCCATTATTTGAACTATTTTTGGAAAGCAACTTAGAGGGCTTGATAACACGACTAAATTCGTAAATAAATCAATCCAATCGAAGGTCTCGTTCGGAAGATACAGTGTTTTAATTTCGAGATCCCACGCAACTGACGCCATGATCCACGAAACTGATTCAGTAACTTTACACCCATTATTTATCAATATTGTCTACTACTAAATTTTCTTGAAATCACCACTTCATCTTATTTTCATAACTAAACATACAGGTTCTACACGTTTCAATAATTATAAGGGAAGATTGCCAATTCCGTCCTATATAATTCGATCATTCTTCGAATATTATCTTCAATAAATTTAAATTTTTATAAAAACAAACTGATTACAAAATATATACATCACTATAAAACTTATAAAATAATTCTATCTAAGCTTGAAAACCTAACATAAATAAAATTTAATTTACTTAATTTAATTTAATTTATTAATAATAATAATATTAAATATTATTATTATTAATAATCTTAATATTACTTTTATACTATGTCAATTAAAACTACATAATTTCAGAATAAAGATTTTATTACAAAACATTATTTATGCAGCCATCCCGATCAGGGAAACTTATTTAGATTGTTAACATTAAAATAACACACAAGAACTTATAATTGTTTAATATGAGTGCCTAATCAAAAAAATTTAATGCCATTTAGTAATATGCTAGAATGATAAAGTTCTTATCTAAAACTATCAAATAGTAAGTAACTATAACAATATAAAAATATTTTATAACAACTATGCGTAATTGTACGACGTTTTTTATCACAGTTGCGAATAAAAGAAACGACTTGAAAAGAAAATAATAATTAACAAAATATTTGTGATAAGTCTATGTTACTATTTTTTTTGGGCAATATTTTTTTTGTTAATTATACTCCTGAAAGGGCAGGCAAAAGACTTTTGACCTATACAGCCTCGTCTGACATACAATATTTTTAGGGTTTTTTCCGTTTGTAAAACAGAATACAGTGGTACGGAAAAAAAATTAGTAATGAAAAAACAAAAAAAACTAAACTCCTTTTTAATCGTTTTCTAAGACGTTATAACGTAAAATTTTTGTTCATAAACCGGCATTAGAGACAACCGTTTTTCCTAGCTTAAAAACTCTTTGTTACCTACCTTTTTATACATCGAAAGAACCCAGATAAATTAAGAATGTTTCATCTACCTAACATGTAATTAGCACTATAATTAGTAAGATACGTATTTAACTTATCGGGATAACTATAAAGCACTAGTTGGCAATGTAAAACGCACGCGTGCATAAAACGTTGGATTATGAGCTTCAAAGCCGTGTAATAAGATCCACTTTATGAGCAACTGTGATAAAAAATTCTTTCCTACAATCGTAATCTGGTCTCTGGGATAACTACAGTTATGGTCCCAGACTACAATACCATTTTTCTCAATTATAATTAGATCTCTGAACTGAGTTCGGACTGAACCAGTACAAAAATGTAGCTAACTCCCTTTGACATTATGCGAAAAAATCATTTTCGTGGCATAAAATCATTTTCATGGACAAAATACCACGAAAATGATGCCACGAAAATGACGAAATTGTTACTTTTTTATTAATTTCTTGAAAACGTAGGTGTATTGTTTTAAATAAAATACTGCATTAATATCTCTAACATTTTGCTGTTTCGATAAGCTAGCCTTAATTATAATTGCTCAAATACAATGCATAATAATGTTGTCCACGCAACTGATCAGTATAACTAGGACAAAATACAAACTTACCAATATCTTTTTCCCATGGAACCCTAGCAGTATGTCTGACTTCTGTAATGCTGGAACACGATCGACGTTCGACCAAATCAAACTCAGTGATGGCTTGCTACTGTTGTGTTCCACAGCAAGCCTGTGTTACTATGCAAATCTCAAGTAACCAATATCGTGTGACCGACACATATTGAGTTTTAAATTAAAAATAACGTCAAACACAATTTTTTAAACTATTGTGGGTGAAGTGTAATTCATTACGATGGCTTTGGTATATGTAACATACAAATGCACTTAAATTTGGTGAAACAGTAAGCAAATGTTTAACTGCAACGAGAAGTGTGACACGATGAGAATGTGAAAAATGGCCCCGTTTTAGCCCGTTTGTGCTGATTTTTAATATGTTTCTATGCTCCTATTATGGTAAGCTTTACTTATTTTGTAGCTTAATAATTACTTTATCCTCTAAATTACATTTCATGTTTGTAACTTATACGGTTTAGGATATATACCCGTGTGACCATCAAATTTGGGCCTCAATGAGAAATGCCCAAATACCTAACCTGCGAACCTAACCTATCCATGTCGGTTCTGGGTAGGGGGTTTCTGTCACAGAATCGACACGGATGGGTTACATTAGGTTAGAATTGCGAGACAGCTAAGTCCACTAAGGAGGCCGCGGAGAGGAAGCATGAACTCCTCTCCGTGGAACCGACGCGCGCAAGGCGTAATAGGAGGCGGGTGATCCGCAACGACCACATGCCACCCTAAAGTGGCCTGTGGAGGCGGACTCGGGGGGGTCGTCTCCAGATAACAGGCCCGAGATGGCGGTGGCGTGTCCTACGCCGCCTCTCGAGAGGGACTTTTTCTCCCGTTACGGGTTTTAGAGACGGGGTCTGACGAGACCAGCCGCCGCCGTGGGGCAGCAGATGACATGTGTAAGCGCTACTACGTCCCCGGCACTCACGGCGGAGAGAGGACACCGAGGGGTTTTAGTGGGAGGTTTATAAACCTCTGGCCGACCATCACCTTAGGCCAGAGGTAGCCCCACACATCCCCGCCGCGGTGGGACGGTGCACAAGGAGCATTTCCCCTCGAAAAAAAAAGGTTAGAACTGCGACCACAGCGCACGAGCCGAGCAAGCGAAACGACCGGTGCCGCGGCAGCGGCCGGCGAGTGCTAGATCCGAATTTTACCTATTTTACTTGATTGCGGGCAACGTGTATTTTATATATTACTAAGCATAGGTACATAGGGAAATAGGGACGGCGAAAAGTGACTTTATTTTATACTATGTAGTGATGGGCATTTTTACGTAGGTATATTGAACATATTATGTGTAATAAAAGTTGACATTTTGAACATAGGTAGGTATTATGACTATCGATATTTTGAACTTTTTGGTGGTTTGCTTCGTTCGTAGGGTTTTTTATAAGTAGGTGGCAGGTGTGATAGTGGTCAAACGCTGACCTATCATATAAAAAAAAAAAGTAATGTCAATTATTCATTTAAATCTTTATTTATTTTAGATATATGTTATTTGAATTAATCTATTTTAAATTTATACGTTTTGTCATTATGTATTTCGTATATTATTTGAAACAAATTTTATTTATTTCGATTTTAAGTATTTTGATCATTATGTATTTTGATTTTCGGTATTTTAACTTTATGAATTATATCGTTATCTATTTTGAGTTTATACATTTTAACATACACCCCAAAACCACCCACCACCCACCAGGAATTTCGAGGTACTTTGAGGGTATTTTTTATATTTGAAATGCAATCGGAAGATATTGGCCTTCTTAAGTGCTGTACTGATCACAGTTTCAATTATTCCTCACTTAAAAAATCACTAAGTATGTGAACATAGAGTAAAGGTAGTAAGGTAGCGTACCTGAGTTTGTACGGGTACTTGAATTAGCATCCAATTTGGTTAATGGGCGTTAATGTGAGCTTAACGTGTAAATTTCACTCGGAACTAAGTGCTCTACATTTTAACCAATTTGATTTTACAGTTACTGGGTAAATAAAAGCAGGTTCATGGGCAAATAACATTGAAAGTTATATAAAACGGGATATTAATATTGTTTTTTTTTATAGAATTATTTTGACGCTGTTACAAGCACCATTTAGAATTCAGAGGTTCTCAACCTTATTTCGTCTACCGCCCACTTTAGAAATCTTTTTTTTTTCAGCGCCCCCAATTTTATTTTTACTTTACTTTAACTTAAAACCCACAACGCTATTCATTACTTTTATTATAGTGTGCTATATTTGTCTAGTCTGGAGTTTAAAACTTACATTCTAAACAAGAGTCTATAGTAGAGATAGACAGCTTTGTTGCACACACAAGTTACATAAAATGTTAATACAATTAATTTAAATTATAAGAATAAAACAATTTCACAATAGGCGGCTTTACCGCTGAAAGCGGTCTCTTTCAGGCAACCATTTTCACGAGACACCATGTTTAAACTCCTATAACATTAAAAGTGAGATTCGGTGCGGCCATTTAATACTTATGGTCGATTGAACTTGTTTATATTTATCTACGTTGTGCTCTTTTTCAAACGCGTAGCTCTTTTCGTAACCGACACACGGCATTGTAGAGAATAATATAACAAGCCTGGGAAGGGTAAATTTATCATTCCCTATTGTTCCCTATAGCCCATAGCAATGTTACCTGTTGGGGACAACAGCCAAGTACTAAAATTACTGCTCTTAATTCTACAGCGAATAAAAACATAAAACCAAATCTTCATAAAATAGATGGGCTATATAAGTAATTTGAGTTCTATGAGATTTTTAAAAATCCCAGTAATCGCCGCTGGGGACGGAGACAGCGGAGACAAAAGGGAATGACCCCAGGTCCGTCGCAGCTTCGAGGAAATGCACCAGTCCATGAATGCCATCTCAGTAGTACTTCAATATTTCAGAAAGTTTTAGAGCTGTGCTTACGCTTCGACGGTCACACAAAGTAACTGGAACTAGATATTTGGGACTAGGCCACTGCATTTGGGTCAATGCTATTTTAAACTTGCCCATTATTTAACTAATTTTAGATCATTTCTCTTCTACCTCTAGAATTGATAACATTTTCATAGTAGAATGTTTCCCCTTATTATCGAATTCATCTTAACTTCCAAATCCTAAATCTATATCCTTAATTATTATCAATCCGAGAGTTTATTTATAATATTTGTTCGTGAGAGGAAACAATCCTCTTTGCAGTCAAACTACTGAATCGATTTGAATAAAAATCGGCATTGTGGTAGTTCAGGGATCGGGACTTTTGCAGGTGAAACCGCGGGGCGCAGCTAGTATTTTAATAATAAGAAAATGATTTAAAATCACGTACGTCATGAACAAATTAGAAATGTAAAATGGTGCCAACAAATTGACGTGCAAAATTACCTTTGTCGTAATGCTGTAAAAAGCTATTAAGGTTCGATTTTTATCTCACCTGGTGAGGAGCAGAGGATCGCGGTGGCGTTCGAATATAGATTTCGTAGTCTAGTTTAATGCGTGCGAGCGAGACCACTAACCTCATCCTGGTGGGTTATTCATACCTAATAATGTATATAAGGCCTCAAATATAAAATGAATAGTGTAAACTGAATAAAACTGAATATTTCAATAAGCTACTTATTGAAGTGAAAACTTCTTATGGCGCGTTGGGCACTTTTGTGGGTGAGCATTTTCAGCCGTTCTCGCGACAGATTTTGACGCGACAGATGAGATTTGACGCGACAGATGAGATTTTATTTGTGTTAGTCTTTTTGTTTAACTTATACTGCCATCTGTTACACAAATTGAGAAACTTAGTTTCTAGAAAGACCGCTATTCGAATGTAGATGGCGCTGATTTAAATTTTTTACTGCCATTTAGCGAATAAAAAATAAACTATATTTGTTTAAGTGAGTGCTAATAGATGGCAGTAGCAGATCGTTTCAAGAAATATTCTATGAGAAATAACAAGTTTATTGTTTTCACTTCTGCCTGCACTCCCGGAGTGCGCTGTTTTTTATTTTATCTTAATACCTATATATAAATCTCGTGTCACAATGTTTGTCCTCAATGGACTCCTAAACCACTTAACCGATTATAATAAAATTCGCACACCATGTGCAGTTCGATCCAACTTGAGAGATAGGATAGCTTACATCCCGATATTCCCACGGGATCGGGAGTTACGCGGGTGAAACCGCGGAGGGCAGCTAGTATATCTATATAACTTTGATTAACAAAATATTTTACTCCTAGCTGCGCCCCGCGGTTTCACCCGCGTAAGTCTTGACCCTCAAAGGAATCATTTAACTGGATTTCCTTTCGGATGATAGGTATCGCATTATTCTCTATTCCACCTACACAGTTCTCCTTTGACGAGGGTCCATAAATATATGTATTTATGTGCTATTGTTATATGTAGGTACATAACACAATACTTACATATGTATGTATATTATACAATGTGTCCGTGAAAAGTTCTGATTTCAAGACGAAATATCCATTCGCGGTTCGATGATTTCACAAATTGAATGGACATATTATTTTTCATGACGTAACATATTTTATTTATAACTTGTTTGTTGTATGTTCTATCTTCTCTATATATATAAAATTCTCGTGTCACGGGGTTCGAAGTTGAACTCCTCCGAAACGGCTTGACCGATTCTCATGAAATTTTGTGAGCATATTCAGTAGGTCTGAGAATCGGCCAACATCTATTTTTTATTTTGTTTCCTTTAGTTTTTTTTTTTTTGTAAATGGCAAAACAACGTTTGCCGGGACAGCTAGTATAATAATAATAATAATAAGCCCGCAGGGCACCTTGAGGCGAGGTGAAGGGGAGTAGCGACCCCGCGGTCCCGAGTGCTCCTGGGGGAAGCAACCGTTCCTCATCTCCGGCTGGCCTTAGTTGGCTGATCGGAGTGAACAATGACGAGGAAGCGGTCCCCCGCCTCTGGCTTGCCTTCACCGGCCGTCCAGAGTGGAGTCGCAAGAGTATATTCGAAGGATATATGCCATACGTAAGTGGTGAGTGGGCCAGGTAGGCTGGACCCTCAGGGAGCCCGTGACCTGAGTTTAAAACCCAGTGTGGCGTCACTATCCTTAAGCCACTCTCGTCCCTGTTGCCCCCTTGCTGTAATTTACTCAGCTGATTAGGGTGGCCCAGTTTGAGAGTTGGCGAGTCTCCGCCTGCCACTTTTACATGTTTGTTGAACATTGTTACGGCAGGTGCCATAGTACCCATAGTTCCCCAGTATCCAGTCCACTACCATCCCATCACAATAGCCCAAGTAGTAGTTTTCTCCTGTAGTTTATCAATAGTTCTATTCAAACCGGAGGTTGTCCTTGGCTGCATTTTATAGTGCAGACAGGGATAATCGCCGGTTTGATGTCCACATCATACTTTGCCATTAAACTTGTTATTGTAAAGGGCCTCTACGTGTTGGCTTCGGCCCCACGCATGCCTTCCAAAGGTCCGGGACTCCATAGTCCCGTGATATAGGACATAATAATAATAAGCCCGCAGGGCACCTTGAGGCGAGGTGAAGGGGAGTAACGACCCCGCGGTCCCGAGTTCTCCAGGGAGAAGTCACCGTTCCTCATCTCCGGCTTGCCTTGGTTGGCTGGTCGGAGTGAATATTGACGAGGAAGCGGTCCCCCGCCTCTGGCTTGCCATCACCGGCCGTCCAGAGTGGAGTCGCATGAGTAGAAATACTCGAAGGATGGATGCCGAACGTCAGTGATGAGTTGGCCCGCTCGCTCGGACTACCAGCGATGACTTAAAATCCAGTAAGGCCTCTCCATCCTTCAAGCCACTCACGTTCCTGCTGCCCCCTTGCTGTAATTTACTCGGCTAATTAGGGTGGCCCAGTCTGAGAGTTGGCGAGTATCCGCCTGCCATTTTTACGTGTTTATTGGACATTGTTACGGCAGGTGCCATAGTATCCATAATTCCCCAGTATCTAGTCCACTACCATCCCATCACAATAGCTCAAGTAGTTTTGTCCTGTAGATTACCAATAGTTTCATCAAAACCGGAGGTTGTCCTTGGTTGCACTTTAAGTAAAGTTAAAGTAGCGGGTTCGATTCCCGCTTCAAAGAAATATTTACGTACCTACAGATGTCTACTTCTGGTCTGAGTGATTTTGTGTGTATGATTATGTATTTTTATTATATTTACAAAAGAACATTATTTAAGTATTCTGTCACTTGAATTAAGAATTACAGGAATAACGCCCAAGCGAATTTAAAGATTGTTTTAATGCAAGCAAAAAACTTTTCATAAGTACACAGCCTGTTTGCGTTAATTTACTCTCCTTTCATATTAAATTTTAGGCGTTACGCTTTCTAATGTAACTAAATAACCTATTTCAGAACGAATTGATTTCTAAGTAAACCTAATATCTTAGCTCAGTTTAAGTTAATTTGAAGAGGTTACGCAAAAGGGACTAAGTTATTAGCATAGTGGTCGCAAACTTGACGTAGTTGCTGGAATACCTATCTATCTGGGATTAAGCTTGACTAAACTTTTAGAAGCCTACCTTAATTTCAGGAGTAGTAGTTTGTTAAAGTTAATAAATTATTATAAATTAGATTAAGAGAATCATGAGTTTTCGATACGCGGCGCGAGTTTTCAAAAATGACCCTTATCGTGCGATAGAGAGAGTTTTAGTTCGGACGTAATTACCTTAATTTTGCTTTCAAATAATGTTGCGGGCAGTAACGTTTTTACCCCCTTTATCCTTCACAAAATGAAATAAATTTGGTCTCATTTAATTCACTGCATTTTATTCTAGGTTTATACGTTTTTCTTTTTTTGGTAATTCAGTTTAGTCTATTACAAAACAATTGAAACGCCCGATGAAGTTTTTAAGTCAAAAATATAGATATTCAGATACTATAACTTTTATCTTAGGCAATATTTCTTTAAAATAAAAACTGTTAAACCTAGTTTTCCATTAGATCTAGAACATTTTCAAAAATTATCAAATACGGACTTCGTTTATGGGGGGAAAACGTTACCGCTTGTATGGACATTTACAGCCTCACACTGGTCTTAATGGGGATATTCGAGTAGGATATTAGTACTTACCCGATTAATTGACGTGTATATACAAGTGTGGAGTTTCTACCGGAGGACCCTGATCCCTTAGGAACCATACTTCTAAATTTCTGGAAAATAACGACTAAAAGAAAATCTTAAAAATACCGTCAACAAGAAGGTTAACCAACTTTTGTAACGATTTTTTAACTTGTATTGGTCGTGGTCCGATCGTCGGAGTTCTATCAATCGAACCACGAACAAATCAAACTGTCCGCAGTTCTATCAATCGAACCATCGTTGTAAAAATATCAATTATTATTTTTAAGAAGTTAGTAAAAGTTTCTACAGAGAAATATGATCATTTTTAAGAACGAAAACTATGTAGGCTAAACACATGTTTGTAGCATTTACCTAATGACGCGACACGAAGTTATCGCATAGTTAAAGTGTGAGAAAGGATAGCAGAATGCGAAGCGGTAATTTAATACCTATAGTGTTGTACTTGTAGACTGTTTCTTCTGTACAAAGAACAATACCATGGAAGCAGTGATTAATTGATATTTTCCACCCGGTAGAGCAGAACCGAGCCTCGACGTCATTCTCAAGCTTTTTACATAATTTATAAGACGGAATTATTTACTACCGTCAATTTCATTTTTATTGGAGACAACTTGGTGTTCCAAAGGGAAATGGTGAAATGAAAATTTCTGTTTAGATTTTGATACTTGTAATTTTGCTACATTGGCTTTGTTACAAATTTAAGAGACATATTATTATTTTTTTTGCGTGAGATAGGTGTGAAGCATACAGTAAAATTTTTGTGGACCAGTAACTAGTTAATTCATGGTGACGCGGGAGGACGTCTGTGGCCTCATTGGGTATTTCCTTGTGCAAGTTGTAGGGCGCGATGGGCAGGAATTATTATTATATTTTTATTGCAGGAACAATATTTAGCATTTTTATGATAAAGTCAATTCATAATAATATGCCATTTAGACTCAGATTTTACTATTTGTAGTTAGTACAGTGTAGTTACCAAAGTTAACAACGTCAATTTACTCGAAGTTGGCATCCTGCCTACACATGTCTAGTTATGTAAAATAACCATCAAAGTAATAATAGAAAAGACGAGCAAATAAATAGAAATCATGTATAACGGGTAATTGAACAGAAAACTTGTGCTTACACTAGTTGATTAGAAAGCTAGTTGGTAAAGATTGTGTTTACTTATTTTGTTTCAATTTAGTTTGTTTGAGAATGGATATTATAAAAGGAACAGTACTACTAGTACTAGTAGTACTATTATATTGAACTAGCCTACTAGTGACTAGTCACATACTCAGATTTTTTTTGTTATTCTTACTAGCCCATGTTCCTCGTTGTTGAGCCCATTCCTAGTTGTTGTTGGGCAAAGGCTTTCCCAACCTCTTTCCACCTGTCACAGCCCCGTGCTATGGACGACCACTCTTTCATGAGGGATTCTAACGCATCCCGTCATCGTCTTTTGGGCCTATCTCAGGAGCGTCAGCAGTTAGTAGGGCGTCAGAAACTTCTCAGTTTGGTCCAGGGTTCATTTGACATACGGCAGACGTGACCGGCCCAGTCACATATTAAAGAAAATATTTATTAAAATTTAAAACCAGACTGCATCATCCGCAGCATCTGAAAAGCAATAACAAAGAAAATATCAAAGCAGGTAAATGGGACCATATAGAGTTTTGATTAACCGGAATATATAAAATTGACAAATGCAGTTTCATAATGTTTGCAACTTCTTTATTAGGCTTGTTTTTTGCTTTTTAGCCGCAGTCGGTTTTTTTAGTTTTTCACTACACTGCAAAGGAAGTTTATGTTTTTACCTGGTATGATTATGTACTTACCTACGTATAATAATGTACGGCAGTGCATGTTTCACATAAATAAAAGGTGAAATCATTACAAGTAAAAAATGATTGGAAATTCGCAGGGGAAAATTTTTGTCAGTACATTTTACCTGGGTGATCTCACAAATCACTATTTTTGATCTTTTTATTTACATGATGCTCTTATACGGTTTCGTAAAATAAGACCTTTTCTGTACATTTTTAATTGTAGACCTATTTGGGCAGTGATAATGCGATATTCCGATCTAGGTATTTCTAGTTCCTACAAGATTTAATTCCTCTAATAAACTGGAAGTTGTGCGATAGATAGAGCCTTTATTCATTTACAACAACAAGTAACTGAACAAAACAACTAGAAACTTTACAAAATATATCGTATCGATCGAGTTGTCGGAGTTTGTCGCTGGTTTCCAGTGAAAAGCGGTATTTTAGTGCGGAACTCTCATCAATCTTGCTCCGGACTGTCTAAACGACGACGTCCTTTCATATCGCGGCTTCAGTCTCTTGTATTCACGCTATGAATAGGAAATATGAATTAAAAAGATGGAAAATACGTACCTATACCTACTTGATATAGGTAGGTAGCAGTGGCGAAGCCCATTTCTTATCTTCGACGTGCCTTTAAATCTTGGCATTGAATATCTATACCTACCTTATCTACCTGTTTTAGACGATCACTGCCATTGTCATATCCCTTTTCCCACTATGTATCACTGTATTAAGGTGGCAGGTGGTTTCACCAATAAGTATATATATTTTATTGACTAGTACCTACTAACATTGATGGATCTATGTTATCTGATAAATAAATGAATTGAATTGAATTTTACTTTCTTCGGCTCTCGGAATTTCGAAACTTGGATATTAGAATAAAAAAGCTATAGGATCCCAATTTGTAACACTTTCGGCTTAAACATATTTCTCTCTCTTGTTTCAGATATCGCTCTGGGCATCGGTTTCATAATAGGCATCATCAACTTCACCGATTGTGACGTCATTACTGAAACTCCTAAACCCGAAGTCCAACGTGATAATCCGAAGATACTCGAAGGATACCATCGAGAGAGTCAAAATATACCAGAAATCTACCAGCGAGACAGTCCGAAAATACCCGAAGTTTATCAGAGGGACAGTCTTCCTGTCCTTTTAGGAAATGATTCGAGATGCCGTATATCAGAGTATCAATGTTCGAATAAGAAATGTGTACCGGTGAATCGATTCTGCGACGGCACAAATGACTGCGGGGATTCGTCTGATGAGCCGAGACATTGCACGCGTGAGTTATCTTGCCCTATTGTTTCTTAATGTTGCTTCCATTTTTGTTGGCTGGATATTCTTTTGTTTCTGTTAGCAGTAATACTTACTGGACCGTAATTGAATTGAATACAGATTACGATCAGAGTTGTAGTTATAATGTGATGATTATTATTACGAAAACTACTTAGGAATATAAACGTAGTTTTTAAAAATATCAACTGCTTACTCTAATATGGTGAGTGCTTACAAACTCTAATGTGGTAAGTTGGTGACCGATCACCAACCTTAAAAAGGGGTTCACGATTAACAGTCCCCCTAAGGATCCCCGAACTTTTTTACTATTAACGGTCCCTCTGGACTGGAGGGACCGATATGTGTTAGTTTAAAATAAAATTTGAAGGTCTCACGGACCTCCTACGCTTCCCCCAGGGGAACCGTTAAGCGCTGAACTGTTTTAGATTATTTACTTGTGACAAAAATATTGATTTTCATCAATCGTTATCAAACACTGAAGCCTTTTCTTGTTGAAAAATCGACGTAACAAGAAAATTGATAATACTTAATTGAAATGATCGACGAACTCTGTGCTACGGGTTCGATTCCAGCCTCAAACAAATATTTAGGTACAGATAATTGTCTGAGTGTTTCTGTATGTTTATTAAGTACATATTTACAAAAGAAGCGTATGACAAGTATTCTACCCGTTATCTGGCCACCATAACATAAGCCTAGTTGCTTAGCTTGGGGCTAGATGACGCTGTGTGTAGTGTCCCGCAAACCACGTTTGATTTTTTTTTTCATAAGAACTAGAAGGTTCTTATGAAAAAAAATCAAACGTGAAAATAACAGATACAACAAAAAACAATTAGCGAAATAATAATTGGTCCAGCCGTTAACACGTGATGCAATTACAAAGGAAAATAGAGATCCATTTATAAACTGCCAAAGTTGATAGTAGAAGAAGAAACCTTTTAAAACAACAGAGACTTAGAAAATACGATGACTTTCATCAGTTGCCGTGCGTATTTCGGCCGGATTGTACCCACCTATTTATAGGTGGGTACAATCTTCACCAGTGGCCGAAATACGCACCTATTTATAATACGTACCCACCTACTTATAGGTGGGTACAATCTTCACCAGTGGCCGAAATACGCACGGCAACTGGTGAAAGTCATCGTCTTTTCTAAGTCTCTGTTGTTTTAAAAGGTTTCTTCTTCTACTATCAACTTTGGCAGTACGATAGTTAGTAAGTGCTACGTAAAAGTTTTATATGGGTCACCTAAAGGCAAAAGGTGAGTTACTTTCATAATCCTTTTCCGCATCCGAACGTGACCCGGTAACACCTGGCAGTGTCAGTTTCGACGATTACTTTTTATTTCGAAATAATTTCATGCAAAAGCAGAATTGGTATAGTCTTTTTGATCTGCTGTCCGACCACAAAACATATAAATTTAACTGCTTACCTACTGCTTTTTTCTTCCAGCCACGGATAACGTGATCAGTGGGTAAAAATATTTATTTGTTTTTTGGTGGAAATTGATCATTTTATCAGTGCGTACATCTTGGCATCATCAATGGCTAATTCCATCTGATCACGGTATCTATGGATACAAACCTAGAACTGTGTCGGTGGGCCAAGTAGGTTTTCTATCCTACTAATCCTACTAATATTATAAATGTGAAAGTGTGTGTGTGTGTGTGTATGTATGTATGTATGTTTGTTACTCCTTCACACAAAAACTACTGGACCGATTGCGATGAAACTCGGCATCTAGATAGCTGAAGACTTGGATTAACACATAGGCTAATTTTTATCCCGATATTCCCACGAGATCGGGACTTACGCAGGTGAAACCGCGGGGCGCAGCTAGTAATTCTATAAAACCTCTTTGATGCACGGAGTTTATCCTTTTTCCTTAAACCTACCCGTTATAAATTACGTATTTCCGTTACATCTGTTACATTTGGCACAATGGTCACCATGCCGGGCTGCCAAACACAGGGTTGCGGGTTCGATTCCCGCCTCAGACAAGTATTTATTGCTTAGTTATTTGTCTGTGGTCTAGTTGTCTCTATGTATTATAAGTATATATTTACAAAAGAAAAGTATATAAGTAGTATATCCGTTGTCTAGCACCCATAACACAAGTCTAGTTACTTAGCTTGGGGCTAGATGGCGATGTGTGGAATGTCCTGCAATATTTATTTATTTATTATTTATTTATTTAGTTTTTGCTAGTAGCCCCCTAATACTTTTGAAAACAATACTAAATAATAGGTACGAATTTAAATAAATAAATAAATATTTCAGGACATATTACACATCGCCATCGAGCCCCAAGCTAAGCAACTTAATGCTTGTGTTATGGGTGCCAGATAACGGATAAACTACTTATATACATTTTTTTTTGTAAATATATACATATTATACATATAGGAAACACCCAGAACCAGAAACAAGAATTTATGGTCAGCATAAATACTTGTTCCCGGCGGGAATCGAACCCGCAACCTTCTGCGTCGCAGTCGGGTGTTCGCCCGACGCGCCACAGAGGTCGTCAATTTAAAATGAGCTATAGAATATAGAAAATAATTTTAAATGGTCTACGTTTTACCTAAATAGGCTTTTCATTCATTTTACATCTGAAAACTCTCATAATGAAAATATACTCGTATATTCAACACTTTGATTTAAACTTCGGTGTTTGTTAATGATTTATGAGTCTGGCGGTTATTCCTGAAGTTTTTACGACTTTTATGATTAATTTAACGGCGTGATGTGAACCACCACTAGGCCAAACCTTTCGGATAGGGTTAGGTACAGTCAGCAACAAAAGCCGAGGTCCATCGTAAAGTTTTAAAATTGCTATTATTACAATGGTTACATCGGAAATAAGGTTTTAAAGTCTTGCTTGGGTTGAAGGATTTTGTTGCCTGATTGTACCTACATAATATTGTATTTATATACCTAATGTTAATACAAAACATTGTTTAAATCATTATCACTATCACTACATAGTATAAATCAAAGTCGCTTTCTCTGTCCCTATATCCCTATGTATTCTTAAATCTTTAAAACTACGCAACGGATTTTGATGCGGTTTTTTTAATAGATAAAGTGATTCAAGGGGAAGGTTTATATGTATAATACATGCATAATATAGCCTTGCGAAGCCGGGGCGGGTCGCTAGTCATCACTATCACTACATAGTATAAAACAAAGTCGCTTTCTCTGTCCCTATTTCCCTTTGTACGCTTAAATCTTTAAAACTACGCAACGGATTTTGATGCGGTTTTTTTTAATAGATAGAGTGATTCAAGAGGAAGGTTTTTAGATATAATACATGCATTATACAGCCGTGCGAAGCCGGGGCGGGTCGCTAGTAATATATAAAATGAAATAAAAAAATAAATGAATACTGTGGGACAATTCACACATCGCCATCTAGCCCAAAGCTAAGTAACTAGACTTGTGTTATGGGTGATAGACAACGAATATACTACTTACATACTTGTCTTTTGTAATTAAATACTTATAATACATAGAAACAACCAGACCACAGACAAATATTTAAGCATAAATACTAGGATGGTGTGTCCGGCATGGTGACCATTGTCATATATTATTGACTTTAAGATTGTTAATAATTTGATAATTTTAAATCAATGACTTTTAATGTATACTAGCTGCCCTGCCGTTTCACCCGCGTAATAACTTTCTGCGCAAGTTTCTTATTATTTATATAAGAACCTTCTCCTGAAAATAACAAACACAACAAAAAAAAAGAACTTGCGAAATCGGTCCAGCCGTTCACGCGTAATGCAATGACAAAGGAAAATACGGAATTATTTTTTGTATAGATCCAAAATAATACAACCTAAATGCAAATTTTCAACAAAACTTAGTCCCTGTTATATGATTCTAACATTTCCCAGTGGATGCTATAATATTCCAGTACAAATTGTTATCACTGTACCAAAACTTAGTAGGAATAATTACAGTAGTTCCCATGGGATCATTTCAATTAGTCTTTAGTTGGTACCTATCTATACGGGGTTATTCTATATATGCGGTTGAAGGCCACTTCTGTGCATCTAAACAAACAACATTCGTTCTAAGACATTTCGAAATTCGAACATTTTTTTTGAGGTTATGTTTACCTACCTGAAAATCAGCTGTTCCTTACAGGTCATTAACCTTAAATCTTAAGGTTAATGACCTTACTGTAGGTAATTGTTTTTTTTTGTTTTATGTACCGTTCTTAGTCTCTATGACATTTGTTTTTAAAAAATCTTCTGATATTTGAATTTACATAACCATATTTATTTACAAAAAAATGTTCGAATTTCCAAAAGTCATAGAACAAAAGTTGTTTGTTTAAGTGCACAGCACTCAACTGCTTGCGTATATAGCTACCGATAACCCTGTATACAATGTGTTACGACGAGGGTATAGTTATACTACAGCGAACGGAGGAGAACCATCATCATATCAGCCACAGGACATCCACTGGTCCACGTCCAACGGTCGCATGTTCTCTACGTCCAATGAGTTCCCAACCTTATATTAGATTAGATTTATTTACCTTAATGTTAATACAAATATTTACAATATTTAAAGAACTAATAAGAGACGTTCAGTCACATAGATCTCTCACAGAATCTTAAACACTCTAACAGTATATCAATAGCTGAGCTCCGCGGTTTCACCCGCGTAAATCCCGATCTCGTGCGGGAATATCAAAATAAAAAGTAGCCTATAGCCTTCCTCGATAAATGGACACAACACACAAATAATTTTTCAATTCGAACCAGTAGTTCCTGAGATTAGCGCGTTCAAAAAAACAAACAAACTCTTCAGCTTTATACATAATATAAGTATAGATTTATCCACAGACAACACATTCACGATTCTTATCCAGGAGGTCGTTCTAAAAATTGAGGGCACGAGGAACAGGCGACTGCCTGTGTGACACTGTTCGTGAGGGTAATGCCAGTAACTTATGACTTAGTACCTTATTCAAGTCGTCCATAGCCCAAAATAATGGGAGTTGCCCATTTTAAATTGACCCCTAGGTCATTTACCCATACAATTAAAAATGATCTTGACTGATAGACGGACGGACAATCGAGTGATCCAATAAGGGTGCCGTTTTTCCGATTTACAGAACCCTGAAAAACAGATGATTTTCAAAAGTCATCATCATCCGAGCGATTTTCCCGGTTGCATCCCTCTCGGGAGCCCGGGGTCCGCTTTCGGTTGATGATTTTCAAAAGTCCTTACATCAAAAATTTAAGAAAGGTTTGAACTTTCAAAAGTCGTAAAATAAAAGTTATTCACCAAGACCTCTAGGACGACCTAATTAAGTTATTAAGTTACCCTCGTTGAAGCACAATGTATAATGATCATTTGGTGATACAATTTTCAACAAAATCAATCCACAAGCTAATATTTAAAAACCACTTATTAATTATAAATAAAATAAAATAAAATAAATATTTCAGGACATATTACACATCGCCATCCAGCCCCAAGCTAAGCAACTTAATGCTTGTGTTATGGGTGCCAGATAACGGATAAACTACTTATATACTTTTTTTTTTTGTAAATATATACATATTATACATATAGGAAACACCCAGAACCAGAAACAAGAATTTATAGTCAGCATAAATACTTGTTCCCGGCGGGAATCGAACCCGCAACCTTCTGCGTCGCAGTCGGGTGTTCGCCCGACGCGTCACAGAGGTCGGAGGTGATTATATGCCTTCTTCACAGGTAAGTAAATCCAATTCTAAATAAACGAACTAAGTTAATAACTAGCTAATTTTCCAATAAAACATCCTAACAGTTCCCTATAGGCACATTCGGCAAATTTCTTCCAGTGTAAAATAAAATCCAATAACACACACTGACCTCGCTTTGATAGCGGTCTACGGTCTACCCTCACTCGAGTTTAATCTTTTCCTCTCCGTCACTTTATTGATGAAAAACCTCGTGGCATTGTCGGTTTATTTTTAAATTGAATAAGTTTGTTGAGAACGTTTGGTTGATGGTTAATTGTTGAAGAGTAGCTTAAAATAGGTATACTACTACAAAAGCTAAGTAAGTTCTTTTTCATCCAAAGGTTGACCGCCCATTTGTGTAACTTATACTTTCTAGTTAATTATTACTTTACTGTGTACCTATAGTATAATATCGTGTCATTCCTGTGTTGAACAAATAAAATTATCTATATATCTATAGGTAGAGTCACGTGGGGCAAGTGTGCGCACTTAAGGATTGAAGCGTCTAAAATAAATAAATAAAATGGCAAGTTCCGTAACGAAAAGAAGTAAAATTATTAGAGTACTAGCTGCGCCCCGCGGTTTCACCCGCGTTAGTCCCGATCCAGTGAAAATATATGACGAAAAACGCTGAGCAATTTCACAGATGTCAAATTGACACAGTTTGACATCTGTTAAATGTCACTTTGACGTCTGTCACTTTGACATCTGTTAAATGTCACTTTGACGTCTGTCACTTTGACATCTGTCACTTTGACGTTTGTCACTTTGACATCTGTCACTTTGACATCCGTCACTTTAACATCCGTCACTTTGACATCTGTCACTTTGACATCTGTCACTTTGACATCTGTCACTTTGACATCTGTCACTTTGACATCTGTCACTTTGACGTCTGTCGGATGTCACTTTGAGGTCTGTCGAATGTCACTTTGACGTCTGTCGAATGTCACTTTGACGTCTCTCGAATGTCACTTTGAAACCTGTCGAATGTCACTTTGACGTCTGTCGAATGTCACTTTGACGTCTGTCGAATGTCACTTTGACGTCTGTCGAATGTCACTTTGACGTCTGTCGAATGTCACTCTGACATCTGTCACTCTGACATCTGTCACTCTGACATCTGTCACTCTGACATCTGTCACTCTGACATCTGTCACTCTGACATCTGTCACTCTGACATCTGTCACTCTGACATCTGTCACTCTGACATCTGTCACTCTGACATCTGTCACTCTGACATCTGTCACTCTGACATCTGTCACTCTGACATCTGTCACTCTGACATCTGTCACTCTGACATCTGTCACTCAGACATCTGTCACTCTGACATCTGTCACTTTGACATCTGTCACTTTGACATCTGTCACCTTGACATCTGTCAATTTTTCGACATTTTTCGTTATATTTTAGACAATTCACCAGTATCTTTATAAATTATAGCCTATGTTCTATTCTGATGTATAAGCTATATTATTGTAAAGTTTCATTAAAATCCATTCAGTAGTTTTTACGTTAAAGAGGAACAAACATCCATACATCCATACATACATCCAGACATCCATACATACAAACTTTCACGTTTATAATATTAGTAGGATTTAATATTTACAATCCAAACATAGAAACAATGCTCATCGAAAGCACAAACTCTTTGGAAACAAGGAAAACAAACATTGGCAACTTTTACTTTCTAGCTCTTAGTTTATTTTGTGTATATCGTGTTATGTTCCTTCCTGTGTTGAACAAATAAATTTAATTATCTATCTTTATAGGTCTTTAGGGTATTCTTCTTCTTCTCGTATAGTAGTGTGGCTCACCTATTGTTAAAGTTTTCAGATCGCCTTAAGGCCTCTAACTTGACCTAACGACTGCTACTAGAGGTAGCAACCGGGACCAACGGCTTAACGTACCTTCCGAAGCACGGAGGGGCTTAAGGGTATTTAATTATCTATACATATAAAACACTTTGTCCTGATTGACTGACTGAGTGACGGATCAACGCACTGCCTAAGCCGCTGATCGTAGAGACCTGAAACTTGGAGGGTATGTTCTTTGCATGACGTAGGCATCCGATAAGAAAGGATTTTACTAAATTAAGAGGATTTTTTTACTAATTTTGAAGTGAAAACTTCGTTAGCGGCGTTGAGCACTTTTTCTGTAATGGGTATAAAATCTTAAACTCGCGTCAGGACACGTGACCTGATCGAAAAAGCGTAAGACGGATGGAGAGTAGACAGCTATCCCCTCTCTACGGCGCGGCGAAAATGTATGCCTGGGGCCTACTGTTTTTAATTTGGCTGTGAGTGTATTAAGACGTACATATGGTATTTTTTAACGGACGACTATTGACGGACGACAAATGTCGGACGACAAATGTCGGACGACAAATGTCGGACGACTATTTGTCGGACGACTATTGACGGACGACAAATGTCGGACGACTATTGACGGACAACAAATGTCGGACGACTATTTGTCGGACGACTATTGACGGACGACAAATGTCGGACGACTATTTGTCGGACGACTATTGACGGACGACAAATGTCGGACGACAAATGTCGGACGACAATTTGTTGGACGACAAATGTCGGACGACTATTTGTTGGACGACAAAATTAAATGTCGGACGACTATTTGTCGGACGACTATTTTTTGAAGTGAAAACTTCTTATGGCGCGTTGGACGACAAATGTCGGAAGACTATTTGTCGGACGACAAATAGTCGTCCGACTATTTTTTTTTGAAGTGTTTTTTTTAATTAGTTTTTTTAAATTTTTTATTAGTTTTCACTTCTGTCGGCACTCCCGGAGTGCAACCGTTTTTTTTTTTAAAGTTTGTATAGGACATCGTGATTCGTTGGTCAAATCCTATTAGAACTATTTTTAACTTCTACGCGGACGAAGTCGCGGGGAAAAGCTAGTCTCATTATACAACATGTTTGGACGAAGGGTTTCTGATACGAAAATGTTATTCCAGACGGCTAAGCTAACAAATTTTATTTATTGTTTTTGGAAATTCGAACTTTTTTTTGTTGTTGATTTTATTTAATCTTAAAAAAAATCTGACTTTATCAAATATTTAGACGCTAATTTCGGCCCAATATATTACCACAATTACTTACGGCTTTGTCACTTGCTTAGTAAAGACCCTGTATGGTGCAGGAATCAGGATTTGAGGGAAACAAAATAAGGGCATTGTTAACTTTATACCTTCATAGTGATACCTAATTCTTCTTTAATTGGTGTCTCTGTTATGAGACAGTAAACGATTTATTTTGTTACTTTTCCTATAAATTAATTGCTCCGATCCATTTGAATATTACGAGTCAACATCTTCTAACTTTGCCATCAACTGATATGAAGTCTACATTTAATTCGTTAAAACTTTTCGTCGCATTAAAATTTAAACACATTAAAATCAGCAACTTTAAAGAAATTTTAATATTGTCCTCAGATTGTGTCATGCATAATAAAAATTTAAACATTAAAATTTGCGACATGAAAGGAATATAAATTTAAGAAATTATTCCCTTTAATAATTCAAGAGTGTCTTGTATTCCAGAATTTTAGAATAGTATTTGAACAATTCCGCGATTTGTATTTGAATAGAAAGTTGTTCTTCAACTTGAAATGATTTGAAGTGGTTCGAAATGAACAACTGATTATTAAGGACGTTTCGGTCGATAAATTTAAATTAATTTAGATTAATATCCAAATGGGTACTTTAAAGATTGGCGCGAGAAATAGCATTGTTAAATATAAATAAATATTACAGGACATTCCACACATCGCCATCTAGCCCCAAGCTAAGTAACTAGACTTGTGTTATGGGTGCTAGACAACGGATATACTACTTATATACTTTTCTTTTGTAAATATATACTTATAATACATAGAAACAACCAGACCACAGACAAATATCTAAGCATAAATACTTGTCTGAGGCGGGAATCGAACCCGCAACCCTGTGTTTGGCAGTCCGGCATGGTGACCATTGCGCCAACTGGGTCGTCGTGTTATTTATTTATTTTTATTTTGTTTATTTACAAAGACTCTACTATTACCTCTAGTGAGATATTTTTTTCTCATTTCATCCAGTTTTCAAGTTGTGGATCTCCTGAATTTTTTATTTCTTAGTTGATCCCTTCCCAGACCATCATGAAACTAATAAGCTTTAAAACTTACACGATTTGTACACTTAGAAATTATTTTTCCACACAATATGGACTTCAACATGACTATAATTATTGTAACATAGTCGAAACGTCGAGGTAAGACCCTGGAAAATAATTAATATTAAGAATCTATTTCATGTTGTGGATGGATTTTTTTTATTTTATTTTAAGTTTGAATACAAAGTTATTGGTAATTATACTAGCAAGCCGTTGAGGGCTACTTCTGTGTACCTTAACAAACAACTTTTGTTCTACGACTTTTGGAAATTCGAAAAAAAAGATGAAAATGTTGAGGTTATGTAAACTCTAAAAACGGCTAATTTTTTAAAACAAAGGTCATTCAGACTAAGAACAGCAGATAAAACCTCAAAAATAAGTAAAATTTTAAATTTAATGAAATCTCCGTGTAAGGAACAGCTGATTTTCGGGTAAACCTAACCTCAAAGTTTTCAAAAAAATGTTCTAATTTACAAAAGTCGTAGAACAAAAGTTCTTTGTTTTAGGTGCACAGAAGTAGCTCTCAACGGCTTGCTAGTATAATTACCAATAACCCTGTATATGGTTAATCTGAAACTCCAGGGCTTACCTATATCAGTTTTATTTATTTATTTTATTTTATTTTTTATTTATTTTTACAACATACCTACTAAGATAAGTATAATCTTCATACAAGATGAAACATTGAACAACAATATAGATACATTCGTGTATTAAAATTTAAAAAATACTACAACATACAAAAAAAAGGAAGACAAACAGTTACACTTTACTAGACTATAAAACTAAACTTAAAACTAAATACCATTTAAATGTCTCCGCAAATGGCTTGCTAGACGCATTTTGCTTACAATAAGATTAAAGCTAGGAGTCAACTTTGGTAGTAAATTATAATACCTAGTCAGAATTGTTTCGTCTTCATAATCAGTTTAAACGGTTCTACAAATGTTCATAAACATTAGAAATCTTTCTTTCTTTTCGAGTCAGTGACGTTCGACCAGTCATTTTTTTCCTGCCCAGTAGCTAGCCATTGCAACTGCAGCAGCGTTGACCTCTACCAGGTCCTCCAATGTGCAGGTTAGGGCACAGTGGGCGTTGGAGTAGGTGCACCATGGACTGCGACGGGGCTTCACACTGGCATTGCTCCTCAGTCTCTAGTCGGTGCAATTTACCCCCATTTGCTCAAATTTTGTCTGCAACGGCCTATTAGAAGTATATTCTGTAGATTGTGCTACTTTTATACCTACGAGTACAATCGCAAGGCGCAGCTTCTAACCATATATTGTCCTATTAATTGTTCACCCCAAAACAATTAAATTATCATAACGAAAATCGTTTGGGATTCAAATAAAGCAGGATTAGCAAGGCTACGCGGACAAAGGATTATAATAATTGAGTTTCGAAATACGGGGACACATGAAACTTACAATATATCGAAATAGATATTCGGTGTTCTGCTGAAATAAGGTAATCCTAGGTATATTGTTGGAAAGTTCTAGGTGTTAAAATTTGTTGTCTCGATAAGTTTGCTTATATGTATCGACTAGCTGTACCCCGCGGTTTCTCCCGCATAAGTCCCGATGCTGTAGAAATATCAAAATAAAAAGTAGCCAAAAACCTTCCTCGGAAAATGGACCATCCAACACAATAATGATTTTTCAAATCGCACCAGTAGTTCCTGATATTAGCGCGTTCAAACAAACAAAGTCTTCAGCTTTTTAATATTAGTATAGACGAGCTGCGCCCCGCGGTTTCACCCGCGTAAGGCCCGATCCCGTGGAAATATCAAAATAAAAAGAAGCCTATATAGCCTTCCTCGGAAAATGGACTATCCAACACAAAAATATTTTTTTCAAATCGAACCCGTAGTTTCTGAGATTAGCGCGTTCAAACAAACAAAGTCTTCAGCTTTTTAATATTAGTATAAAGTAGCTGCGCCCCGCGGTTTCGCCCGCGTAAGTCTCGATCTAGTGGAAATATCAAAATAAAAAGCAACCTATAACCTTCCTCAAAAAATGGACTATCCAACACTAAAATAATTTTTCAAATCGAACCAGTAGTTCCTGAGATTAGCGCGTACAAACAAAGAAACCAAGTCTTCAGCTGTATAATACTAGTATAGATTTGCTTTTATAATCCTACTTATTATTATAAATGTGAAAGTTTGTGTGTTTTATTGTTACTCCTTCAAGCAAAAACTACTGGACCGATTGTGATGAAAATTGGTATGTAAATATCTGGAGATATTCCCATGGGATCGGGCCCTATCTTATTAACTAATCGTGTTGGTAGACATTTAAAATACTTATTAGGGAAGTAAAAATACCAAAATTATGCTGTATGATTTTAAACGACCATAGTTATATTTTTAAATTTTTATAGCTAAACTAGCGACCCGTCCCGGCTTTGCACGGCTATATTATTCATGTATTATACATATAAACCTTCCTCTTGAATCACTCTATCTATTAAAAAGAACCGCATCAAAATCCGTTGCGTAGTTTTAAAGATTTAAGCATACATAGGGATATAGGGACAGAGAAAGCGACTTTGTTTTATACTATGTAGTGATATTTCCCGGGACGTTTAGACTTACTTGTATGAACTTCAAAAGTTTAGAGAACTATGGATCTGTTGGTATTTTGAGCTTTTTCGGAATAAGCCGTTATTTTTACTAAACAGTTAATTTAAACGGACCAAATTTAAACAAGTGCGAGTCGAATTCACGCACGAAGGGTTCCGTATCTTGTTTTATGTGAGCCGACTTATTTTTTTTCTGTTTTTAATATTTGTTGTGAAAGCAGCAACATAAATACATAATCTGTGAAAATTTCAACTGTCTGGCTATCACGGTTCATGAGATACAGTCTGGGGATAGACAGACAGGTGGACGGACGGACAGCGAAGTCTTAGTAATAGGGTTCCAGTAAATTATGCTACTCTTTGACTTTACATTTAATAACTAATCATTACATAGTATAAAACAAAATCACTTTCCGCTGTCTGTTCCTGTGTATGCTTAGATCTTTAAAACTACGCAACGGATTTTGATGCGGTTTCTTTTAATAGGAAGGTTTTTATGTATAATACATGCATAATATAGCCGTGTGAAGCCGGGGCGGTTCGCTAGTTATTTATATAAATAAGGTTTTATTATACTTACGGCATCATGAAAACAACCTAAAAACGTGGGTAGAAAAATAATTTTCAGGAGATATTTTTATGATAACGTTCACTGCCAAATTTTGTCGCATCTGCGGTGGTATACCGCAGTCAATATGGTGCCTTCCGTTCAATACCATTTCTTGCATGAAAATATGAAGGTAGTCACTAATATTAATATTTATATGAGCGAAATTTATTGGCAAAAACTAGGGCGCAGCTATATTGTTGTTATTTTGTTTTGTTTTACAAACTGCATACAACATTTACCAGGAAGTAATTTCAACTTTGCGCCTGTAATGTGTTTACTTCGACCCAGAGTTTTTGATAACTTTGTATTCCGCGTTGTAAAAACTACTTACTGTTGTTTTTCTTGATGTTCAGACTTCATTAAAGTTGGTGCAGTTTTCTGAATTTACTGTATAAAATTGGAACTAATTCAACTGATTTCAATTAAAACAGATTGAATTGAGACGCTGTGTTTTTGTTATGCTGTTTCTGAATGCTGACACATTAAACTTATAGTACCGTTTACTGAATCCATACTGAATATTACTTGAGCACTTTACTTCACTACTACTTAGTCGATCGTATCTTTACTTAAACTAATACCTACTTGGTACTTCGTCCTCAAGATCTTTAATAGGATAATAATATAGAAAGCACCTCGTATTATAATGATAAAACTTCACATACAAGAAAGTTCGTTTAATCATAAATTACGTTTTACTAATTATAACAACTTTTATATGTTGCTGTACAAAATCTATTAAAAAATTTCAAAGAAGAATAGTAAAATTTACCTATAACAGAGTAGGTACCTACCTATATAATTAAATCTTAGACGGTACATTGTTGGGCTGGCAGTAATGGTGAAAGCGAGGAAGTTAATAAGATCCCGTGGTTCGTTAATTTGCCTTCGTCTGCTCTCGGTGCAATATGGCCCTAATAAACACTGATGAAACTTGTTATCTTATGTTTCAAATTATGACTGAAAATAATAAGAATTAACTTCAGTACACCTTGTGAAAAAAAGGGTTTCATTTATCGCTAAATCCTACTAATATTAGAAAGTTTGTGTATTAGTGTGTGTGTTTGTTACTCCTTCACGCATAAACTACTGCACCGATTGCGATGAAACTCGGTATCTAGATAGCTGGAGACCTGGATTAACACATAGGCAACTTTTTATCCCGATATTCCCACGGGATCGGGATTTACGCGGGTAGAACCGCGGGGTGCAGTAGTTCTAAATAAATATAAGAAGGAATTCCACGAGGTCAAATTTGAAATCTGAACTGTGTTATTACATTTTTTGAGTTCAGTAGGAAAGTATAAAATAAGTGAGAACCTAAGTAAATTTAGCAAGAGAAATATTAAAACAATTCCAAAGGAAACCTAGTTACCAAAACAAACAAGAAACATAAACAATTTAGTTGAATTTTAATTAATCCAGTTCTTCAGAAAAAAGTAAGTAGGTACAGTTACAATGGATAAATATTTGTTGTGTATTTTAAATACTCTCTGTAGAATTTATTTAAAAATAAAAAATAACGCAAAAGTTGTATATAATATAGTACGTGTCTGTGTGTTTCTTAAATAAATAAATATTGCAGGACATTCCACACATCGCCATCTAGCCCCAAGCTAAGTAACTAGACTTGTGTTATAGGTGCTAGACAACGGATATACTACTTATATACTTTTCTTTTGTAAATAGAAACAACTAGACCACAGATAAATATCTAAACATAAATACTTTTCTGAGGCGGGAATCGAACCCGCAACCCTTTGTTTGTCAGTCCAGCATGGTGATCATTGTGCCAACTGGGCCAGCGAAATATGTCATCATCATCCGAGCGATGTTCCCGGTTGCATCCCTCTCAGGAGCCCGGGGTCCGCTTTCCTACTTTTACGCCTCCACTTCGCACGATCTTCGGCATCCTGGTTAGTAAGGCCATTTGCACGCATATCACCCTTTACGACGTCAAGCCAGCACTTCTTGGGTCTACCCAGTCTGCCACGGCCCGGCGGAGGCGCCATGGCAAGACATTTGTTCCCCACGTAACTAGCCGGTTTTCGCAAGACGTGACCGTACCAGCGTAGGCGACATTCTTGCAATTTATCTGCAATGACTCGGACATGAAGGCTGCCCCGGATGCGGGAGTTCCTGACGCGATCCTTTCGCGTCACTCCACACATCCAGCGCAACATCTTCATCTCCGTGACACGCAGTTCCTGCTTATGTCGCTCAAGTACCGGCCACGCCTCACTACCATACAAAAGGACAGGTCTAATGATGGTTTTATAGACCTGTCCCTTTAGTTTAACCGGCATTTTGGGGTCGCAAATGACACCAGTCACCTCACGCCACTTGGCCCAAGCCGCTGAAATGCGTGACTTGACGTCGCAATCGATGTCGCCGGACGCGTGAAGCACAGATCCCAAGTACTTAAACTGGTCTGTCCGCTCGACCATATGACCGTCTACGCAGACAGGTGTGGGATCTGTGGTATTGCAAGCCAAGTACTCTGTCTTCGCCACATTCAGTTGCAAACCGCCGTTCTCAAGCGACCTATTCCACGTGTGTACACGTTGGACCAGCCGCCCCTTATCCGAATCCGCCAGCGCAATATCGTCAGCGTACATGAGCAGCCATGGAGGCTGCTCGTGTGCATCCCTGATGGCAACGGACAGTGCATCCAATATTATGCTGAACAGGAACGGGCTTACAACGGAACCCTGGTGAACTCCAACGGTAACAGGGAAGGGCTTAGTGTCGCCAACAGCAGTTCGCACCACAGAATCAGAATTTCGGTACATGTCTCTGATGATTTCAACATAAGCTTCCGGAACCCCTTTGGACCGCAGCGCCCACCAGATCATCATGCGAGGAACACAGTCAAAGGCCTTCTGCAAATCTAGGAATAGAAAATGCAGAGGCGTATTCTTCGTCCTGTATTTCTCCATAACGATCCTGAGGGCGAAAACAGGGTCCATGGTGCCATGCCCGGGGCGGAAACCATATTGACACCCAGAGACAGTGCACTCCTGTCGGATCCGAGAGTCCACTATCCGCTCGTAGAGCTTCATGGTGTGGGACATGACCTTTATACCTCGATAACTGCCACACTCCTGCACCGATCCCTTGCCCTTGAAAACTGGGGTAATAACACTCAATCTCCATTGGGCAGGGATCTCGCCGGTCTCGAGTATGCGGTTAAAGAGGTTGGTCAAGATTCCCACACCACGAGGACCCATCGCCTTCCACACTTCGATAGGGACTCCATCGGCTCCGACAGCTTTCCGATTCTTCATGCGGCGAAGAGCCTTGAGGACTTCGTCAGGCGTAATCGGTGGCACAAGTTCTTGATTCGGAGGGAGTTCCGGCGGCTGCACCTCTTTGTACTGCTTATTCAGCAGGTCGTGGAAATAAGAGCGCCATCTCTCCTTCACCGCGAGATCCTCGCAAAGCAGGTTACCATCGGGGTCTTTTACACAGCGGCACTTGGATATATCCTGCGCCGCTTTTACCCTCGAACGTGCCAACTTATAAATAAGTTTCTGCCCCTCAGACGTTTCCAACTTATCGTACAGTGACTGTAAGTGGTTCTGTCTGGCTCTGGCTACTGCTCTTTTTGTGGCACGTTTGGCGGCTTTATACGAGTCGCGATCTTCGGGAGAGCTGGACGCTTGCCACTTTTTAAAGAGGGCTTTCTTCGCCTTAGTCTCCCTCTGGACTGTGTCGTCCCACCACCAAGTCTCCCTGTCACATTTGCGTCCACCTTTAGACATGCCAAGCACTGCCTTCGCCGCACCAGTGATCGATGCCTGAATCCTATCCCAGTGGTCCTGGACTAGTTCGTTTTCGGCACCAGCGCACTTGTCACCGATAGCCGAGACAAGCTTCTGGGATCTGGTTTCATCCAGCATCCAACATCTGATTTGGCGACGATATTGCTCAGGGTGTTTGTCTTTGGGTTTCACACAGAGATCCATGACAAGAAGACGGTGTTGATCAGTAAGACTCTCACCGGGTATGACTTTGCAGTTAGCTACGTTGCCGATATGATGTCTCCTGGTGATTAGAAAATCGATTTGGGTAGCGTGCCTTCCACTCTTGTAGGTGATCAAGTGGTCGGGTTTCTTTTTGAAGTAAGTGTTCACGAGGGCCAGGTCGGCAGTGGCACACGTACGTAGGATTTCTTCCCCTTCCGCATTCCGACTGCCGTACCCGTAGCCTCCGTGAACACGCTCAAATTCCACCCCCATCTCGCCAACATGACCGTTAAGATCACCACCCAAAACGATCCCCTGTGACAACGGGATGGCTCCAAGGACCTCACCGAGTTTGTTCCAAAACAGTATCTTATCAGCGTCGCTACAACCGACCTGCGGCGCATAGGCACTTATTAAGTGGGTTACAACCCCCTCAATAAGCACCTTCACGGCCATAAGTCGGTCGCTAAAGCATTTTACCTCCAAGATACAATCATGAAACCCCTCAGCGAGTACCACAGCCACCCCGTTCTCTCCACCAGGTGCACCCGTGTAGATCAGCTTGTAGCCGTTCCCAATGTGCCGGGATCTGCTGCCTTTCCATCGAGTCTCCTGCAGGAACGCCACGGCCACTTTTCGCCTGGAAAGTACGTCGGCTAGCTCCCTCGCGCGTCCGGTTAGCGTGCCAATGTTCCACGTTGCGAAGCGGAGTTTCTTTTTGTGAAAGGGCTCGCGTCTTTGGCCGTGCCCGCCCATGGCACGGTAGCCCTCGTCCACTTCCCACAGGAGTCGGGCGAGGCTCCTGCGCGCCGTTATGCGGCGGCGCCCTATCTGTGGGACAACTACTTTCTATGCTTTCCATATGATGCGGCTTACTTTTGACTTTTACGGGAGCGACTGCCGTCTGACCTCCCAACCCCAGAGAGGAAAAGTCAGCGCCAGAGCCTCGTCCGTCTCTCAGCAGGTGCACCAGCTTGCAGGTGAGGTTGACTTGGGCCCAAAGATCTTAGCGGGCCCCATACGCACCCTTACGGCCAGCGAAATATGTATGGGTGTTTTATATACGATATGATTGTTTTTAATTTGCTCAACAAATAATTTGTTACATGTTCGCCTTATCTGAACCGGGCCAGTAGTGACACGGGAAGTTTTTTTCCATTATGATCGAGTTACCTAAAAAGCAAGATGCCAATGAAGACATTATTCTGCCTTTGTCTCTACTGAATAATCAATTTATAAACACCATTACTAAAACACTAACGTCAAACAAAACAAATGAGCAGCATAAAACAACAAAAGTCGATTGTAAAAACAAAACACAAGTAATACGATCGAAACGAAAATAAAAGACGATCTAACAAAAACAAATGCGATTTTAATTAAATAAAAATAAGACGATTGAAACGGAAACAAAAGACTATCGAAAGATCGTGAAAACAAATGGACATTGCCGGAAGTGTCCTTTATTAACTTATCAGTTTGAAACAACTGCATCAATTGCACTTAATAATCAAGATTATCCATTCTGCTTCAATTTGGTCGTGTCAGCCTTATGACTTACAGAGTAAGGCCTATTATCCTTTGTTTTATAGCCCCAGGGATCAGCATTGTGGTCGACGTCATTAAAACTTAATAATGGCTGGCTTAATCTCCTGAAGGCTGCGATTCGACCGTGTGTTTATTATGAAAACTCGGGGAAATCTTTTGTTGTATGCTCTTTTTGAAGTGGACGGCGGGAAGTGGGATAATTGACACGGAAAGGTGGTCTTGACTTGTGTTTCGTCGTTTTGCTTGAGTGTACTTGTCATTTTACAAACCTCTAACGGATTATGAGGTGGTAGGTTCTATAAAAATAAAGTGTGTTTACCAATAATAGTTATACACAACTTTGCAATTAGATAAATTAGATATAATAATAACAAATTAGAAATGGAATTAGATAAATCTAATTCCATTTTGAAAAGTAGGTTCCTAGTCTAGCATATCTTATTAAGTTTATTCCTAGCAATACAAAATTTATTCATTCAGTTATTTGCAAGCAAGGTGTCTTCTCTGTGTGATATAAAAGGCTTACATCGCTTTGTTACAAAGCAAGCACATTGTATTCTACAATCATTATTTTATTAGAAGAAAATCCTTTGAAATGTTGATGTAGACGGAATCTTTACTGCAAAATGAAATGTTCTAGATTTAGCGGAAAATCTGCTTGTAGTTTTGTAAAACGAACGTTGAGGGAAATTGTGGACACGACTTGGGATTGTGTGCTGACTTCAAATATTTTCTACAGCTAAAGTTAAATTAACAAGAAGACTTCGAAGAGAATAAAAAGGAGAAAGTTCAAAATATTTGTAACCAAATTTTTAAATTAGGTATGTGGAGTGTCAGTATAAATATTAGGTACCTATCTGTTTTTGTTTCATTACTTTTTCCGGATTTTAATGGATTATTATTAATTCCTTTTTCAGATATAATCGGACAAACAGATAAATTCAGCTGAAATTAACTGTTTGTTCACTTATGCATTCAAAATTCACATTTTTTTTCAGTCTAATAAAAATAAAATTATTTTTTTCACAGGAAAAGCTTCATAACTCTAACTAGTCATTCGCTTGTATTTTGTACGCTACGAGATCTCTAGTTTATTTAATTTGAGGTAGCAAGTTGTTTATTTGTAGACAGTAGTTTTGCTGTTACTCTGTTGCTATCTCAATAAACATATTGAATTGAGCTGTGGTTTTACTGGAGAGTGAAAACGATAAAGATAAAAAAATATGGACTTATGGCCTTTTTAAACAGTGGCGCTACCCCGGCCCTTGCACAGCTTGTTGAAAATAATGGCGACTGTGACGGGACATATTTTATATTATGGAAATGATATTATTATATTTAATTTTCATTAAGGCTATTTATGTATTAAGTAGGTATGTATATGTATAGGGTAAACCAGGCAAATGTGCCCCACAATTCGAAAAACTGAAATAAAAGATTTTTTTTATTAAGAACGTATTTATTAAAGTAATCATTCTTAACCTCCGATTCAATTGACATAACAAAAACTAAAAAAATCTTCTAAACTATCATAAAAACTAACTAAGAACAAGTATTTTATTAAATGTAGGGTAGGGCACATTACACTGATACATCAGTCCTATGTGCCCCAGCAAAGCCTCTCACTTTCAGCTACAAGTTCCTTTCATTCTCGTGCCCTAATTCTGAAGGTCTGCCAATACTCTGTTTGCTCGTCCAACGACTGAGGATGTGTCTTCGGAGTGTGCGTGACGATATTTCATAAAGACGACTCGCCTCATTCACTCCCATCTTCTAACTTTTTACATCCTCCACCGCTTTTTTCATACTTTCTTCCGTCCATTTCCTTTAATCTACAGTTTTAACCTTCCCCATTTCCTGAAACATCATAATTGAATTAGAAACTCATAAAAATAACATCTTAAAAACAATCTCCAGGTAGGGCACATTACCCGAAAAAAATCAGGGCACATTAGCCAAACTTCAGTATAATTGCCCCACTTGAACACGACTGATTTTTTTTACGAAAAACGAAACGTAATTGTATCCAAACAATAGTTGAAAGAGGTTAGCTTTGGTATAAAACTTTAAATAAACAATATTGTACCTTGAAAATACTTTAACTTAACGTGATAATAGATCCAAAACAAATTCACATGGTCGTACAAACCTTTTATTCACTTTTTCTCACTAAAACTGAATAAAACCCGGCACCGTGTTGTTTACATCGCTGCCATGCTTGATACACTGACCTCTTGCGATCAAATTAGCGCCAAATTTAAAACGCATCTCAGAGTTTTGCGAGTGGGGCACGTATTCGACTGGGGCGCGTTTGCCCGGTTTACCCTAAATATATTATGATACCTAATATAAACTTACAAATTGAAATTCAATCACTATACGGTTCATCTGAAGATAGATAACAAATGGTAGGTTATCTCAGTAAACATATAGGCAATATTTCCACGTCTTTAGAAAAATAAATAAAAAGAGCCCATAGGTGCCTATGCCTATACCTAGCCTTAATCGAATATATCTATGTTCGCCAAGTAAATGACCTATTATATTTAAAATTTAATTAAACTATCGTCATTAAATATTTGCATTTGGTAAGGTAGCTTTTGCGTGTAAAGAGTAAGTTCTTACCACATGGGAATGGAATCAGTTTTGACTGATCAGGTAGGCCTGATAGTGGTCAAACGTTAATCTATCACAATGTAAACCATACAGGCAGACGGACAAGAAAGTGATTCTTACAAGGGTTCCTTTTTTACCTTTTGAGGTACATAACCCTAAAAAAAACCCCGACACTAAAATACTTTCAATTTTGTATCTAATATTACTAATATTAGTACGATAAACCCTATGTTTCACGATCCCACCAGATTCATTTACGTTTAGTGCTAACTTCGTCAAGCTCATGTTTACTACCACTGAGCCGCAACCTTCATTACATATTCAAATTTAATACGAAGCGGTTAGAGTTGAAATTTAAATGCCCTAGTGTACGTACTACGGAAAGTTTAAAAAGTTAACGTAAATTAAATACAAACATGTTAGCATTCTTTTTCAATTACTTAAGGCAGCACGTATACATATAAATATACAAATTACTCATCAATCATATATATATACAAATTACTCTTGGTATAACGTACCAACACGTTATACCAAGAGTAATTTGTCTAAGTTTATACCCACCTACTCTATTATTTCCCATCCCATCATTTGTCATCATCACCTACATTAGCGTCAGGACATCAAATGCTGAACATAGGCCTCTCCCAAAGATTTTTAGAGCGATCAGTCGCATGCCCTCTGCGTCCAACGGCTAAAAACCATACGATAGTAAATTTAACTTAGATTTTATTACAGAAACTAATTCCAGCACCTTTTTTACATCCAGGAAGGTCAAAAAACTGAAAGATATTTATAACCAGTAAATATCGATGAAAAGAGACGAAGCTTGTATGGATTCTTTCAGCAGTATCTGGCTTCCCTGACCGGGAAAAATTAAGAAAAGTATAGGTAGGTAATTTTCTTGACTAGAGACGCTGGTGGTTAGAAATAAAGCATGCCATCTATGGATTTTTATTTTTTTTATTTATTTATTGGAATTTGGAATAAGCTTAGAAAATAAACGTAGCAGTGCTTTGAAAGTACAGACACATTGTTTGTTATCGATAAAGATTTTAAGCTTTAATTTATTTTGAAATTTTCACTGGAACTTCTGAAGTGTTAGTGTTTTGTTACAAAATAACAATTAAGGAACTAGTAATTGGAATATAGCTAAGGTAAAGTATAGAAGTAATTAATATTCAGTAGAAAAGGTTCCAGTTAACAGATACAATAATTAAAAAGTTATAAACTTGGAGTATGTTATTGCATGCTTGCACATTGCAGGCACAGCTGAAGGTAAATATTACTTGTATTTTTATATTAAATACTTTAAACAACTACATTTTATGCCTCGCATAGACTTTTAACGTTATGCAAGTTATTTTGCATGAATATCTTGTTAGGTATTCCAGTAATTTCGGTTTATACCTTTTGATGCTCATTTTACTATGAAAAGGCCGGTGTTTGAATGAGTTAAATTCTTGTAACGTATGAATTCTGAGTATTCTCTTTTGACGATCCCTAACTCCCTGCTTGTTGGTGTTTGTTACATGCTTCAATGCTTTTGAGAGCGGTCATTTATAGTATGGTACCTAGTTAATTTTGCTTTGCAAAAGGGGACTGCCTTTTGCAACGCAATATATGGAACATCCCCACGGAACGGTACTATTCGGAATTCCGTAATAGAACAGCATATTTACCTACTTAAGTTCTTTAAATAAAATCATTTATTCCACAGTAAAATAATGGTCAATCTAAATACACACCGATAAAAATTAAATTACACAAATAAAATAAAATAAATAAAATAAAAACATACATACACATCACAAATAAAAAATACCGTCCAGAAGGCGTAAATAACATTGTTTAAATTACATTTAAATATCATCCCGATTGCATTTCGATTGCAAAAGATACCTTCAAAGTCAGTTTTTATTACACAAAAGCTAACTTTGAGGGTATTTTGAGCTACTTGGAGGGTATTATTTGTGATCGAAATGATATTGAAATGTAATTTGAACAATGTTATTTACGAGAATTGGCCTTCTGAGCCTCTCCACGCTGCATCGTCCCCAAGAGACTGGCGGCATTCCCTCTCTGGATAGCCAGGCTCAACCTTTGAGTGAAGAAAAAGTAAGTTCTTATCAACAGGATGTTTAAATCCTTCATACTTTCTCATTAGCCAAAGACATGATTAAAAAACTAATGAGATTAAAGACAAGAAGCTTCCGTGTTTCTCTAATCAAAACGTTACTTTGCAGATGTCGGGAGCAAAACTAATTTACATATACACTAGCTTAGGGATTCGCTCGTAGCTGTAATCAGTTAGGTCCCCGTTTCAAATATAAATTAAAACATGTTTTGGTTTCTGGGTCGTCAAACGTAATAGGCTGGAAGAAAGGGTAGGTGTTATTAGAGCGCAAAAATTTTGGAAGCCTTTGATTTTTTTGCATTTCATAAAAAAGTATAATTTAAATCTGCTTGATTCCCAGAAGTTTATAATCAACTATAATAGCTACATAGGTCACGATCTCGGGGTATTATCGGAATAAAAGTGCTCGCATAAAATGCATGTATGTTATTCCAGGACTTAGCTATCTATACAATGTGTTTCAGCGAAGGGGTATTAATATAAAAGGGGGTTGTTCTAGACGTCTACGCGAACAACTTTTTTTCTACGACTTTTTCAAATTCGAACATTTCGTTCGAAGTATTAGTATGAAACAGCTGATTTTCAAGTTAAAATTCCCTCAGAATTATCGAAAAATAAAGTTCGAATTTTCAAAAGTCGTAGAACAAAAGTTGTTCGTGTAGACGCCTAGAACAACCCCTTTTCATATTAACACCCCTTCGCCGAAACACATTGTATACATACCAAGTTTCATCGGAATCTGTTAACTAGTTTCTACTTTCCCTATTAGTGTGATGAATCTCTGGATGTAAAGAATCTCCATTTTGAAATGGAAGATTGAGGAGTCTAAAATGCAAAGTGAACCAGGATGTAGATGTAGAGTTAAACAAATCTTGCTGCCGAAAAGATACACACATTTTCCCTATAGGTACACCTGCTCCACCAATTCCTTACACGACAAACCTTTATAAAACGTTTAATCTAGATACAATAACAAATATCGTACAATGCAAATGGGTGTTAACATTGATTAGGTTTCGAAGTACTATCGCGTGGAATAGATAATAGGGAAGAAAGTTTGACGCTCGCTTCGTTCCCCGTATCTTCGGAGTTAGCTTGTAGCTCCACCCAGTTTCAACTTTGTTGATCAATATCACTGGGAGTTTTGTTTCGAACGCTAATCGTGTAGAAGTGGGTGGATCAGTAGACTTTATAATAGGATAGCTAAGTAGGTAATATTACTGTTGAAATGTTTTTGCATAATTTTGTTAGATGTTTCTTTTGATTGGCACTGCAAAAGTTTCAGGTTAATGCTCATTATACCAGGGGTTCTGGAACCCCTGGGATTTTAATCCACCAATACCTGTTTGTATCCATGGCTCATTCGCAAAACTATCAGTGGATTGGAAAGCAGTTTAGTGGTTACTGCGATTCACCTTTGAACTGGGTGGATCCTGTATTTTAGGTAGGAAGGTACTTTCCCGCAGTCTTTACATCGAGGCGAGTTAGGAACCGATGGAGTTTTTAGTGGGTAAACCTCGACCTCGCCTTCCACCTGAAGGCCTGAACCAAAGGAAGCCCAAAATACCTCGCTGAAGGAGCGGCAGGATGATCCACAAGGGCAAATTTGGCCATCTTATAAAAAATGGTAGGTAGTATTTCGTTAAGCGCTACCTAGGGGTATGACTATATAGGTATGAATTCATAGTAGATTACACAATAACAAAAACAACAATAGTTTTTAAAATATAAAACAAAATGTTTTTCACATCCAAGATAATAAGTCAAAAGTGTTTAATCGTTTAACAACGGTTTGGCTAGATGCCAGTAAGAAGCTAAGAACGCTTTATTCTTTAAAATGTCTCTTATCAAGACCGTTTCATTCTATGAACCGAATGAAGTCTTTGAATTGAACTTACGTATTTTAAGTATTTTAAGACCACTGTGAAGCTGTAAATTTCCCTACAAAAGCGGTTAAACCTAGTTTTCCATTAGATCTAGAACATTTTCAAAAAATATGAAAATCGGACTTCGTTTATGGGGAGAAACGAAGTCCGATTTTGTTTTTTTTTTGCTGTGAATAAAATGAGACCAAATTTATTTCATTTTGTGAAGGATAAAGGGGGTAAAAACGTTACGGCCCGCAACATTATTAGAAAAGCAAAATGTAGGCAATTACGCCCGAACTTAAACTCTCCCTAACGCACGATACGGGTCATTTTTGAAAATAGCTACTCGCGCTGCGTATCGAGAGCTCACGATTCTCTTAAGTTCACATTTTCATTCTAGCCAGGTTGTATGATAGATTTCCTTACATCGAAGTCCAAGGCAGGTATGACTTTACATTTTTTCTGTCAGTCACCGTCCATTAGATCGAGTAGGGGCTAGTAGTAGATTCCATGCTGTCAAAGGCCAGATCAATATAAAACTATTTAAAAGGATTTTTGCCATAAAATTTTCGAATATAGCCTCTAAAAAAAGTTATTCATACTGAAATAAAATCGATCACGCTGAACTAATCCCACAGTGTATTCAAATCAGTAACGTGTAGAAATGGAATAATCTCACAAAAAGCAGTAAAATCTTTCCAAAAAAAGCCGGAAAAATCCGTCTCCGACGGCAAAATCTCTATAAATCTGGCTAGACATACTGCCCATAGTTTTGCTGCATGAAAAGGCATTCCCGCTCTGAGGCTGTTAAATCGGTATTTTTTTACAACACCTCGAATATAAGGCACGGTTGGTTACTTTTATTGTAATCAAAATTTCTTGATAATTTGGACAACTTCAATTAATCTACTTTTTGTATTAAATCATCAACATACATTAAGTTAACTTTATGTAGTGCTATGCTTCCACACCGCGACATTATACTCGAGCATGCGACTGATCGCTCTGAAAGTCTTTGGGGGTATGATGATGATACTTACAGAAACGAAACAAAAACAAGCTGCCCCAGAAATAAAAAAACCCTTTTCCAAATTACTTTGTCCTACATACCTAAAATAACAGTCTAAAATAAACAGATTTTTATCGACCTCTGCCCGACAACGATCCGACCCTATAAGCGTAATTAACCAAAAACCAAGAGGAAATTGTGCATGTCGATCAATTACAGAGCAAACAAGACTCTCCACTCACGGTCTAATAAACTACGTTACACAAACGTAGATGGACGACGTGAGTAAACATTACTTGTTACACTGTGCCACGTGAAGATACGGTCCCAAGCAATGTCACATTGTCAAAGAAAGTTCCTGCAATGTGACTCACCGTGACGCTCCGTGACGCATGGCAATGCCTGTGACGTAAATATAGCCCGTGGTAAGAAATTATTCGATTGATTCGCACACGGAATTAATTTTCTTTTGAAGTCTACACTTACGGGCTAATAAACTACGATACACAAACGTAGATGGACGACCTGAGTAAACATTACTTGTTACACTGTACCACGTTAGGATACGGTCCCAAGCAATGTCACATTGTCATGACTAAAGAAAGTTCCTGCAATGTGACTCACTGTGATGCACGACAAAACCTGTGACGTAAATATTGTTCGTGATGGTATTATTCCATTCATTCGCACACGGAATTAATTTTTCCGTGTGCGAATGAATGAGAACTCAAGAGTCTACACTTCCGTCCAATAAACTACGATACACATACGTAGATTGACGACCTGAGTTAATATTACTTGTTACACTGTATCACGTGAGGATACGGTTCCAATGTTATGAGTAAAGAAAGTTCCTGCAATGTGACTCACCGTGACGCGCCCGCGCCGTGACGCACGACAATGCATGTGACGTAAATATGACCCGTGGTGATATATTCGATTCATTCGCATTAATTTTCTATTAAAGAGCAAACAAAGTTTTTTTTACCCATTGATCGAATTACCAAAAATCTTTTTAAGTGCTCGCCTATACGTCCTGAAACGAATTCTTGTCCGAAATTTCAGACTTGTTACGTAGCTCTTGTAGTTTTTGATAAGTCTCTTTTAGTCGGAGATCCCTTTAAGGACGATCTTCATCGATCTGTTTAATGGATGAAAAGTATTTTATATTAAATTAAATAGGCCATTTATAATATATTTTAAATGGGTTGCCAAAAAAATTTGGTCCAGAATGATTAATATATATTTTTTATTTTTATTTTTAGACTTTTCACTGGTTTGGTCAATAGACAAATTCCGTACTAATGAAATACATAATCTTTATTTTAACTTACCTTTAATTCATTAACCAGACCAGTGCAAATGACTATATCGATTTACCTGCATACCCACGAGTTGTGTCAGGAAAAAATAGTCAACCTAACGTTTGCATATTCTATAGGCTTCATACTTTCTATTGGTATGGAATTTGTCTCCTAAACAAGCCAGTGAAAGATTTAAAAAACAAAACAAAAAATTTAATTGGTAAATAATCATATTCTGGACCAAAATTTTTGAGGCAACCCATTTGCAATATATTTATTGACCTATTTAATTTTATATAAAGTACTTTTTATCCATTAAACAGCTCGATGAAGGTCACCCTTAAAGGGATCTCCGACTATTTGGTGATGCGTAGAAATTACTATACCATGTTAAGCCGTGAGATGTTTTTACCCGCATATCTTCTTAAATTATTGTGAACCGTCATTATCCAAAGATAGTTATTTCCCTGTAAAATAGTGCTTATATAATAAATTTTCTTCAGTGAAATCGCACCTCAAACCATAGTCTGCACGCGATTCTCGCTAAGCCTTTACGATCACAATATTATGACCTACTATAAACTTCGGCATCGGTTAGAAAACAAAAAGCATTTCTTGAAGAATTTCCGTTTTTACGACGAGCCACTGTCTATTAAAAGCTTTCAGAAAGTGTTTTTATAGAGCAAGAGAATTTACTTCATTTTATTAGGTAGGTAGATTCATTTGTTTGTGGTTTATTATTGAAAAGTGGTTTTCAACTGACTTTCCAAGAAGAAACCGGTTCTTAAGAACCGACAAGTATATTTCTTAATGTTTCAAACTTGTCCCACGTACGAATGGCGGAGGGCGGATCTAGGGGTTAATTTTTTTATTATTAATATGTGGTTTGATGACTCAATTTGAAATGAATTTAATATGTTTTCTTTTTATTAATTTCAATGAATGTAATGTAATTTACTGTTTCATTCCATGTAAGTATGCTTCATTAAAAAACAAGGCACGATTCTACTTACTACCCTTATTTTTGAAGGTCGGCTAATGTAAACCAGCCTATCCCTTAAGCAAAAATTATGTTTACGCATATCATGTATTATTTATACGTAGGAATTTCTCTTGGGACCTATATCCGGAGAGCTAAAAAGCTCTCAGTAAAATCCTACTTTAGATCCCTTATGACTATCTAGTAAGCTTTAGGTAGGCAGTTATCACTTACTTTAATGTTAGTTTTAGAACCTTTATAAGTCAACAAAATGAAGGTATAACTTTATAAGTTAAAAAGGAAGTATGATCTAACAATGTCTGTATCTACAAAGAGTCGCTTCGTCTTTGTGACTTTTTAGGTCAGAAAAGACAGAAAAATAGTTAACTTAAACATTTAATTGTACTTTAAAATAAAACATAAAAAAATGTTCGACAGATGACTATACCGAATTATTTTTACCTAGATAGACTTTAACCAGACAACAGAATCAATTTTATCTATTTAGATTGAATCCTAAAGTCCCTACCTGTACCTACTGTTACCATCTTTATATTTAGTACTAGCGACCCGCCCTGGCTTCGCACGACTGTATTATGCATGTATTATATCTAAAAACCTTCCTCTTTAATCACTCTATCTATTAAAAAAACCGCATCAAATTTCGTTGCGTAGTTTTAAAGATCTAAGCATACATAGGGACATAGGGACGGCAAAAAGTGACTTTATTTTATACGATGTAGTAATAAAGACACACCGACAGTCGCGTTCGCTGTGCTTGCTTTACATCACTATATTTAATCTAAGTTACCTTTCTAGTTTGATTAAGTAGAAAGTACAAGCGTACCGAGTGTTGTACAAAGACGGTCTGAGGTCCCAAGGTCTGCCCGGTCGCATTTCTAGATTTAAACCAAGAAAACATGTACCTCTAGAAGTGTATAAACTTCGTGTGGGCAGGCATAGGTCTTCACCTTGGGATTTGCTCATCATGACATAATTAAAAAAAAATATAAGTTTTTATATTTTGAGAAATTAAAATAAATAAATACATTTTGACTTGACTCTGCAATTACCTACTTACTTACATTATTCGTTCAGGTACTAATATTTAAATTATATCACCTAAATAGGAAATTTCTTATAGAATTTAGGAAGGTATCAATGTTATGAATTAGTTAAACCAAAATTAAGATACATGGGATTAAAGAGCCTGCTCCCCTTTAGTCGGCCATTTTTTTTATTGCTAATTTGCCAATGCGCAGTAGGTATAGGGCAAAAAAAATCAGCCAGTTGAAAAGTTGTGTTATGTGGAAATTATAATTTCTATAACTTCACAGTGACCAGACCATCAATTTAGTTTTTATTATTCCTAATATTTCAACGTCATACCACTCATTTTTCTTCACAGATGAAATAAAATGTAGTGCAGTCCCTTCGGTCCCGACCTGTTTACTTCATACCGATATTTTCTGAAATATATGGGCACTAAGCCAAACATATTTCTTCAATATTTTACCTTTAAAATACGTCGTTTTACTAAGATATGAGGTATACCGGTGAATGTTCTATCGATTTAAACGTTTAGCATAGCGACTGTTATTCAGTATTTATTTTCAGCAAATAGTCATTTTTGTGTCGCTTTCAGTCAATAGTTTTATGACTATATAGTGGTAGGTAATTTCGTCATAAGTAATCAAATTTTTATGTCACTATTTAAGCTATGTTCGGAGTAAGTACCGCTAAGACGTTACTTATTTTATAGTTACTTAGGTCCGGATATAAACACCACAATAGGCTCTAACACTAAACTGTAGTATTAAATCTGTAATCCAGTTACTGTGTGCTCAGTGCTATAGGCGTTAATTACTAGATAGTTAAACCCGTACGATAACTAGAGCACCGCAAACATCTACTAAAGCGTATTTTAGCGTTAGCATAGTTGAGCGTACATTACACACATTAACGCACATCGGACTAACAACATACACTGCCAGGTCACCGCTGTCGATGGTAATTGAATTAGTTCAGGACACGCGACGGTGCGGGTACAAAGCGTTCTTTCCTTCCGACCGGACGCGGAGCAATCGGATTACTACCGCGGATGATCACGCTTTCGATGCACCCTTTGACCGTACAGCATAGTTCAAAGTAACATGTTGCTAGGACATAGTGCTTTTCAAAGGTTATTAATATCCTAAATGTTTTGTTCCCATGTCTATAAATTCCCAATTTCTCAAATTTCCAATACTACAGATCCCTGTATTAACAGATTTCCATGTCTACAGATTCTCATACCTACAGTATCTTATTTTTACAGATTTCCATTTCTACTGATGCCTATATACTTTTTTATTGAACCTAATAAACTGCTTTCCTTAACCAATTTACATCCAACGTTTCAAAGAACATAAAAAATAAAAAATACTTTGACTTAGGTACATGCATGTAACGAACACAAACCTGCGTTTAGGTATAATAAATGAATGACAGACCTTAAGGCATGTCTTTCTTGGATGATCTCGAAAAAAGTAATATTACGTAACTTTTTTTTTTTGCTGACAAAGAATCCGTTATAAAATTCTCATTTTATTTTCAACCTGAATCCCTTTGTCAATCATGACTGCTGATTAGAAAAGGCATTTGCGAGTCCCTTCTTTAAATGTGACTTCGGTGCCAAAGGAAATTGACTGCAACCGATAGATACCCAGAACCAACGGATTTCCTTGAAGAAAAGAAAAAAATTATGTGCGCTATTAACATTGCTCTTACGGTTAAGGAAAACATCGTGATGAAACCCGCGGCTTAGTAGGCTCCAAAAGTATAGACAAGTTCTTACCGACTTGGTCGACTAAACTGAGAGGGTAGTGGGAACTGGGCAAGCCTACTCCATCGTCACGCAAAAAGACCTAATTGAAGAGGTGTAGTTGCGGTACAAGAACAAGTAGATACCCTGAAGCTATTTTGAAACGATTTTATTCATATTAATTTTCATATTTAAATCGAAAACAAGGTAACATTTAATTTCCTTTGAATGTTGATCATAAATTTTCGATTTCAATTTAATAAAACAAACATTACGATACTCTTTTCGTTGTTCGGTTCAACACATCGGTGCCGTAAGAGGAATCACTTAGCACAAACAAAGTTTATCTCGAAGACAAAATGATGAAGTGCTTTTGAAACTAAGTTAAGTGTTAGTAGAATTGTTGGTGAGTAAGTATACTCACTCTTGTTGAGAATTTATTGGAATTCCATCGACGAGGAAATGAAGAAAATTGTTTGTTGTGTTTCAAATTTCATTTGCTTGTTGGAATACTTCTAATTTTTAACCGACTTAAAAATGAGAATGTTGTCATTTTGTGTGAAGTTTTGACCATTATTTCTGGGATTTTAAGCTGCAACTTCGGAGTCTGTATTTGATCATTCATTGCAATGGTACAAGTGTCGCGTTGTTTTTTAATTTATAAATACAGTTTGTTTTGCCATACTATGTTTGTTTCCAGGAATTGATCTCTATCAGCAACACTATCGATTGGCATAAAAATATAGGTGATTTATTTTTTTGCAAAATCAACAGGTTTGATTCCCGGGTAGGGTAATGACTTTTTCAAAAGTCTAATGATGCAGTTTTAGTTTTTGTCAAAATCGGGCACGCGACTCCTTTCAGCAGTTTTCGCTATCTCTCATAGTTCAGAATATAGCCTTGAAGGCCCACATAAAAAATTCACCCTGTATATTTTGACCATATTTTTAGCGACTTTTGTGGACTATAAAATATCTATATTGTTATTGATAAGTACTCTCATTTTCCACAAAAGAAGAAGAGTAACAAGATAAAGTAAGTGTGCGTATGAATAGAATGAGTTTTTAGGCCCTGAGAAATGATTGAGATCGATATCCTTGGCAGTAAAACCTCAGGGAAATAACAGGGACATTGTTAAGGAAAACACATTTATCTTTTGTCTGGAAAATCTGCTGAATCAATTGATGACTGAACTTTTATAAATCACGATTTATGTTCAAAAAACGAAAAATAAATCATCTTTGGAGGAAATCAGATCGTAAAAAAAGACCAAATTTCATAAAATAATAGGTACCTAGGAACCTAGTTAGTATGTACAGTCGGCTGCATAATTGCAGCCCTCGATAGAGTTCGAAAATTATTATTATTGGAACGTTTGCATTCTAATAATTTTTGTTTGATTAATTGATGAGTTAGAAGACTTTAAACTTCACCTAGAACCTTGCTCGTGATGAAAACATTCTTATAACAGCCGTTTTGGAGCTCTACGGTGGGTCTGCAATTATGCAGCCGACCGTATGTATAGTAGGTATACCGTGGCGAAAAGTATTTGCCAAAAATTTGGTATTATATTGGCAAAAAAAATGCATTTCCTTTTTTTTTCTGAAAATATCAATATCGATTGTTTTATTATCCTATCGCGTTTCTGTCGTAGTAAGTTAATAATATCGTGGGGTGTAAAGCCCCCGACTTGTAGATTTAATCAATTTCCTTTCGAAGTCACGCGAGTTGTAAAAAGCTTACTAATGTATTTCCTATCGCCCTTGTATTTTGTTGGGAACTCAATTTTGGCCGGAAATCACGATACCCACTATTATTAATGTAAGTAATATGTAACTTATATGACTGTATAGAAACTTATTTTTATTTTATTTTCTACCAACGAGACATTTCAAACTAAGATGCTGAGAATGATATTCAAAATACCATGGCATATCAGCAACAAATATATTTATCAGGACCACAAACTGCTCACTATGAGAGACGAAATCAAAAACTACCTGAACTTTAACAGACTGAGAAACCACCCTAACAAAATGGCTAATGACCTCACAGCTGAAGACGACATCTGTTTCGCTCGATTAAAGAGGCATAGTGTATCTAGCCTACGACTCAGATTCACCTAAATAGGAGACAAGGGCTGAGGAATGGGGTCAATGGACCTCTCTCCAGATTATGACATAACTCCCCAGTGAAAGCGGACAACTGTGTTGCTCATTGCGGACCACTATGCTGCAGATAGCAACAGAAGCGACGATCATGAAAGAAAAAAAAAAAAAAAACCAACGAGTCATAGGTTTAATTCGAATCCTGCCCTAATCCCGAATCGGGGATTTCAGTGCTATTTGTCCAGAAATTTCCTTCCTAGTCAAGCACAAAAGTATTTCCGAGAACCCCCTTATTAATTTATTAACATTGCCTATTTATTATATTTTACACTAGCAGCGCTCCGCGGTTTTACCCGCGTAACGCCCGATCCCGTGGAAATATCGGGATAAAAACAGCCTATGTGCTAATCCAGGTCTCCAGCTTAATTTCGGAGTCTATTCGTTACAAACAAACAAACAACCAAATAATCTTTCCTCTTTCCACAAGTTTTCGATTATCAAGAAAAACTTGAACCATTATATTTATAAGTACCTTACTTTCGTGATCATAAGATACTTACACTTCCTTCAATATACATAAGTGAAATTGCTAATTTTATCAGAACATACCCTCAATACTTCAAGGCATATCCTAACACGAGCCGCCATGCAGGTTCTATAATGGTAACTCGTAGGAGTGCGGGTCTTACTAGTAGAATGAGTGTGGACATTATGGGACCTATTATTTACAATAAAATACCTTTGACAATTAGAAATATAAGTGACAATAAAAGATTCAAAACCGCACTCAATGGCTTTCTTGCTGAAAAAGTATATTATGATTTAAGAGATTTTTTAAACGATAAGTTAAATATTTAGTTGTTTATTTTTTCGACATTTTTTATATTTTTATTTGACTTATATTTTTTTGTAGTGGATTTATTTTTATTTTATTTTGATTTGACTGACCTATTCGATTAATTTATATTCTAAATATTTATTGACAATTTGGATAATACAATTTCTATATTTTTGTAATAACACATTGTAAATTTTCATATGCCTATAAGGTGAACCATGGTGGCACCAACTCTTTTTCGATTTAAGATCTTAATATGTACCCATGTGTATGAAATGAAATAAATGAATCATGAATTAAGTATAATGTGCCTGCGGGTATAATAAGGGCCAATCACCTTATCTAAAAACTAAATATTTCGTAAAATTAAGAAAAAACTACTTTTAAAAACACTGCATTAATATATGCTGCATTGGTGTATGTAGGTTTTTATTTAATGAAGTACTTGTTTTTTTATTATTATTATTATAATGCAGGACATTCCTCTTAATTCCATTTTATTATAACTTTGTGTTTATGATGTATTAATTTGTATTTTTGCTGTATTTTAAATCTGTTACAATTCATTTTTTTTTGTTATTTTGTCACTAATATCAAGGTATCAAAAAAACCTTTAGTAGCCCTTATTATCCGCAGGTACGTTAGATAAATTAGTTCTAACTAAACAAGAAAGTTAGATAGATAAAAAATGTTCTCTATCTATAGATACAGAGCATTTTTTATCTATCTGTGTTTTTATAGCATCTCTGTGTTTTTATAGCATTTTTTATCTATCTATTATTATTATTTGTGGATAGATAAAAAATGCTCTCTATCTATAGATAGAGATCATTTTTGTTAGATAAAAATGCTCTCTATCTTTATCTATAGAGATCATTTTTTATCTATCTTTACATAGGATAAGTACTCGTAGAAAGAACTCGTCTAGACTTTATAATTAAAATGCAATCTGCTAGACATTAACTAAAGTAATTAAATTCATTTGATATTCCTTTCAACAGAGAGAAATCTGTATTACAAAGCAAACATACATTAGAATTAAGTTCTGTTGAGTTTCAAAACATAACTTTACATTGAAGTTACGTGTATTGTGGGAGTTTAAGACTGAGTTCATAAAGTTTTCTTTGTAAAGGTCATTTGGCATCGCCCTTAATTATTTATTTACATAAAATAACGTTATGTTACCAAAGAGTAGCTGTTGTAATAAACACTAATATCATGGTGATTAAAAGCAAATTATAGTACATTACGATACAAGTGTGGTAAATTGATCATTGCATAGAGGCGGTTTATGACGCGGGACCGGGTCGCGAGCGTGTTTCAATATCAATATCCACACGCGTATCGTACGACGTTTTTATCATAGTTGCGTATCTCGGCATTTTGAATACGCTCGCGTTCCGCTCGTCGTGCGTCATAAACCGCCTCTATACAATGATCAATTCAATTTACCACACTTATATCGTAATGCACTATTATATTACTTGAAATATTTTCTTTGAAAAAATGCATGTGCGAAATTGCACTGCGGCGAAACTTAAAGTAGGAAATATTTCTTGGAATCAAATGCCTTGTTTGGTTTAGGCTGACGCATTTTAAATAAATAAATAGGTTAGTAAATTTATAATTAATAATTTCGTCAAAATTGAGAATACTACTACTACTAATACTTTTGCAACGAATTAAGTTCATTGCACCTATGTGAAAATCAATAGTGACAAAGGGTATTGAACTGTTACTGAATTTAAAGTATAATAAAAGTAATTAATTTCATTGTCAATAATAAAAATATAGGTACAAAACACCAAAATAAAGGTGAATCATTTAAAATAACTGCCTAATTAAATTACTCAGTAATAGTACCAATATGTTTATTTTCATTTTTCATGTCTTTATTTTATTTTTTTGTGATTCTTTTGAGTACGAACATACGAACGTTTCAAGTATCGGTAAATATAAATTTAATAAATTAATAATAAATATTGCAGGACATTCCACACATCGCCATCTAACCCCAAACTAAGTAACTAGACATGTGTTATGGGTGCTAGACAACGGATATACTACTTATATACTTTTCTTTTGTAAATATATACTTATTATACATAGAAACAACCAGACCAAAGACAAATATCTAAGCATAGAGACTTGTCTGAGGCGGGAATCGAACCCGCAACCCAATGTTTGGCAGTCCGGCATGGTGACCATTGTGCCAACTGGGACGTCAAAAAAAAAGATTTTTCCAAATCGGTCCAGGCGTTTTCGAGTAATCGGCGAACATACATAAAAAAAAAATATATATATACGCGACGAATTGAGAACCTCCTCCTTTTTTGAAGTCGGTTAAATAGATACCTATGTAGTTAAAAAATAAATACCAATTTATCGTTGAGTTTAATTTGTTTAATACATGACTGTTATACCTATCTATTTTCGATGCGGTTTCGTATTGTTAAACGAACGTTAATTTTGTTCTGTTTGGTAAGTGGTGCCACTAAAACCACCACCAGCGGTCAACTCAGCGGTCAGTAAAACGTTGATATGCGTTGTTATAAAGAATTTATGATTAGTGTTATCAACTAGCGATGTTACTCGTATTTGTATTGTATTTGTTATTGGGCTAGTTTCAGCAACTTGCCGTATGAGCTCCTATTTTGCGTCCGAGTGGGAGTAAACAAATTAACAGATCTCATGCAAAAATAGGTTATGAACATGCTTACGAATGAAGAAAAAATAGTGCTGTCTCGCAACTCATTAATTATTGATTTCCTATTTCGAAACTGGTTTCGTACGAATGGTTTTGGTTCTATTTTTTATTTCTATAAATCTATTTACGAGGATCTTCTCTTCTTTGGTAATTGGTTACGAAGCTCCGGTTCGTATGCGGCCAAAGGGGGAGTTTTCTCTACTCGAGTCATTACTCCTCGAGCCAAAACACCTCTAATGTTCTCTGTTAACTCGGGAAATTATCTCAGTGACCGGAGCACAACCGGAGTGAATTGCCCTGTGCAGAAAGGAAATTATAAAGTCCGGATTACGACATAAATGTCTACTTTAAGCTTTCGGGTCGGTATTTTTGAACCATTCTGTATCGATTTTCTTAAGATTTTGTTACGTTTTCTAACCGTTATTTTCTGTAGGTGCACACCCGTACCTTCCATAGGTAGGTACGGGTGTTGGTGAGAACGATACTAGGACAGTGGCTGCGCCCCGCAGTTTCATCCGCGTAAGTCCCGATCCCGTGGGAATTCCGAGATAAAAAATGACACTTATATACTCCTAACTAAACTAATATTACTATGCAAAATTTCATCTAAATCGGTATACTTACTTACTGGGTTCAGAAATTACCCCCTAAAACCTCTCAAACTTACAAACTTCACCTCTTTATAATATTAGCTATTTTATTTATTAGATAAAGCCTATATAACACCAGTAATAAATATATATGCAAGCAAAAGATTTATTTTCTATACAATAAGCATTTGAATCCCAGGAAACCCTGTAAATTCACTGACACACCACTTCCTTATAGCTTATAGGTTTCCTACTTGCAACCAGTAAGTTTCTGAAACTATTGGAACAGTAAATTATGTAAGACCCGCAACTAAACCAAGATTCTAACGGAATCGAATAAAATATCCTCTAGCGTTGAACCCGTTGTCTGGATATTCTACAAATTCTAATATTGCGCAGACATAGAGTAGAATTCTATTTGATTCTTTTTCGTTTTTCATATATATTTTTAATAAAAAAGATAGGAGAAATATTATGTCTGTAAAAAATCGAGTCTAAGATAGCAGAAATATGAAGTCATAGTTTTCAAAATACATGCTTATCTGTCTGTCTGTTTGTCTTTCTATTCTTAATTAAACACTACTGGACCTGTTAGTAAAACTATTGAATAACTCTATTTGAGATCAGCGGTTAAGGATGTGCGTTGATCCGTTAGTCAGTCACTCATTTAGGACAAAGTATTTTGTATGTAATTTTTGAAGTGAAAACTTCTCATAGCGCGTTGGGCACTTTTGTGGGTGAGCATTTTCAGCCGTTCTCGCGACAGATGAGATTTTACACAGATATACAGTTTTCACTTCTGCCTGCACTCCCGGAGTGCGCTGTTTTTTTTTTTTCATATTTAAGTTCGCCCGTACCTATATCGCATACTCATAACCACTTGGTATTTTATTGTATTTAGCGCCGTTAATCAATTTAATCATTAGCAATCGATTTATAAATAAAATAAAGCATTTAAAAAGTCATTTCTGCGCTGACTAGAAGTGACTAGCCAGCGCAGAAATGACACTCTTCATTCGGTACGATGCAGGACAGCATTGTTTCATAAAAGCATATTTGTAATGGCTCCTGAATTATATAATACACTACCCAAAAATATTAGAATTGAAGATAACTTGATGATTTTCAAAACCAAACTGCACAGCCTGCTAGTAGATAAGGCTTATTACTCTGTTCAGGAGTTTTGACGTGACAACGTTTTATAAATTGGTTTGCCGGGTGACACTTCAAGAAACTGCGTTACGCTCCGCTGACGTTATGCGCTCACAATGAGAGCGAGTGAGAGGCACGCGGGCATGGTTAGCCCGCCTAAGAGCGAGAGAGACAGACATAAAAAGTGAAAGGCACGCGTCCCTTCCACTCGAGCACAGTTGTTGTCACGTAAAACTTTCGCCCGTATACAGACTTTACAGGCAACCAGTTTTTTAAATGACTTCTCATTATAAATTATATACTTAATTTATTGTTTGACTATTTCATATTTAACATTAATTCGCAAGTAATCAAATTGACATTGAAAATAATTTAACGTTTTAATAATTTTACTTTGTAACCATTTTTATTGACATTTATTAATTCAATTCGTAATCTTGTAAAATTAACGATAACTTTAATAATAATGACCTTCTATAATAATTTTAATAAAATTTCGTATGCCTGTAAGGTAGAATATGGAGATGCAATATGTTTAATTATGTCAACTGTACCACCTATATTCACGAATAAATGGTTTATGATTTATGAAAAAAAAAAATTACCAGGCGCAGGCAGGCAACCTTTCAAATATTAATATAAACTTAAAACAATTTCCTCTCACCCTAAACCAACTGTAAAAGGTTTCAAAATCAATAAGTATCTAAAAGGGTCTCGTTATAACAAATTTGTAAATTAGTCCTCACTAATTCACTAAAGTTGTCCCGAGTTCGAGGCTTCCTACAGCCTACTGACTTTGTCATCGGCCGATTGGTCACCAACACAGTTAACTTTAAAAAGACAAGGGAACAAGGTTGTCTGTTCGCAAGTATCGGCCGATTGAATAATCCGCATTAACCCTGAAGTTGTTCCAAGTTAAAGAAAATTTATATTGAAATTTTTAACAAGTTACCGAGGTCGCATTGAGAAAAAGTTACGACAAAAGGAAAGGCTGAAGTAAGTTTTAGCCAATAATATTGCTTTTGAAGTTAGGGTAGATTAATTTTCAATTTAACTTCTTTTACTAGGAAATTGTTAAGGTATTGGTCTTTTGTACTTACCTATATCTGTACTAGCTGCCCTACGCGGTTTCACCCGCGTAACTCCCGATCCCGTGGGAATATCGGGATGTAAGCTATCCTATCTCTCAAGTTGGATCGAACTGCACATGGTGTGCAAATTTTATTATAATCGGTTAAGTGGTTTAGGAGTCCATTGAGGACAAACATTGTGACACGAGATTTATATATATTAAGATTTATACATTCTCGATAGATCAAGAAACTCTTCGTATACACTTTGTTTTTAACTACTGCACATATGTTAAAACCATTTACTTTTTTCTCCATCCCATGGGAACAGAATTACAAAAATTCTAGACAAAAAGATTTTTAAGGCAGTAAAAATCGTACATTTTCAGAAAAATTAAGTCTCAGTGATAGACTTTTTATACTTACATTTATTTTATTTATTCCAATATAAAAAACTTAATCTAGTACAAAATGAAGGTGCAACAAAAACTCTTTCGAGTTTGTCCGTGCACCAGTGAGTCGTTGGTACACAAAGAAGTTAAAATATTAATGAGTAGGTACAATACAAAAAAAAAGAACAATAACATAACAAAAAATCAATAAATTCATAAATCCGCACATCACATGAGTAGCCATAAGGATTTGTTTTAGGTCTTTGCTTAGTCAACACGATACGAAGTGGGTCATTACGACGTCTAGTAGTTTGTTATGAAGATCAAGCCTTACGTCCATCCGTCGTGCAACAGTTGCAATTTTAACATTTTTTTTTTGCAGGACATTCCACACATCGCTATCTAGCCCCAAGCTAAGTAACTAGACTTGTGTTATGGGTGCTAGACAACGGATATACTACTTATATACTTTTCTTTTGTAAATATATACTTATAATACATACAAACAACCAGACCACAGACAAATATCTAAGCATAAATACATGTCTGAGGCGGGAATCGAACCCGCAACCCTGTGTTTGGCAGTCCGGCATGGTGACCATTGTGCCAACTGGGTCGTCAGACATTGTGTCATATCTTCGGTGATTATGATCTTAGATAGATGAGCCGTATGTCAAAATGCGCCCTCGGGGATGGTCAAACAAATTGTAGTTTTTTGAATTTAGAAAATTGGATAAGTAGTTTTTTAACCAATCCTCCTAAAAGTGCCACTGTAGTGCAATACCTATACCTGAAAGCATTGTTTCGGTTCTATTTCAGCAATATTTGCATATTACAAGCTTGCTGCTTTGCGGTCAGCAACGATATTGTTTGTCGTCGAGTTTGCAGCCTCATTGAATATTAATGCGGTGGAAAGATTCGAGGATTTACTCTATTTTTGGTACTGAAAACCTGGCACTGAGCTAATAAACGTTTACGCTTAATAAAACATTAACTAATTAATTATGCTTACCTACCTTAATTACTTAACTGGCCCAGAGGGAAGGATCTGAATTTATATCTGGAGGTACTAACCCTACTATAGTTATGATAACAAATCATTCTTCATTTACCTAAATTACTCTACTAGACACTTCACTATCACTATCACTACATAGTATAAAACAAAGTCGCTTTCTCTGTCCCTATGTCCCTATATCCCTTTGTATGCTTTAATCTTTAAAATTACGCAACGGAATTTGATGCGGTTTTTTTAATAGATAAAGTGATTCAAGAGGAAGGTTTATATGTATAATACATGCATAATATAGCCGTGCGAAGCCGGGGCGGGTCGCTAGTAATGTAATAAAACGCTAATGTCTTTCTAGAAAGCTTTTAGTGATGTGGTTTTCTAGATAAGGATTCAGATCAGGCAGCATATTGTCTGTTTATTCAAAATAAATTTAATTACTCACGGTAAGTTACCTACAAGCATCAGTGCAAAACACATCAATAGACATATTTATGTTGCTACACACCTAACAGCCTGTATATCTGACTTAAGACTGAACGATTTCATCGAAAATTTTGAAAAATCTGCTGTTTCTTAGAGTCAAAGGGTCTTTGATCTTTGCATTTTATTTGTTTATTGATTTTCGACTACTTTTTCAAACACTAAAACACTCTCCTTTGTTTAAAAAAACCCTTCATCCACACACGTTAATTTTATTTGGCTGTTTGCTCTAATTAAAAACAAGTATTCAAATAAAACCAAAACCCCAGTTAGATAGGCGTTGAAATAACTCCAGATATCTAAGCTCACTTCATTAAAACGGCACCAAATAAAACCGTCACGAACACGCATCACAATAAACAGCCCCCACCCGTATTATGAAGACTCTACAATAAATAAATAAAAAATTTCGCTTTCCCCGAACTAAGGATAACAAACCCTCCTTGGGTAAACACCATTACCCATAAACCGCCAGATAAGATGAATAGGCGACGTAAAAATAGATCCGCTGCTTTGCTTCTCGTAAAGCATATTTCGGTGATTTAAAATACCTTGTTGGAACGGAACAACGATGTTTACTTACGAGCACATGCTTATGAAACACAATGTCTTTAGGTAACTAGTAGGTCTTCTTAATTACTGTGCCTAAAAAAGCTACGACCACGATCTAGAACCTGTATTTCGCTCTACTTACTGCAGACAAAATGAAACGATAACCACTTATCAAACAAGCGCATCGTTATGCTTAGTACTTGTTCGTCCGATCACAATTCAATCGGCTACAAAACAGGAGAAGGTTCTATTTACGAGTCGATTCTATTGTGTTAAGAATATTAAATCTGCTTGCTCCAAAAATGCTACTAAAGCTTAAATATAAAACACAGACAAAAGATAAACTCATCTACAAACGAACAGAAATTAAAAATAGCATTTCAGATATATTCAACTCCCGAAAACAATAGGATAAAAACAATGTAAGCAAGAATGCAATAGCGCAAAAATGATCGAGCGCAGAGGTGGTATGTCATTCAGTGCTATTGTGTATAGATCTGTTTGAGAATAAACACGTGAGTTTCGAGTGAATGGGCATATGTGGAATCGCAACCGATATTGCAAACACAGCCGATTGATTAAACTTGCTCGATTTTGAACGTGATGAATTGAGTTTTGATTTCGACTAGTACAGAGAATTATATTGTATCCATTTTATGGTCGAATTGTTATTTTGTCTACTTTTTCTTTTCGAGTCAGTAAAAGTTCGACCAGTTAAATCTCTCCTGCAACTGCAGCAGCATTGACCTCTATTAGTCCTCTATTGTGCAAGACTGTATAAAGCAAAATTGACTTTGGAGCAGGTGCACCATGGGCTGTGACAAAGCTCCATAATTGCATTTTCTCCTCCGTCAATGTCCGCTTTTGTATTACATAGACTTTAATACTGTAAAAATATATTCTACATTACATTATTACATTATTCCTTCAGAAATTTCCTTCTTCCACAACAGTAGATTTCACTATAATAAAATGGGTCGCTGCATACGTAACGGGATAAAACCTCGGACGGGACGGAGACGTGACGTGCATCGTTCATAAAGTGTTCGTGGTATTTAATCACGTAACGTGATTTTTCTCGTGCCGGACGGAACGTGACAATTTCTTGAAAGCGTTTCATATAAAAATATCACGTTCCGTCCGGCACGAGAAAAATCACGTTACGTATGCAGCCACCTTTAGACGTAATGTGGTGCATTCAAGTTCTTCTCACTATAGCATACATAGGCTATGATAATAATTTATAATCATTTCTTTACTGTCCCTCCCTTAAATTTTACAGGACATTGACCATCCTTCAGTCCTTATACCTAAATAACTTTCTATAGAAATACCAGACCCTTTTTACTGACGTCATAACCAACTTTAAAAATAGTTACATCAACCCAGATGGTTGTTTGACATATAGGTAATTCCCTAGCTATTAGTATGGCAAATAAATCAATTATTTCACCAACGGATATTGTTCACGATTGATCTAAAAATAGGTATTCTTTTTGAACTCACATCATATTAAACCTCATAAATATCACAATAATAAAGTCACATTGTATCTTAAAAAGAATTGATCACTTGCAAACGTCTTAAAAGCGAAGTTAGGATGTGTGCCTTCAGAACGCAATAAGAAGAAGCCACAAGAAACTCATGTTTTTTTTCCTGTGGCGAATTCTAATAAATAATGTGTACAAAAATAGTTTTATTTATCACCAGTTTTACGTTTAAAATCCCACTGTAGTTTAAAAGTATTCGCATTATTCACGCAAACTCGTGAACTTTTGAAACTAACCACAATAGTTTAAAATTTCAAAACAACATTTCTGCACTGGCAAGTACAATCACTTCGAAATATAGTTGTAATGTGAATTTCTATACGAATGAAGACTTGACGTATAACAAAGAGTTCCAACGAGTCTATCCAACAGAATTGTACGTACAACCTTACAAAGGAACTGACACGATTTGGTTGTTCTGTTATTTGGAAGTTCTCGTCCCTACTGGCTTTGTAAATTTCGTTGAATTCATTTCATTTGATGTGTTGGTTGTATGACGTGATGATAAGTACTTACCTACAAATCTAGTATGTGGACGAAAGTAGTCTTTAGATTTAAATGTCGGGCGAGAGCTTGCTAAACGTGCGAGAGCTACCTACATAGGTACTTCGCTTATTTAAAATCTAATAAGCGAAGTATGTAGGTATGTTGGAGCGGTGTTGCCTTAGTAGTAGATACCTTGACTTTCATTCTGGAGGTCGTGGGTTCGAATCCCGCCCAGCCGTGCACCAATGGATTTTTCTTAAGAATAAATTAAGAGCGCTAATTGACATTGCTCATACGGTGAAGGAAAACATCGTGATGAAACCTGCGGCTTAGTTGTCTTAAGAAATATTGACAAGTTCTCTCCTCTGGACATGTTTGACTAAGCTGAGAGGGTAGCAGGTGCTGGACAAGCCTACTCCATCCTCACGTAAAATGGACCCAATTAAAAAGAGTCTAGTACAAGTACATGTAGGTAGCTTTTTCCCTGATCAGCAAGCTATGGAAAAGCAAGTAATGGAATATAGTTTAGTTTGTAGTCTATTTTCACCCTTATGGTTATGATACAGTTCATATTCCATACAGTATCGTAACAAAAGCAGTATCAAATGAAAGCCATCGCATTGCTTTCGAAGTATGTTTTTGTTTTTTATTTCTATTTTATTACGCACGTGTTCGAATGAAGTATTGTTTTTATTTAGTACTTCAGCGGTTTTATTCGAGGCTTATTTTTATAGTCGACGTGGGGAATTATCATAGCATAAATGGATAAAAAAGGATATTCGTATGATAATAACGAAAAGGTAATTTTAAATTCATTTTCATTTCAAGTTTACTGTAAGTCTCTGGAAGATATTTTGTTAACTAAATCCACTGATACACGCACATAATATATTGTTTTTATTTAATCTATATCATCGATCATTTAACCGTCGATGATCTATATTAACTTAAATAACATGAAAAACCAAAGAGACTGGTCAAAAATGTTTATGTACCTACCTAAATGTAATTTGTGTTTGTGTAAATGTTTTATAATGTTATGTTATTTTTAATGTTGTTTTTAAATATTGTTTTTTTTTACATGAAACCGATTGAACCTGTTTGGTCGTCATACAACTGATTTGTATAGAGTCTTAAATAAAAAAAATAAAAAAAACTACTGCTGCTTTAAATTTCCACAGCCTACTCTATTGTTACGTAGACCAAAAGAAAAACAAAACGCAAAGAATAGAAGTTTCGCGACGAGTACTGAAATGCATCAGCTGTAGGGCTCTTGGTTTCCGAAGTGGCATGGCGTCCCGCAGGCGTACCGTACTAGGAACGTACTGAATGTACGAGCCATGCTATACGCTACGATAGTGGTGCAAGTGTTGAAAAAGATACTTCCAAGTGGCACACGATGTATAGTGATGTAACATTTCCGACTTTTGAAAGGATATTTTTGACGTTATAACGACTTTAAATATGAATGCACTCACAAAAAAGTGTGACGTCATCGGTCACGTCCGTTATTGACAAGGTAACCATAGCAACGTATTGAAGTAAGTGTCAGGTTCTGTTGACATGAAAGGTAACCTTAGCAACGTAACATTTCATAATTTTTTTTTTATGACACGTAAAATTATCGTCCGTAAACCGACTTTACAGACAACAATTTGTTTTTGTCTATAAAGTTATTGATTAGTATTTTTTATATATTGTTAACATTTTATTATTTTAAAAAGTCGTTTCTTTTAATCACAACTTTGATAAAAACCATCGTACGATACGCGTGTGGATTATTGATCATTGCATTTCGGCTTTTTAACGCGCTCGCGGATTACCTTGCCATCAACTGTGTAAATAGGGTCTACATTAAACACACATGATTCTATACCAGCCTATATAATTGAAAATCCTTGTGGTAAAATAGCTATAACAAGCTTTCGGTAGGTTTCAAGGCTCAGAACCATTAAATTAAATTGTAAGATATTTGAACGTGCCCGGATTTTCAGATTTCTAATATACGATGCTAGTGTTGCATTCGATCAACACTAACGTTGCGATGTATCATACAGCAATCAAAGTGAGAGCTTTTAGTGTAACGTACAAAGTTCCTTGTTTGTTCCAAATTGTTCAAATCCTTCGTCAGTTGCTTCGATTTAATGTTGTTTCCGAATTTAGAACTTGTTTGTCCATTGTCTTACTTAGAAGTGTTATCGAAAGTTTGAGATATTTTCTATATTGCATAAGTTTTGAGAAATATTGTAGGAGTTAATTCTGAGTTTAAACGTTTTGATTGGCAGCTTATTTAATTGTTTATCAAATCTGTAGGTTATAGGTAAGTAATTATTTAATTATCCTTTTTTACTTTATCATTGTTTACGTACCTCTATGAAAAATATTATAAGGAAAGCTTACGATATCGCATAGTATCGGATTACGGACACGGCACGCGTACGATTATGAAATCTGATGTACTGAGAATTTATTGGAATATAGATATGACACTGGTTTGTGTGCCTATTCTTGTTTTATAGCCTCCGAATGACCAATGAACGATGTTATAAGTTTAATCTTATATATTGAAGTTTTTTATGTAGTTTTAAATTAGTGCTTAGGATACCTATCTAAAAACAAAGCTATTCAATCTATCATCGTCATACTTAAGAGACATAATATAGGGACATAGACTATGTCCCTATATGTCTTTTAAGTATTTGACGAAAATGTTGCATAAAACCTTTAACTGTCATGACTAAGTCATGACAGTTATAGGTTTTATGCAACAAAAATATTTGTGCTAGTGCATTATCCAGGGAGGAAACAGTCGACTACGAGGCGAAAATCTGTGGTACGAGTATAGTAGAGGGAGACAAGATAAGCCAACAAAATTCCCTAACTCCCTGGGCTGTGCCTCGTCATTTCGGTGTTCATAGACCATTAAATCAGCGAGAGCTCGCCTGTTACTTAGTTTTAGTTGGTTGTAATGTTTCAAATATATTTAAGTACTTATTACAAGAACGAAATTAAAATAGCTTAAGTATGTACCTCCAGAGGTGTATCAACTACTCGCAGCGTGCGGCCAGATGAAGCGTGGGATTGAAAATCTATCTGTTTGAATCAAATCAACGTTGTGATTTGATGCTGATCAAAAAATAAAAAGGGGAAAATTGTATCACTGCAGCAGCAATGACAGTAAATTTTACAATCACAAGCATTAACTTATATCCTCCACGCAAAATTCAAATTATTAATCTCTCTCAAATCTCACTTCAACTCAATTACACAAAATTTTACATGATTGTGACTGTCAGGGTAACAATCACAATCATGTAAAATTTTGTATAATTACCGATTATTTCACACTCTTTAACTGAGCACAAGCTGAGCAGACTGAGCACTGAGCAAACAGTGGTTATTTCGGTATTCGTGACGCGGCACAAGGGAGCAACTAATGAGGATTCGCAATTTGCGTACACCATGAATTATGTAGAGGAGTGTTCAGCACATTTAAATTAATTGTCGGGTGTATTATTGTAACGTTCATTGAGTGTTTTGATTAGATGCTAAAATAATTATCTAATAATATACAATTCTAAGTCCTGACTGACATTGGCAGGATTGGGCTAAAATTTGGCATAAGTGCAATATTTATTATGACGTAGGCAAGTTCGCGTAGACGTATGCGAAGAAAAGTTTTTATAAAATTCAGTTCCTACGCGGCGAAGTCGCGGTTAGCTAGTTTTTTGCATGGACTTAATATTATTTAAGTCCATGGTTTTTTTGAAACCAAATCGCCTGATCTGTAAGAAATTGTGACAACTACTTCAAAAAGTATCCATGAGTATTTTCCGGCTGCCATTGGTTCAACGAATCTTATATACCTAACCGTATTTTGTAGTAAATTATTTATTTGCTATGTACTGAAATTGCACAGCTCAATTGAAGCTCCCAGTTTTGGCACCCATATTTATTCGAGCAATCAACTTGAAAGCGTCTAAGAGACAACTGAAACTTCTTCTGTACACAAAAGGTACTACAAAGGTTCGGTATAGTTTACAACCGTGAGTGTAATGGAAAACTTCCGAGCTGTTTGTTCAGGACCGAAAAAGAATGTTCTTCTTATTTACGACACGAATTATTATGGTGATTGTGCAATATATCACGGTCTTCGCTTTGATGCGGTAAAAAATGTTGCATGCTGATGATAAATGAAGGTAGATTCGTACAATACAAACGTATAGAGTTGAGTACGTTTGTATTACGAGTATAAGACCAACCGCATATAACAAACTTTCATCTGCCAACCTTTCAAATTGAAGGCACTTTTTGTATTGATTTGCATTCGAATTGAACGGTCTTCGACGAGCTATATCAACTGATCGAAAAGTCAGTATAATTTGCGATAAATCAATATAATGCAAATAAAATATAAATGTCTGCTTTATCTTGTACATCTTTTGAAATTCGATTATTTATTGTCCACAGGTTGTAACAGAACTTATTACGGTGACATCGGAAGAACTTATGAACTGGAACTCCATAGACCGAGGGAAGATCTGGTGCCGTACGTGTGTCTTCTCACCATCACTGCTGCAGGTGGAATTCATGGAGATCTAGTGCAGGTATGTGTTCTTACGCAATTAAAGTTAGTGAATATTGATAGTCATGTTAATTTAACCAGCGAATAGACAAACCCTGTGAAACTTTGTATATTTTTAACATTTTTTGAATTTTTGGATCCTTTTTCTTATATAAAAAAGTGATGTGGAGGTATTTTATAATAATTAATTTATAACACGCCCATGTCATATTACGTCATAAGTATACCTTTAAATGTCAAAGTCTCAAGAGTATATACTTAGGTACATTACATAAATTTCCATTCCTTTGGTAGGTATGCACGAGAATATTTAAAAAAATCCTATCCTATCCTATCCTACTAATATTATAAATGTGAAAGTTTGTGTGTGTGTGAGTGTGTGTGTGTGTGGGTGTATGTATGTTTGTTACTTCTTCACACAAAAACTACAGGACCGATTGCGATGAAACTCGGTATCTAGATAGGTGAAGACCTGGATTAACACATAGGCTACTTTTTATTTCGACGGAATCAGGACTTACGCGGGTAAAACCGCGGGGCGCAGCTAGTATTAAATAAAGGAACTTATCATATTACACTGATTTAACGGGCTTATTTCGTATCACTTTATAATTATACACTGATTACAAAGACAAATGGACCTTTTTTTGATACCAAAACGAGCGAGTGATGAAAAACACTTTTCTCTAGCAGCAAGCTATTTTGTTCGGTGTAATTTGTACGGTATTTCTTATCCTTTATCGGGGTTACCATCCGATGTTGACCGAGCACCAATTGGATTTTCTATATACGAAAAATGTATGTGCATCTATGCTCTTACGAAGAAGAAAAAAATATGTTCTAAGACTCATCCTCTGAAAGAAGGCCTTTGCCCTGAAGTGGAGTCCCCTTAATATGTCATTACAGAATCCATAGATCTACAACATGTTTTAAACAAATGATAAAAAGATAAGTTAATAACTAACTACATTAAAAATGAAAGAAATCTACATTTAGGTGCAGGAGGTTTATTTAAAGGTTTCTTCAAACAAATGAACTATGTAATAATATTTCCTTTGTTCATTTAGAAACAAGTTAAAGTAAAATAAGCCCTGGACTAAAAATAAAGTAAAGTTTTTTTGCGTAACATTTTACTCGAGGCTTCATTCATTACTGTTCTGCAGTTTAATTTTGCAAGAGTCGTTTGTTATAACTGAAACGCCCTTTAATTTGCATGTAATTAGAGAGACTCATTACTTTATTTATTGAACTACAGGTTTTTTAGTTACTGTTTTATTTTTGCTGTGAACTTTTTTTTGCTGTTTTTCTACGTAATAATTATTGTGCTCTTTTAACTCCTTTTCACTCCTTTGTCAGGAAGACTAATTTTTTCGCAACAATTTATTGAACTACAGGTTTTAACTACGGAGTTTTTCCGTAGCGAAAAACCTGTCACAATCTTTCTTTCCTTCCTTTTTTTTTTACCAAATTATTATATTTGTATTTTGTAACAGGACCCTAGCGGTTATGTTACCGAGTTTTTGTAAAATGTTTTCTTCTTCATTGCGTGATTTATTGCTTTCGTGGTAACTGGATATGCTTGAGCGTGCTTTTCAAAATGTTTTAGCTAAGTCTAGGTAAATAACTTTCTAGTTTGAACTGATTGTGCATAAATAGGGTTTTTGATTGTACAAAATCGTGTTTTAGACAACAAATTTCACGAAGGTACATTTGTAAATGTACATTTTGTCATATATTTCTCCAAACACTAAACTAATCGCATAGTATGGTAACTTCTAAGTCTGAAATAGGTCAACTGAGACGACCAGGCGATGACCGGAACCGCAGCTGTTGTTTCAAGCCAATACCTACTTCTAAAAATACCCAATAAGTTATAGCTTTACGAAGTTTATTATCGATTCTTAGCAAGTACAAAGTGAACGTAAAAAAATTAATCACATTTCATACGCGCCCTCTCAGACTTTACAGAAATTTTACTTAAATCTACTACCAATAGGTAGTTTTTATATGATACTAGCGAACCGCCCCGGCTTCGCACGGCTATATTATGCATGTATTATACATATAAACCTTCCTCTTGAATCACTCTATCTATTAAAAAAAACCGCATCAAAATCCGTTGCGTAGTTTTTAAGATTTAAGCATACATGTGAAAGGTTTATATGTATAATATATGCATAATATAGCCATGCGAAGCCGGGGCGGGCCGCTAGTCTACTATATAAAAATAAGTCGGGTTTTCCTTCCTGACGCTATAACTCCAGAACGCACGAACCGATTTCCACGGTTTTGCATTCGTTGGAAAGGTCTCGGGCTCCGTGAGGTTTATAGCAAAGAAAATTCAGGAAAAATTTCAACAGAAAAGCGGGAAAATTGGCGAAACGGAGTTCGCCGGGTTTGTTAGTAATAAATATAAGTATTTTGAGGCAATTGACAAAGTGTCGATACAGAGTCACTTACTTTCTCCAGCTTCATCGGTACAGAGTACAATAATACCATTATTAATAAAATAACTTCCTTCAAATAAATATATTTTCAAATCGACCTTTATTTTTCACAAAGTCAGCAACAAAAGGTGATAAATTTCAAAATGTAATAAGTACAAAAGTTAGAGTTCAAATTTTTGTTCGTTTCCTTTTTCACAATTTTCCGGAGTCATTGAAAAGTTTCACATGGTCTATAATATATTAAATCTGGGTAGGTAAGTTCCCGAAGGAGTTTGGTGTTAAAATAAGGTAGGTAATAATTTTCATGGTAACGTTCCGTGGAATTCTTAAGACTTGGTATTTTAGAATTGTTGTCGAAAGTTTATTAACAAGATATTTGTTAAGTAGGCATAGATTATGATGATTATTTCGTTGTTTAATATGGGCGTAATAGTATTTGAATTTATTCCATCCGAATTCGGATAATTTAAGGCAATTTTGTTTATTTTAGCGTAAACATTCAAATTAGATTCTTGTAGGTCGCCCGGGTTCCTAGCGTATCCACCTTAATAAGGCGGGTTCGACAGACACGGGTTTTTTGTTTCGTTTGATTTTGTTTTTGTTCAATGCTCGTAAACTAAGCACTTGTAACAACTAAAACTGTGTCCGGCTATTCGTAACTGAACCAATCTATAATTAAAGTGCCAAATGTATACCAATTGATACGACTGAGTTCTTGGAAATCGAAACGTAAACATAACAATTTTTTGCTGTGTTTTTTGTTGTGTCATGGTGTCAAGTGTCAGCTCAAGTGGAGTGTTTAGTTATAATTAATTGCTTGGCGTGTGATAAAGTTGGTAAGTTATTTTGTACTATTCTTCTAAGTTAGGGATATTACAAGTAAATAAAACATTTTGTTGTGGAAATAATTCTTCCATTTATAAATTATTCACGACCTTTGTACAAAAAACAGGAGAAAGTTCGGAGAAAGTACTTTCCAATTAGAATTAACAATACATCACAAGATAAACTGCAATAATTATTTACATACATAGGTAGTATAATTCATACCCATTCTTTATGTAAGGTTTATCTAGCTCCCATTTATAACTTCGCTGTTATCGCTATTTTACTGACCCCCCTCGATGTCGCAGGGTTTCCCACGGGATGGCCCAAACAGAGCCCGTTAAATTGCAAAAAAATTGTTGACACAGGAGGGGTTAGGTGTAATTATAAGAGGTATAATTATAAGTGGTAATTTGTGTTTCTTCACCCGTTTACGCAAAAATTTCTAAACCGATTTAAATATCATAATTAACATAGCTGTTGCCCTGAAATAAAACATTAGTTGCTGTTTTCAAACACTAGCTTTTATCCGCGATTTAAAATGTCCAAAATCTTTTCTTAGCCAACATCATTCGAGTTATATGTAATGAAAATTCATACTAACAGATGTCGCTAACGAAACTTAATTCGAAAAGAAGTTAATGCGATTCTTAAATTCGACTATGACGGTACTTGACTAATTGACAGCGCACTTGAACGGTATTCAAGGGATGCGAGTTCGAGTCTCGTCTTAGTCGCAATTTTTGAAGACGCATTTTTCCTTAAAAAATATTTTTATCTATAGATATTCCCACAGGATTGGGACTTAGACGGATAAAACCCCGAAACGCAACTAGTCATAGTACAGTCGAATACAGTATGGGGTGATGACCTCTGAAAAAAAACATCATCTAGGTACATCTAGGTAGGTTATTATTTTATATTTATTTATTATTTATAACTCGAAACTTTGTTCTTACCTAAAATACAGTGTTTCCAATATGCAGATCTCCTCAAAAACCACAATGCTCGCTCTGAGCGTGTTTGCCTTTCAATATATTTTCAGCTTGAAAGCTTCAGTAAATCGATCTAACTCGAAAAAGTCGTCTTCAACTTTATGGCCGTTTTAGAAATATTATCTTTCGTTCCGTCGAAGCTTGACGGAAATTATGTACCCATTTGACATTCATTTGGACCTTTTTGATAATTTAGTTTAATTATATTACTTTTTGTTTCGGCCTTTAGGAAAATACTGAAAAATAAATCCCGATTACGTAAATTAGCGATCTCCATGGCGCGAAACTAATGGAGCGTTTTTGATGAAACATTGAATCCCTGGGGCGTAACATAGGCTATATTTACCGGGTAGATGGGTAATGTTTTTGACAGTCTATGTTTTGTTTATTATCGTAATATTTCTATAGGATCGGGGCTTACGTTGGTAAAACCGCAAGTCGCTGCTAGTTACAAATACTACATGACTGAGATAACGATAAAATATGAAATATGTTGAAAATGGAAGCTACGTCTACAAATAGCTCTACAATATTTATTTCGCATTCAAATCATCATCATCCGAGCGATGTTCCCGGTTGCATCCCTCTCGGGAGCCCGGGGTCCGCTTTCCTACTTTTACGCCTCCACTTCGCACGATCTTCGGAATCCTGGTTCGGAAGGCCATTTGCACGCATATCACCCTCTACGACGTCAAGCCAGCACTTCTTGGGTCTACCCAGTCTGCCACGACCCGGCGGAGGCGCCATGGCAAGACATTTCGCTGGTTTGCGAGAATAGCGACGGAACTAAAAATGATTGATTTTAGAAAAAAACATTTTTTAATTTGTTTGTAAATATTTTAGTGCATACCTCAAAATGTAAATGGTTTATTCAGGGATTGACTTTACTGATTAAAGGAAAATTTATTGTAGTAATAAATACATAAAAAAAATTGGAATTTTTTATTAAAGTTATTAAAAAAATCGTCATACAAAGGGGGGTTTCAGACATCAGTCTTTATTCATGAGACTCCAAATTATAAAAATCAACTTATGTCATTTATTTAGCTTTAAAGCCTCTTAAAAATACAAATTAAAACTTACAACAGTGTTTAAAACTTTTGTACTTATAAGTATAATAACAAATGAAAATAGTTTTATAACATAAAATAGTAACTTTTACCTATACCTATTTAAATTGGTATTAAAAACTCTGTTTTTATTTTTCAAAATAAATGAAATCAAAATAAACGTGAATTCTACAAAATAAGTAACGAAAAAAAGTCAAAATCAGGAACATTAATCCTTAAAATTAAATGTAAGTAAAATAAATCATTTATTTTACAACCCCTCGTAAAATTGTCGATAATAGTTTGGAATTATATTTTTGTTAACTAAATCTACTAGTCCTCTCTTCTTATTTTCCGAGATTCCGTTCCTTTTTTTATAAGCAGATTGTAATCTGTAATTTTCGTCCAAAGATTTTGATGCACGGCTAGAAACTTTCACACTTTTAAACTCATTTTCACCGTAAGATGTTTTATAGAAAAAGAACCCTTTATGGTCAGCATCTACTTTTAAAATCTTTATATCTGCCATTTTCACACTCTCATTATCAGTATTTTTATTAAAATTTCTACCCACGTCAGAAGCTAACGACTTTAATTCGTAAAAACTTCTATGATCCATTTCTATGACTTTGTAAGGAGATCCTTTCTTTTTTGCAGTGCGAATAATTGAAACGTACTGATCCGGTGTATAGATAGGGCCTGATTTCAAAGTTTTTTTGATGCTTCTTTCAATGACTGTTGACGCGAGCATATTCTCGCCAACCAAACCGGTACTGCGTACCTCCCTACTGCGGTGACTAGCGCGCGGCCCCCGCCCGCGTCCCGCTTCCTCACCGTAGCCTGCGCCCGCGCACCTTTCATTGAATCCCACATACTACGAGCGACCTACCGTGCGTCTCGCTCATACACCTTTTCATACTTTTATTCATTCAGTAATCTTGTTATATATTTTGTCGGCTGAACAATTAAACCCTTTAAACCATACAGTCCACTCTCTTCTTTAACACCTTCTCCACGCCGAGGCTTCAACAATGACAGAATGCACACTGTCACCTTCGTTTTGTGTGTGCCCTTTTATCAGAAATTTATGTGTGATACTATTAATATGAGCAAAAGTAGAAACAGCGTACATGTACATACTAATAATAAATTTATTCTTTTGCTGTCCGCAGCAGTTATCCGAATAAAAAATTATATCTAGTTTGGCTTCAGTTGTTAGATCTCTGCCAAGACTTTTTAAATATTCTAGAACACAGGTTCCTATTTCTATAGCTCCTCTATTTGCTTCTCCTTCATGCCACACGTAGCAGAACGCATTTTTATTTTTCATTTCATAGATCGTGAAGTTTAAGGTATTCACTTTTGAAACATAGTAAAAATTAGACACATCTCCCCTGGGACATGGCATCACAGCCTGTAAGTCATAAACTGCTACAATAGTTGATTCTTTATCTTCTGCTTCTTTCTTGTCCTTAACCTTCTCTATTCTTGAAAGCTCTTTTTCTTTTAGATGGTTCTCATATTTAGACTTCAGTCGATTTTTATCTTCTCCAGTTGCGTTATTGTAGGCAACACAATCCTCGCACTGGTCCTTCTTAGGTTGGTAAAATGCTATATTAAATTCTCCATTAAATATTCTATTAAACATGATATAATTAGCACTTTTCTCTCTATTTTCTTCACACTGTTTCACATAATCTCTATAAATTTCTGCAATAGTTTTACTTCCATCAATATATTTTTTTCGCGTATCTGCTCGACAGTAATGGCTTTCTATTTTTGGTATCGCCTTGAAATTGAAATGAAATTTCTCAAACTATCTTTAATATTATTATCTACGCGACTGTGATTGCCATGATTCCCTCGCAGATCCTCCACTATAATGCCTGAAACGTCACTTCTTGATTTTTCGGTAACTGTTCGAATAAATCTATCAGATACATCCAGCGTAGACATAAAAAAACTCTTACAAACTCGAATTTTTTCGCCATCTTTGTCTTTCAAATAAAATGCGTTATTATTTCGACGTGTTCCTTTTTTATATTGATGCGTCGGGACAATAGCGGACATATTAAATGCTACAAAAGTTCTTTTACTTTGCAAATCAGGTAATTTATAATATGCGTCAAAAATGTGATGTCGAGTCTCATCATCAAATTTTGTGTTACACTTTAACTTGCATTTTTCTGTACATCCAGGTCCTAATCGTCTCGAATTTTTGCCTACATATTCTTTCCCTGCATTTCGTAGACGTTTTGCTACATTCGTTTTCCAAAGTTCTGGCTGCATTTTCCTCTTACGTGTAATATTTTGGTTTGATTCACTTGAAATATTTTCTTCTTCATTCAGTTCTACTGTTTCATCCGAATCTGACGATAAATCATTATTTTCAATGTGATAATTAGGATCTGCGATACTATCATCCGATGAAAAATCTCTTTCTTCCGTTCCTTCTTCACTTTCAGCATTTATATTGGTCAATTCAATAGCTTTTGGTTCACTTTCTATTTGTAAATTACTTTCTACTATAGTCTCATCTTTCATATTATCATTTACTGATTCTATACTTACCTTATTTTCTTTGGTTTTATTTTCTAGGCTATGGCCGTGGAGTTCTTTTTCATTTAAACTTATCATATTATTGGCTTTTTTATTACATTCTTCTGTTTCTCTTTTGCTGGAGGAAGATGAGCTAGAAGACGAGGAAGATGAGGTACAAGAGGAGGATGATGATGTGGACGATATGGATGGTGATCTTTGTCGAAAAATCAATTTATTTTCTTCTGAATTATTACCTGATGTGTTATTAAAATTTATATCATTTTCGATATTTTCATCGCAACTTCTTGACTTTAACGGCAAACTGTTTTTATGTTTATCGGTACCTTCTTGTTCACTATTCGTTAAATCATGTTGATACTCTTTTTTTTTATTTATACTGGCCGCGTCTTTCAACTTTTCCAAGAATAACATTCTTTCTGCCATCTTTTTCAATTATCTAAAACAAATAATTTAACGTAAATAATTAATTATCAATGAATATCATGTAAAAAATTAACTCAATATTTCTATCGCAAACTTTCCTTGCATTTCGTAATAAGAAGGAAAACAATGCCAATTTTTTTCAAAAATAACGACGTTTCTTATTTACGACAAAATTAAATTGGTTTATTTTTCGTGAATCTAGACTCAAGTTACATAAAGTCGGTATAAAATACAATATCATAAGCAATCACTCATATTTATTCAAGAATACAGGCGTAAATAGAAATAAGACATAAAAAGATACTTACTTTTATCAGAAACAACGACGAATCACTAAATATGTCACTATTCTTGAAAAATTTCAACAGTTATTGCAACCCAATTGTAAATACGTCGGTATTTTCGAGAATAAACCGTGCGTTCACTCTGTTGTCATAGGCGCAACTGAGTTGAGCCGTTATTTGTGACTACACTTCGAGTGTTTTGTCTCAAATGAATAATGACGCTGTCTCTTTCTAACGAACACTGGCGCGAAATTGGCGTTGCGTCTCTGTTCACGTTAAAATATCAAAGATTTATGATTGTTTGGCATACAGAATTCAATTTGACAGAATTTTGAATTACGTCGATATTCTCGCAAACCAGCGATTTGTTCCCCACGTAACTAGCCGGTTTTCGCAAGACGTGGCCGTACCAGCGTAAGCGACATTCTTGCAATTTATCTGCAATGTGAAGGCTGCCCCGGATGCGGGAGTTCCTGACGCGATCATTTCGCGTCACTCCACACATCCAGCGCAACATCTTAATCTACGTGACACGCAGCTCCTACTTATGTCGCTATTGTAAATATTTTTTTTTGTCGCAAAATAAATTTGCAATATTTGCCTGCTGACTAAAAGAAACGAAACGCGGCGGCCATGATTGACCTTCGTGTGACGTCACGATTTTCCATTTTCCTAGGGAAAAAAGCGTCACCTTTGCTCGCGTGCAAGGAGCAAGGAAAGGTGACGTCACTGATTAAAATGTATAGTGGCCGAGTGTTTTCGAAGGATAATTAAAATTAATGAATAAAAATGTTTTTTTTTTACTTTCAATTAAATTTATGACGTTTCCGAAAAAAAATATAATTGTAAGGGGTTTCTAAGCTACTTTTGTATTCTGAAATTCTAACAGTATCTATGGCCTAACACGAATAAAACCACGGGACCCAGTTAGTGAAACATAAACGTATTTTATGCGAACTAATAAAACAGCCTTTTCTTTGTATTTAGATCTTTACAGTCCACAATACAAACCTTTGTTAGACCGAGAGAGGGAAATAAAATTCGAGTCTCGGCTTCAATAACCTCTTAACATTTTTGATAGGGCAAAAATAACGTAGGTAGGTAAATATTTCGTATATTTATAGCTAACTGAACAAATTTTATTTGTAAACGCTCTGTAATTTATTTTTATAAGCTCTTGAGAGGAAATAGCTTTGTGTTTATAAATAAATAAGTAGTTACATCGCTTCTGGGGAAAATAGCTGAAGTTTGTTATTTATATTATTATAATAAACAATGAGACATGTAATTATTATTTTCCATTATATACCTATTTGTTCAGAATTCGTTACTTATTTCCTCTTCCTTTTTTGCGTAGATGAAAGAATAAATAAATTGTTTATTGCACATACCGTGGCACAAATCACAATTTGTAAAATAAACACAAACTTATATCTAGGTGGCACAGAGGGCGGGCATACCGCTTAATAGCGATCTCTTCCAGGCAACCTTCTCCTTATGGAGTATTAAAGCAAAAAGTAACACCAAACTGGAAGACCAAAGTCTCCCTATCACAGGTATTTTATACTTAAAAGGAGACTCTGTATATTGTTGTAAATGGAGTTATAAATTGATGTGGCGTTGTAACACAATGGTGTTTGTATTTTATACTTATTAACGCTCATTAACATTGTACATTTTGATACCGAGACTATGATATATTTTGACATCGGTACAGTATACTGCAAGTCATCTATCTTAATATATATAAATCTCGTGTCACAATGTTTGTCCTCAATGGACTCCTAAACCACTTAACCGATTATAATAAAATTCGCACACCATGTGCAGTTCGATCCAACTTGAGAGATAGGATAGCTTACATCCTGATATTCCCAAGGGATCGGGAGTTACGCGGGTGAAACCGCGTAGGGCAGCTAGTTAAATATAAATTCAAAGTCCTGACTTACGATTAACTGAATGACTGATATCATATCAACGCACATCTTAAACCAAATGGATGGATCTGCCAAAAATTTGACATTCAGATAGCAAGTCGCGGGTAAAAGCTTTCATAATAAATTTATATAGGTACATATTACTTTTCTTTGGTACAACTTCGAACACCTCGGTAACAACTTGTATATTTGATACACAACAAAAGCTAAATCTAGTCAAACTTTCGCGTGAAGAATGAAAAAGCTCGTCGGGAAATATTCTTAAGTTGGTAAACACTTTGCAAAGTTTACGACATAGACATCGTTACTGAAGTTTTTGAAGCTGCACCATAACTTGTATCTACTTAGTTCGTTGTTATATTACTGCACTGCTTTTAAGTCTCTAACTTGTTGCGGTAATGTTCGAAAGCCTTTTGTTGAGCGTATTTAAAAAAAAAAGCTAAACTAGTCGGCTTGGGTCTCACCAGAAGCCTGTGCAGGCAAAATATTTTTCAGTGTAAAATTTTGGAGGCGTGAACGCTGTGACTGGCTTTATTAGGAAAAAATACTTTGCACCCGTTAACCTAACAACTTGTCGGTTAGATTGATTGATGTGTCAAAAATACCTACTGATTCTTAAATTCAGATGTATAATAGGTATATTACTGGTGGCTACTTAACGAGGAAAAGAAAATTGTATGACTAAGTGTGTTTTATCTAGAGAAAATTTTATTTGTATCTTTTGTTTCATCCGAAACTACCAGCAAAGTACCCACTCTCTGCAAAAACGTTAAAGATGCACCAGTACTGAGCCGACCTGACGTGGATTAAGGCTAATCTCGAGGCATAAATTAACAGAATCCCCCGAGTGTGCACCGCTCTTAAAACTGACGGCAGATATCTCAGAAACCTGCATGTCATGAAATTACATAAATAAAAGCTATACTGGGTTTTATTGCGATGGTTTTACTGGCAAGAAGGAGAATTGCATCTCGAATTCGAATGCAGCTTTTAGTATCTGAAAGCTAAATATTTCGTGAGAGTTATTAGCCATTTCATTTATGAGCATTTTTTGTGAATCATGTACTTTGCGAATCAAGGAATAAAGTGGACAAAAAGGGCAAAAAGATCCATCAATGAATCTTTACAGTGGATTTTAGTGAATAGAGGGATTCTAAACTCCACTTTGCGAATTAAGGAATAAAGTGGACATAAAAGTGCAAAAAGATCGAACCAAGTGGATCGGGATGTTTTTTTCTCCCTAATTTATTGACGCACGTAAATCGTTGTGTGGAGCATGGCTAGAGTCTTATAAGTTAAGGGATGATTCTCATTAGACTGGACCGTGTCCAGGCCGGGCCGTGTTCTCATTATTATTAAATTATTGCTTTAAATAATATTTGTATGTAACGTTTAAAATCCCGGTCCATTGAGAATCATCTCTAAGTCCACAGATAACATAAATAATAGAAATTTACTACCTAACATTGTAAACATAATTTACTTTAACCTTGTAACTACAAAAAATGGTAACAAGTTAATAAAAAGGCGTAGATTCACACATCACCAAACACTCGTGAAAGAGTAATGAAATTGCACCGACTCGGAATTCAGGATGTTTTATTGATGAGAACCATCGTTCAGTGTTCGTATCCAATACCTGCCAACACCAATACGAGCAGTCACGATAATCAATATTGCCAATTTTAGTTTATGAAGAGGTTAAATAATAAAAGAACTTAACTAAAAATGTGCGTTAGTAACATCAAGAAGGTAAAAATTTCATATTTAGGACACAGGTAGAAAATTCTATTTTGTTAGAACAAGACTATGAAATAGGATATTGTGAGACTGGACGCAGTGCGTGTGTGATCTTGCGGCATATCCAGATAGATAGATGAAGAACTTAGTATAAACTATAGTCTCTCTCTCTGTAGTCGGCCTCTCATGACTGAGGATCGTGGTCATCATTGGGTAGTCTGCATTTGGATCGGATGATCTGTCTCCAACGAATTCTACAGTAGGAATATAAAATAAACACAAACTTAAAACTAGGTGTCACAAAGGGCTGCATTTTCGCTTAGGAGCGATCTCTTCCAAACAATCTTTGGATAGACAAGAAGTTAAAGGAGGGGGTAGGTGGACTTCTAGACCTAATTCGACAATACCGACGACTCCGTTTTACAACAATATCATCTAAGTCTTCGATAGAATCTGGTAAGCTTCAGATATTTTCTCTGTAAACTCGTAAGCTGGTTTATCGTCTTTTATAATCCATGTGGATCCACTCGTTCCTTTATCGATCACCTCTATTATGCCTTTTACTGCTGATTCCACTCTGTAACGGGAAGTTTAAGAGGATTTTAAGATTTATTGAGTTTTTTACACATTGGTTATCATAAAAAGCTAATGTCTTGATGTGTTCTAATCACCAGTGATATTTTCTATTATATAAATGATTATTAACGTGCAAAGAGTTAAAATAGTCGTGGTGTTTTAAATTCGCCAAATTTTCTAATATTTCACACAAAGAAGTCGTAAACGAAATATGCGTTACATCAAATTCAAATTCGACATCGCTACCCACGTTGGATGGACCTCATGGCGCAGCGGTGGTTAGATACACTTGTCACGTGTTAAAAAAGGGGTTGCTTAAAATTGCGTCAATTAAAAAACAACGTTTTTTGTAAATCTATTTTAAAACCTTACGAGTATCAAAAGGTAGGTACTATAATTGTGCTTTAATATTATGTAAAGTAAACTTACTTCTGTCTTACTGACACTCGTGAGGTGACTTGTGCGACGGCATTTAAATTTCCTGAATTGGTTCGCTGCAGTATGGCAGTATCGGTAGGACCGAGACATACGGTCAATACGCGAACTTTACTCTTTTCGTAGAATTTTGGGGCCTAAAAAAAGCACACTATTTATTAAAAACATTGGGAAATCTTATAGTAGAAATCATATAAGATTAATAAATTCTTATTATTAAACTAGCTGTTGCAGACAACTTCGACCACGTGAAGGTTTTGAAAGTTAAGAATTAAACATCTTTAAAAAAATATATCAAGCATGCCATCTTTGACCTCATATTTTTTGCCAAATAAAAATATAAACTTATTGCAGGACATGCCACACATCGCCATCTAGCTCCAAGCTAAGTCACTAGGATTGTGTTGTGGTAATGTCAGATGAGTTCAAAATGTAATGCGGACTGAATAAAATTATTAAGCAAATTGACCGAAATGACTGAATTTTGTAATTATATTAATTCTAGATTACACTTACTCCCATAGCAATACTGAATTGTAGAACAGCAGTCTTAGTGGCAGCATAGACGGGAAAATGAGTACTTGGATGTAGAGCCAAAAGTGAGGAGATGTTGACGATTGTTCCTCCTTGGCCATCCTTGTCAACACCCATTACTTCAATTGCTTTCATGGTACCGTGGACTGTTGCTGACTAATCAGAAGCAGAACGTATTATTAAGTTTAGCAATACAATTTGAATGACAAGCGAGTTTGTAACATAAAGGTTCAAAAGAATACTGGTATTACTTTGTAGATTTTGAATTTGGAAAATTGTCTTCTCAGATAAATTATTATTTATTATTATTATAATTATATACCAATAAAAATATCTAATACCTACCTATATAATCACTGCATACTGCATAGATATACAAATTTTGAAATTAAACTAAATATTAATTGGATAAACCAAAAAAATAAACAAGAAAGATAACTGAACGTTAAAACTAACAGAAACATATTAAAATCGAATCGAAAAATATTTCCAATTAAAAATTGTTTGACTTTTTCGATATAACATATTTGAACAATTTCATAACAAATTAAACTTTACAGTATTGTTCGCTCAGGCTCGTATGCATGGATGTTTTCAAACTTCAGGCTACGTTATTTGATGAATACAAATGTAATTACGTTGTAAAATTGTATTCTGTTTGAAACTTCCTTCCTTTTACCGAGTTCTTTAACTAAATAGCGATAATCTACACTCTAATACTCGATACGTTTTCAGATTTACATTCACGACTATCAAAATCATTTTAAATCGACTTCAAAAAAAGGAGGAGGTTCTCAATTCGGTTGTATGTATTTTTTTTATTCATTTGGAATCATACAATTTGCAAGACATCACTTCGCTTCAAAGGCGTCTTAAAAATAAAGTTTTGTTTTTTAAAACTATTAACTACTACTAACTTTAAAAAACTAAGTTAAAATTGTGCACAGTTACGTTTTATTTTATTCTACTATCACAATTCCTAAGATCTTATAGCTTGTCTAGTTCGTCGTTTAAGCTATTGACAAATAACTATAGCTACTTGACTGTAGCACAAAGTTTACTAACTGCATGTTTATAGTTAGAAAAAATCCCTGACCTCATGCTAACCTCACCGTATTCTCAAGTAAATTTGAATTCAAAAGATAATTTTGTGTTATTGGCTCTAGTTTTAGTCTGCTACATACATATTCTGTTGTAAATATTCTACATAAATTCTAAATACGTGCTCGAACTTGGCTACCTATGCTGGGAAAATGTTTAGTTCAGTGCCTTTATTCGCTAAGGTTCAAGTCGTCGGGCGCGCGTGATTAGGACGAGATTTCCATACAAAAGTTGCCCCCACTCCGCCCCTAATCACGCGCGCCCAACGACTTGAACCTTAGTGAATATAGGCCCACTGCAGTATGTTTGCTAATTTTATACGCAGGTATGCCTTTTGCGATGTAGATAGTTCCAGGAGTCTTAATTAACTATTTTAATGATAAACTGACAACGTATTTTGCTTGAGGTTAGATCTTTTGGGTAATTTTTAACTAGCTGATCACCACGGCTTCAATATACCTTTTTAGTTCTCGTGTACGGTTTATATGGAACTCCTGTACAAAATTTAATGTGCCTATTTAAGAAATAGCGGCTTCAGCTTTGCATTATTGTTGTCAGACAACATTATAAACTGTCATTAAAAGCTTTTATTTAACTTGCAATGTACGTATGTTTGTTCGGTTGGAATCTTGTTTCTCTTTTTAGTAGCAGTAGAAATCTTAAGTTCAAAAAACTTACGAAATTGACATCAACCATCCTCTTCACACTATGTTCAGTCACACCTAGTACAGCTGCATTGTTAATAACACCATCCAGCCTTCTATATTTGTCCAGAATTTGATTGTAAGCTGCAGAAAGTTGATCTTCATCAGATACGTCACATTTTATGAATTTTGCTCGTAGGGCTCCAAATTTATCTGTGAGTTCTTTTTCTAAGGCTGCACCTTCTCGTTCCGCGATATCGAGGAACGCAACATGCTGAAACAGTTATTTTTATTACAGGATATTAAAAAAAATATTAAAACAATATTATTTCACGTACGAAATCAATATTCAAAGAATTATTCGATAAAAACAAATCTGTTATCAATTTAATTTTTTGTTGACAAAAACCAAAGTTACTGTTACTTATCAGGCTTTGGAAATCTAAGCGATTAGACACACCTCCATTTAGTAAACAACAAAATTTTCGATTACAAAAAAGAAAGTGGGCAGACCTTAAAAAATAAAAAAATCCAGGACATTCCCAAATCGCCATCTAGCCCCAAGCTAAGTAACTAGACTTGTGTTATGTATATATATTTATAATACGTACATAGAAACAACCAGACCACAGACAAATATATAACAAGCATAAATACTTGTCTGAGGCGGGAATCGAACCCGTAACCCTGTGTTTGGCAGTCCGGCATGGTGACCATTGTGCAAACTAGGTCGTCAAATAGTTCTTTATAATTCAACAATCAAAACTAGCTTTTTTAACAATTTTTATATAAATGAAATGTGTGATAAAACTAGTTGAAAAACAACAAGAATTACTCAAATTAAAACAAAATTACATCACTAACCCTTGCATTTGTATTCAACAACGCTCGAACGATTCCTGCCCCAACACCAGCGGCACCACCGGTCACCAAAAACACTTTATCTTTCACATCTAATGATATTTTCACAAAATCAATAGCCATACTTGAAGTTTAATTATATTTCATCACAAAAATAATTTAAACGATAATTTTTGTTTTATCTTTTATGTCCACAAGTTCGCGACCGCACGAAACAACAGTATTATCGAAGTAATTTCTACACGGTTTTCGATAACAGTTATCTGTTGATAGCACCACTTATTGGTTTTAAGATTGGATTTTTATGGCCGTATTGTCTTTGAAATAATGATTTTTCAAGCGGAAATTGTTGCCATAGTGGCGATGAATTCATTGATTTTATTCACCTTCGATAAACCTACACTAAGTCTAATATTATAAAAAGGAAAGATTTTTCTGTTTGTTTTTATGTTGTAACGAATAGGCTCCGAAACTACTAGACCGATTTTAATGAACTTTAATATGAGGATACATTGATTTATTGGGAATAATATAAGCTACTATTTATCCCGATATTCCCTCGGGATCGTGAGTTACGCGTCTGAAACCCCGGAGTGGTGCTAGTTGTATATAACTGACTAGGTACTTGCAAGCTAGCTAATTACAGGAGCTAATTACAATATCAAACAAGCGTACCTACCTAATAATATGACGGTGATATTACAAGACACAATCACGATTTGATCAGTTTCAAATATTTTGTTCTTATCTTGGATTCTGAGGGCCAAAAGGCATTGGCGTATCTATTTTATCACTTTTTACTGGATAATGGATCACCAAGTATCAAAATAAGCAAATTTCAAAGCAAATTTCAAGAATTTTAAGTTGCTAAATACATATTCACAACAGAGTTCCCAGGAACCACACCAAGGTTTCTACGTTTATATTACTGCTGCGGTTTTAAGACAAGCCGATTGAATTCCCTTCCGTGTTGAGGGAGTGATGAATGAGATAATAAATAATTCAAGATATTGGCACACTGTATCTTACATCCACACCCTACCCTACTCCGAAAACTTGTACTATTTCCATTACTTATGGATGAAGAGCGCAGTTTTATTTATCAAATAAAAATAAAATAAGTTTAAATCTCAGAAGAACTAGTGCATAAATACTCCCAAGTAATACGAAAAAATCAAATTAAAATAACGAGCGACCGAAACAAATTTCAGACGATCAACGCTCGTACAAATTAGACTTTCCTTTCTCCCTTTGGACCATTCGCGCCATCTTCCCGTCACAAAACAGGCGTATCTTTAAAGATAGGTACTGCGTACTTATACAGGGAAGCACTTGACAGGACCCTTGTGGCTCATTGCTTCTCAAGGGGTTGACGCGGCGAAGCGGCTAAAGCGCTTTTAAGTACCGCTGTGCTATTGAATACGCAACAACGGGACCTAGCTGTCTAGCAGCAGTATTGACGCTTTTATAGCGTCTAGAGTCTAGATGAAGTTGAAATATTAATGACTAGTGGACTTTTAGCTCCGTATAAGTACCACAATTGCTTAGGTGCACTAGTTTTACGAAGTTGATAAAGCTTTATGCCTTAAGAAAAAAACTATGCACCGAGCTCTAGGTTTGAATAAAAAAATATAGCTCTCGGATTAGATTAGTTTTCAACCGATACTTATGAGGAAAGGGTGCCGTTGCTCTCTCCATACAAACGTAGTCGATTATAGCAAATATTTTTGTTGCATAAAAGTTATAACTGCCATGACCATGCCCCTATGCTTTTTTTTATTTTTTTAATCTTAATTTCTATGATAAAAAGAAAATGAAAAAAAACCAAAACATAGGGGCATAGTCATGGCAGTTATAGGTTTTATGGCACAAAAATATTTGCTCTAGTGTCATTAGCCAGGGAGGAAACAGTTGACTACGTTTGTATGTAGCGAGCGCCGGTACACTTTCCTCTTAAATGGCGTGATACCTAACACACACAAACTCCGATAACCTTCAATACAATTAGATAACCTACAAAATACATTTTGCTGTTTTCGAAACGTTTTGCCCGAATTTACAAATTTATAAAAAAACAATTGTTAACTTAGTATAAAAATACTTAGTTTGTAATTTTAGGCTTTGAATGAGTATTTGATCAGGACTATAAAAATGTCAACCTCGGTCATTATAAATACAAACAAACAGAAATGCAAGTTGTACAAAACTAAGCGCCCTGAAAAATGGCTGAAACAAAGTACGAAGACAAATAAAACTGGCAAACGCCCGGCGGGGGGTTTGGTCCACAAACAAATCTACACCCGCTGTGTGTTTAACTATTATTCTTATAAGGATTATTGCCATGTTCAGTTTTAATAACTTCTGAATTTCACATTACCCTTTTATAAGATTTTAGTTTTCGGAGCGTTATATTTGCTTCAAGAAGTGCCGACAGTTCAACTGCCCTGTACTTATAAAATCACTTGAGTCATTTCAAATAGGTAGCTAGCCCAAAACTATGCCACATTAAATATTAAATACTGATTTTCTGTAACCTCTGATACAATAACATTAAAACGCTATCCTAATTCCTGTTACCTCTTTGGAGGTTCATACTTTTGTTTAATGTTCTCTTTGATTACATACCTCCTCATTTACTAAAACAACATCCAGGAAGGGCTCAGTAATTTCGCATCTCTGTTCGTTTTGAAGTTTACCGTTTAAACTACAGACTAGGCAACTACTAATTTGTGTTTCACACGTTTACAACCTCTGGAACCGACACTGAAACAGTTTGAGAACGTGCTCGCAAAACTTGTTTAACTGTTCTCCTGTAACTTCGCCGGACAATAAAAATGCATTTTGTTTGTGATTTACCTCTACAATTACAGTAACTGAATCCTTGGCTAATTGCGAGAAAAATTCCCCAGGTCCATTCTCAATGGCTACAGAAAATTTACGTCTGAATCAAAACTATTAAGTAAATTATATTGGCTTAGGTAGTCATCGGCGCAGGTTGATGGACGAACACACCCTTTTACTAATAAAAAATAAAAAAAATCCATGAATGCCTTGCACTCTCATCTTCCAAGACTTCTAAATTAAGATACTCTATACCGGAAACGTACGCCGAACCCGTAGATAAGTTTACCGTGTCTCAGATAATCCGCACCTCACTCGCGTCAAATCCCTATATAGTAAAGCCAAATAAATTGAAATCCTCATCCGAAGTCTAGACGACAAGATTTCATCTCACCGCGTACCTACTATTCCTACTTAAATTGAAAAGCCCCATGTCTACTTTTGATGCCACTAAGGCTTTAAAATTTCAACACGTTGAAAAATTGCTCTTAGCAATTTAAGATTCTTTATTTAAAAGCAGATGTAAAAACAATGCATTGTTTCTTATTACAGTGTTCTTTCATTAATGATGCTATTTTATTTAAGAAATATTTTTTTAACATCAGAGTAATAATGTTTATTTTCACCGACTTGCGTCTCGGCAATAGTGAAATATCCAGTTAAATATCTAGTAGGTACATTTATTTAGTTCTTGAAATTTTCCAACTGTCAGAAAGCAATCGAATTAGGAGCAAATCTAGTGAAAAAGTGCAGTCTTTGTCGCAGAAAGTCATAAATTCCTAAAATACTTAATCCCTTTCGACACTTCAACCTTACTTACGTACTCAGATAAAAAATTTAAAGGGTGTAAATTGTATTTCCACTTGCCTAGTTCCATCTCGGTCGACCAATTGCCCTCGATTCAGAGCTAAATTTAAAATTCGGAATGAATCCCGCAAAGTTTTGAGTTCGAGGATTTTAATAAAGGCTGTGATTTTTCGTATTTTTTTCCTTGGAGATATGTGTTGAGTTCGATTTAAAAACCATTAAGCGTCTTAAAATTAAACTCAATAAACTGATGGAAGATTACCTAAATCTTGATAGAACCCCATCAATGGTAGAAGTTTAAAGAAAGTCTACTTTTTTATCAACTTTTTATTTTTCTCCAGTTTTGATATTAATTTGCGCAAATGAAAGCTTTTATGTAGGCCTGTTAAATCGATAGAATCGTTACTCAAAACTCGGAAATGAGATGTCGGTGCACATAGTCGTAATAAACCCATTACGGATCCAATCCAAACAAATTATACAAGAGAGCGAGACTACAAGTACTTCGATTGCGATTGGTTGCGATCCAAAAACGATATTTTGTTGATGAAGATTTCTGATTTTGCTATTTTGTCTATTGATTAGGGGACGATGGAGAATAGGTTCACCTGACTGCGGTTTGGCTATTGTCTGATTTTAATGTCATTTTATTGTGTCTTTCCAAGGTGGCAAAATTAAAGTCAAAAGTTAATGAGAGAACCGCATAAAATGTTGAAAAATGTATTATTTGTTTTCAGGTCCTCTTCGATAGTTTTACTCTTGGTCGATTCACGTCCTTCACAGAAGATGGCTGCCCTGACGGCTACATGCAAATCCAAGAAGCCAGCCGTCCGCAAGTCGGAGGCTCCTGGTGTGGAACCTCCTGGGGACCTTCCATCTATTACAGCGAGACCAAATCTATAACCTTAATAATACGCCTACTGCACCTGTCTAAGGAACAGAATAATTACAACTTTGATTTTCGTATGGCATACAAGGTTTTAAGAAGAGATTATGCGACAGTTCGTTATGGAGGCTCGCCCCCTTCAGGTACGATGTAGTTTAATGTTTATGCAAAGTATTTCTTCTTTACCTAAGTAATTCATCGCTTGAATGTAAATACCCCGTGAGAGTCACCCACGCGTCTCGCTCTCCTCGGTGTCATTTACTGAGTTTTATTACGCATCGTTGACTTTTCCTTAAAAGTTCATTTCGGTGTAGAGGTACATAGTGAGCATCTAGATGACGTAATAAAAATAAAAATCATTTCTTGAAACGAGCACAGCACTCACGAGTAGGTATTTCCCCGAGTTTCCGCATCGATACATCCAATAACCATTTCTTATTACAGAACGCCCTTATTTCAAGATGAAGCCGTTACCGTTCCCTGTAAACATATCACGCGAGGACGCCACCATCGCGAGGCCTACAAAAACTCCGGACTATTACCTGGGGGATTTGATCTCGGGGACATATTGCTCGAGGATATTCAGTGACTGCGATCGTAAAAACTGCAGATTACAGTCGCCCAATTTCCCCGGCGTTTACCCTCGAAATTTGACGTGTTACTACGCCGTACGACAGCACGAAGTACCTCAAGGAAAGCATGCACTGATCGTTGTTAAACAACCGAACGGACAATTGGTATCCATTAGAAGTCAAAAGGCTTTGTACGCCGCCGCTCAACAAGAAAGAGGGAACAATGGGCGAGAGTTGAAATTCTGGCAACAATGTGATGAGGTTCAGGACTATGTGACGGTGTACGACGGGTACACGACAAGGGATCCTGTTGTTTTGAGGTTTTGCGGGGGCGGTGTTTCAGTGCCGGAAGCGATATCGAGCGGCCCGGAATTGTTGGTGGAATTTACAACATCTCCCTTTGGAACGTTTTTACAGCCAGCTACGTCGCAATCATTACACGGATTTCAGTTGGAAGTAGAGGTAAGTGGAATTAAATATTCTGCTCGCAAAGAGGTTTAAAATAGTTTATCTTGGCTTGATTCTCAGTCTGTTATCTGCAGACGCTGCGAATGTCGGTTAGCAGTAATTTATGCAGTTTTCGAAGTTAGTTGCCAAGAGTTTTTAGTTAAACCTACTTTTTTTAGTTGAACCTATGTACTGAGTCGTTATCGTAAATTGGAGCACGCAACTTTATCTTGGACGTGATTAAATAATCCTAACCTAAATAGGTTGTCTTATTTTATTTTGATTGTTGATGATTTATTTAAAACATGTCATCATTGTGTTCCTTACTATTTACATTAAACTTTATCGAACTCTCATAGCGGACAATTAAACTTTGAACAACATCAACATAAAACTGTAATTACATTTTTACTTTAGAAGGTAAATAATTATTGACCAAATAATTTAAAATATTTGAACTTATAATTTATATCAGAAAGTATAAATTTAAACCAGGTTAGTGATTACAAACAACATAGTAAGCTAGACAAATAGATATGCTGCAGAATTATCTAATGTATATGAAAATCAAGTTAATTTTACTAAGAGCTTTCATTACTAAGATTCCATTAGCGCTGGCTTTCAGTGTGCCTTATACATTAAGTTCCTATACGGCGAACAAACTAAAACGCGAATTCTATTTGAAATTCTTAACTTGCATTATCATGTAAATTTACACATCTACCTGCTAACTACTTATTTCTACGTTTTCTAATTTAGAATTAAATAATCTGGCATAATTTTGTTTAGGTAAGTAAGTACTTTACAAAAAAATATTATTATAGTTAATTAGTGAAAAAATTTACAATGGTTGATCCATTGCTAATACAATGGTCAACGAGGAAATTTATAAATAAATTAAGTTTCATTTCGAAACTAATTCAAATTTATTTATCGTAACACATGGCATTATCACAAAATCTAGCACATGCAGTCTTTACGCTAATTTTCTATTGCTCATTGTTTTTCGAAATTAGGTTAATGTAGTTCATACATCATCATGAAGTGTTATTTAAAGTGTTTCATTCTCGGTGAACAATAATAAATCAGACGGTGCCCTGAAGCCTTCACTTGGGCCTTTGCCAAAGTGTAATTAGTAACGTAGGCCGTTTTGGACAATAAAGGAGCGAATTCACCCCATATTATTTTAGAGTGTAGAATTAGGGCGGTCTTTAGACTATTAAATTTAGACTAACCCTTGATTTATTTTTATTTCCGTAATGTAATTTATTCTAAACTTACTCTTTTATGATAAGTTACAAATAGAGTAGAGGTTAAAGGGTTCGTTCACTCTACCTGAAAACTGACAAATTACAGAACATCTTCCGACATTTTTATCGTCCACTGGAGCGTAATACTTTTTGTTATAATGCTTTGGTTGGTATTACATTCAAATGGGCTTTGTAATTTCAGGTTCGTTTTGTCGATCAACAGTCACCCACTTATGCTAAGAATAAAAGAGCATGTGAATTTTGGATTCGTGGCACCGGTCGAGGGGTTTTAGAACATCCACAGCATTCTTTACCACCAAACACCACATGCCTTTATCATATGCAAGGAATAGACACATCTGGACCATCAGGAAGAAATATAATTTACCGAAGACCTTCATTCTCAGCTCCCCGGTTCAGGGTCTGGTTCTCAGTGCTGAAATTTTATGTAACTAACGCATTAAATCCGAATTTACCCGAGGACGAATACTGTGGTAGTCATTTAAATATATGGGATGGCCCGATGAGGATATCGCCTGGCTGCAGCGATATATTCTGGTAAGTTCAGTGTATTTTCCATTAAGTTTAATCGGATTTCAGATTTTAGGTGGCTCGTTTGAATATTATGGAACTTAAGTATTCGAAAAGATATTATGAGTTAAAATGTTAATGGATTTATATTTTTCGTAGCGAAAAAAGAAAAAATTGGGTTGGTAACTCGAAGTAATCCAATTTGATACTGTTGGATTATAATTGTCTCTGAATTTTTACCAACTTTTTTAACAGACTTTTTTTCACACTCTTTAACGATTTTGATCTTGTGTCTTCAACTTTTCCTTTAACATTACTTCGTTAAAAATATTTCGAATTACTTATTTTGTTTTCAATGATATAAAAGACATTAATATTTTAAGCTTTACGTATTATGATTGAATCTTATTTAGGTAAGTACTTTATTTCTAAAATATTCTTTTCAGTGATAAAGAACGTTCAGTCCAAATGTCACGCGCTACCTCACCTCAATCAGTCATCGTTGGTCGTCCGCCCACAAACGCCACTCTAGTCGCCAGGTTCTGCCGAGAAAGGGCTCCTAGGACTTGTGAACATGCGTTACTTAGGAGATCTAGGGCTTGTGCGAAGACGGAAAGTTTCTTGTCTAAAGGAGATTCGATGACGTTGGAGTTGAAGCTTACTCAAGGAACTGCTTTAAAGTAAGTTAGGATTAGTTAATGCCTCGAGGTGCATGTAACCCATGAATACTTTGATACTACAGGTCAGGATTTGACCATTATCACACCTGCCTCCCTTCCCTAGAAGATATCTGTTCACTCGTGACTTCTTGTTCGTGTTTATTTATGCGCAACTAAATATAAATCAGTAAGATTTAGTTGCCTAATGATAACCTCTATAACGCGGTAGTTTAGCCATGTTTTCTTACCCCAAAACTTGAATACGACCATTCAAAAGAGTCATAAAGTTCTTTACATTAGGGTCAACCTTCTGCGGAACTTGAGATAAGTATCCGGTTTGGCTAAATAGGCGATATAGCACCTATACCACCCTTTGGGCTCGCATTTACTGTAATCGAGCAGAATACGCGCTTTTCCGCGTCACCTATTTGCTGGGTATATGGAGGGGTAACGATAATGTACAGTCATAATCATTATTTCGGTATTTTGCGCAATGTAACAGAGGATTTAATAATCAAATGGAATTAATACTTACAATTACACTTTCATATTGTAGGCAGGTATGCCTAAATGTGTTTGCATAAAAAATATTTAAAAACGCAAATTATTATAAACACTTTTGATAAAGTGTATGACAAGATCTGTAATATAAAGTGGTTTGTAAGTTTGGTTTTTTGTTAGAAGTTAGGTGTCTAGATTTATTGAATTAAGTTTCATGTTTATATTATTTAGTTACATTTTCAGACTTTTTTGTGTTAAAGATGTCTTTCCCGAGAGAATCAAATGGCAAAGCAATTCAATCCCAATTAAATAAAAAATAATTCAATTTAATTTAATTATTTTTACTCAACAAATTGTGAAAATAATACTAACACCAAACTTCCCTTATTATGTTTCTGTATATACATTATCAAACCAACACAATAAATATTATTAATTACAGGCCGGTATTCTTCAAAGCTCTCTACGAGTTCGTGGATCTTCATCAAGATGGAGAACCTTGGGGTCGAGGTGCTTGTTCAAGACGGTTCGTCTCCAAGTCCTTTCCAGAAGCTCCACCGGATCCACCCATAACCTTTTCTTCGCCGAGAGATGTGTTTTTGTATGGAAGAGGCGGGACTAGAAATATTAGGTAAAAACCTGATTTAAATGTTACGTAAGCGTAAGTGTGCATATTTTTTATTCCAATCTCTCTCATATTCCAGTTGCAACTACCGTTTCGAAGCGAACCCAGGGGAAGTGATTCGTCTCCGCGTATGGGGTATCCGAAGCGGCGGACGACTCTGCCGATCCGTTCACTCAGCTCATTCGGCCTGGTACAGATGTGCGGGAGACCCTACTGCTGCAGTCAGAATATTTGACAGACCTTGGAGAGATTTGGGTACTGGCGTGCCAAGGGATTGTTTGTGCAGGTTTGTCTGGCGCTTAACTATATTTTGATTAAACTGACTTCTTTTATTCGTAATACAGCAAAAGTAGTAGATATTATGCATATATTATTTTATTTACGTACCTACGATCAACAACTCACAGTCTAAAGTTTAAACTAATAGAAACATGAAATTCAAAGGTTAGGTACGAAATGTATTGACTTTTGGTGAAACTGGTGTCCTAAATAACTAGATCATCAGAAAAAAACTTGACTTTAAAAATAATGATTAAATTAAGGACCTGTAAGTAAGTCTCCATTAAATCATATATCAATATTTTCCAGTGACATTGGTGACTACGAATTTACGTCATCGTCAACAGTCGCTGAATTGAAATTTGATGTAGTCAATATGACTGCTTCTGACGACTTTCGCTCCTTCGGCTTTGAGGCTTCAGTCGAATTCATCAGATTAGAAGATAATTGCAAAGATTCACATCGAATAACAGGGTCTAGTGGAGACCTCCAACTAATTTCTAGCCCTATGATGATTGATGTGGTAAGAACAATTTATTAATTTATCCATTAATATTGATTTCGGAATCTATTGAATAATTATTTTTTAACCAATTTCAACCTTTCTTATTTTGTGTCAAGTCCTACTGCTTGGTAAATATCTAAACATGAAACGAATATAAAAATTACTCAGAGAAAAAGTTAAAGAGATAAGTACGTATATTATCGGTCTATTTACAATATATTTACGAAAACTTGCTCTACGTTCACGAAAATCCTGATATTTTTCGCTAAATTAGCGATTTTCACATCATAAATGTTCTGACTGTGCCCGGTAGGTACTAGGCTCCAGAAAATAAACGGGTCGTTTAATAGCACATGTGTGCTTTAATAAGTTACCTAAAGATGTATATGACCTCTTTATGAAAGCAGGTTAAACTTTTCGTATATGATAAGCAGGTTCAATTTTTTTATAAAGCATAAATAAACTTCGTCTTACCCTAATGATAAGAACACATGGACGTGACTTTATTGGCTCCATTTCAAATCATCCCATCCAAAAGTATTTGTAATCTTCACCTTTGTAAGCATGTTCACAAAAAAATACTCCATGAGTTTCTTGTGCTTTCCTTTCATTAGGGGGCGGGCGCGTTTCGAATGCAAGCAGTCTAACTTAGTTTTCTAAGTCGCGGTATAAGAACCAAATGAACGTAAATACATTTTTTAAATTTTAAAGGAGAGTTAAAAAACATTGATTTTTACGTCATACTGAACTTTGAAGTACAGAATAACAATTGTTTTATTCTTCACTAAAAAAACAACTATAGAGAAATATTTATATGCTATTGGAGAATAAAAGAACAAAAAATAAATTGATAATAGATATTAATATAGATAATATAAATATTTTTTTAAAATTTGTTTGACATACGTTTTCCTGGCTCTTACTTTTTCGAACTATTTATACAAATATTGCTTAGAACCAAAGTGAAGTAAAAGCTAATACGTTGTAATGGCTCATTTAAAAATGCAAAAAAACCCGTTGGTTTAGGATTTAAATGAAGCATTTTTGTCAATACGTTGTTTTGGAAGGACCTGAAATAGAATCTATTAGAAACCATTTTAATGGTACTCAAGTTAGGTTGTTTTGGCTATACATTATATTTTATTTAAATCGTTACGTTATTATCGAACTAGTTAAATATTGATTTTATGGTTACGTTCTTTTGCCACAACGTGTAGGACCACGGGTAGAACTCATTTCTGAAAAAAAACGATTTTCGATAATTTTATAGATACGTTCATCTGGTTCTTAACCCGCGAAGTATTCAAAGTAAACTTATGCAATTGTATGATTCCAAATAAAAGAAAAATGCTTTTGACTTTTAATAAACTCGTGAACTATAAAAAATGGACAGCGCCATCTAGTCTTAACAAAGCGAAGTTCTTACTAGCAGAAGGTGAAGTCTTCTTGAGGTGGTTGGGATAAGCTTATTCCAACCAACTCAAGGCTTTTACCTTTTTTCTCTCACATGTGTCGATTTTCGACCATAATGGTGTCAATTCTCCAGTTATAAATTTTCTTTAGTTTAAAAATTAATTTAAGTACCTAATTATTTCTGATTGTTTTTAGGATCGTTGCGACCACCGTCCTTGGCTAATAGATCCATCCCCAGGCCGGTACCTCTACCTCCAAATCAAAGGCACCATCATCAAAGAGCCACTACTGGACAACTTTACGCTTATCAACAACATCACTGTGGCTCCTGATTTGAGACATTTGTGTAGAACTCCTAACCGTATTGCGGTTTATGCTGGCGGATTGGCTCCTATATTTATTTGTCCCAACCCACCAGATGAGGTTAGTTTTAAATAGTCATTAAAAGATGGTCAAAATATCGTAATTATTGACCGTAGAAAAAATTAGGTAATATTGAGTCATAGTTCTAATCAAAACCTCGATAGGTTTGATTGACACTAGAATTCCTACTCGTATAGTATGTTTATGGATCATTTTAATTGTGTATATTCTTCAGTGGTTTGTGGATCTTTCCCTGGGTTTTATTTACAAATATAAACTTAATATGGTAGTCAATAGTTGTTATTAAAAACATTTTATTATTATACTGGACCTATATTCCTAATGGTGAAATTCTTAGTAACCGAAATTATTATTTTGAAATTCTGAAAACTTTTTTATTCTAGAAAGAAGAAATAGTAGAAATATTCTCAGATGGTTGGTCGAAGGAAGTGGACGCGTTGGCTCGACACGTGCTCGCTCCGGCTCCGTCACCTGACCACTTTGATCTTGACTGGCCTCGGTCGCTGGCTGTGGAACTTAATGCACTGGAAAGTGGCACTTATTATATCACGTGGCTTGAGCTTTCTAGAAGGTAAATCAATATTTAAAATTATTCATTTACGAATGAACCAAAGTATTCTTCCTTTTTGGTATATTGTGATGGCACTTAATTTTTTAGGAATAGAAACGATTAAGTTCTTAAAAGAAGCTATCTACGCCTTAATTTTGGTTTATTTATGTAGCCCAAAAAGGCAACAGTCATCCCATTGTAAACTATTTGTATGTAAAACACGTGTATTGATTGAGCCTTTGTAACGTTTCAGACACGCTAGCACACAAGGAGGTGTATTCGCTTTATCCGGGGAGTGCGAATACCGCTGTGCGTCATTAGACGCATGCATATCACCTGCGTTATGGTGTGATGGCGTGGCTCAGTGCCCGCATGGTGAGGATGAAAGACTTTCGCAGTGTTCCGCGCTGTTGCGAGTACCAGCGCAGTATGCTGCTGCGTTGATCGCGTTTTCCGTGCTCTCTGCGCTTGCTGTGGTCAGTATCTATTATTTATTCTACGTTCGTGTCAATGGCTTATGTTAGGGTTTTTGATTAGAGATAATTACTGGATGTGGAGCAAATAGTTAAATTTTTGTGGACCAGTAACTAACCACGTTTACAGCGACGTCTGTTACCTCCAGTAGGTCCTCTTAGGAATTGAATTGAATTTACGAACTATTTTAAAGTAAATTCTTCTGTTCGAATTTCAGATAGGAGTAGCTCGCTCATGCCGTCGTCGTCGGTCTGCTCTCCAACAACGCCTCAAGAGCCTGTCCTCAGACACCGCAATATATGACGAAAAAGAAGTGATTTGCTGACCAAGCGAGGACTCTGTGCGATACGTTGAAATTGACCGAGTCACCACGGTGTGATTGGTCAAGCACAGAGTCCTATTCAATATATCTTAAGACTTGATAGTCTTTTCACAATTTTATTGTGGCCATAGGAGAAAGCCTTTACTCTTTAAGGCTGTCAGATTTTATCTGGTCAATTGTTGAAGAACGGTGTTCTATGGTTGGTAGGTACACGTTCAGTGAGCTGTTGAATTTGTAAATAAATAGATAATGAACGAAGTAGCTAGGTAATTTAGTGCGGAATTCTATTTTGGACCAAGTGCTGTCGATCGGTGGTCGAATAACCTTTGAGTAAGCTTTTTTACGATTGGTTTCAAACAAGTTGTTTTGTGACAAGCTTTTCTCAATCTTAATGAATCAAGTACTGTTAAATTTTCTAAAGATGTTCAATTTCACGCAATTAAATCACTGTATGTTGTCAAATAAGTACGACCCTTGTGAAATGTTGCATTTTTGCTATGAAATTTGAAATTACAAAACGCACAATAAAATTTTGTAAGTCGTTTTAGACCGATCGACTATGCGCGTAGGGGAAAACATTAAGTTTATAGCGGATAAAATAATTGTAAATAAAATATAATATACCTATATTATGATAATAGATATTTTGTAGTGACTCTGAAGGTTCGTTAAATAAAATTAGACCTTTAATAATATTGCGGCAATAATTTCTGTTACATTGTATTATGGAAGAAAATATTTGGTTTTTAATTGTAAAGTTGTATACGTGATAAATTATACTGCCATTTTTATAATGTTATGTGTTCGATAACATATTTGGCCCCCTTTTATGACCTTTGCGAATATATCACCAAAAATAAGGTCTTATTATCTTTATACTGTTCTTAGTTAAAAAAATATCTTAAGGAATGGGCCCCGTTTTATAAGTACTTATTCCGTTGGAAAAAATACCTTAATTTTCTTACTAAAATATCTTTGAAAAAAATATACTTAATTATCCCTAAATTATTTCTATGTAAATATTATTAGTACCTACGAATGTAGAAAAACATATTCATATCTTAGAAATATTAAAGTGATATGCGTTTGTTTCCAAAGGAAATTAATAAAGTTTATTAAAATCGCGTTAACTATTAGCGAAATTAGATAATTTTATCCTCAATAAGAATTAATTTAAACTTAATAAGTACATACCTACCTAACATATTTGTGAAATTTTGTAAGCAATATAAATGGTACATTTCTTCAATGATTCTCATCATCTAAAACGTTTTACCAATTCATTGCGTCTAAAGGTCTTCGCTCACTATACCATAATATGTCTGTATACCTACTTAGCAGGGTCCTTCGTCTGATTCGATTGACGCTAAACGCTGCGTTAGTATTTAGTAGCTTCTAAAAAGTGTAAAAAATTTGTATCTCAAAGGTTCAAAGGTTTTCAGATCAGTATAGTATTTATTTCTAAACAGCGATGAATAAGCCTTTCATTTTTTTTAACTGTGAGGAATTAATTGATAAACCTTTTATCATGCCAGCAGCAAAGTCATATAAAAGGGACCCCCTCTTTTGATAAGAGACTTTCAGTTCAGACAATAAGGTTCCCCTAGCAGCATTTTATTAGTACCTTTTAAATACTCTTACGTTTAATTCAAATACTTGGTATTAGAGCAGAGTAGTTGCGGCGAATCAGACGAAGGGAACTGCTGCGTCACCGCACACCGACCTCACTTTTTGTCGGGATTTATTAGGAGATATTGTGACTAAACGGTCATATTAATACAGGCGGAGACCATAATTGTATTCATTCAGATGCCTTGTACCCGCGGCTTCACTTCAGTTATATCTGTCTCGAAACCTCGATCACAGTATTATATTATAGCTTCATACAATCCGGTTGGATCGGCCCTCGGATTCGTTTATTAGTAATCTCGGATAATGAAAAGGCGTAGAGCATTTATATCCTTTAGACGCATATTGTCTTCTGTAACAGAGAACACAAAGTGCAAAATTTTGGTTACAGCAATATGTTTTAAGCAAGTAAATTATAACTAACATCCATTTGCATTATCAAATATGTAGCAATTATGATTTAAGGTGTAGTCTTTAAGTACCGAGCGGCTGTAGTCATAATAGCGTAATACTGTTTTAATTGTTATAATACTGTGCCTCGATGGAAAGTAAATTTATATCTAAATCGGTCAACGTTTATCCGGCTACAGGGTGGTTAATTTGAGTGGTGGAGTGATTTGAGTGGAGAGTTAAATTGATTTTATTTGATTTCAGTACAAAATGTATGGTAAATAATATAGTTTTTCGTGACTTCTAAAGTTTCTGGTAAGTACTCCAACCAAATGACGATTTCTAAGAGTGATTTGTTCCTTATTCGTAACTACATTGATTTACTTTTGTAAAAACTTTTTTACATACTGTTACTTTTTTGGATATAAGTAAAGTATCCTAACAAAAAAATAGTTAAGATACTGGGAAATCTCCCAAAAACGTTTTCTCGTACCTATAGCGCGGTTGTAGGACTGCCCATTACTGACACATTCAAATTTACCATCCTGTATAAGATGCAAACAAACATTCGCAATTATAATATTAGTGAAGATTTATCGTATCCTAAAATTACCTAACTAGGTATGTTAAAAACTCAATTTTAAGAAAATCTTAGAAAATATCTAGATTCCTTGAACATAATTAGTTAGAAAAATAAAAAGATAATTGATATTTAATATAAAAATCGAAGTGTTCTTTAATCGTTTTTTTTAAGAAAGTAAGTAGGTAAGTAAGTACTACCTAAATATATAATTGTTGAGTTTGTCGTTTGATGAAAAGAAAACTTACGACTGAAGTTAAAAATTTTGTAATCTGATGAAATGAAATTAGGCTTCAAATTTTATCAATTTAAAAATTTGCCTACAAATTAAAACGTTTCTTGAATAAAGTTTGGCGAGAACGTAATAGAAGACAGATTTTTGCAAGAGATCAGAGATCTAAATGTAAAATTTCCTCAAAGAAAATAATTTCTAATATTTTGAAAACCTAGTTTACCCCAATTTGGGTAATTTAGTCAAAATTTTCTTCAATCTAATTGAGTATTTTTTATGCAAAACCCTGTCTTTTGTTGCGTTCTTGCCAAAATATGCTCTGTCCAAGTAAACGTTTAAATAAATAAATTCGTGAAGAATATTAACTAAAATAAAACTGAAGTAAATTTTTCAACAAACGACGATCCAACACCAATGTTGTAAAAATTAATTGTATTATACTAGTAAGAATTATTAGTCGAAAAGGCGTAGAGCGTTTATATCGTCTTCCATAATGTACGAAATCCGGTTTTCGTTTCCTCATTAAGTTTCATCATAAACAATTAAATGGAAGTAATTAACCTAATTAACATGAAATTAAAATAATTAATCAGAAACTTTAATAGTAATTAACCAGATCAGGTGTTATCCTGGAAGACAATAATGATGGATAATAGCTGTAAAGAGATACATTATTTCACGTTCAATGAGAAGTTATAATAATGAAAAGTTTTGGAAATAAAAACTATTTACTGCATCATTATTATGTTTTATTTCACAACATTATCTTAATATTAAACTAGCTGGTGTTAATTACAAGTTTATTGTTTTATCACATAAAGTTTTCCCGATTTAACAACTTAAAAATAAAATAATAATTACGTATTGTAGAATAATCCACACAGCGCTATCTAGCTCCAAGCTAAACATCCATTAGCTTGGGGCTAGATAGCGCTGTGTGGATTGTCTTGCAATATTTATCTAATTTATATATCATATTTATAGTTACAACTATATCGAATTCTTTAGTAGTAAGCTTAATAATTCTATTCCACTCTGCATTAAAATTAGACAGATCCATTATTCATTTCTCTACGTGATAGAATCCGAAATAGGGAAATCTGTAGAAGAACCAAAGTCACCGACATAGCTCTCAGGATTGGTAAGCTGAAGTGGCAATGGGCACGTCATATAGCTCGCAGAACTGACAACCGCTGGGGAGTAAAGGTTCTCGAGTGGCGGCCGCGATGCAACGCGAAACGGAGTGTTGGGAGACGAACTGCTCGGTGGACCGACGATATTGTTGCGGTCGCGGGTAGTCGGTGGATGAAGGCCGCTCAGGACCGCTGTATGTGGCGTCGTATGGGGGATGCCTAGGTCCAGCAGTGGACGTGTATGGGCTGATATGATGATTATTCTTTTAGTAAATTTATGTATTCTTTCTCTCCAGTAGGGAAGACACCTTGACTCATAATATCGAATCCCTTCTTTACATTATCCGTGATATCCTTTGCCGGTTCATCGGATGTTATCAACCATGTGCTACCACTTTCGCCCTGTTTGTACGTATCTATTAGGCCTTTCACTGCTGATTGAGGACTGTAATAAAAAGATAAGTATCATTTCAAGATAAGTTTCATTGACGACCCAGTTGGCAAAATGGTACCATGCCGGACTGCTAAACACATGGTTGCGGGTTCGACAAGTATTTATGCTTAGATGTTAGTCTGTGGTCTGGTTATTTCTATGTATTATAAGTGTACATTTACAAAAAAAAATCGAACCCGCAACCCTGTGTTTGGCAGACCGGCATGGTGACCATTGTGCCAACTGGGTCGTCAAAATAATCATAAATATCCATTTTCCTTCCTACAAACTACAAATGAACAAAGTTTCGAATTTAAAATACCTATATCTTATCAAACACACAATTGCTAATTAATAAATAAAGAGCTAAGGGACAATTTCCTGTAGTACAGGTCCATAACGTAAAATACGGTCCCATCGTGAAGAAAGCATGAAACTTGGCATGAATGTAGCTATCATACATGTGCTTCAATTTCGATATGGAAGCACGTCGAGAAATTATTATTTCCCCCTTTCCCCCCCTTTTGTGTGCCAAATTAGAGTTTTTTTGCATTTTGTATGAAAACGGTTCAAACTACAACCAAACTGTCAATCAGCAATATGATCCTCATTAAATTCACTACAATAATCACCTTGAAAGTATATAGATCGGACTTATAGTTTAGAAGCTGTAAAGTGATTTTAATGCCTGATTTTACTGGCTAAAACTATCAATAAACCCGAATGAGTGGGGGGCCATTCATGGTCCCTAGCATAATTAGACAGGTGCTTAAAAACCTGTCGAATATGGAAATCCTAAGCAAGGCTGCACTTAAGGCCGTATGGCCATGACACACCCAAAGCAAGTCAAAGTATGTATGTAGAAATACTTTGTCCATTCCCTGATTAGGACCTTTCGAAATTCAATCTTTGAGTTATTTAGCTATTCGATTTTAAACTGTAACACAGTTCACTAAGTTTAGTAGGTAGAATCTATTTATAAAAGTACAGTATGATCTCAAAAAATAACAAGCAGTTTAAGTCAATGGCTATCACTATCATCACTATCACTATCACTACATAGTATAAAACAAAGTCGCTTTCTCTGTCCCTATGCCCCTATGTCCCTATATCCCTTTGTATGGTTCAATCTTTAAAACTACGCAACGGATTTTGATGCGGTTTTTTTTATTAGATACTAGCTGCCCTACGCGGTTTCACCCGCGTAACTCCCGATCCCGTGGGAATATCGGGATGTAAGCTATCCTATCTCTCAAGTGGATCGAACTGCACATGGTGTGCAAATTTTATTATAATCGGTTAAGTGGTTTAGGAGTCCATTGAGGACAAACATTGTGACACGAGATTTATATATATTAAGATATGATTCAAGAGGAAGGTTTATATGTATAATACATGCATAATATAGCCGTGCGAAGCCGGGGCGGGTCGCTAGTTTTAAATATTATTATTTCTTATTCCAAAACGAGATTTTAGGATAGTCCGAGATGTGAATGTGGACCTCAGATTTAGACACAGATTTACTCGTTAACTATAGTCTTAACACTATTCCTATACTATAGATTATATTGATAGTGTTTTGTTAAGACTATAGTTCACGAGTAAATCTGTGTCTAAATCTAAGGTCCACATTCACATCTCGGACTATCCTTAAATCTCGTTTTGGAATAAGAGGGCAAAGGGGGTTTACCGTTTGTCGAAAAAGGAGCTTAAAATTTTCGAAAACGGATTTGTCCCAGTAGTTCGGTTGAACCAAACTGTTGAGACTATTTTGTCCCAGACAACAAAAAAGCTGTATTCAACTAATGTTTTCATTTGCGTGTTTTTCTGTCACTAATAAAATTACCTATTGACGTTAAATAGGTACCTAATGAACATACCTACATTAAATTATATATTACTAGCGACCCGCCCCGGCTTCGCACGGCTATATTATGCATGTATTATACATATAAACCTTCCTCTTGAATTACTTTATCTATTAAAAAAACCGCATCAAAATCCGTTGCGTAGTTTTAAAGATTTAAGCATACATAGGGATATAGGGACAGAGAAAGCGACTTTGTTTTATACTATGTAGTGATAGTGATATTACGCAATGAATTGAGAACCTTTTACTTTTTTTGAAGTCGGCTAAAAACAGACATATGATTTTCAGCAAAAAAGTAATTATTACAAATCATTAAATGAACTGGTCAGAATTTAAATGAAACTGAAGTGTTGTATCGAAAATAATTATTAAATACAAAATATGGTATTTATATTTACGTTCTTATAAATGCCATTTCTGAGAAAATTATTTCGTTAGCCTTAGGTTACCTATCGCAGGAAGGTATGTATTCAACTAACATACCAGTCCTAAAAAGTTTAATTATTGACTTGGTGTTTGCCTTGGCATTATTAAAATTTGCCTTCTAGCAAACACTGCCTAAGTGCAGTGCCATATAATTTTTACTCGACTACAAAAACATATTTGCTACTTGTATGTTATTGTGTCATATTTTGTTAGGTCCAACAATATTAATATTTATTTAGTCTATCTGATGAAACCGAATTTACATTCTTTAGTGTAATAAAGCATTAAAGTCAATACCACGGTCGAGGGCCAAGATACGCGCAACGCACATAGTTCTGACGAGGTTAAAGCCTTGAATTCGCGCTCTATGTAGGTATACATATTTACCTGCCTACATAGATATTTATTTAAATTATCAAATGGATTTAACACTGACCTAATTAGTATTCTGTAAACCTTTAAACATTCCAGATGCACATCTAAATATTTATACAAGAGAACTTTTAACTTCTAATTACTAATTACTAATTAATTAATTAATTAATTACTTAATTAATTAATTAATTGATAGAATTTATTTACTCTCAACCGACGGGAGTGAGACCTGGAGTCCTGAAATACAGGTCTCTGACCTAGCTTAGGCTCCAGGCCACCTAGATTAATTAGTCCTAAGTTTATTATACCTTCTTTGTTTGTTTTTGGTGGTGAATAAATGTATTTTTATTTTATTTTATTTAACTTCAAAATGGTAATGGCAACAATCATGAAATATATTGTTGGAAATGGATAAACTGAAGAGCGGTGTTGGCCTAATAGATACGATTTGACTTTCATTCCGAATGTGGTCCATTGGCCGTGCACCGATGGATTTGAAGTAAAACTTATTTAGGCGCGACTAGGGAGTAACTCAGATTTTTGACGTGACAACGTTTTATAAATTGGTTTGCCGGCTTCAAGAAACTGCGTTACGCTCCGCTGACGTTATGCGCTCACAATGAGAGCGAGTGAGAGGCACGCGTCCCTTCCACTCGGGCATGGTTAGCCCGCCTAAGAGCGAGAGAGACAGACATAAAAAGTGAAAGGCACGCGTCCCTTCCACTCGAGCACAGTTGTTGTCACGTAAAACTTCTGAGTTACTTTTTTTTTCTGACGGAATTACTTGTACTTGTACTTGTATACAGGCTGTTTTCCGCGATTAGACCCTTTTTAATTAGGTCCTTTTTGCGTGAAGATGGAGTAGGCTTGCCCAGCACCTACTTCCCTCTCAGCGTAGTCGACTATGTCCAGAGGAGAGAGAACTTGTCAATACTTCTGGAGCCAACTAAGTCGCGGGTTTCTTCACGATGTTTTCCTTCACCGTAAGAGCAATGTCAATTAGCGCACATAATTTTTTCTTAAGAAAAATACATTAGTGCACGGCCAGCCTGGATTCGAACCCACGACCTTCAGAATGAAAGTCGAGGTATCTACCACTAAGCCAGCACCGCTCTCTGACGGAAGTAACGCTTACGTAGTTTCCGGTTATATTGACATGTGCTGATCTAACCTCGAAATGACAGCTGACTTAATAGGTTGCATACCTTTATTATCTACTTTGTGAAATTAAAAAAGAGGTTGGTGCATAGAGGTACTACACCTTTACCGAAGACCTTCATTAGTATTTTCAAATCAAATCAAATCAAAAATCTTTATTTCTTTGGATGCTTAATTCTTACACAGATACAGGACACAGGATACAGGACTACATAAAATCGTCTTAAAAACTAAGTTAGGATGTGTGCCTTCGGAACGCGCCCACCAATGAGAAGAAGGCACAAGAAACTCATGGGGTTTTTTTTTTCATGTGGTCACGCTCACAAAGGTCAATATTACAGTATTTGAAAGTATTATTTGAAATGGAGCAACTAAAGTCATGTCCATGGGTTCTTATCATTAAGATAAGACGAAGTATCATAGTGTCTTATACATCTTTAGGTAATTTATTATAATAGAGCACACATGTACTATTAAACGACCTGTTTATTTTCCGGAGCCTACTACCGGGCACGGTAAGTTCACCCTTATTTCTTAAATTGAAATTATGAATATCGCTGTTTTTACGGAAAATATCAGGATTTTTGTAAACGTAGAGCAAGTTTTCGTAGATATATTGTGAATAGAGCATTAATATATTTATCTCTTTAAATTTTTCTCTAAGTGATTCCCTGGGGCCCATTTTGTAAATAGCTCGGACAGCTCTCTTTTGCAATATGAAAATAGCATCAATATCTGCAGCACACCCCCACAGTAGGATGCCGTACGACATGACACTGTGGAAGTAGCCGAAATAGACTAGGCGAGCAGTCTCAATGTCCGTGTATTCGCGAATTTTCTTAACGGCGTAAGCGGCAGAACTAAGTCTATTGGACAATGCTTCCACATGCGGGCCCCACTGAAGCTTAGGATCTAAAGTTATACCTAGAAAGACAGCCTTACTGACTAATTCAACTTCCTCATCATTAATTTTTACAACAGTTTTTACTTGTTTTACATTTGGAAGTGTGAACCGAATTAATTTAGTTTTGGATCCATTCAGTAATAAATTATTGGAATTGAACGAATCAACTATTCTAGAGAGAGCATTGTTCACATCGTCAAATTATAATATTAGGAAGTTAGTGACTGTCCGCGATGTTATTCTTCTATCTCTAATTAGATAGTTGGATTATAAGTTAGAGTAGCGGAAACCTTTCAAAATACTAGATATTTTTGTAAAAATCTATTATTTATTTTGTTTCCTTCAAAATTACGCTTTGAAAAGAAGTTTTACTTCAATCGCGTGTAAAGGTTACACGCACACACTTTTTTTCTTACGAAAAATATAGTTCGCTAATTAACATTGCTCTTTCGGTGAAGGAAAACATTGTGATGAAAAGAGTTGTCCCCTGACATATTGACGCGCGGGCGTTGGCGTGCGTTGGGCGGTGATGGGGCTGCCCCGATTTTGCAGCGCCTCGGGTATGTTCGCGGAGGCTCGTATAGACTGTTTCCATGCCAATATGCGTAAACGCGCCGCGTCCATGGTGCGCAGAGTGAGACCAGCTCCAACACCGTTTTGGCGATGATAGCGGCTAGGCTGGATTGTCATTACATTCAGCATTGCTGTAACAGGCATGTCGCCGTACTGATGCCTGCGCGAAAATATTGATTGACTTTATTTTGATTGTTTTTTTTTTGACATTTTATTTACCAAGTGGACATTTTATTTTATTTTTATTTTATTCTGATTGACATGATTGATTTCTTTAATTTTATTGGTTTGTATTGTTGTTTTATCCCGTATACCTATTGAATGATTTGATTGATTTATTATATTTTATTTTATGTAAAAATTTGAATAATATGAAACTCTGTACAATTAGGGTCTATAGTTGCCTGAATAAAGATTTATTTATTTATTTATTTATTTATTGACGGGTTCTTTCCTCTGGACACGGTCAACTAAGCTAAGAGGGTAGTATAAGAGCTGAGCAAGTCTGCTCCATCCATTAAAAGACCTACCTAAACAACCCGTATAGAAGTCAATAGTACATGGTTAAACTGTTTCTTTTTTGAAGGTTTGGCAGCTAACAGATAGATTATTGATTTCAACCATTAGTGTTCTGGATTACATGAGTAAGTAATAGTAAGTATACCATAATAATAATGAAAACTACTTACGTCTGCATCGGTAGTGTTCCTATAGATTGTACCAGCATGTCATTGCTAACTTTATCAAAAGCAGCCATTTTCGAAGTGCTGAACAGAGAGGTGTCAGTGCAACCAAAACATAGAGTTAGAACACGAACGCCAGATCGAGGGTAGTGGGGTGGCATCTGAAGAATAGAAAAATAATAATATATCTGTAAATAATCATTAAAGATGAAAGTTTTTGAGATGTTGCTTTCCAAAAATCAAAGGCAAGATCGTAATAAGATTTTATGAAAATCTGAATGTAAGGATTTTTTTATATGAAACGCACAAATACATACCTATCCAGACCAGGAATAAGAAAATTATGTATGTATATAAATAATGAATTCGTAAGAGAAAAGGCTAGGCTCTTTTTTATACAACCGTGGTCGACTGTTTATTCCCTGGATAATGACACTAGAGCAAATATCTTTATAGCATAAAAAACTATAACTGCCATGACCAACTGACCATGTACAGTCTAAAATTACTATTATTGGAAAGTTTTCAATCTTATAATTTTTGTTTGTTAAGTTCATGAGTTAGAAGACTTTAAACCTCAACCTCAAGATGCCTAGAACTAGATGTCTAGAATGCCTAGAAAAAAGAAGAAGCAGATGCTAAGAATTGCTTGTGTTGAAAACATTCTTATAACAGCCGTTTTGGAGCTCTACGGTGGATCTGCAATCATGCAGCCGATCGTACCTATGTCTTATTATTATATTTTATTTAAGACATTAGGTACTAATTTAATAATAAAAATATCAATTAAATTAAAAAAAAGCGGTTGGTTTACTCACTCCAAGACTATTGCTGAACTGAAGAACGGCTGTTTTCGTGGCTGCATACACAGGCAGCAAAGGAGCATGGAAAAGGCCGACAATCGAAGAGATGTTGATAATAGTACCACCTTTACCACCGTTGTCTTTGCGCATTATATCGTAGGCTTTGAACGAACTTGTGATCAAAGCTGACTGAAACGAAGAAGATGAAATATTTCACTATGACCAAAAATAAGTACAGTCGGAATACCATTAGCTGAATCAGGTAACATTACTTTGCAAACTTACAGATGTGCGAGTGAGCTCTGGGTCAAGTGGGGTTCAGCTAATTGGTATTCCGACTGTACCTATTACAGAGCAACATATTTGTGCTAGATACACTTTAAGTACAAACTCAATATTAGTTTATTTTTATAGGCCATCAGATAACATCGTTATGACGTCCAACAATGTTGTTTCTCATAGGACTATGTCTAAGTACAAATACGATATAATCCTAAATAGTTAACAAACGCGACGTAGCAATGTAATTTTTTGGCCACCGGGTTAGACTAGGATTAGGTCTATGTTCTTTAATTGGACCGACATGAGTTTTCTCTGTTAGTTATAGAGAAAGTAATAGAGAGTGAGAGGTTAATTGAACGAATGCAGCATGATGACCTCCAGCAGGAAGAGATGGCGAGCAGTCGTGAAGATGGTAACTAACTTCATAATTGCACATATCTGCTTATAACTGTGTTGGGGACATGCGCTGAGAAATTCTCAATTTATAAAATCACGAAGTTCTGGCGGTGGCTCTTGGTCTTTAGGTACCTAGCAGTCGTGAAGCGCGCAGCATGCTCCCTCTAGGTACTACATGACGATCACGACCGCTCTGCCAAGAGTGTAACGAATAAGAAGAAGAAGAATAGAGAAAACTCTGTTGTAATAGGAAAATAGTACTGTACAGTCGTCAACAGAATTGCAGACCCACCGTAGAGTTCCAAAATTACTAATATTGGAATGGTTTCATTCTAAAAATATATTTCTAATTTTATGAGTTGAAAGGATTTAGGTAAACTTTAATTAAAGCGGGACTTTATACTCTAGCTTGAAGTAAAAACAATTTTAATACAAAAACTTGGAGAAGTTTTGGAGCTCTAAGGTGGGTTAGCAATAACGATTCAGGTAATTCTAAAATTACTTCTAAGTTAAGAAGATATACTTACAAGATTAACGGATATCTCTTTCAAATAGACCTTCCTATCATCGTTCATAATACCAGCACAGTTTATAACAACGTCTATGTATCCGAGTTCCTTTAAGACACTATCGTAGGCCGCCTCCAGATCGCCGGTTGTGACGTCACATTTGTAGAACTTAACGCTGTTTGAACCATGTTTGTCGGAGAGTTCTTTTTCTAATGGTATTCCGTTCTTGGTGTCTACGTCAAGGACCGCTACATGCTGGAAAATTAAATCCTTTTAGTTCACAAAAAAAGCACAGACAGCTTGAAAACTTTAAATAGAAAAATAAAATTCAATATAATTAAATATTGAATAGTTGTATCTTTAAACAATATACCTAAAGGTTTTATGAAAATAATCAGTATTTAATTATTACTATCATAAAAAGCACCTTCAATAAATACTTCAAATTTGCACACTTTTATTCTATACAGCACTCCGCGGTTTCACCAGTGTAACTCCCGATTCACTGGGAATATCGGGATAAAAAGTAGCCAATATTACTTCCAATGAATCAATTTATCCTCATACCAAGTTTCATCAAGATCGGTCCTGTAGTTTCGGAGCCTATTCAATGCAAACATACAAACAATCCAATCTTTCCTCTTTATAATATTATTATATAATATAGAATATACTTATAAAGAAGTATAAATAAGTAATATTTCATAATTTTAACATTTGATATGCACACAAAATTGTATTAAACAGTAACTCATAATTTTAAACATTAAGGTGAAAGGGTACCTGCGCGATCTCCATACAAACGTAGTCGACTGTTTCCTCCCTAGAAAATTACACTAGTACAAATATTTTTGTGCCACAAAACCTATAACTGCCATCCCTATGTCTTAGTTTTTTTAACCGACTTCAAAAAAGGAGGAGGTTCTCAATTCGTCTGTATGGTTTTTTTTGTGTGTATGTTACGCGATCATTCGAAATCGGCTCAACCGATTGAGATGATTCTTTTTGTGTTCGAAAGGTGACACCTCAGGAGTGGTCCCATAAAATTTTTTGATATTCTAATTATCATAGAAATTAAAATTAAAAAAATCTAAAAATAGGGGCATTGTCATGGCAATTATTATAAGTGTTATGCACAAAAATATTTGCTCTAGTGTCATTATCCAGGGTGAAAACAGTCGACTACGTTTGTAATAGTTTGTATGGAAAGAGCCTCCGGTACCCTTTCCTCTTAAATTTGCGATTGTGTGTGAAAAATTTGTGTGCAGCTTAATGCTAAAAATTAAATTACTGTTTATTTTCAAAATATTCAAAACTTTATTAAAAATATAGTAAATAAACTTGATTAACAGACAGACAGTAGGATAGACGGACGGACAGCGAAGTCTTAGTAATAGGATCCCGTTTTACCCGTTTTTTTTATTTTAGTAATAAGTAAATACCTTAGCACCCTCATCCAAAAACGCTCTCACAACTCCAGCTCCGATCCCAGCAGCACCTCCAGTCACCAACACAACCTTATCACGAACCTCATACATTTTTACAAAGAACTAAACACTATTTCTAACAACAATCTAACTTATAAACACTCTTTTATCTTATCACCTTTATTGTTTAACAGACACTTCACACAACGTTCCTGTAATAAAACATAATAATTTAGTGAAAACAGACTGAAGAAGTAACTATAGAGTCTTTACTTTATAGTTACTTATTCAGTCTGTTTATATAGACTACATATATAGACTACACTACGGTCTATAGATCGCCAATTGAAATTTACGACTGTCTGCGTCGAAGCGAAACGAAAATGATTTTGATTACCTCTAAACACAGAATACTTAAGAGAATCATGAGTTTTTGATACGAAAAAATCTTTCGTACTAAAAGGAATCCCCATGCTAAGTTTCATAATCTTAGCTCCTATTTTTTTTTCAGAGATTTCATGATGACTTTTTCATCACTATCATCACTACATAGTATAAAACAAAGTCGCTTTCTCTGTCCCTATTTCCCTTTGACCGCTTAAATCTTTAAAACTACGCAACGGATTTTGATGCGGTTTTTTTTAATAGATAGAGTGATTCAAGAGGAAGGTTTATATGTATAATACATGCATAATATAGCCGTGCGAAGCCGGGGCGGGTCGCTAGTATTAAATATTTTTTTATGGTCGCTCATTTAGATGTCAGTCGATTGATAGTCTGTGGACTACGGTATCTGTTATCATTATATTGCAGTTTAATAGAAGTGGGTTAGATAATCTAGGTTATTAGGTATATCGGTTTAAAATAGATATTAATATCAGCGTTTCGAGGGGGATCCTGAAGGTAAAAATATCAATATTGAGTTTAAGCCTTTGTTCGACCGCTATCTCATTAAACACTTTTTTTTTTATTTGATTCAAACCAAACTTACTTTAATGTAGCTTGGTTTGGTTCTAAATGGTACCCTAACTACACTAATAATTATTTTAATTACTTTTAGTACCAAATGATGTTTATACCAAATCATCATATACCAAATCATCAACCATTATTATCATTATTTTGAATGATGATTCAAAAATATAATACCTTTAATAATTTGACGACCTCTGTGGCGCGTCGGGCGAACACCCGACTGCGACGCAGAAGGTTGCGGGTTCGATTCCCGCCGGGAACAAGTATTTATGCTGACCATAAATTCTTGTTTCTGGTTCTGGGTGTTTCCTATATGTATAATATGTATATATTTACAAAAAAAAAGTATGTAAGTAGTTTATCCGTTATCTGGCACCCATAACACAAGCATTAAGTTGCTTAGCTTGGGGCTGGATGGCGATGTGTAATATGTCCTGAAATATTTATTTATTTTATTTATATGATTTTAATATTTACCTATTTGTAACAAAATAATATGTTGACTTAGTAATCTTAATATTAATTATGACAAACTCTTTTACAATATTTATTAGTCACACGATTGCACGAATTATTTAACTACTTACCTACATTTATTTTGTCTTAATTACTTTTATTTTATTTATTTTTCTTTTTTCGCTTTGTACTTAATAGGTATATATTTATTTCTCTTTGTTATTGTGTAGGTACTTTTTGTACCTAGGTAATTTTCTTTTATATTTAAATTAGGTAACATAGGTACCCGGAGCCCATAGGTAAGAGCGGTGTTGGCTTAGTGGTAGATACCTCGACTTTCATTCTGAAGGTCGTGGGTTCGAATCCAGGCCGGCCGTGCACCAATGTATTTTTCTTAAGAAAAATTTATGTGCGCTAATTGACATTGCTCTTACGGTGAAGGAAAACATCGTGATGAAACCCGCGGCTTAGTTGGCTCCAGAAGTATTGACAAGTTCTCTCCTCTGGACATGGTTGACTAAGCTGAGAGGGTAGTAGGTGCTGGGCAAGCCTACTCCATCTTCACGCAAAAAGGACCCAATTAAAAAGGGTCTAATCGCGGAAAACAGCCTGTATACAAGTACAAGTACAAGTAGGTACCTACCTACGTAAAAATGCACCTTTAATTAATTACCTAAATGTTAATCTTGCGATTCTCCAAATAGAATTCTTATACAGTGTGAAAAAAAAATACTTATCTCTTAGGTGCGAGTAGGTAATCCCCAAGACATGAAAATAAAATAATTATTTTAATTGAAAGGTCGCAAAAATAAACTTAATTTGCTGAAAAATTAAACAAATAGATAATGGAATTTGGTGAAAAATTAAGCAATTATAAAATTAAATTATCTGGAATTCATTTCAGCAGAATAATGGTGTTGTCACTACGCGTCACATTTTGAAAATCCCCAAACTCTAGGCAAATGTGTAAATTTTCTCGAACTTAATTTTTTTTCCCCGTTTTCTCATTTTTGGATTAGTTTTGGTAAGGTTTAGACACTAAGTATAAAGTATGTCGATTAAAAATGATCTTAGTTAAATCTTTTAGAAATGCGCTACATATACCGCATCGTCGTTGAGTTGAGATAGCTGGTGGTCAAACGTTGAACTTACCTTTTACATAAAAAATCCCACGATCTAACACAAATAAGAACTAACAGATTGTTTTTCTCTAAAATTTAAAGTATTGACAACCTATTTATTAGATAAAGGTAAAGAAACTGAATGAACCAGCCTACAGATGCAATACCGGCTCTAAGCATTGCGAAACCACTGATGTCAGTGTCAATAGATTCTGTTATAAGGAACGATACGACTGCGATACGACTTAATAAACGATTTGATCATCATTTTATTTATAACGGGTTGTAATTAATTTGTTGTCAATTAGGAAAAAAATGATAAGAGTAAAATAAATTAACGAAACAAAAAACAGAATTTGATTACCATAATCCCTACTGATAAGTACCTGTTATAAATTGAAAAGTTTGTACTTACCTTCTAAAAACCGACAGGGAAATCAGTGCTTCGATTACTCAATATTGTAACCTCAATAACGAGGACTTTAAGATAGATTTACTTATTATCAATATTTTCACAGATTTGGGCTAAGAAATACGTGTTTAACAGTTGAAAGCTAGTAATTATTAGTTTTTAACATCAGAATGACTATAAATATTAGTCAAAAGTAAAAAAAAACTGCATATAACTACTTAATGGTTAATATTTTATTTTAATTTTGACATTTCTGACGTCAATTAGACGAAATTAAAAACAGATTTTATATTTTTCTTGAAAACGCATTCTAGGTAGGTAAGTAAGTACCTAATCAAAATAATTGTAATTATTTCGGAAACAACAATGCATTACGGATCTCTAATATAATTCTGCAGGCAACCATTTCAAAAATTTGCTTTGTATTATAAAGATAATTACTACGTAAAATGATTTGTTTGTTACAGGTGAGGTCGTCCTTTAGACACCTAATTATAACACAATTTCACTTTAAACGATTAACTTACAAACAAGGTAGATAAATAAATAAAAACACGAAGCCTTTAAAGGAAATTACCTAAAAAAGAGAGACTGAATATTAATATTAATACCCATTACATATTATTATCACGCTATATTACCATGAAGGATAAACTAACCGAATATTACGAATTAAAATAGAATCATTTAACAAAATTGTCCGCAAATAGAATATCTATAAATAAATTACAAAAAAACCCAACGGTCACGGGTTTTTTTGTTCATAATTACCTAGTAGATGCCTAATTGCGGAACAAATACCCTAAGGCCTATCCTATTGATATAATGCAATACTTTCTATCTATTAAAATATTTTCTATACTTTTCAATAGCATCACTACACACTACACTGCACGGCTATATTATGCATGTATTATACATATAAACCTTCCTCTTGAAGCACTCTATCTATTAAAAAAAACCGCATCAAAATCCGTTGCGTTGTTTTAAAGATCTAAGCGTACAAAGGGAAATAGGGACGGCGAAAAGTGACTTTATTTTATACTATGTAGTAATAGTGATATCGAATATCATTAAGTATCATAATATTGAATAGTATAAAATATCGCTAACTTATCGATACCATTGATGTTTAATTAACTATCGATCGGAAACAATAATTTAAGGTAAACTAATTAATTTAAGGTAAATTTAAGGTTAAAAAATCGTATGTCTAAATGACTGGGTTCGGAAATCGTTCCACAACTTCGTACTGAGCCTATCACAAAATTGTTTATTGTTCCTTGAACTAGCCAGGTACCTATTTGTTAAATAGTGCTCTGCATACAAATTAAGTAATTAATGACTTATAATGGACATGAACGCACGTATCTAAATAACACACGATAGAAGTCTCAAACAAAAGTGTTAGTAGCACTTTTAGACTCAAACTAACCTTGATGTTTGGTAGAGTTACACTTATAGATAAGTAACGCTTACCGTGGTGGTCACAAAGGAAAAAAAGGATAAAAGAAGACAAAAAAATTGTTTTACAGTAGGTATTTAGTTACGTTAATATTTGAATAAAATTATAGCAATTAGAATAACATTTTATCACTTTATCATTAGTAGTAATACACAATCCAAAAATTACCTTTCATTATGTAATAATTTAAGTAAAAGTTTGCGTCATAATTCCGTATGCTTTTGTTATTGATTCTGAAATATCTTCTCCTGGTTTCCCATTTGATGACAACCATGTACTTCCACTTTCACCAGATTTTAATGCATCCAACACAGCGCGTCCTGCATACTCGGGACTGAAGAAGAAGAAAAAAGAAATTGCGTGCGCGAAATGTAATATACAAAGTAATAAATACTAGCAGCGCTCAACGGTTTCACCCGCGTAACTCCCGATCCCGTGGGAATATCAAAATAAAAAGTAGCCTATAGCCATTCTCGATAAATGGACTATCTAACACAAAAATATTTTTTTAATTCTAACCAGTAGTTTTTGAGATTAGCGCGTTCAAACAAACAAGCAAACTCTTCAGCTTTATAATATTAATATTATTGTAGATTATTTTAGACTTGTTACTTTCAATGCATCGTAGGTCAAGACATATTTATTGATTTGTGCTTTGATTGTGCTTAAACAAATTAAGCTAAATGTATATAAAGTTCAATCTTAATCCATTACCACAATTATTTAATCATTTTGATACTTTCCCTAAATGTATAAACATTTTATTAATTAATATGCCTTGAATATTTGACGTAGTGATTGTTCAGCATCGATATTGTTATCTATTCTTTGCTTAGGTACTTATTAGAATTAAAAAACAATGCTAAAAACTGTATTAGGTATTAATACTGTGTAATTTTTTTTATAAAGGAAATACTCTGTTCCATATGCCAACAAATCTACTTTTTAACATGCTTTTATTAGTTTCACCTGTATGTTTGCTTGTGTGTAACCGACTCTTTTGGACTTGATTTTGCCCTACTTTGTTTATTTACCTTTGATTAGGTAATTGTTCCACAAAATCGTTGCTATCCTTATTGATTTCCTCATCAATACTCAGAGCTTTACCCAAAATACTTGTATTAGTACGCCCAAAACATATTGTTAAAACTCGCACGCCTGTTCTTGAATAATATTCTGGTCTCTGAAACAATAAATAATATCTGTTTACAAAAGAAAAATACATGTCGTTATTATCTGTAAAACTCATGGTTGAAATACCAGACAGCCTCACTAAAGTGTTTCTTCGTCATTTCTTATTTATGAATAAGAAATTACTGATTTCCCTGAATTTTAATTAAATAATGTAGCCTTCGTATGTTTTTCCTGACGTGTTACAATTTGGGGGTTTCCAAGTCACGATTGAATCTTCTAGGAAAGCGTGGTACATCTTAGGCCGCATCGTCACTTACCATCAGGCGGGTGTGATAGTGGTGAAACGCTGACCTCATATTATTATGTAAAAAAATGTAGTATGAATAACGATAGGTAAATATAGACCGGGAAAACTTTATCAAAAGTATTCGTTACATTATAATGTATTATGTGAATTGTTTTAATGTTATAGTTAAGTAAATAAAAAATAAACTTACACCAATACAATTACTAAACTGTAAAATAGCACTCTTTGTGCCCATATAAACGAATAGACAAGGACTAAATTGACACAAAGCTGCAATTGATGAAACGTTCAGTATCGTTCCACCACGGCCACCATGATCCTTCCTCATTGATTCCAGGGCTTTTAATGTCAAGTTCACCACTGCTAGCTGTAAGTAATAACAAAACAATCGACCTTGCAAGTAATGCATCCGATATTATATTATCTTTTTTTTAAATCATAAGTACTGTACAATCGTAATCATAAAGTACAGTACGCATTTGATTAGAAATAAGGAACAATTACAGAGAGTGAAACCTCAATATTAAAATTGTGATTTTGATTCGACTTTAACAAAAGGAAGTTCTCAATTCTTCTAGGTATATATATTTTTTTTAATGTTTGCCGATTATTTGAAGACGGCCCAACCGATTGATGTGATTCTTTAAGTGTAGGTATTTATTTTTACACATACTTACATAATTAACTTCAACTACTTTCCTTATCTTAGGGTAAGAACTTTCATCAGCCAAACCAGCGTTGTTAATAACAACGTCCAAATAGCCGCAGTCTTTGACAGCTTCTTCAAAGGTTTTAAACAGTTCCTCTTCTTGAGACAAGTCACATTTAAAAAAAGTTACAACTTCTTTTTGTAGTTTTGTGTTTAATTCGACTTTTAGTTTGTTGCCAGCTTCTTCGTCTACATCTAAAATGTAGATATTCTTGAAAGGAAAAAGAAGGTGTAAGATTTAAAACTTCAATGACATTATGAGAAGTGTGTCATAAAATAAATGGTCCTCTCTTCTCTACAATAAGTCATCGATTGCTTTGGATCCCATTTCTTGTATCAGTAGATTTGAGGAACTATTTTACCTTAACTCCTTCTTCAACCAGATGTCGGACAGCGAATTCTCCTATTCCATTAGCCGCTCCAGTTATTAGAACATTCTTGTCAAACAAATTGTAATCCATGTTATCCAAGTGAATAAGTGATCTCTCAATGAATATTATCAACAATATTAACCGTTTTACTAAGAACGTCCCTATATTATAAAGTGTAACTTATCTCGATATAATAATCTTTATCTCGAGATAATGTTATTATTATCACAATTAAGTAGCAACCGTACAAAATTGTACAAATAATAAGAGGTAGTTATAACAAAGATTTTCTGAATGTCCTCTAAAATTATGTAGGTGATACCAGTTACTAGGTAATTAGTAATTAGTTATTTAAAAAGAATCCTAGCTTATGTTTATTTCGACAACCTCTGTGGCGTGGCGGGCGAACACCGGCTTGCGTTGTTGATAGTTGCGGTTTCGATTCCCGCCTCAAACAAATATTTATGCTATAGATATTTGTTTCTGGTCTAGGTGTCTGTACGTATATTAAGTATTTTCGCAGCGCACGCCAAAAACTATTTTAGGTTTTCTACCTTGGGTTACAAAATTGCAATTTTCTTAGGGATCTCTAATTTTTTGAAAATATGTTATAGTATATGTTATTCCCTGATAATGTAGCTTTCTATTGGTGAAAGAATTTTTAAAATCGATCTAGTAGTTTAGGAGCCTATTCGTCACAAACAAACAAAAAATATTTCCTCTTTGTAATATTAGTGTAAAATAGGTATATCCATAAATAGGTATCTATCCGTTATCTAGCACCCATAACACTAGCCTAGTTGCTTAGCTTGGGCTTGATAGCGCTGTGTAAAAATGTTCTACAGTTTTACAATATTTTTTTACTTATGATCTTTTTTTGGGCGGGGAAACACACAGCTAGGTGCTCTTGCTTTATGGCTCGAATAGTATCCTTCTAGATTTCGCCGGAAGACCAGTGCTGCGGCAGAGATCTTTGCAGCACTATTTTTGGTAGGGTCCTTTCAAATTTTTAACACTTTCAGATCATTTTTGTTGTTGTATAAAATATGTTCTTCAATTTATTTTTATTTCTGCAGATTTTTTAAAATAGGCCTTCAAGGTAATTTTCCAAACTATAAGAGATAGCGAAAAATGCTAAAAAGGGTCGCGTCCCCAATTTTGACAAAGATGAAACGTGGATTTGAATGAATTTTAAGCTTATATAATATGACACTTTATTTATTACACACCATTAGTAGATATACAAAACCCAAAATTATCTACAGACACCTAAATGATCTAGGTAAAAGTTTGAGTCATAATTCCGTAGGCTTTTGTTATCGATTCTGAAATATCTTCTGCTGGTTTATCATTTGATGACAACCATGTACTTCCACTTTCACCAGATTTTAATGCATTTAATACACCGCGTGCTGCACACTCGGGGCTGAAGAAGAAAAAGGAATCTTAAAAAGAAATCTAAAAGAAGGTGGTCGTGTGATTGGAGTAGGTACTAATAATAACTATTGACCTTATTTTATTAAACGTCAATACATCTATATTAAAAGAATTCAAAAAGAATGCCATGAATAAAGTAACTACTTAGCACTATTTGTTCAGTGGGCCTCTTAGACTACTTTTTTATTTACCTTTGATTAGTAAATTGTTGCATAATAACATCGATATCCTTATTGATTCCCTCATCAAAACTCCGAGCTTTACCCAAAATACTTGTATTCGTAAGCCCAAAACATATTGTTAGAACTCGCACGCCTGTTGTTGAATAAAATTCTTGTCTCTGAAACAAAAAGGGTGTTACTAGAAAGTCAGTTTACAAAAGAAAAATCCATATGAATCTCAAAAAACTGGTCTGAATAAGAATAGGTAAATACAGAACAGTAAAACTTTTACAAAAGTATTTGTTATATTTTTAATTCAAAATAATATACCTACCTGAGAATCACTACATAGTATAAAACAAAGTCGCTTTCTCTGTCCCTATATCCCTATGTATGTTTAAATCTTTAAAACTACGCAACAGATTTTGATGCGGTTTTTTTTGATAGATAGAGTGATTCAAGAGGAAGGTTTGTACTATAATACATGCTAATACAGCCGTGCGAAGCCGGAGCGGGTCGCTAGTAAATATTATAGGAATAACATAATTTAAGCAAAAGGAAACTCAAAGATAACTAAGTACCTTTGTTATATTACGTCCTATATGACTGTAACATAACGGCCTAGCTAGAACTGAGGAAATATCTTATGCCACCTCGATAAGGATAAGACAATTGCTCCACTCGGGTTTAATTTAGTTTAGTTTTACGGGACTGTTTCCGGACTTAGCCTCATTATTTGGGTCATTGTGCGTGTGAGAATATCCTACTTGTTACTCTAACCATCCCAAGTCCACCCAGAAAGCTGGCAGCCTTTTCACGTTTTACTGCACTCCATGAGCACGTGCTGTGGGTTTTACTCTACTCGGGTTATTTCTAAGCGTGGTATCTTATTATATCTAACCATTCTCTCTGGAACATAACATTTTATTAATTTGTCCATCTTATGCAGATCGGCAGTCAGTCTCCTTCTGGACCTGCCGCGGGTAATGGTTTTTGCCCGCATCTGGTCGGATATGCAGGGGATATGGCCGGTTCAGGTCCATTTGAGTTCGGCAGCAGTGTGGCCAACGTCATTGATTTTAGTTTGGGAGCGCAGTTCCGTTGTATGTTATAAAAGTAAATAAAAAATAAACTTACCCCAATACAATTACTGAACTGTATAACAGCACTCTTTGTGCCCATATAAACAAATAGAGCGGGACTAAATTGGTACAAAGCAGCAATTGATGAAACGTTCAGTACCGTCCCACCGCGTCCACCATGATCCTTTCTCATCGATTCCAGGGCTTTTAATGTCAAGTTCACCACCGCTAACTGTGAATGATAATAATAAAATAGACCTTGCAAGTATTCTGCTGTATTAAATTTCATTCTATTGATTTTGACACCTTACTCACATAATTAACTTCAACTTCTTTCCTTATCTTAGGGAAAGTACTTTCATCAGCCAAACCAGCATTATTAATAACAACATCTATGTATCCGCAGTCTTTGACAGTTTCTTCAAATACTCTAAACAGTTGGTCTTCCTGAGAAACGTCGCATTTCATGAATTTGACGACTTCTTTTTGTAATTTTGTGTTCAATTCTGCTTTTAGTTTGATGCCAGTTTTTTCGTCTACATCTAAAATGTAGATATTCTGTAAAGAATATTAAAGGATGTGTAAGGCTTTAAACTTCATTAACATTTTCGGGAGTGTGCCTTAAAATTAATTTGATTCTCCCTTTTCTACAATCGTACTATGCATCAAAATGCTTTGGATCGCATTGCTTGTGTCTTTAAATTCGAGGAACTGTCTTACCTTGACTCCTTGTTCAGTCAAATGTCGGACAACAAATTCTCCTATTCCATTTGCAGCTCCAGTTATTAGAACATTCTTCTCAAACAAACTGAACTCCATGTTCTCTAAAGGAAAAGTAATCTTTGAATGAAGTTTTAACAACTATAACCGTTTTACTAAGAACATCTCCATTATAAAGTCTTGTTATTTTGCGAAAACACCGCGGTTTTTATAATTTATTGGACGGGATTTATCGTGCATATTTTTTTGTAAATTATATTCTATTATATTTTAAAGTAGGTATTTTCAATAAAATAGGGGAATAAATAGAAAAAGAATTTATAGTTTTTATTTAAAATTCATATTATTAATTATTAATTACCGTTTTATTAAGAACGTCTACACAATTGCAAGATAAGTGTAACTACTTATCTATCTGGGTGCACAAAGTGCTAGTACTACTATTTATAATAATAGATACTAAGTAGTTACCGGTCAAGTCTAGCCAGCACTGGCCATAAGCATACTTATACACGAAGCGATTCGCGGTAGGTACTTTTAACCTCTTATTTCTTCGTTGAAGGCAAAGCTAGAGTTTTAATGTACGAAAAGTACTCCCCAAACCTACCTCTACCCCCAAATTACAATGTCTAGTCTATAAAATATTTCAAAATACTAGATAATAAGTATTTCGGCTAAATTTCTAATATGTTGTCACTGACTCACACACTGATCATCAAATTTTTAGATACCTAAATGTAACAGACCCAATTTAAAATGTATACAGATAGGATTTAGGGAGCAGGTATAAGGTTTTTTTTTAAATTAAAAAGTAAAAAAGGGGTCATGACAGTAGTTCGAGCGGTGGCGTCTACTTTGTATTGATAGTTTCCAAAATAAAAAATAGATGACAGCACAGATATATTATTGAATCGCACTATATTTTTTATTTATACAGTATTATAATATTATATTTATACTTTTATACTATACTTATATAGACATCGGTAATTAAAAATAATAAGTGTATAAATATTGCAGGACAATGCACAAAGCGCCATCTAGCCTTAAGCTAAGCAACTAGGCTTGTGTTATAGTAATAAGTACTCAAAAAATATATTTTGTAAGTCCTACTAATATTAAAAACGTGAAAGTTTGTGTGTTTGTGTGTGTCCTTCACGCAAAACTACTAAATCGATTGAGATTTACCGCGTAAGTTCCGATTTCCTAGGAATATCAAGATAAAAAAGTATCCAGGTGTCCATCAGCTATTTACATTCCCAGATCAAACGCAATCGGTTCTGTACTTTTAGCGTGAAGGAGTATCAGACACACATACTAACAGACAAACTTTCACATTCATATTATTAGAAGGATGGATATGTTTTTTAAATTTATTTTTATTTCATATTTACATGGGGAATTTTTTAAATGAACTTTCAGTGCCATTTGCTACACTATAAGAAATATCGAAAATGCTGAACGCGGTCCGAAAGGGTTACAAATAAACATAGAGAAAAAAGAGGAGGAAAAGTTTTTGTAAATTTTAATGATTTTCCTATTTACAATTATTTAAATAAAATAAATAATAAATAAATTAAATTTTATTTCAGAATTAAATTCCATAAGTAGTAGTAGTATTTAAATACATTTTATGTTTTTTAACACTTTATTACAACCCATTATTTAGTGATACAAAACCCAAAATTACCTACAACAACTAAAAGTACCTACCTAAATAATCTAAGTAAAAGTCTGCGTCATAATTCCGTAGGCTTTTGTTATCGATTCTGAAATATCTTCTCCTGGTTTCCCATTTGATGACAACCATGTGCTTCCGCTTTCACCAGATTTTAATGCATCCAACACCGCGCTTGCTGCAGAGTCAGGACTGAAAAAGAAAAATAAGAATCTAAAGGTGAGCGCACACCTACCCGCACCGCAGTCGCCGCAGAGAAGGAAATCCCAAAAGCTGGTGCTGATGACGTCACCAACCCGACGCTGCGCGCATACAAACGGGGACTGCGGTGCGTGCGGTGCGGCTAGGTGTGCGCTCACCATAAAAGAACCTGTGAACCGTTCATCATAATGCAGTAGGTACCTATAACAACTTATAGCTACGATGTTTCGTAGCGTATTCTATAAAATACTAGCGACCCGCCCCGGCTTCGCACGGCTATATTATGCATGTATTATATCTAAAAACCTTCATCTTTAATCACTCTATCTATTAAAAAAACCGCATCAAAATCCGTTGCGGAGTTTTAAAGCTTAATACCTCCAGCTTAATAGCTAGTAGGTATTTAAGCTAAACATTTATAAGCACAATCCAACGTAAGTCACCTTTAGAGATTGTGCTGCACATATTATTGGTGATTCTGGCATCCATCATAAATCTAATTAGTACCTAACTATTATGACTAAATAACGAAGTTATTAAAAAGCTATTAATTTTGCAAAATAAGTACTCTGCGCAATTTATTCAGTAGACCTACCTATTCTTCCATTTAGTTACCTTTGATCAACTAATTTGTCCTGAATTACAGTACTCATATATTTGTTTAATTCGTCATCGAAACCCACAGCTTTATCCAAAATACTTGTAGTCGTGCGACTAAAACATATTGTTAGAACTCGTACGCCTGTTGTTGAGTAATATTCTGGTTTCTGAAACAAAAATATACGTAATGAATTGAGAACCTCTTCCTTTTTTATTACTTGTTAAAAATAAGAGTAGATTAGATATGGGAGAAGTTATAGAGAATCTGTTTACAAAAGAAAAAATATTTATTACTGATAAAAAAAACATGGTAGGTAATAACGATAGGTTTTTGAAGTGAAAACTTCTTATGGCGCGTTGGGCACTTTTGTGGGTGAGCATTTTCAGCCGTTCTCGCGACAGATTTTGACGCGACAGATGAGATTTTATTTGTGTTAGTCTTTTTGTTTAACTTATACTGCCATCTATTACACAAATTGAGAAACTTAGTTTCTAGAAAGACCGCTATTCGAATGTAGATGGCGCTGATTTAAATTTTTTACTGCCATCTAGCGAATAAAAAATAAACTATATTTGTTTAAGTGAGTGCTAATAGATGGCAGTAGCAGATCGTTTTAAGAAATATTCTATGAGAAATAACAAGTTTATTGTTTTCACTTCTGCCTGCACTCCCGGAGTGCGCGTTTTTTTTATAAGTAAACTGTTGCCCGCGACTTCTTCCGCGTAGAGTTTGAATTTTCCAACCTCTTTTCTTATCGGATGCCTACATCATACAAAGAACACACCCTCCAATTATCGGATGCCAACATCATACAAAGAACACACCCTCCAATTATCGGATGCCTACATCATACAAAGAACACACCCTCCAATTCAGGTCTCTATAATCAGCGGTTAAGGCAGTACGTTTGATCCATCAGACAGTCAAGACAAAGCATTTTATATGTATAGAGTCTACAAGACTCTATAGATCTCTCAAGGTCTCTCAAGTCTCTCTGTGTGTATAGAGTCAAGTCTAGTTACTTAGCTTGGGGCTAGATGGCAATGTGTGGAATGTCCTGCAATATTTTTTATTTTTTTTATAAAGATTGTTATAGAAAATGCAATTTATTTCTGTAAACACACCCCACACTCAAATTGAGCATGTAAAGAAACCAACTGGCTTATTTACCATAGATCTCATTACCACAGTGTCGGAATAAAACATTTGCTCATCTCTAGTGAACTTGCTAACCGTAGGTATAATAATAACTAACCCCTCTCTAGGACACAATATGAATGGGTAGGTACACTTTATTTTCCTACATAAAAAGTCGGTATACGGGCGAAAGTTTTACGTGACAACAACTGTGCTCGAGTGGAAGGGACGCGTGCCTTTCACTTTTTATGTCTGTCTCTCTCGCTCTTAGGCGGGCTAACCATGCCCGCGTGCCTCTCACTCGCTCTCATTGTGAGCGCATAACGTCAGCGGAGCGTAACGCAGTTTCTTGAAGTGTCACCCGGCAAACCAATTTATAAAACGTTGTCACGTCAAAACGACAAACAACAATTACTCACACATAACGGTGAATATATTTGGCATAGGTAATTCCGCAACAGATGGAGTCTTCATTTGTATGATTCTAAACTACCATGGTTATTTTCAAGGAGGTACTCCGGTTGTGTAGTCCAAACTGGTTGAAAATGATGTTTGTAACATCGAAATATCAAGCTCCACAAAATAAATCCATAAACAAACATTAAACATGGATAAACCTGTTATTAAATAATTTTAGTAGAAGTCTTCATTTGTTGCGGAATTATTGTACTTTTATCATAATTATACTTTTATTATTTATATTTTATACAATAAAACTTACACCAATACAATTACTGAACTGCATAACAGCACCCTTTGTGCCTATGTAAGTGAACAGCGTAGTACAATCCTGGCACAAAGCAGCAATTGATGAAACGTTCAGTACCGTTCCACCGCGTCCACCATGATCCTTTCTCATTGATTCCAGGGCTTTAAATGTCAAATTCACTACTGCTAACTGTGAATAATAACAGAAAATGGAGCTTGCAAGTAAATCTGTAGCTTTCATACAGTACTATCTTAATTATACAGTACAGTACCCCTCAAAATAATGAATATGGTTGGTTGGAAAACCTTGAGTTGACTTCGTGAAATTATGTTCAAGTTAATTGAAAGTGGCAATCGAAAAATTCTCGGCACTCCACCACTCATCCACTTGATTAATAACTAGCAACTAAGTACCTACTTCATTTCCGCTGTAGTGCTTGGGACGCGTATCAGAAGCGATAAAATTACTTGTATATTAAAAACTCTGTTTACTGTCTTCACTGACAATCGTTTTTAACCGACTTCAAAAGGAAGAGCTTCTCAATTCGTCGCGATAAAAACAATTCACAGCTTTTCAGTTAAAAAACGAATTAGATTTATTAATCACTAGCGACCCGCCCCGACTTCGCACGGCTATATTATGCATGTATTCTATTTTAAACCGATATACCTAATAACCTAGATTATCTAACCCACTTCTATTAAACTGCAATATAATGATAAGAGATACCGTAGTCCACAGACTATCAATCGACTGACATCTAAATGAGCGACCATAAAAAAATATTTAATACTAGCGACCCGCCCCGGCTTCGCACGGCTATATTATGCATGTATTATACATATAAACCTTCCTTTGAATCAATCTATCTATTAAAAAAAACCGCATCAAAATCCGTTGCGTAGTTTTAAAGATTTAAGCATACAAAGCGAAATAGGGACACAGAAACCGACTTTGTTTTATACTATGTAGTGAAGTAAATAAGCTAAAAATTAAAAGTGTCTGTAAGTGTCAGTCTGTACAGTTTACTTTCAGAAAATACTTACAAAATTTACTTCAACGAGTTTCCTTATCTTAGGGAAAGAACTTTCATTAGCTAAACCAGCATTATTAATAACAACATCTATATAGCCACAATCTTTGAGAGCTGCTTCAAATACTCTAAACAGTTGGTCTTCTTGAGAAACGTCGCATTTCATAAATTTGACGACTTCTTTCTGTAGTTTTGTATTTAATTCTGCTTTTAGTTTGTCGCCACCTTTTTCGTCTACATCTAAAATGTAGATATTCTGAAAAAAACATTATAGTGTAATAGTGTTATTATAGTGTAGTAATTTTCTTTAAAATAAGGCTATCGATTGCTTTAAAATTCATTATTGGCACGGGGAAGGAATTGAATTTCTGAAACTGTCTTACCTTGACTCCTTCTTTAGCCAAATGTCGGACAACAAATTCTCCTATTCCATTAGCCGCTCCAGTTATTAGAACATTCTTCTCAAACAAACTGTAATCCATGTTCTCTGAAGGAAAAGTAATCTTTGAATGAAGTTTTAACAACTATAACCGTTTTACTAAGAACATCTCCATTATAAAGTCTTGTTATTTTGCAAAAATATCGCGGATTTTTATAATTTATTAGACGGGATTTATCGTGCATATTTTTTTGGAATTTATATTCTATTATATTTTTAAGTAGGTATAAAGAGGAATAAATATAAGAATAATTCATATAGTTTTCATTTATTTAAAATCCGTATTTTCCTCCGTTACCTGTTCGAATAAAAACGTTCGAACTTTTTGATATCTGGTTTTACCATTGGGTAGCTCTATTTTCTGTGGAAGGTCGTATATTTTACATCTTATTCTAATAAGTATATCCAAATAAATTCCGTCTTCCGTTCTAATTAGTAGGATGAACGGGAATACTTATTTTCGTTAATTCGATTTAATATTGCACACTTCCACAGAATAAAACCGCCAGACGCAAGTGGTTTATTATTAACTAGCGACCCGCTCCGGCTTCGCACGGCTATATTATGCATGTATTATACATATAAACCTTCCTCTTGAATCACTCTATCTATTAAAAAAACCGCATCAAAATCTGTTGCGTAGTTTTAAAGATCTAAGCGGTCAAAGGGAAATAGGGACAGAAAAAGCGACTTTGTTTTATACTATGTAGTAGTGATAGTGACTACAGAATTTAAATATTTAAATTATAAATTACAATTACAATAAATTGCATGCCTGCTTAATTAACATAAAGATAACATTAAATAATTGAAAATTTAAATTTTAAATAATACGCACCTTCCTGTTGATAAAATGAAAGAGTTAGGTATTAACGTCAAGAAGACGTAGGTACCGTTTTAAATTTCTTCTAAAATTAATTTATAATATAAGTTAGCTATCCTATCTTTCAAGTTGGATCAAACACACGGTGTGCTTTGATTGAAATCGGTTAAGTAGTTTAGGAGTCCATCGCGAACAAACAACGTGACACATAATTTATATATATAAGATTCTTTTTAGGTATTTGACTCAATTAGATGACAATGTAAAAAAACAACATAAGAATGATTATTGTTTGTATTATTGTACTACAATGGATACTTTATAATATTGTTTTATATTTCTGACGTCATTGACATTTTAACACCCACCGTTAAAAAATTTAGAGATATGTGGACTTGGTGCCTAATTATATTTTTGTCCCTGTTGCTGTGGAGACGTTGGGGTGCTGAGGAGACAACGCCAAAAAAATAGTTAAAGAGTTGGGCGATAGGATTAGGGGGAATGGGGGTGACTTCCGCTCCGGCTCGTTTCTAGCGCAGAGGTTAGCCATCGCCAATCAGCGTGGCAATGCTTCTAGCATTATCTAGCATCATCTAGGAACCTTTACGCCGGGAACGATAAGGGGCGGATTATTTGACTAACTGGTGACTTCATTTATTTGTAACTAGCGACCCGCCCCGGCTGTCATAACAATCTACATAATCACTATGGCAACTTCATATTAATAATAATGACACTTTTGGCTATCTCATTTGATCCGACAAACATAAGATAGCTCCGATTGAAATCTCAAAAAAAATGAAATAAGGTATCTCTTTTTAAACTAAATCAAAATGATACTCAATATGATAACCTCTATGTTTCGGTTGAGTTACATTAACCGTGGTTACAAATATAAAAAAGAGAAGGAGGAAGAAACAATTGTTTTATGTTTGAATCATTACATTTTGAATAAAATTAAGTATAAGTATAAAAAAATAAATAAATAAATATTGTAGGACACACACACACACATCACACACACACACACATCGCCATCTAGCCCCAAGCTAAGTAACTAGACTTGTGTTATGGGTGCTAGACAACGGATATACTACTTATATACTTTTCTTTTGTAAATATATACTTATAATACATAGAAACAACCAGACCACAGAAATATATCTAAGCATAAATACTTGTCTGTGGCGGGAATCGAACCCGCAACCCTGTGTTTGGCAGTCCGGCATGGTGACCATTGTGCCAACTGGGTCGTCAAATAAAAATAAAAATGAAAAAGTACAAAAGTAGTAGTAAAGTTTCAGTATATAAATGAAATATAACTTTATTACACACAATTATTATTAGTAGCAATACATAACTCAAAATGGCCTACAAGTAGGTATCTAATCATCTACATAAAAGTCTGCGACATAGTTCCGTATGCTTTTGCTACCGATTCTGTAATGTCTTCTACTGGTTTTTCTCCTGATGACAACCATGTACTTCCACTTTCACCAGATTTTAATGCTTTTATCAAAGCGAGTGCTGCACACTCGGAACTGAAGAAGAAAACATAAATTAAACAAAAAGAAACTCCGAAAAGGTCTCTCGTGCGATCCTGAACATTAACAAATATAAATAAACTAGCGACCCGCCCCGGCTTCGCACGGCTATATTATGCATGTATAAAAAAAACCGCATCAAAATCCGTTGCGTAGTTTTAAAGATTTAAGCATACATAGGGATATAGGGACAGAGAAAGCGACTTTGTTTTATACTATGTAGTGATATTACAGGACATTCTACACATCGTCATCTAGCCCCAAGCTAAGTAACAGACTTGTGTTATGGGTGCTAGACAACGGATATACTACTTATATACTTTTCTTTTGTAAATATATACTTATAATACATAGAAATATATCTAAGCATAAATACTTGTCTGAGGCGGGAATCGTAACACTTGTGCCAGGGTCTACCTGGCACAAGTGTTTTCATACCGCACTTGTGCCAGGTAGACCCGCTCTTCTTTAACAACATTGATAAATAAGGGGTTTACTATGCCATACCAAAATGCGTTTGGACTTGTTACATTTTAACTATGACGACTCATTGACTATTCAATTCATACAATGTTTGATTTGCCTATGTTCATTTACCTATTCAGTATATTTGACCTAAACATTATTGCTATATTTCATCAAGTACTATTACATCTATTTTCGCTTTAGAGAATTGAATGTCTATACTTAGTTGAATTTGTTTTGTACCTAATCTACCTATACCATTTATTTATCTACTAGCTTTTGCCCGCGACTTCGTCGGCGTAGAAGTCGAAATTGGATCAAGGAATCACGTTGTCCCATACAAACTTTGCCCCCCCCTTTTCACCCCCTAAGGGATAGAATTCCAGAAAATCCTTTCTTATCGGATGCCTACGTCATACAATTATTAACACAACCTCGAAGTTTCAGTCTCTACGATCAGCGGTTTAGACCGTGCGTTGATCCGTCAGTCAGTCAGGACAAAGGATTTTATATGTATAGATTCTGTCACTTTAGGTACGTAGGTTTATCTTACCTACTTACTAGAAAAACAATGCTTTAATGATTTCAATTACCATTTTGTTTAAAGAAGCACTTTTTGCTAATTTATATACGGTAATCTAGTCTTAGCTACATTTATATTTACCTTTGACCAGGTAAATTTTCCTGAACCATACTACTCTTATCATTGTTGATTCCCTCATCGAAACTCAGAGCTTTAGATTGTATACTTGTTTCTGTACGCCCAAAACATATAGTTACAACTCGCACGCCTGTTTTCGAATAATATTCTGGTCTCTGAAACGAAACACTTTGGTAAATATTACCTTTATTCTATTATTCCCTTATTTTTGACTGAGTCTTGCAACAGAAAAAGAATTATCCCATATCGTGTCCACCATGATCCTATCACATTGTTATAATTATTTATTTTCATAAGGTAAAGAATAGGTTTATACAAAATAAACATACAAAACAATAATAATATGAAAAGCCAGGATAGCCTTCATCATTACTTATCTTTTACAAATTTATGAAGTGGACAAAGTAAGGGTTAAGAACAATCATAATCATAATCATCATTTATTGTTTCATGTGTAAGTAGGTATAGATGTTTACATAAATTCAATTTAGACACAACATGAACCCGGTTGGGCACTACAATATAGGTTTACTTACATACTATATTACAAAACATATTTAATTTATTTATGCTTACTATAAGAGTTATCATCTATAAATTCTTGTATTGTGTAGTAAGCCTTATTTACTAAATATCGCTGCAATAGTTTTTTAAATATGTGAATTCTATTTTCATTCTTAATGTTTACAGGAATTTTATTATATATTTTTACACACATTACATAAGGACCCGAAGAGTGTAAGGCTAAATTTGAATTAGGTAAGGCTAGTCTATTTTTATGTCTTAAGTTACGGGGGACAGAGAAATGGTCTTTTGATTGGGTAAATATTGTTGAATTATTTTTTACAAAAACAGACATTTCATATATATACAAGCAGGTAAGGGTTAGTATATTTAATTCTATGAAGTGAGGCTTACAACTATCCGTATTCTGTATATTTGTTATAATTCGAATGCTATTAATGTAATGTCATTATGTGTCAAATATAGTCATTCAATGACAGCCAGTATTCATTATACGCTACCTCTCCTTTTTCTAGTAACTAGATTCACGTAGTTTTCAATAAAACACTTAGTTAACATCACAATAACTCAAATTAAACATAAAATAGTATGATGGTACAATTCAGAGCGATTCGTGAACGAGCACGGTTCGCGGACGCCCGTCCTGTTCGCCAAGCGTTCTAAGATGGCAGTTCCGCGATCCATTGACTACGGTACGCCGTAGTATTTAGTTGTTTATCGATAGATACGCCGTCAAATACATAATTATTAACATACACGTAAATAAAATACCGCCAAAATAAATGCATACAATTGACATTGAAAACTAGTTAAGATACAAATCTTAAGTTTTTATAGTTTTAGCCCAGGTCTAGCGCAAGTAGGGCTTGATTATTCTTTTCAATTTATCGAATTGTCTCTAAGTAGTCTAACTAGCTACCAGCTTTCACCCGCAAATGTAACTGCTTGAAGTTGAATTTTCCATGAATCTTTTCTTAGCGGCGGATGCCTACGTTTTAATAGTATACCGATTTGTGTGCTAAAAATCTCGATCCATCTATAAGCATGAGGCGTGCCTTGATATATCAGTCAATTTGTCAAATGTTTTGATTTTATATTTATAGAAAATTATACTCACACCAATGCAATTACTGAACTGCATAACAGCGCTCTTTGTACCAAAATAAACAAATAAAACGGGACATAATTAACACAACGCAGCAATTGATGAGACGTTCAGTACTGTTCCACCGCGTCCACCATGATCCTTTCTCATTGATTCCAGGGCTTTTAATGTCAAGTTCACCACCGCTAACTGTGATTAATTAAAAAAGTTTAACAACATTGCTCTATACCTACCTATACCATAATCATAAAGTACCTTTCCAGTATCCCACATACATAAATCGTTGTTAAAATTAGTTAACACATAAATCGTTCAAGGTAAAATTAACCAAAGACATGCCACTAAGCAATATCTGGTAATTAGCCATTATTTTTCACCGACTTCAAAAACAGTCGGAGGTTCTCAATTCGTTGCATATTTTTTTAAATTAAAGAATTAGTCATCATCACTTTTTCGTAGCTCTACACGTAGGTTATTCTTCACTATGGATTGTTTTGTTTTTTATTTAAATCAATTACCCAAACAACAACATGCCCAAAATTTGCATCGCCTATACCTATTCAGTAACATTAATTCAATCGATTTTAAGATAATACTTACATAATTAACTTCAACGACTTTCCTTATCTTAGGGGAAGAACTTTCATTGGCCAAACCAGCGTTGTTAATAACAACATCTATATAACCGCAATCTTTGATAGCGTCCTCAAAGGTCTTAAATAGTTCATCTTCTTGAGAGACGTCACATTTAAAAAATTTAACGACTTCTTTTTGTAGTTTTGTGTTTAATTCTGCTCTTAGTTTGTTGCCACCTTCCTCGTCTACATCTAAAATATAGATATTCTGGAAAAGTAAATTATAGTTTGTGTGTAATTTAAAACCTAACCTAACAATTTGGGAAGTGTGTTATAAAATAATTTGATACTAATAAGTCTAATAATTCTCTAATAAGTCTATCGATTCTGTATTCCTTATTGGCACAGAAGGAATGGAATAACTGAAACTGTCTTACCTTGACTCCTTCTTCAGTCAAATGTCGGACAACAAATTCTCCTATTCCGTTAGCCGCTCCAGTTATAAGAACATTCTTGTCAAATAAATTGAAATCCATGTTGTCTGAACGAAGTATACACAACTTTAATCTTATTACTAAAAACGTCTCCATATAAAATGGGACTTTATCTTGCAATTATCACGAGATAATACATATTTATCGATTCAACTTAAGGGGAGTCCATACGCCAACGACCTTGGTACACAGCCTACTAAATAGTTACTACCGGCACCGGTCACCTTCGTTGGTGAATATTGTTGATTGTTACGAGTGAGTTTTGTTTTTCTCAAAAGTGCTGAGATGGAATTGTAGGTGAGATTTTTACCGACATTTTGGTGTGATTTTTTGCCAAAAATTTCCTAAAGTTTTGAAGCTATCCTAAAATTAAGAATTAAAACTAGTCTAGCTTTGAAATGACAAAGAGTTTTGCAACGGGTATTTCTGGCGCGTTGCGTTTGGCAGCATAAGCAGCCTTAAGAAATATGAAGTAGAGGTATATTTTAAATCGGTTTTTATTTATACCTATTGACATTATCTGAGTGATTTAATTATATAAGTAATTTATTTACCAAACTTATTTAAAAAAACTGGTTGCCTGTAAAGTCGGTATACGGGCGAAAGTTTTACGTGACAACAACTGTGCTCGAGTGGAAGGGACGCGTGCCTTTCACTTTTTATGTCTGTCTCTCTCGCTCTTAGGCGGGCTAACCATGCCCGCGTGCCTCTCACTCGCTCTCATTGTGAGCGCATAACGTCAGCGGAGCGTAACGCAGTTTCTTGAAGTGTCACCCGGCAAACCAATTTATAAAACGTTGTCACGTCAAAAGGTAATACCCATTGCGATAGTTAAACGATAATAAGTATCTTTCTCCAAACACTAATATATAATTAATCGCTTTTTTGTCAGTTTGTTAGTTTAGTTTTATGGGGCTGTTTTCGCACGACTTAGCCTCTTGTCGTTTAACGTCATTTTTATGTCTCATGGTATTTTCAGTTTTGCTGCTTCGGCTACTGTTTGTTACTGCTCACCGGCTTAAGTCGTATCGCCAAGCGGACTTATTCGTGTTCCGTATGTAGACCGATGCAGCTACAAAAGGAGGATGGAACGGTAAAGTTTTTGGTACGGTCGGCTGCATAATTGCAGACCCACCGTAGAGCTCCAAAACGGCTGTAATAAGAATGTTTTCAACAAGATTCTAAACACCTGCTTTAGGTGAAGTTTAAAGTCTTCTAACTCATCAATAATCAAACAAAAATTATTCGAATGCAAACATTCGATTAATAGTAATTTTCGAACTCTACTGAAGGCTGCAATTATGCAGCCGACTGTACGCTGCTGCGACCACGGTAAATATACTTATATCACACAATACGAAAATACTCTCTGATTTTGAAATAGGCTTTAGATAATAATGTGGTCGTTTCAATTAGGTAAGTACAGAAAAATATAATTGTGCTAACTAACAACTTAACAGTTTTTATTTTTATTTTCCTACCATGACGAGCGTCAGGGAGGCCGATGCCTTCTAAGATTAGGTAAGTAACTATTTCTGTGTCTTCCAATTATTGCTCATAAGAAAAAAAACAAAATGAAACTCAACAATTAAGAGTAAAGTGCCTGCCAGAAAGTCTGCAACCCATTTATGTCATTTGTTCTAATAATATTACTTACAAAGAAAGTAAAACACTATGGGACACTTCACATTTAACGCCTAATGAAAAAAATCGGTTACAGGTTGTGCAGCGAATGGTGAGCGCTGGCGGAAATTGGTGGGGATGGTTTGCGCATGTACAATCGCGCACAGAATTATTACAGCCAAACCGTCATACTTTGTTTACATACCGTATATGATTTTGCCCAACCAGAAAAACATTCATTTAAATACTATTACTATTTTAGAGTATATTTATTCACTGTAATTTACACTATTAAACTATAGATAGACTACTAATATGGAACTCAAATTAAATAAACATATTTCCTTTTATTGAAACAACTACCTATTGACTACTGATCTTCTATTGATCGATAATCTGTCACTGTCACTTTAATTAAACTGTCAGATTGCTGTCAAATCTATATTTTCTATTGTTTTTGGCGCGAACTTCAAACCACGGAACTAATACTGTTCTGTACATTTACTGAACAAAGGTACGAACATGGATTTCTATGCCTGCACCAATGATTACCAGTTTTTCTGTATAAAGTTGAATTTTCGATCTGGGTAAAGTTAGCTACGCGGCTGCAATGTTAACCGAGTGATGGTAAATATTTATGTGCGCGACAGTACTTAGACGTGCGGGAGCGGGACAGAGCGCGGCTAAAGACGTGTGTGCTAAACAGAGAGCGATGATGTGAGCAACTGACCCTGCCTTCGCTCCTGTCCCCCCGCCCAAACAGACCTAAAAATTAACTTCTGCGCATACCCCTGCCACTTTCCGCCAGCGCTCACCATTCGCTGCACAACCTGTACTTTCGATTTCGCCTATACGTACAAACTTATCTGGCGAACACTTTAATATTTTTTTATTCAAAAACAAGTGCAGCTAAAAGTTCGTATGCCTTTTTAACTGTGGGTGTTATGTCTTTCACAGGTCGATTCGTTGTAGAAATCCAAGTGCTGCCGTTTTCAGCTTTCTTGAAAGCTTCAACAACACCTTCAGCTGCGTTATCGATGCTGAAAACATTGGAAAATGAAGAATTTTAATATTTTACTGTATCGCAGAGTGTTTGGCCTAACTATGAATACTCCACTAACCCGTTACTCTAACTCTATAATATAATCTATACATAATATAGATAACCTATTTTGAAGTCAGTTAAAAATAAAAATGACTTTAGTTGTACCTACCTACAACACAAAAAGAAACATAAATATACACAAAGAAAAGTAATAGCTAGATAGTATAGGTTAGTAGCACAAATGGGCGGCCTTATCGCTGAAAGCGATTTCTTCAAGTCAACCTTTGTATGGAAAAGAACTGATGTAGCTTCAGTTTTATGGTAGGTTGTGAATTTACTCAAGCAGGACATTATTAGTAAATAAACATAACTTATAATGGGTGATAATATAAAATCGGTATTTACATAATTATTGTTTAAAATTATTAAATCTATACTAATATTATAAAGAAGTAAAGTTTGTGTGTTTGTATATTTGTTAAATTGTAAGGGGTAATCTCGGGATCTACTGAACCGATTTTAAAAATTCTTTCACCAATAGAAAGCCACATTATTGCTGAGTGTCATAGGTTATATAAAAAACCGAAAAATAAAAAGGCTTCAAGTTTGTCGAGTTACCTTCGGTCAGTTCGAGGTCGCAGATGTCAGCATAGTCGAGGATAAAGAGCATGAGAGACTGAACAAGGCTATAAGTTAGCGGCAGTCGGGAGAAAGTATCGCGGTCTACGGAGCGAGCCTGCAGCCTCAAATATCCTCAGACTGGTTTCAGTTATTTGCGGCTTCCAGCCAAATCCCGCATCCATAGTGTCATCACGTCGCGTCGCTTCCGATCTGGTCCTATGAAGTCAAATGCAAAAATATTTGGCAAAAAATACATACGTTTGAATCGGGAATGCAGCAATTCTGTCCGTGATAGTAGCATTGATGACAGGATCAAAATTACCAACGTTGTTGGCATGAAGGAGACCAGAGTCGGTGGCTCCGAAGCACATCGTTACCACTCTTACACCTGTCCGCAGGTAGTATTCATCAGTCTGGAAGCAAAAGGTACAATTAAGGTACTTATGGCTTTTGAGCCGTAAAACTCCTGTATCGCCCCTAATATTATCATGGCCTGCATGACTCCGCCTGTTTTTAGTGTCAAATCTTTAACACACCTGTTAACACCTCCAGGTGTAATTTCTGTCATTTTTACGTCTCAATAAACAAAGGTAAAGTTTGACTCCAACAGACAGAAACAGTGAGATTGCCGCAGTAAGGAACGTTTTAATAAAATAGGCAATTAAAGCGTAAAATAAGCAAAATGAAAACAGAATAATAGCATGTACAATTTACAAATGTATTTGTAAAACAAACAAATCGTAAAATGACAGGTAAGCTGTAAGTAATCTGAGTGTTTTTGCCGTCCTCGTGTATCTTGTTCTTATTTGACTAGTGTATCTTGCACAGATATATTTCTTACAGTGAAAAAAAACATCGTGATAAAACCATCTGGCGTCACAGGTGGCTCAAGGCGTATTGACGAGTTTTTTACTCTGCACATTGCATGGTCGACCAAGCTCTGGACATGCTAATAGGTACTGGACAAGTATACTTCATCTAACACATGGCCCATGACCTACAGCGCCCCGAGAAGCATGGACTAAAGTTGCTGTCGCTGCTACTTATATAAATGGTCTAGATTAGATCTTAAGGTGAAAGGGTACCTGCAAGCTCTCCATACAAACGTGGTCGACTGTTTCCTCCCTGGATAATGACACTAGCACAAATATTTTTGTTGCATAAAACCTATAACTGCCATGATTATGACCCTATGTTTTGGTTTTAATAATTTTCTTACGATCATAGAAATTAAGATTTAAAAAACAAAAAAATAAAAAAACATAGGGGCATGATCATGGCAGTTATAAGTTTTATGTAACAAAAATATTTGCTCTAGTGTCATTATCCAGGGAGAAAACAGTCGACTACGTTTGTAATAGTTTGTATGGAGAAAGCCCCCGGTACTCTTGCCTCTTAATGCCAATGATAAATATCAAGGGATCAAACTTATAACAAACTCCTAATGACTCTTTGCATGTTTTGGTGTATACTGTAAGTGCAATGAGTAATTAACTGTATTATAAATAAATAAATAAACCTGTTTAGTGGTTTTGTGGAAAAGGTATTTTGCCTGTTATTTATATTGAAGTAGAGCCTAGAGTAATTTTTAATTTAATTTAAGTACAATTTAATATACAATTATTATATTAGTAGGTAAATTTAAAATAATGTTGCGGGTGAGGAACGCTGTAAGTAGCTTACCGCTTAATTCAGACACAGATGGAACTAAATTTATTATTTTACATATTTATTTTTTATTTCGGGGTTAAAAGTAGCAAAAGGTAGGTATAGATGTATCTCTTCTCTGTCCATTACTTTCATGGCCTTCAATATGTTAGGTACTTTATACATACAAAGTTCTTGAAAGTTATCTCAGTGTCTTTGATATGTAGATATGGGATCTAGATAAATGACAAACAAAATTGCATAGGGTGACGTACCCATATACCTACATAACAGAATATTTTGCATCAAGGGAATCCTACTAATATTATAAATGTGAAAGTTTGTGTGTGCGTGTGTATGTATGTTTGTTACTCCTTCACGCAAAAACTACTGGACCGATTGAAATGAAACTCGGTATCTAGATAGCTGGAGACCTGGATTAACACATAGGCTACTTTTTATCCCGATATTCCCACGGGATCGGGACTTACGCGGGTGAAACCGCGGGGCGCAGCTAGTTATATATATAGTATAACGAGGGACTCCCGGGTCAACTCCTGATCGCAGCGAGGGGAGTTCAAAGTTATGTAGAGTCTTGAATGAAGCGAGGGGCTGAAGCCGCCCAAGATGAAGAACATGGTTTATGCCGAGATGCATACTCTACTTTTCACATAGTCTCAGGGCAGATATTTGGCCTAGACCTGACGTAACAATCAAAGTGAAAAAGATGAATCGTAGCCTGCTAGATTATTGTAGACCAATCAAATGATTTGTTTTAAATCAAACTTACAACCCTATGAGATTGCATAGTGCGCGCGAAAGCATAGAACCGCAAATAATATACTAGAGTGAAGTGAGCAGCACGAAAATTGATTTATCATAGGGCCGCATTTAGCGCAGTGCGTTCAGTTATCCAAGAGCAACGTTAAACCACGAAGAATTTATGTGAATTCGGTTTATTAATAATTATAGGAAATGGTAGTGGTAGTGAATAAGTTAGCAATAACTAAGGAACCTGCGGCTAATAAGGAAATTAGTGACAAATATACAAGAAAATAAGCAAATTATTATTTTGCTCAGATTGACTTTTTACGAAATATTTATTTTTTAAGGTGACAGGTGGGCCTTATAACTCGGAGGTATCTTATACCTACTGTTTTTTTGCATTAAAATATTTTGAAAGACACATTAAATGGAAAAAGAAGATATACTGCGCCGACCCCAAATAAATTTTAATAAAGGCAGGAAGAAGAAGATCACAAGATGTGTCCTATGACTATGAAGTCACAGGCAGCACCTGCTGCAGTACATTTTATCAAAAAAGTACCTTCTTAGAAAAGTAAACCTTCTTAGAATGAAAGAACCTTCAAAGTTAGTGCCGTGATGTCATCGAAAGTTTTCGTGTTTCTTAAGCTGGGTACTGACCGGCGTTACGGGGCGTAATGTAACGTGTTACACAGCGAGCATTCGTGCAGTCAGTACGTCGTGTTACGGGGAAACTAGCGAGCAACGAGCCGCTCGTTGCTCGCTTTGAGTGCTCCACCCGGCTAACACGCTCGATGCGAATGTTACATTACACCTCGTAACGTAGGTCAGTACCCACCTTTAGATGATTTTCATAAACACTTTTTTGCAAATTTTAAAAAAATACTGATAAATTGTCAAGAAGCCTATTATTGTTTATACTAAATCTTTATTTTGCTAAATTAAATAATATTCCGGAATACTTGAGATCAAAGTTTGTGGGTTATCGGTTTATCGAGTGTTAACTACTGCTCGTTCATGTAGGTCCGTGTAATCTTAATGATCCTTAGGTGAATCATTAAGATAACCCACAGATAACTTATGCCAAAATTATATTGAGCCGTCATAAACAAGTTTAAATTTTGCTATTAAGCACTGTATGTGAACATAATCTTTTTAAGAAAATCTTGTAGGTACTTAATCGTAGGAATCTCAACCAATAAAACGTCTTGGCCTTACATACTTTTATGCATTCATAGAGCTATGTGAGCTATGAGCAAGCTATGTATTCATTTCTATACATTACACTTCTTTTTTTTGGCCTGGGGAAACCCGGTTGGGTACCACTCCGATGTTGGGGCTAACGAAGCGGTTATGTCAGGCTCCAACCGATTAAAACCCCAGAGTGCTCCGGATGACTATTGTCGGGGCTACGGAGATAGCTTTCGCATTCAACAGCAGCCCCGACGGCATTTGTCCGTGAGGATCCTTCTCTTAGTAGGCTTTCGCCCCTCCCCCCTTGTTGCGACGCACCATAGCATGTGGCACGTCGCAATCTCCTTCCCAGGGACCAAGCGGACGGACGTTAGACAGCCCCATGTCTGGACGCTCATCGTTCCCTGCGATGGGTCAGGTAAGTAGCCCTATCACCAGCCACAGAGGCCAAGAAAAGCGGCTACCACTCGACTATATAGTACCCTAGAATACCCTACGTTACCCTGCGTAACTCTCCAATACTCTGTATAGCTAGATTATCCTAAATTACTCTAGATTACCAGCTTAATCTACATTACTCTATATTAATCTAGATTACTACGTTACGCTGAATAACTCACCCCAATACAATTGCTGAACTGTAAAACGAAACTCTTTGCGCCAAAATAGATCGGGAAAAGGGGATCTTGGAACAGCGCCGCTATGGAAGAAATATTAATGATGGTGCCTCCTCTTCCACCATGCTCTTTGCTCATCAATTCCATAGCTTTGATAGTTCCTGTTGCTAAAGCGGTCTGAAATATAGGTGTACAAAACATTAGCTTTCCTAAAGGGTTCTTTTTTCTTCACCTTTTGATCTATTGCACTTTTTGCAAGAAATGAAGTACATTGAGAAGCGAGCCAAGAGGATCATTGGAAATGACGCTTTGTGCGAGGCGAGGCTACAGAGCCTCGAACACCGTCGCAAGGTTGCCAGTTTGTCGGTCTTTTACAGATTGCATTTCGGTGAGTGCGCTGCGGAATTATACGAACTTATTCCGCCTGCCCCATTTTACCATCGGACGAGCAGGGAGACAGCAAGACGACACCGTTTTTTGATCCAAGTTCCTAAGACTCGAACTAAGCGGTTTGCATCCACTTTTATTGTGCGCACCGCAAAGTTATGGAACTCCTTGCCTGACTCCCTGTTCCCCACGAACTACAATCTAGCGATCTTCAAAGCGAGAGTGAATCGGTTCCTACTGGGTAAGCACGCTCCATCGTAGGCCATAATGATGCTTACCATCAGGCACATTATGGTCAAGTGCAAACCCATTCCTAATTAAAAAAAAAAAAAAAAAAAAAAAAAAACATATTTTTTTCGAATTATTGTTGTTATTGCTATGGGTTATAATAACACATAATTTTGATTTGGCGGAATCGTTAAAAAAGTATGGCGTTCTGTTGTTTTGTTGATTATTACCATTGATAATGTAGTTTGATTACTATCGATACTGTAGTAGTGGGTAGTATTAATTTAATTTAATTCATTCTTACCACATTAATCAGAAGCGCCTTCTTATAAACCTCGAGACTGTCATTCATAACCCCAGCGTTATTGATGACCACATCAAGTCCTTCTTCTTTCGCCACAGCTTTCATTAACCCTATAAACTGTTCCTCGTTGGTTACGTCACATTTCGCGAACTTCACCTTGTTTGCTCCGTATTTCGAGTTCAATTCATTTTGTAACTCTACTCCAGCTTTTTCGTTAATGTCCAGAACTCTAACATGCTAAAACATTAAAAATTTAATAGGACATGTATTGAAATATTAAAAGGAAATATACATCTTCAAAAATTTGCTAAAAAAACTTGAACTCGTCAAAAACTCGAACTTAGGCTCCCTTATTCCAAAACGAGGTTTAAGAATAGTCCGAAATTCAGATTTAAACCATAGTCCATAAACCTAACAATAACTTTTAGGAATAGTAGTACCTATAGGTACAACAAAATTGTAGGGTTTTAATACTACTGGTATTAAACAAATCTTGAAATGTGCTGGTTTATCAAGGTGATACTTATTCAGCAAATTTAAATAAAATAATGTGAGCGCAGTTGCATCTTAAGTTCAGAATTGAATTGATGCAAGCCTATTTTGCGTAAAATAAACATTTGTTTATGGAGAAAATAAACTATAAACTTACCTTGACACCTTCTCCGACAATAAGCCTAACAACAGCACCACCGATGCCAGTGGCTCCTCCAGTGATGAGCACCACCTTGTTTTTCCATTCGAATGCCATTTTTAATTGCTATAGGTCCGTTATTAACTACGGTACGATTATGAATAATAAACATGAGCATCTGTCATAATTAATATAACATGATGTAAGACTTATTTACCTAACTGTACCAACTTATCTGCCACTAGGTATCTATATCTAAATGTCACTTTGTGGTTTCGGATAAAGTGTTATAAAGTAATTCGATGTCATAATTTTTTTAATCATTTGTTATGTTTTGCAAAGTTTTGTGAATATTTATGTAGATACAATACCTACTGTGAGATATACCTCTCTTGGGGACTAAGCGGCCATTTTTAAGTGTGGTGTTGTTTTTAATCATCACTTCACTACATAGTATAAAACAAAGTTGCTTTCTTTGTCCCTATGTATGCTTAAATTTTTAAAACTACGCAACGGATTTTGATGCGGTTTTTTTGTAATAGATAGAGTGATTCAAGAGGAAGGTTTATATGTATAATACATGCATAACATAGCCTTGCGAAGCCGGGGCGGGTCGCTAGTAAATGAATAATTTATGAATATGAAGCAAAGAGAGGTATCACGATTTAAGGGAAAGTAGAATAGACGCTTTTAAACTACAGTCTTCACCCAAGGTAGGTACATCCTGAGTGACCTAGACAACGTCAAACATAGAAGGATTGACCAAATTTCGCCTCGGTTTCCGTTTAGCTGATCAATAGCTGATTCAAGCAGCTCCTTCGAAGACCATCGGGAACGAACACAGGAGTGCATGACTTTGTAGTAGGTACTCTAGGTACTTACTATAAAGTTTTGCGAATTATTTGAATTTAATTTAGTATGACCATAATTATTATATAAGTACCTATTAAGGATCATTCATTTTAATCATAATATCACGAAGTTATGTTATTACGTTATGGTTTTGAAATTTTCTGAAATATTTTTCGACAGTGACAGCAAGAAAACCTGACATTGTCATTTTTGAATCATAAAAGAAGGTTTAATCGCTTTTTCCTTTTTAATACAAATGAGTTTGATATAAAAATGACCGCTGAGATTACGAATTCCTGTGGATTCCTTCCAGCTCCATCATCAGATCAGTTCCATGGTACCATATTATTGTCACCGAAGTTACGCCGTTTCATTTGATACCCAACTCGGGTATATTTGCCCAATAGTTTGCCTGCCACATAGATAGATCCCCTTTTGGACCCCCTATCTCCGTAACCCCCCGACCGATCCTGCTCATGTTCAAACTTAAAAATTCTATGGACCTCAACTACTCGTATACCAAAAATCATGAAGATCAGAGCAACGGTACTCAAGTTATCGTCGAACAAACACACATAGGTACAAACGACCGACGACCGTCTGAACACTAGACCTCACTCGCTACGCTCGTTCGGTCAATTACTTAACTAATTATACATAGTAATAATTAGGAAGTAATTTTTACCGGTTGCAAAACTAAAATCACTATCACTACATAGTATAAAATAAAGCCACTTTCCGCCGTCCCTATGTCCCTATTTCCCTTTGTATGCTTAGATCTTTAAAACTACGCAACGGATTTTGATGCGGTTTTTTTTAATGGATAGAGTGATTCAAGAGGAAGGAATGTATAATACATGCATGATAATAGCCGTGCGAAGCCGGAGCGGGTAGGGACGGCGAAAAGTGACTTTATTTTATACTATGTAGTGATAGTGAAGTGAAGTAACTTGCTACTAGCTTTTTATGACGTACAAATCATGAGAACCGACAGACCTGTTAAATTGTATGTGATAATTTAATTATATTTTAAAGATTTGTACTTTTTTTTACACAAAATTATTTGAAAAATACTCTGTTCTGTATACTTACCTAATTTTCTGAATTGTGTATAAGTAATACGTTCCCACGTTATACCTATAGCAACTTCTTTTATTAATATTTTTTCTATGAAAAATAAATAAAAAAATAAAATTAAACCTATAAAAGACCCTGAAATTATTTACAATATGAATTTTGCTTTCAATTCGTTTCAATTACAGAAAAATATTAAATCGGGTCATTGCTAAATTGATACCACTGAGGTCAATGATACTCGTATTCCAAAATTGTTTCTTTTGAAGGTACATCACCTGCATTTATTCCGAAATGTTACTATTTTATAAGCCTTTTAAGATATTAACAAGCGACAAGGGAGCTGATGCCTTTTTAAATAAGGTATTCCCATTTTTTCCCCGCAAAAAAATAAAAAGTGTGGACTGCCACGGTAAAGCTATTGCATCGTGCGAGCTTCGTACAGTCGTAACATATACTACACGTTAAGCGAACGCTCGGATGAGCTACATGGTAGGCGGGGTGTTAGGTTTTATTTTCGTTACGGAATTTCTTGATTCGGTCGCCGCGCTCCAAGCCCGTTATAAAAGCTATGCAATAGCTTTAAAACAAAATGAAACTCAATAATACTGTAGAGTGCGTGCCATAAAGTATATTTATTCAAAAACATGTACAGCTAAGAGATCGTATGCTTTCGTTACGGTGGGTGTAATATCCTTTACAGGTCGATTCGTAGTAGAAATCCAAGTGCTGCCGCTTTTAGCTGTCTTGAAAGCTTCTACTAGGCCTTGAGCTGCGTTATCGATGCTGAAAACATTAAAAAAGGTTTTGAATTTTTAAATTTATGGTATAATTTTGTAATGAAATGGCAATGAGGTTGAAAACTTTAGCACATAAAATTTTTGCACATTTTGAACCATTAAGGGTTTACCAAGGGTCAGGCCTTGCCACTCGGCTTATTAGGTTGGTATTTTATTCTCTTTAAAGGTATATTGCTGTACCGTAATGCTTTGGACCTTAATTTGGATACGCTACTAACCCGTTTACTCTATGAACTAATTTAGAAAACCTCCTTATTTTTGAAGTCAGTTAAGCCGGGGACACATTGCTCGGACGCGTCCGACAGCTGCGACTGATAAGTGTGCACGCTGGTTTGGCATCCATGGCAGCGGCCCAGATCGCTCTAGAACTCTAGAACGTCCGCGGACTTCCGAACTCTCAAAGGCGGACCAAGGTTACGTCCGCGACTTACGTCCGATAGTGTGCACAGTTACATACATTTACATAGATGCCTATAAGTCGAGGCTGGCATGTGGCCCCAGCTTTAAAAAATACATACGTTTGAAGCGGGAATCTAGCAATCTTTTCCGCCATAGTAGCATTGATGACCGGATCGAAATTACCAACATTGGTGGTATGAAGGAGACCAGTGTCGGTCGCTCCGAAGCACATCGTTACCACTCTTACGCCTGTCCGAAGGTAGTATTCATCAGTCTGAAAGCAGAAGGTGCAATCAAGGTACTTATGGCTTTTAAACCATCCCATATAATACTATCATGGTGACCTTCATTACTCTGCACGTTTTTACTGTTAGAATCTACGACGTATACCTTTACTTGACCCAGTTGGCACAATGGTCACCATGCCAGACTGCCAAACACAGGGTTGCGGGTTCGATTCCCGACAAATATTTATGAGATAGATATTTGTCTGTGGTCTGGTTGTTTCTATGAATTATTATAAGTATATATTTACAAAAGAGAAGTATATAAGTAGTATATTCGTTGTCTAGCACCCATGACACAAGTCTGGTTACTTAGCTTGGGGCTAGATGGCGATGTGTGCGGAATGTCCTGCAATATTTATTTATTTACTTGCTGTTAATTTTTTGTTATTTTTACGTTTCAATAAACGAAGGTAAATTTCACTTATAATGACAGAAACGATACACATGTGAGTGTAAACAGATTGTCGCCATTTGTCGCAAAAAGATACGTTTTAGATTTTAGCAGTTTCAGCGCAGAATAGGCAAGTCCCAAAATGGAAACAGTGTCGTAAAACGAGCAAATACACTGGAAAGTAAGTTAGTTGATAAGTAATCAGAGTTTTTGCTGTCCTCGTGTATTTTGTTGTCCTTATTCGACTACTGTATCTAACACAGATATATTATCTTGAGTTAATTGACATTTAATAGATCAAACATTATTTTGTCATTATGTAATTTGTGGGCAACGAACTACTATGTTAATAGTTCGGAGGTTTAGAAGTAGCTAAGGTAGGTATCTCGCTCTGCCCATTATACTTTGACGGCCTTCAGTAAGTAACTTAATAGATAACAGAGTTTTGATAGTTTTCTTTAGATCCTTGCTAAGTAGATATAAAACATTGAAAATGACAACCAAAACCGCAGAGAGTGACGTGCTCATTTACTTGAAGATTATTTTTGTTTCTTTGTCAATAAATATACCTTTACCTATTTGCTGATCAGCAGGAAGGTACCGAATTTAAGCGCAAATACGGGACATTACCCTGCGTTACGTTTACTTACGTTACCCTACGTAACTTTACGTTACTCTACGTTACGTTACCTTAAGTTACTCTAGTTACTACAATATGCTGTTTAACTCACCCCAATACAATTGCTGAACTGTAAAACGAAACTCTTTGCGCCCATATAGACTGGGAAAAGATGATCTATGAACAGCGCCGCTATGGAAGAAATGTTAATGATGGTGCCTCCTCTTCCACCATGTTCTTTGCTCATCAGTTCCATTGCTTTGATAGTTCCTGTTGCCAAAGCGATCTGAAAAATGGATGCAGTAAGTGAAGTAAGTACAATCAACGGTCAAAAGTCTCTGCCGTAACGTTTACAATCCTGTGCAACCACTATTTGAACATTATAACAATGTTACCTGTGGATCGAACCCACGTCGGTCGGTGTAGCGGGTGGCGGCTTATACCACTAACATGTTGAAAATAATAATCACACTGAGTACTTTTCATTCAAGTATTTATGTTTGTGTGTAACGTCTATTAGAAGAAGGTCGTAAGTCCAATACTTGTTGATAGTATCATTGTAGCAAACTGATCATTTATTACTTATGACCCATACTGTACATGTCTTCGAATCTGTCACTTATTATTGTTGTGAGTTATACTGTTTAAAATTCTTTATTTCTCATAAAATTTACAAATTTAAATATGGTGTTTGTTTCCATCGCAGCATTAAAATGGACAACTTAGACGATTCATAGAACAGAGTTATACTGTTGGATATTCATACATATATTTAGTGGGATCGATTAATATTGATAAAATATACTTTAGGTTTGCGATAGTGGGCCAAATTCAAAGTCATTCTTACCACATTGATCTGAAGCGCCTTCTTATAAACCTCAAGACTGTCATTCATAATCCCAGCGTTATTGATGACCACATCAAGTCCTTGTTCTTCCGCTACAGCCTTCATTAACCCTATAAACTGTTCCTCGTTGGTTACGTCACATTTCGCGAACTTCACCATGTTGGCTCCGTATTTCGAGTTTAATTCATTTTGTAACTCTATTCCGGCTTTTTCGTTGATGTCCAGAACTCTTACGTGCTAAAACAGAAAAACATAAGTAATTTTTTAAGCGACGAATTGAGAAGGAAGGTCATGTCTTCAGCTTAGGTCTTTTTCATGTCCTATTATTTTTAAGTCAGTAAAAAAATAATAGGACATGATACGATAACCATTACACCATGAAGTCGTAAATTCGAATGTTGTCACGTTTTATCTAGGAGAATTTTCTCTGCAAATATTACCAGAGATATCTAGTGGCTTACGCTCTTAAAAATATTAAAATCATGAAACTATGTCCTTAAATGAATACTTTAATAAATTTTAAATAATATTCAGAGTAACTCTATTAACTTAGTTTAATAAAAATTAATTTAATTAATATTTAATAATGAATGGCGCAATATGTGTTATGTAAAAGCATAATAATATTATTGTTTTGGTTTTTAGTACTTACCTATATAACCTACGTGTTAAACTAATCTAGAAACATGCTTATCAAAGCGATATTTTTCGGCTGATAATGCAATCGTGTCCATATCTCAAAAAGTGTAAGCACAGTTGCATAATATTATCAAAATAATAACACTCGGTTTTTGACTGAAACATAGCCAAGCCTATTTTACGTCATTTTGGGTACAGACGCGTTCTTCATCTAGGTACTACACCTTGGTGAAGCATGGGGTAGGTACTACTGTACCACGTCCTCGTCCTCCAACTGATAATATTTTTGTAAAATCATGATATTTTAATTTCGATATTATATCAAAAATAGCTGCTGTCCGCGACTTTGTTTGCGTAAGATTTCAATTTTGTCTAAATCCGGATGCCTACGTAATACAGAGAACAAACCATCCAAGTTTCAGGTCTCTACGATCAGCGGTTTAGGCTATGCGTTGATCCGTCAGTCAGGAGAAAGCATTTTACATGTATAGATTTACAGTAATAAAAATAAACTTAACTTACCTTAACACCTTCTCCAACAATAAGCCTAACAACAACAGCACCGATGCCAGTAGCTCCTCCAGTGATGAGCACCACTTTGTTTTTCCATTCGTATGCCATCTTCAACTGCTATAGGTCCGTCGATAACTACGGTACAAATATGAATGAAGACATGAGCATCTGTTTTAATTAATATATCAATAAGTGAGACCTACTTTTTACTTAACTGTACCAACTTATCTGCCTAATAAGTGGCTATATCTAAATATAGAGCACTTCGTTGTTTCGACGTAACTCTGATGTGTTTATGGCAATTTTTTTCGCTTGTAGTTAGGGATTGGATGCACCCGTCGCTCTGGAAGTCTTTATATGTTCAGATAAGTAAATACCCACATCTCGAGATATTAACTTATTCAGGCCTTTTACGAAACTAACAGAGTGCAAATCGTGGGAATAAACGCAATGATTTGCATGTGGTAATTAAATTATTATAACTTTAAAATATGACTACTTTTTTCACACACCTCATTATTTAAAAAAAAAAAAATTAAAATTTAAAAAACCGACTTCAAAAAAACCTGAAAAGAAAAACCAAAAAGTGAAAAATAATCCATTTCGGGTCACTAAGACAGCACATAACTTAAACATAAGTAAGTACTTACTTGGAAGTCGGACTGGGTTAGATTGAATGTTGAGAGGTACCTATAAAGAAAACATGGTGTCACCCAGTCCGACTTCCAAGTAAGTACTTACTTATGTTTAAGTTATGTGCTGTCTTAGTGACCCGAAATGGATTATTTTTCACTTTTTGGTTTTTCTTTTCAGGTTTTTTTGAAGTCGGTTTTTTAAATTTTAATTTATTTTTTTATTTAACCATTTTTAGTGCCACTGTCACCGAAAATTCTACTCCATGAGGCGAAAGCGACTGTTTCTTCAAATTGCAACCTGTATACCTAATCGTAACCCATTGAAGAGTTTGGTGATAAGGAGGTGTTTTCAGATGATCCATTCATCGGTACCTGTTTGTGTATGGGCCACTTCTATTAGTGGAAATGGAAAACTAAGCAATTTGTTTAATCTCACTGTGCAGATCTGTTCATCACTCCTAAGATCCTCATCAGATCTTCATTTAGGATAGGGTTTTCTATCAAAATTCATTCAATCCCAGTCCGGCGAGGCAAAAGCGAATATTTTATTCAAATTGTAACCTGTAATCGTAACCGATTGAAGAGTTTTCTGATGAGAAGGTGGTTTCAGATATTCCATTTATCGGTAACTATTCGTTTATGGGCCAAATCTACTGGTGGAAATCGAAAACTGAGCAATTTGCTGCACTCTCCAGGTGCAATTCTGTTCATCACTCCGAAGATTCTCATCAGATCCTCACCAAATTTTTATGGGACCACCCCTGAGGTATCACTTTTCGAACATAAAAAGAATCATCTCAATCGGTTGAGCCGTCTTCGAATAATCGCGTAACATACACACAAAAAAAAAAAAAAAAAAAAAACATACAGACGAATTGAGAACCTCCTCCTTTTTTGAAGTCGGTTAAAAAATAAAGGTTCCCAATAAGCGTCTGAAGTGCGTAAATATAATTCACGTTGGATAAGGTCCAACTTCTTTTCATTTTTAGATTTATGTCCCTATTTCCCTTTGTATGCTTAGATCTTTATAACTACGCAACGGATTTTGATGCGGTTTTTTTAATAGATAGAGTGATTCAAGAGGAAGATTTATATGTATAATACATGCATAATATAGCCGTGCGAAGCCGGAGCGGGTCGCTAGTTGAGGATAAAAAATAAAATGGTAGATACCTACTAGGTACCTTTAAAATACTCTCAAATGACTTGTTAAATAACTTTAAACTAAAAGTACACTAGCTGCGCCCCACGGTTTCACCCGCGTTAGTCCCGATCCAGTGAAAATATATGACAAAAAACGCTGAGCAATTTCACATCTGTCACTTGGACATCTGTCACTTTTTCGACACTTTTCGTTATATTTTAGACAATTCACACAATATCTTTATAAATTATAGCCTATGTTCTATTCTGATGTTTATGCTATATTATTGTAAAGTTTCATTAAAATCCATTCAGTAGTTTTTGCGTTAAAGAGTAACAAACATCCATACATCCAGACATCCATACATACAAACTTTCACGTTTATAATATTAGTAGGATATAAAATATGCATAATACCCTACCTAGGGAAACTTATTAAATTTTTTTTGTTCTTAGTGTTACTAATAAATTAAAACCTACAATGGGCAATACTTAAAAAAAAAAGATGTTGGATAGGTAAGACAAGTAAATAACTACTTTATATCTAAACAACTTAATAAATTTTATTTATTTCAATTTAGCAACATACGTTAATGAAAAGGGAACATAGGTATTTTAAAGGAATGAAAACCTGCCTTTGCTACTATACCCACATAAATACACAAATTATACGAAAAACATAAATTTTATTGGGACTTGGGACGTTCTCTTTGAAAAACTTGAACAGAAGGCCAATTCTCGTAAATAACATTGTTCAAATTACATTTCGATTGCATTTCGATCACAAATAACACCCTCAAAGTAGCTCAAAAGACCCTCAAAGTTATCTTTTTGTAAAAAAAAAACTGACTTTGAAGGTATCTTTTGCAATCGAAATGCAATCGGGATGATATTGAAATGTAATTTAAACAATGTTATTTACGAGAATTGGCCTTCTGGACACTGGACAGCCAACGTAAAGTAAAACTTATTCATAACTAGCGACCTGCTCCGCCTTCGCACGGCTATATTATGCATGTATTATACACAATAATATAAACCTTCCTCTTGAATCACTCTATCTATAAAAAAAACCGCAGCTTAAAGATCTAAGCATACATAGGGACAGACGACAGCGGAAAGTGACTGTTTTATACTATGTAATGAATGATAGAGTCAATTTGTAGAGGGTGGCGCCACATTATAGGTTCTCACATCATTAGGCGTATTTTTCTAAGGAAAATCGATCACATTTAACGAATTACGTAGGAACGTATCAATGACTATACTCTACACTTTTAGGCAATTAATTAATCATAAAAAAATATGAATGAATAAATGATATATGAATTACCTTCCGCTCTATTACTATTTTCTTTCCCTAGACGTCTGTCGACAGAAAACTCTTCACAGGTTTAGACTGACCTTAGTAGATATATAACTTTATAATAATGTGTCTATTTTATGTTACAATGGTTAAATCTGGTGTACTAATTCAATGAAATACCTAAAGCAATCACTATCATCACTATCACTACATAGTATAAAATAAAGTCACTTTTCGCCGTCCCTATATCCTTATGTCCCTTTGTATGCTTAGATCTTTAAAACTACGCAAAGGATTTTGATGCGGTTTTTTTTATAGATAGAGTGATTCAAGAGGAAGGTTTATATTATGTATAATGTAGAGCGGGTCGCTAGTTAAATAATATAATACAATTAAAGTTAGTCTTTTGGTAAAATTCAACTTACCAAAGTAGGTATCTTTACAGCAACGCGTTGTAACAGCAAATGAAGATAAAAGTAGACATAAGAGTTAATGCGATTCACGCACGCCTATCACAATGATAAAACATCTATCTCCAAAAGACTTTGATAAAATTTATAAAACTTTTTATACTTAGTATAAAACTCAAAGTCATGACTGTCTGATATATCAATCATGTATAACAATGTACGTTGACCGTATACGGATTTCAGATTGTTGTTCTTCCAAAAAAAAATCCAACTAGTGGTATAATAATACGTTATCCCGATAAGTTCAATACGTATCTTACTGCTAATGACATATTAGGTAGATGAAGCATTCTTAATTTATCTGGGTTATACTGTTTTGATGTATAGAAAAAAGGTACCATCAAAGAGTTTTTAAGCCTTGCTGGCTTAAAACTCTTTGTTGGTACCTTTTTTCTTCTTTTCAAAAGGTTGTCTCTAAAGTCTGATAACGAACGATAATTTTACGTGATAACGTCTTTGAAAACAATTAAAATTGAGTTTTGTTTTTTCTTTAGGTAGGTACTTACATAAATATATTTAATCCTTACTCCTTATATTGTTTTTAACCGCCGCCGAAGCAAAAACAAATGAAAAAAAAACCCTAAAAAAATATTGAATGTCAGACGAGGCTGTATAGGTTAAAAGTCTTTTGCCTAGCCTAATTAACAAAAAATAGTAAACATAACCTAAAATTCTTAAAAACTTTTTATTTTTTTAACAAGTCTTTTTTTTATTCGCAACTGTGATAAAAAACGTCGTACGATACAGGTGTGGATTGATCATTCCATCTCGGCTTTTGCCACGCTCGCGTTCCGCTCGCGCGTCATGAACCGCCTCTATGGAATGATCAACTTTCCACACTTGTATCGCAATGTACTATTATTTTATGATAAGACGCCGTATCTATCAATCTTCATTACCATTACATAGTATAAAACAAAGTCACTTTCCGCTGTCTGTCCATAAGTATGCTTAAATCTTTAAAACTACGCAACGAATTTTAATGCGGTTTTTTAAAATAGATAGAGTGTTTCAAGACGAAGGGATATATGTATAATATATGCATAACATAGCCGTGCGAAGCCGGGGCGGGTCGCTAGTTTATAAAAATATCTCGTATCTATCTTTATGTAAGTAGGTATTATACCTATGAAACAAAGTTCCCTGACGAGTCTGCCTGTCTGGATGAACGCGATAATCTTAAAAACCACTGAACCAATTTTCATTGGTTTATCACTGATTTAATGGATCTATTCATGAAGAAGTCAAAGGCCTGGCTGACTGATAAATCAACGCACCGCTCAAACCAAACCATAGCGTCCGTGGGATGCCCGAGCACACGTGACCCTGGGTGGTGCTAAAGGGAGCAATCTCGATGGGAGGTTATCACGCTGTCGCCAAGTGGACTTGTCTGTATTCCGATACGTAGGCCGGTGCTCCACTGCCGTCTTATACTGCCCAAATAAACGAGGGCCTTTGACAGACCAAAGGCCCTCGTTTATTTGGGGGCCTTTGAGTTACGAACGTATCTTCTAAGAAAGCGTGTTTATTTTACCGCATCGCAAGTGTACGTTTTTGGAGCATACTTATGACAAAGGATGTTTTACTTTTGAAACAGGTACTGTAATAATAATATGGATTCGTCCGAAGGGCACCTTGAGGTGAGGTGACGGGGAGTAGTAACGACTTCGCGGTCCCGAGTTCTCCAGGGGGAAGTCACCGTTCCTCATATCCGGCTTGCCTTAGTCGGTTGGTCGGAGTGACTTGCTTTCACCGGTCGTCCAGAGTGGAGTCGCGAGAGCAGAAAGTCTCGAAGGATATATGCCGAACGTCAGTGATGCGTCGGCCCGCTCGCTTGGACTACCAGCGATGACTTAAAATCCAGTGAGGCCTCTTCATCCTTCAGCCACTCACGTTCCTGTTGCCCTCTTGCTGTAATTTACTCGGCTAATTCGGGTGGCCCAGTCTGAGAGTTGGCAAGTCTCCGCCTGTCTTTTGTACGTGTTTATTGGACATTGTTACGGCAGGCGCCATAGTAGGTATCCATAGTTTCCCAGTATCTAGTCCACTACCATCCTATCACAATAACTCAAGTAGTTTTGTCCTGTAGATTATCAATAGTTTTATCCAAACCGGAGGTTGTCCTTGGTTGCACTTTATAGTGTAGACAAGGATAATCGCCGGTTTAGAATCAACCCTATTTTTTGCTATTATACTTCTTATTGTAAAGGGCTTCTATGTGTTGGCTTTGCCTCGATGCACGCCTTTCAAAGGTCTGATGAATTTAATTTATAATTCTTCGGAATATGATTCTGATGCTGAATTTAGGCGCGGTTAGGATTCACTAATGTTTGACAAAAACGAATGACAAAATTAAATGATGATTTTTAAACTAATGTTAAAAAATGGTTGTCTGTAAAGTCGGTTTTCAGACGAAAATTTTTACGTGATAACGTCATAAAAAACGATGAAAAATAGTTTTTTACGTCACCATAGCACAAACCTAGTCACGCACACACGCGCGTCAAGCTTGTAGTAGTATATTTATCACAGAGCGATGAAACCCTACAATCTGGTCGATCTAATTTAGTATCGCTACGTGTGTGATGCCTTGCTATAAGATCAATTTATAGCTCAGTATCTTAATATATATAAATCTCGTGTCACAATGTTTGTCCTCAATGGACTCCTAAACCACTTAACCGATTATAATAAAATTCGCACACCATGTGCAGTTCGATCCAACTTGAGAGATAAGATAGCTTACATCCCGGTATTCCCACGGGATCGGGAGTTACGCGGGTGAAACCGCGGAGGGCAGCTAGTATTAATATAAATTATAGCTACGTCTGTGGTGACCCTATACTCCTTTGTTGAATATATAAATTAGAAACCCGAGTTTATCGGCTCAGTTCAGTAACGACTTGTCAAACAGTGTTTTCCTGGAGCAAGTGCAAGTACACTGCTGCCTATTTATAATCGGGTTTTCTGTCCAAATAACAAGTTTTTTGTGAAGGATAATCACCGAAAAGACAATGAATCCTTACCAACAGGTGATATTTTGCATTTGATAGAAAGTAGGTTACCGATTGCATGTAAAAAAGTTAGTGAAAGTTGGAAGTTTAGAGTAGTACCTATAGGTGTTCCAATTATGGCTTTTGTATCAATTTACCTAGCCATGCCAATTAAATTTTGGCTTTTTTTTGGCAAAATTTTTATACATACCTACATAGTGAGTTTTTGCGTTTGATAGAAAGTAGGTTACCGATTGCATGTAAAAAGTTAGTGAAATTTGGAGGTTTAGAGTAGTATTAGGTGTTCCAATTATGGCTTTTGTATCAATTTACCTAGCCATGACAGGTAAATTACTGCTTTTTTTTTGGCAAAATTGGTATACATGCCTACATAGTGAGTTTTTGCGTTTGATAAAAAGTAGGTTACCGATTGCATGTAAAAAAGTTAGTGAAAGTTGGAGGCTTAGGCCCGTATTAATAAATCGCTCTCAATATCGATCTTGAGTGCGTATCAATCGAGTGAGTCTTGAGATGTGGTCACTATCTTAAGTTAGGCGTTAATTAATAGATAAAACTCAGGCTGATATCGCTCTTGAGATTTGAGACTGATCTTGAGAGCGACCTTGAATGACAGTAACGCTTTGTTCTTACCTTGAATGATATGTTCTTACCCTATGGTAGGTAGTGTCGTCATATTTTGCTGTCAACTTGTTTTAATGTGAAAATATTTTACTAAATGTAACATTTGTATGACCTGCAATCAGACTTGAGTTCACGAAACTACATCTTGAGACATATCTTGAGAGCTGAGTTTGATTTATTAATACAGTATGACTCAAGTGATACGTCGCTCTTTAATCGCGTCTTAAGATAGGTTTATTAATCAGCGCAACAACTCAAGAGCAAACTCAAGATTGAAATCGATATTGAGTTCGGTTTATTAATACGGACCTTAGAGTAGTATTAGGTGTTCCAATTATGGCTTTTATATCAATTTACCTAGCCATGCAATGCAATTAAATTTTAGCTTTTTCTTGGCAAAACTGTTATACATACTTACCTACTGAGTTTTTACGTTTGATAGAAAGAAGGTTACCGATTGCATGTAAAAAAGTTAGTGGAAGTTGGAGGCTTAGAGTAGTATTAAGTGTTCCAATTATGGCTTTTATATCAATTTACCTACATACTTTGATTTTAATTTTTAATTTTATTTTATTTATTTTTGACATTGCATTTAGTTGACATTTAAGTATGATGACATTGAATTTTATTATTTTGTTATATATTTTGATTTTGATTATTTTTATTTTATTGATTTTATTAGTGTGTGTGTGGGATTTTAATTATCTGAAATAAATGTATTGAATTGAATTGAATAGTGAGTTTTTACGTTTGATAGAAAGTAGGTTACCGATTGCATGTAAAAAAGTTAGTGAAAGTTGGAGGTGTTCCAATATAGCTTTTATATCAACATACCTATCTATCCTAGGTAAGTTTTTGTTTTTCTACCAATTCAGTTAAGAGTTAGGTCAATAAAAATATACGAAATCATCAAGAGTACATCGGAAAATCATTGCGTCTACTTGTACTTAAATTGTATATGGTTTTTTTTTCACAACTAGACCTAGCTGATTAAATGTGTGAGGATGGAATAGCTTTGCCCAGCACCTACTACCCTCACCCTCTCAGCTACTAAGCTGAGAGGACTAAGCTGAAACTGTGTCCTAAGGACTTGTCAACACGGCATTGTTTCTATTCATAACTTATTTGTTTAATTGTCGTCATAATGCAGCCGTATAATAGATTATAATTTTATGTTTTTCTTTGGTTCCAACAGGGATACCAACAACCATGCCTCCAAAATATTGGAGTTGGCAACGCTGCCCCACAGTCTTTCGGGAGCCCCATGCCCATGGCTGGCCTCCCAACTATAGGATATCCTGCTCCCCAACCCGGCTATATCCCCGGAAACCCTCAGGTACCTCAGGGCCAAGGTTATCCTCAACCAGGATATCCCGCTCAAGGGTATCCTCAACCTAATCAAGGTCTTCAGGGTTATCCACAGCCAAATTATGCTCCTGTTATTCAAGGGCAGGGTTACCCCCAGCCAAATGCTCAAGGTTATCCTTCCCAGGGTTACAATCAACCTGCTCAACAAGGATACCCTCAGCCAAACCAGACCCAAGGCTTTCCACCACGCCATCTAGTGCCCAACATACCGAAGGTACGTTAAACATGTCTTGGTATACTTACCGTTATTAATGTTTATAATACTGAAAATTTGTTAAACCTTTGTTGACAAAAAATATATAGAAGCATTCTGTATATTTTTTGTACTTAACAATCTGTTTTAGAACATTTGAATAGTGCAACAATGTGCATGGTTCATGATTTACCCAAGGAATTATTTAAGTAACACTTTTATGTATACTTTCGCATTATTTAAAACTTTTCGAAGTACATTACAAACAAGACAAAAAATATCAACATCTTTATACCCTATTGTTCTAGTTATTGAAAGATAAACGATGATAGATGTAAGTAAATTAAGAAATCGCAACTTAAAAGAATCATTCACTTATATTTGTCTTTCGTTAGTATAGAACTGACTCTTGAAATTGACGTTACCTCTACGATCAAAGTAAAATACAAAGGGCAGATACAGACATGGTAACGTGACGTCTCAAGCTCGTGACGCCTCTTCTTTTAAACCTTTTTGCTTATATGTTGACTCAGAGCATTTATTAATCAGTCGCTAGTGAAACATTTTGGTTTAATATCTATTTAAATATTTGGAACTTATGTCACTAACATACCGGTATCCCATATTTTGATAGGTACCAAATAAATCTCAGTGTGAAAGGTACTTCCTGCCTATTAATATATAATCTACATTTGCAGTCAAAGCCGACAGTATTGCCGGTGAATCCATTCGACCCTCGTAAGGATGCAGGGATACTTCGCAAGGCGATGAAAGGCTTCGGCACTGATGAGAAGGCACTGATCCAGGTGCTCACGCGCAGGACGAACGAGCAACGCTTGCGCATCGCAACCGAGTATAAAACTGTGTATGGAAAGGTATGTTTAGGAAAAAAGTCTTAGATGTTTTTGCACATTGTGTTTTGGTCTTGCTAACTCAATCTTATCTCTTGTTAGGGAAGTAAACTCAGCTGTCAATAAATGGCATTCGCGATATTCACACCACAAAGTCCTTAAAGAAAACGTTAATAAATGGCGTTCGCGACATTCAAACCACAAAATCCTTAAATAAAATGTCAATAAATGGCATTCGCGATATTCACACCACAAAATCTTAAAATAAAATGGCCGTGTGAACATCCCGCATACCGTTCGCTAACAGCAGTAGAATCACCAACTACCGTGATAAGCCTTCTGAGTAAATTTCCGTCCTATTATGTTCTAGGTACTAATGAATGAAGACATTGCAAGTGTTTGTACAATAAACTACACAGTCCTATATTCTCGTAATTTTGCCTCATGCCTCTCGAAAAAAAAAACTTCTGAACCTTCCCACGGGGGTTCCTTTTACAACTTTTAGAACGATTTTTTGGATAATTTGACCAATAAAACGGTAAATTAGGCTGATAACGTTTGTAGTTAGAAGTAACTAATATGTTTTATGTGTAATGGAAGTATTAATATTTAGTTTTTAGTTCCGAGCCTAGTGCCAAAAACACAAAATGCAATGAGCACCGCCCTCCCGCCCACTTGAAGAGGCATGCAATGAGGAAAAGCAAAAGTTAGTATTAGTGACACCATTCATAAACCACGACACGTGTTTCGCGTCTACACGACGCATCATCAGGATTGGACTCCGACCGCGCTATAAGGGCGACAAACGTAGATACGACGTCGCTCTCCGAGATGTTGCCTCGCTGAACGCTGGAACAAGAGTGAGTCAACGACGCCGCTCCTTCCCTATTTATGCACTGTCGACGCCACGCCCACTACCTCGCCCCACTATTGATCTGAGTAGTGGAGATGGAACTATGTTTGTTTGTTCGTTCAGTAGTTCATTGGGCGGTGCTCATTGCATTTTGTGTTTTTGGCACTAGGCTCGGAACTAAAAACTAAATATTAATACTTCCATTACAGATATTATGGAGTTCCGAAAAGTAACGCCGGATTCAATCAAATATGTTTTATGTTTGTAGGATATCAATATCGGGTAAAATCGCGGGGCGCAGCTAGTCTAAATTGTATAATTTTAAAAATACTTATTGAGTATAATAAAGGTACGGTAAGGAATTGCAGACCCACCGTAGAGTTCTAAAATTACAATTAAGTATTGGTTTTTGTTCTAACAATAATTAAACTTTAAATCGAACAAGACCTTGATGAAAAGAATTTCCTTTCAGTCTAAGTTAGATAGACGACTAGTAGACGAATAGCTACTTACTTATTTATTATACAAACAGTAACAAAAATCTGAGTGCAGGCCATAAATATCTATGTGCTGACCATATTGGCATATGATCAGGGCAGATCCTCCTGAAAAGAATGCGAAAGATTACATTGTTCTAAAATGTACTGTCGTATTTTTTTCTTGGTAACTCAATTAATGTAGGAAAGACTGGCATAGGATCAGGGCATAGACTCCTGAACAGAATACGGGAGATGACATTGTTCTGAAATGTACTGTCGTATTTTGTCTTAGTTACTGAATGAATATAGGAAAGACTGGCATAGGATAAGGGCATAGACTCCTGAAAAGAATGCGAAAGATTAAATTGTTCTAAAATTTACTGTCATATATTTTCTTCTAGGACTTAGTAGCAGATCTTAAAAGTGAAACCAGTGGAAATTTCGAGGAAATTCTCGTAGCTCTCATGACGCCACTCCCGAAATTCTACGCCAAGGAGCTACATGATGCTATCGCTGGAATTGGCACCGATGAAGATGTGCTAATTGAGGTCATGTGCACGATGTCCAACCACGAGATCAACGCCATCAAGCAAGCTTATACAATTAGTAAGTGTTTGGTTCAAGTTATGTTTAGAATTGTATTTTCAACGACAGAAAAAGAACGAATAATATTTTTTTGATAAGTTGTTCTCGAGCAAAACATTCTCACTATCTGCAGATTAAAAAAAGTCTACTTGTAAATTATGTGGAAGTTGACTCTTACTAGATATACTAAACAAAAATCCATCATCATCAAATGCATCTTAGGCCGCATCGTCACCTACCATCAGGCAGGTGTGATAGTGGTCAAACGCTGACCTATCATATGTAAAAAAAAAACCATACATTATTTCCCTGTTCTTACGATGGGTCTCAGTTTCACCTTTAATCATTCTCGAAACGCGATCAAATTCCTAATACGGTGTTAAACGTCCTTGGATAAACGTTCTCTGTTCTCTAATGAATTGTTTCCGATGCCTGCTCTAAATATGTATCGTGGTGTACAATGACGCTTTGACTTAACGATCGTTTACCTAGTTTGCGGTCAAGATTTTTCAATGATAAGAATTGAATGAAGTGCTGTTTTCCTTAGGTTTGTTTTTCAAAGAAAAAAAATTTACTTTATTTGGAGTTTTATAAGTCACTAGCTGCGCCCCGCGGTTTCACTCGCGTAAGTCCGATCTTTCTCACCGTTTAAACCTTCCCTGGACTACGACAAACATTTCAAAACCGAAATCATCTAAATCGGTTTGTGCGTTCTGGAGTTATAGCGTCAGGAAGGAAAACCCGACTTATTTTTATGTATTATAACTAGCTGCCCTACGCGGTTTCACCCGCGTAACTCCCGATCCCGTGGGAATATCGGGATGTAAGCTATCCTATCTCTCAAGTTGGATCGAACTGCACATGGTGTGCGAATTTTATTATAATCGGTTAAGTGGTTTAGGAGTCCATTGAGGACAAACATTGTGACACGAGATTTATATATATTAAGATAGATAAGTCACTCAATCTTTGATTGGTGTAGGTGAAAAAAGGTTCACTATTGAAATTGTTTAAAAAAAAAAAGCAGAATCGCAGACAGTTTGGTTGTAATTGCGATGTTTAGGCAAAAATCTGATTTTGACAAAAAAATTTCAAAAGTCCAAATAACTTTTGAACCACTAAATATTGCAGAACATATAGGGGGGTTAAATCGATAGGTACGTGGGGGACCTCGGTGGATAATCGGTTGCTGGGGTGTGGGGGACCACACCCCAGCAACCGATGATCCACCGCGGATATATTTTTTTATACAAATTATATTGTATTTTTATCAACATGTGCACTGGATTTGTGTCAAAAGGTTACCCAGAATTGACGTGAACGTGGCATTTAGGCTATGATGTTTACCAAACGATAGGCTTTCGTTGTTAGAGAAAAATTCTTTATCAAAGTAAACCTACCTACTTACTTATTAAGTTACATAATACTTTAAACCCTAGGATTAACTTCAACTAACAATAAATAATAAACATAATATTACTTATATCAATTTCGAACAGGAAAAACGGAAAAATTACGCGCATATTTTAGCATTTTTATTTTGCTATAAAAATCCTTGAACTGTTATCGCTTTTTTTAATCGACTTAAAAAAAGAGGAGGTTATCAATTCGTCGCGTATTTATAGAGTGTTTTAACTGGGACGTATGGGAAAATCCTTTTCGCCTGATCAAGTGGAATGTTATTGTCTATTATTATAATTTTAGTCATTTTTCCGTAACTAAAAATATTTTGTAATATTTCCTTATTTGGACCTCATTAATTTTCAGCGTTTTATATATATAAATAATAAACATAATATCAATTTCGAACAGGAAAAATTAGCGCGCATGTTTTCGCGTTTTTATTTTGCACTCGGAATATTTGAAGGAAGGTCATGTTCTATGATTTTTGAAGAACGCACAGTGCACTTTGAGACCCATATCTATAGCGATAGGAAAAAATACCCTAAAAAAAAAAAACAAATAAGTAATGCCCTCACACGTCTCGGATACATGATTCTTGATGGAATGTGACGTCCTATGAATTACTAAAAGTAGGTACACGGTGTACCTACATTGAGACTCATATCTATCGATAGAGAGCATTACGGCAAACAAATAATTCTAATTTTTTAAGGCATAACTACATTAGACTTAACTATATTTGACATAATCTACTTCGGCAAAATAAAACGAATGAAAAAAAATAAAAAAAATACATTATCTCTCTCCATACAAACGTAGTCGACTGTTTCCTCCCTGAATACTGACAATAGCATAAATATTTTTGTTGCATAAAACTTATAACTGCCATGACCATACCATGTTTTGTTTTTTAAGCTATTGCATAGCGCGGCGACCGAATCAAGAAATTCCGTAATTGTTTTTTAAATCTCAATTTCTATGATAATTAGAAAATGAAAAAAAAACAAGACATAGGGGCATAGTCATGGCAGTTATAGGTTTTATGCAACAAAAATATTTGTGCTAGTGTCATTATCCAGGGAGGAAACAGTGGATTACGTTTGTATGGAGAGAGCGTCGGTACCCTTTCACCTTAATAATATGATTATTTTATTACAGTTTACAAAAAAACACTGGAAGACGATATCCGTGGAGATACCTCTGGTAACTTCAAGACCCTCATGACATCCTTGTGTCAGGTTAGTTTTATTTTACTTTTATACTGAACTTCTGTATTTATTGTTGAACTGTATTTTACTATGGCACCTGCGGACATCCTGCGAACATGGACCTAGATTAGTCTATGCCTGCGGATAATAAGGGCGAATAAAAAGTTTTTTAAAAATCATGACATTAGTGACAGAATAACAAGAAAAAAAAAAAAAAAAATAGGTAGTTTTTCAGATTGACACAAGAACTTGTGAGGTACGAACTCAAATTCTATGGATTGACAATAAAACAAATATTTATCTAATGATTGTATCAAATACTTACTAGCTTTTGCCCGAGACTTTGTCCGCGTATATAGAAGTCGAAAATGGACCGTTCCGTTCGCGTTGTCCTGAGGCGTTGTCAGATACAAATTTTGCCCCCCCCACCCCCCTAGGGGTAGAATTTCGGGAAATCCTTTCATATCGGATGCCTACGTCATACAAAGAACACCCCCTCCAAGTTTCAGGTCTCTACGATCAGCGGTTTAGGCTGTGCGTTGAACCGTCAGTCAGTCATTCAGGACAAAGCATTTTATATGTACCTATAGATAGTTATATCCTGTTTTAAGAAAGTTTTTACGAAATATTTAATTTTTAATTAAACTATCGACTGTTCACGCACCTCACCCTTAAACTTTCGTAGAGTCCTCCCATCCTAAGGTTGTCTGGAAAAGACCGCTTTCAGCGGTAAGGCGGCACATTTGAGCCACTCTATTTAATTTTGGTTTTTTATAACTTGTATTTTTATATAACTTTGTGTGTGCAATAAAGCGTTCTATCTATCTATCTTGGTAGTTTATATTACCAGTCATGAAATTGATCCAGTAAATAAGATAAGAGAAAAAAGAGCGCACGCATTTAGACATGCCAAATTATCCTACTAATATTATAAATGTGAAAGTTTGTGTGTGTGTGTGTATGTATGTTTGTTACTCCTTCACGCAAAAACTACTAGACCGATTGCGTTGAAACTTGGTATAGTTAGATAGCTGGAGACCTGCCTGCCTAGCATGAAGACCAAAACACGATACGATAAAGCGATATAACTACATCAACTCTCAAAATATGATACATAAAGCCACCATGTTAAATTTTTATTATAAACTAGCTGCGCCCCGCGGTTTCACCCGCGTAATAATTTTCTATGCAATTTTTTTAATATTTTCTTTCATAAAAACCTTCTCCTGACAATAACAAACACAACAAAAAAAGAATTGGCCAAATTGGTCCAGGCGTTGTTGAGTTATGCGCTTACCAACACATTTTGCGATTCATTTTTATATATAAGAAGATAGATTGCGATAAAAATTATGATAAAAATTCAACATGGCGGCTTTATCTATCACTAGCTGCGCCCCACGGTTTCACCCGCGTTGTCATCTGTCACTTGGTCATCTGTCACTTTGACATCTGTCACTTTGACATCTGTCACTTTGACATCTGTCACTTTGACATCTGTCACTTTGACATCTGTCACTTTGACATCTGTCACTTTGACATCTGTCACTTTGTCATCTGTCACTTTGACATCTGTCACTTTGACATCTGTCACTTTGACATCTGTCACTTTGACATCTGTCACTTAACATCTGTCACTTTGACATCTGTCACTTTGACATCTGTCACTTTGACATCTGTCACTTTGACATCTGTTACTTTGACATCTGTCACTTTGACATCTGTCACTTTGACATCTGTCACTTTGACATCTGTCACTTTGACATCTGTCACTTTGACATCTGTCACTTTGACATCTGTCAATTTTTCGACACTTTTCGTTATATTTTAGACAATTCACACAATATCTTTATAAATTATAGCCTAAAGTTTCATTAAAATCCATTCAGTAGTTTTTGCGTTAAAGAGGAACAAACATCCATACATCCATACATCCAGACATCCATACATACAAACTTTCACGTTTATAATATTAGTAGGATATTTTGAGAGTTGATGTAGTTATATCGCTTTATTGTATCGTGTTTTGGCCTTCATGCTAGGCTAGCTGGATTAACACATAGGCTACTTTTTATCCCGATATTCCCACGGGATCGGGACTTACGCGGGGGAAACCGCGGAGCGCAGCTAGTGAAGGCATAATTTCCTTATGCTGTTTTTGTCAGTCACTTTATGATATTTACTATGGTCATTGTAAAATGTATCTTATATTGGTATAAATAAGGTTTACTTTATATTTTTTAGGGTAACAGATCTGAAGATTTCCATGTTGATAAGAACAAAGCAAGGGAAGATGCAAAGAACTTGCATAAAGCTGGTATGTACTAAATTATTGTTATCTCTTTTACTCTGTAAATGCTGTATGGAATTTCCAATGGTCGGAAACTTTAGTTATTTAATTCTTCGTCTCGCTGTAGTAAGCGATATAAGCAGGTTTCTAGAATCTTGCTTGTGTTGAAAACATTCGTATAACAGCAGTTTTGGAGCTCTACGGTGGGTCTGCAATTATGCAGCCGACCGTACCTTAGTTTGTTGTTTTCATTGTTATTTTTAGAAGTTTTCCGTTTTGTGTTATTTTGTTTAAGGATATTATTAAAAATTATTTGCGTAAAACCGAGATAAATACTATACCGAAAAACTGCTGAACAAATTGGTGCTTTTGTCCTTAAAAGTCTGATAAGGGAATTAAATACTGGCCATATCTGTTTGGAAATTCCTGGTCGTTTTATAATAATGGCTTCGCACGATTTGCGCATATACCTAGTGTCAATCCTATATTTTAAATGTAAAAGTTTACATGTTTACTTTGACAAGGTTCCATCCCATTCTTATTGCGCGCGGATTATACTGCACTAACATCTAATCTAACACATAAGCTACGTTTTTTAAGAATAAGAATGTTTATTGCATAAATTGTGTACAATAGATGGTAGGTTGTTTAAGAATTTACCCATTGCGGGCATGCAATACAAGTACTCATTAAAAGCACTAAAATAAAATTTCTGAAGAATAACATCTTATACTTATAAAAAATCTATAATTAAATTATATTGTTTTTATCACAGTTGCTAATAAAGTGGATCTTATTAAACCGCTTTTAGGCTCACGTTATCAAATACGTATCTTACTGCTAATGACATATTAGGTAGATGAAACATTCTTAATTTATCTGGGTTATACTGTTTTGATGTATAGAAAAAAGATACCATCAAAAAGTTTTTAAGCCTTGCTGGCTTAAAACTCTTTGTTGGTACCTCTTTTCTTCTTTTCAAAAGGTTGTCTCTAAAGCATGGACTTAATATTATTTAATCTAAAGTCTGATAACAAACGATAATTTTACGTGATAACGTCTTTGAAAATAATTAAAAATTGAGTTTTGTTTTTATTTTGTTTTTTCTTTAGGTACATAAATATATTTTTTCCTTACCATTATTATTCTGTTTTTAACCGCCGACGCAAAATGAAAAAAAATGAAAATGAAATGAAATAGTTTATTTTCCAGACTAATGTCCACACAAATTACAAACACAAAAACAAATTGCAAAAACAAATGAAAAAAACCCTAAAAAAATATTGTATGTCAGACAAGGCTGTATAGTATAGGTTAAAAGTCTTTTGCGTAGCCTTTCGGGAGTGTAATTAACAAAAAATAGTATGTTTACTATTTTTTGTAAACCTAAAATTCTTAAAAACTTTTAATTATTTTAACAAGTCTTTTTTTTTATATTCGCAACTGTGATAAAAAACGTCGTACGATACACGTGTGGATTGATCATTCCATCTCGGCTTTTGCCACGCTCGCGTTCCGCTCGCGCGTCATAAACCGCCTCTATGGAATGATCAGCTTTCCACACTTGTATCGCAATGTACTATTGTTATCATTCTATTTTTAAATTTTTATTACAATAGAGGTACCAGGTACCTAGTTAAAGCTTCAGGCTAATTATTAGGTATAAAAAAAATGCCTATTTACCTAATATTATTAAAACCTGAAAGTAGCTTTATTTATGGAAAAGGTGAATAGAAACCGTTTGAGTTGGTTTAGACATGTAATGAGGAGACGCATGTGACTAGAAAAGTGATGAGTAAGAAAGTCAAAGGATGAAGAGGAAAACGACTTAATAATAAAATAGGGATTGAACTGTGTGAGACAGGATATGAAATGAATGACGGCTAATAGAGGAGAATAGAATAACTATCATGGTTCATGAGATACAGACAGACAGACGGACAGCGAAGTCTTAGTAATAGGGTCTCGTTTTAACCCTTTGGGTACGGAACCCTAAAAAGACGTACTGCATCGACCTTTAATAAATTGAAATTAGGGCGGGCAGAAAAAGATTCTTAACCGGTTACCACATTGCAGAGAAAAATGTTCAATCTACAAAGGTGACTTTGGTCATTCTGCAATGTATACAGTGGTTGCAGATCTGCAGTGTATCCGTGGTTTACTAGGAACTTACTCATATATCTATTTAAAATGATGGCGATAGGAATAGGGGGAATGGGGGTGACTCCCGCTCCGGCTCGTTTCTAGCGCAGAGGTTAGCCATCGCCATTCAGCGTGGCAATGCTTCTAGCATTATGGGAACCTTTACGCCGGGAACAATAAGGGGCGGGTTATTTGACTAACTAGTGTTTTCATTTATTTGTATTTATAATTTTAAATATATTTGTTTTAAAATGTATTGTATAACTTACAGGTGAGCTCCGCCTTGGCACCGACGAGTCTGTATTCAACACGGTGCTGTGTTCGCGTTCGCTCCCACAACTTGCAGCAATATTCGAGGAGTACCAGTTCTTAAGTGGAAATGACATCGATAAGGCCATTAAGTCTGAATTCTCGGGAGATGTGGAGAAGGGCCTCAGGGCTATCGGTTAGTATATAGAAACTAGAAGTTTTTATTGCGTTTACGTTGGCCTAGAAGATAACGACAAGCCAATACACTCCTGGCTTGAAAACGCCTGAGTTGCAAAGGTTCCTGTTATGAGGGAAAGATTAAGAAATTCTGAGTTATGGATCATTTACATAACACAGGACCAGTGGCGTAACTATACCGGGGCCCGTGGCTAATTCATTGAATGCCCCCCCAAATTATAGAAGCTGAATCAACAATAGTTTTTTTAAGAGTCCGCGCGTAAGTAGGCAACTTGAATATATTTTTTTTAACAACTCTTTTTTTTAACTTTAGCTGCACACATTTATGTGTAATCAGCCGACGAGGGAACGGTGCGAGTCCTGGATGAATCATGCACGGGGTGATATAAATTGCTTCCTGCAAAAAGTATTTAACCTTTCAAATCCGTGCCTCGTCCTTACATTACATTAAGACTGTATTGTACTCACTTACTTTCTGGAATAAAATAATTTCTTCAATTAACAGTGAAAGTGGCCCGCAATAAGCCCTTGTTCTTCGCGGAACGTCTCCACAAGTCGATGAAGGGCCTCGGTACGAACGACCGTCAATTGATCCGCATCATGGTGACGCGCTGCGAGATTGACCTAGCTGATATCTCGGAAATGTTTAAGGTCAGGTATGCGCAGACGCTGCAGAGCTGGATTGAGGTACGATTCTTTATCTATCCTACTATACTTCACTACATAGTATATAACAAAGTCGCTTTCTCTGTCCCTATATCCCTATGTATGCTTAAATCTTTAAAACTACGCCACGGATTTTGATATTGTTGGAGTTTACCTCCATATGAATCGATTTTCGTATATAAGGCGGAGTAAAAGCTACTGATGAATGACCTCGTTACGTTTTTGGTGCGCAACCTATTCTGCGCACTTTTCACTTTTCAATGTGTGTGTGCGTGTGTGTGTGACTAGCTTGTATACTTGTGTTTAACCGACATATTGTATGTATTGTATTGTATATGAACATGTGTGCTTTGTATTTATTAGATATTTAATTGGAACGATAGTTCCTTATCGCGCGTTGTGAAAGGGGGCTAGACGGAAAAAATTCTCACGAAAAGTTGTAACGACACTTTTTGCTATAGTGAGCCGTGCTAAGCCGTGCGGCGTGGGCATGTTTCTCTGACTGTCTCTCTCTCTCTCTCTCTTATAGAAAGCAAGCCAGATATTTTCATTAAAAATAAATAAAAAATAAAGAAAATATTAAAATTGAAGTAAACTCCAATCGTGCGTCGGAGCTGACACACACACTTTTTTTTAATAGATAGAGTGATTCAAGAGGAAGGTTTTTAAGTAGGTATAATACATATTTAATATAGTTATTGTCCAAAAAGGACTCAAATATTCAGGAAGCCGTATAAAACCTAGCAATGCCATCAAGCCATATATTAAGCAAACAAAACGTACCTATACTCCGTAAATCGTATCCACAACCTTTTTTCTCAACCAAGATCGTCTATTGCGACACAGTGGGCGTTATTAAAATCTTAACATTTTTTTTTGTTTACAGGGAGATTGTTCTGGCTATTACAAAAAATGCCTCCTTGGCCTTTTAGGCGTCTACTAAGACCGAAAAAAAAGAAAAAGACCAAAGATAAGTCGCAGAAAACGGAGTAGTTACGATGTACTTACTGTAGTTTGTAGTTAGAAGCATGATATTCCTTTTTATACATTTGGATAGTTTTTCTATCAATTTTTTTTTAGTTCTAAGCATTTATATTAAGTTCTAAGTTACGTATGACTTACTAAGGATGCAGTCTCCGGTATACCTACCGATATCTAAAATTAATAAGAATGAGTCGTCAGACAAATTATGTTCTAAATTCACTTATTATACAAAATAACCTTACGTTTTGGTTTCTAACTAGGCGATTTTTACGAGAAAGCGATTGATTGTTATACGTAAAATTTGTATTATAAGATAAAAGATGAAAATGTTTAGAGTTAAAAACTCACTAAATGCTCATTTGAATTTGATAACTATAAGAAATTATATTGTCCTCGAATATAATTGTAATTTAAATGCCCTAAAATGTTATAGGTATTTATGCCTTTAATAAAATAAGAACATTGTTTTAAAAATTATACACAATAATTGTAGAATAATACTTTTGCCTTAATATTGTGCGACGTCGGTGTTTTTTTTTTCACTTAAAAGTCTTAAGTTCAAATTATATTTTTTGGAAATAATAAAACATGTATGTAAGCATAGTATACAAACTACGTATTCAAGATATTGACATGAATAACAAAACAAACAGCTATACCTACCTTGGAACGAAAATTCCATCAAAAAATGTGATTGTTATGTGATCATCTTAATGTGAATGTTTATAATGTTACAATTTTGCTGTTAATTTTAAATGATTTTAGTTCTCTTTTCCAAATATTTCACAAATAAATAAAATTTTAATTCAGTTTTCGATGTTTTATTCATAGTACTAGCTATGCCTCGTATTATAGGAACCTCTATTCTTTACAAGTTTCTAAACTCAGCTGTTTAGGCTGTGCAATGTTAGCAGCAGACTGTGACCTGAAGGCCAATTCTCGTAAATAATATTGTTTAATTACATTTCAATATCATCCCGATTGCAAAAGATACCTTCAAAGTCAGTTTTTTTTTGAGGGTATTTTGAGCTACTTTGAGGGTGTTATTTGTGATCGAAATGCAATCGAAATGATATTGAAATGTAATTTGAACAATGTTAGTTACGAGAATTGGCCTTCTGGTTGTTTCCAGTCGTTTCCTACCTAGCAACGTTTCGGATTTTCTCCCACTCATTACCAGTAGAAACCAATGGCACTGAACATTTTCAATAGTCGCCTATTCTCCCGAATAACTCCCGATCCCGTGGGAATATCAAAATGGACTACCCAACACAAAAATAGTTCTTCAATTCGAACCAGTACCTAAGTAGTTCCTCAGATTAGCGCGTTCAAACAAACAAACAAACTCTTCGGCTTTATAATACATAGAAACAACCACGATTTGCGTATTTTAGGTAAATACCTATCTCCAAAGAATTTGATAAAATAAGAAACTCTTAAAGTATTTAGACCTCAAAGCTATGACTTGCTGTCAAGTTAGACGCCTTAAGGCGATCTGAAAGCTCTAACAATATAGTGAGCCACACCACTATACGAGAAGAAGAAGAAAAACTTGCTGATATATCAACGTGAAGTTCAAATCTTGTTCAAACCAAGCAACGTACGAATTTCAGATTGAATCATAGACAAATAGGCATTCGCTCCGCTAAGAAAGGACTTTGAAATTCAAACGCTGCGCCGACGAAGTCGGGGGCAAAAGCTTTATTAGAAACTTACACGCGACAAAGATGATAAGTACCTACTTATTAAATTTTTATGATTATAAGATGCGTTGTGATTATATATATATATATTTTTTTTTAATTTAATTAAATAAGAATAAACATAAATACAAAATATAAACACCCATTAAACCACACGAGGTTTATCTTAGGTGTACATTCCTCATTCCTCATATGAGTATATAACAACCTTTTATATCTTCTATCTTCTTTAAGTAGGTACAGTCGGCTGCATAATTGCAGCCCCCGGTAGAGTTCTAAAGTTACTATTATTGGAATATTCTCAATCTAATAACTTTTGTTTGATAAATTGATGAGTTAGATGGCTTTAAACTTCAACTAAAGCAGGTGTCTGGAATCTTGCTTGTGTTGAAAACATTCTTATAACAGCCGTTTTGGAGCTCTACGGTGGGTCAGGAATTATGCAGCTCAATCTCAAAAACCACTGAACCGATTTTCATTGGGTTATCATTAAATAATGGATCCATTCATGAAGAAGACTAAGTCAACGCCCAGCTCAAACCAAAGGATTCAAAGAAAGGATTTTTGGGGTTCGTATTGCTCGTGTTCGTGGGATGCCCCGCACGTGACCCCTGGGTGGTGCTTAAGAGCAATCTCCTGGTCCCACCAGGCTTCGGCCGCGATTTGTTATCACCTAGCCGCCTAAGTTGTATCGCCGAGTGGACTTGTCTGTGTTCCAAAGTTCCGAAAGTCGGTGAAGCTAGCCACAAAAGATTTTGTTCCACTGATTTTCTTCCTACCTCTCGCTTGTTTATAAGGCCCCCGTTTAATTTATAACTTAAATGTTTATGTCATACCAGTGAAGTGTAGATAACCTTGTCAATTTAGGTATATATAAGTAACTATAAGTAGGTACTTACCTACCTGCCTGCAATTTCGTTTCGAGAAGTCCGTAATGTAGTAGGTAGGTACATGATGGGTACGGGTAGGTACACTACATCGATAAGGCCTAAAAGATTTTACATTAAACGCCTAAACAATTTTTCATACAAATGCCTGAAATAATATTTTCCAAGCGCCTAATAGATTTTTCATAATAGTGAAGAGGAAGACAGGAAACATGAATGGTTTACATATCTTCTCGTGTAGGTAGGTAGCCGCAAATGCTTTTTATGGTAGGTACCTGCTACAGGGAGCCAATAATACGTGTACATGATATTACGCTGCCATGGATTACGACGCCATGGATTACACGACCTGATATTACGTGTACAGGCTTCGTATTATAGGTTTGAACAAATAATGTACGACCACTTATTACGAGACCACGTATTACACCGCCACGTATTACGAAGACATTGCCATAGACCTATAAAACCACAGAGTGGTTCAAACGTCTCTATGAATTGTGCTGTCTATGTGAGTGTGTGAAAGTTCAAAAGTTATTCGGACTTTCTTTATTACATTTTTGGTGCGATATCGTCTAGTTAATTGATGAAACACCTGCATTCACAGAACACCCCCTACCCAGAACCGACATGGATAGGTTAGGTTTATGTTAGAACTGCGACCACAACGCACGAGCCGAGCGAGCGAAGCGAGCGGTGCCGCGGCAGCGGCCGGCGAGTGCTAGAAACGAATTCTACCCATTTTACTTGGTTACGACGAACCACTCTGTGGTTTTATAGGTCTATGGCAATGTCTTTGTAATACGTGGCGGTGTAATACGTGGTCTCGTAATATATGGACTCGTAATATCACCGCGGACAAATATTACACGACCTGTATTACGCGACCAAATATTACACAGTCACGTATTACGAGTACATTTTGGCTTCGTAATATCGGGTCGTGTAATACGTGGTCTCGTAATATATGGACTCCCTGCTACATACCTCCTATCTGGTTGGTAGGGGAGACCGAGGGGAGTTGCAACAATTTTGACATTTTGCCTCATAAAACGAATCCTAGCTGTGTAAATAGTACGTAACTAGTACCATTAGATGGCTCATTCTTTCTACTTTGTAATGAATGCATCAACAAAGCTGTAAGTGTAGAATCTGAGGAGCTATTTAATTTTAAACGTCACAAGTCGTTTTGTTTCAACTCCCCTCGTGCTAAGGTGATTTGCAACAGGGGTCGAGGTGAGTTGCAACATGTATTATTTTGACAGAATTATGGGTTGTAAAGTAAAAACAACCATACCATTCAACGAATGTTATGGTGTTTTTTAAAATAAGAAGAAAATTCTAACAATAAACATTAACATTTTAGGAAATATTTCATAAATTGAGCAGAGTAAAGGCTTTGCAAAGCTTAAACAAAAAACTATCAACATTTTTTAATAAAATATTATTCAAAAACATTAAGAAATGAACTAGTACGACATGAGATCATCACCATCATCATCAAGCTGCATCACGAAGGCTTTTATTATGGAATGTGACTCTTCTACTGCACCGAGGTCATTATATCTCCCGACTTACACGCACAATTGCCCAAATGAAGAGGTTAAGTGCTGAAACAGCCTCGTAAAACTAAACTAACTAAACCATATCTCCTAACTTGATATACCCCTGTCAGTTTTTCTTTTATAATCAGTAGGTATGCTGAAACAAACAAAGAAAAAAAAATCAAAAAAATCCAGTGCAAAAGCAAATTATCCATACAAAATTCAAACGAGGTGATTTGCAACAGGGTGTTGCAAGTCACCTCAGTGGCAAGAATGCTCCCAATTTCTATTTAATCACAAATTAGCAGAAAATGACAAATAAATGAGCCATACCATCGATAAAATTTGAATCTTAAATCAATAAGCTTTCAAAACGTATAAAACATAAACCACAATATAGCCACATTGCTGAAATATAGGTATCTCTAAATAACGTTAAAAACTTACTTTTTGCGATTTTCGTCACGCGAGTGTCATATCTCAGCAACCGCACATGGTAGGCGATGGACGACTACTGAAGGGTGCGCAGGAGAGGAAAAGCTTCACAATCGCGTTATTGCCAACTGGCTAACGGTTTTGGATTGCGAGATATTAGCACTGTTGCAATACCCCTCTGTTGCAAAACCCCTCGGTCTCCCCTACTGATTGCTATTCAAGTTGGTCAGTTCAGTTGATTGAAATGGATGGGAAAGGCAGACTAACACAGTTTATTCATAATTATTCTCAACCTCTGAATACGTATGTTTCCTTATTCAGAGGACTCAACGGACCAAAGTACTCTGTCTAGACAAGGCTGTTGACAAAGCCACTGTATACTTCAAACATTGTTTTTTATTTAGACCGGCTGGTAAACAAGTCGTACAAAACCATGATTTGAAAAAAAAAAGATGACTTTGACAATTTCGGTTATTTGACAGAGAGTAAAGAAACTTTCTAATCTGTTACTGTCACTGTCAGTCAATTGTCATTCATGAGATTTTCGGTTCGTGTTTGTGTCGCACCACCGCACCACTTTTGCTAGACCCGTTTTCGTTAACTCTTGGTTAACTCGTGCGTTGAATTAATAAATTAGAAACCCGTGTTTCATCGACTCAGTTCAGTAACAAATTGGCAAACAGTGTTTTCCTGGAGCAAGTGAATCATCAATTCATTTAACAACTTCTACAAGTGCTTTTGTTACATTCGTGTTGGCCGGATTCTGCGGTGTTGTATTTAGTGCACTGCTGCTGCCTAATAAATCGGGTTTTCTGTCCAAATAACAAGTTTTGTGTGAAGGAAAATCACCGAAAATACAATGAATCCTTACCAACAGGTGAGATTTTACATTTAATAGAAAGTAGGTTACCAATTGCATGTAAAAAAGTTAGTGAAAGTTGGAAGTAGTAGTGTAGGTGTTCCAATTTTGGCTTTTGTATCAATTTACCTAGCATGGCTTTGATGTTTTGGTGACTTCTACTTCACCCTGAATTAAAATTGTAATCTAAATCATTTGCTGCAGGAAAATAGAGTAAGTAGGTAGGTACTATACACCACAAGATGTGCCACTACACCTACTTAGTGAGTTAGGTCAACATCATTCTACACAATCATTGTGTGTACCTACTTGTATATGGGCCTTTTAGATGGGTCGTTTTCGCGTGAGGATGGAGTAGGTTTGTCCAGCACCTTCTACCCTAAATTTATCAACCGTGTCCAAATGAAAGAACTTGTCAAAATATCATTGTTTCTATTCATAACTTGTTTGTTTAATTGTCGTCACAATGCAGCTCTGAAATAGATTATAATTTTATGTTTTTCTTTGGTTCAAGGGCCAACAGGGATACCAACAACCATACTTCCAAAACATTGGATTTGGCAACGCTGCCCCACAGTCTTTCGGGAACCCCATGCCCATGCCTGGCCTCCCAACTATGGGATATCCTGCTCCCCAACCCGGCTATACGCCCGGATACCCCCAGGTACCTCAGAGTCAGGGCTATCCTCAACAGGGATATCCCTCTCAAGGGTATCCTCAGTCTAATCAAGGCCATCAGGGTTACCCTCAGCCAAATTCTGCTCATGTTAATCAAGGCCAGGGTTACCCCCAGCCAAATGCTCAAGGTTACCCTTCCCAGGGTTACCATCAACCTGCTCAACAAGGGTACCCTCAATCGGGGCACTCTCAGGGAAGTCAGGATTACCCTCAGCCAAACCAGTACCAAGGCTATCCACCACGTAAGGAGACTTACATGCAAAGTAACCAGGCTTACAGTGTCTCATCCAATCCAGTGCCTAACATTCCGAAGGTACGTTAAACATGGCTTGGTATACTTACCTTTATTAATGTTTATAATACTCAAAATATGTTAATCCTACGTTGCCATTACTTCCAATGCTTCTACCTATATTTTTTTGTATTTAACAATCTGTTTTAGAGCATTTGAATGGTGCAATATGCATGATTCATGAATTGTCCAAGGTTTTATTTAACACTTCTAAGTATACTTTCTCATTATTTGAAACTTCATTTGATTACAATATTATACTCCCATCCCACCAATTTACTAATTTTAATTTATGAAAAATAAGCCAGTATGTCTAAGTATTTTGACTACCCAGTTGGCACAATGGTCACCATGCCAGACCGCCAAACACTGGGTTGCGGATTCGATTCCCGCCTCAGACATGTATTTATGCTTAGATATTTGTTCATAGTCTGGTTGTTTCTATGTATTATAATTATATATTTACAAAAGAAAAGTATATACCTAAGTAGTATATCCATTGTCTAGCACCCATAACACAAGTCTAGTTACTTAGCTTGGGGCTAGATGGCAATGTGTGGAATGTCCTGCAATATTTATTTATTTATCTATTTATACTATTTATATCATTTTCAGAACTTTCTTGTTTATTCTTCATATTTTGTTGCAAAGTAAACTATCCAATAAATCAACTTGGATAATAATTATTATAGTCCCTAAGGCCAAGTCTCGTAAATAAAATTGTTGTAATTACATTACAATGTCAAAATTTGCCTGGAAGAGATCGCTTGGAGCGATGAGGCCGCCCTTTGTAACACTTAGACTTCAGCTTTGTATTTCATTATAAATATTAATTGGTGTTTACAACAAAGAATTTATCTATCTAAGTATCTACAATGTCTTTCGAATGCTTTTCTTGAGAATACTAAGGTCCGTATTAATAAACCGAACTCAATATCGATTTCAATCTTGAGTTTGCTCTTGAGTTGTTGCGCTGATTAATAAACCTATCTTCAGACGCGATTAAAGAGCGACGTATCACTTGAGTCATACCGTATTAATAAATCAAACTCAGCACTCAAGTCTGATTGCGGGTCATACAAATATTACATTTTTTTAAATATGTTCACATTAAAAACAAGTTGACAGCAAAATATGACGACACTACCTACCATAGGGTAAGAACATATAATTCAAGGTAAGAACAAAGCGTTACTGTCATTCAAGATCAGTCTCAAATCTCAAGAGCGATATCAGCCTGGTTAAAACTTGAGTTTTATCTATTAATTAACGCCTAACTTAAGATAGTGACCACATCTCAAGACTCACTCGATTGATACGCACTCAAGATCGATATTGAGAGCGATTTATTAATACGGGCCTAAAAGCCGACTTTGGAGGGTATTTTGAGCTACTTTGAGGGAATGTTACGAGAATTGGCCTTCAGTTTGTAATAATAATGGTCATGCTGCACTCTAACTTAATGATTTATATTTATTGTTTTCTTTAAATGTTTGGCTAAGTTACATCAGCTGTGGTTATAAGTAGACTCAACTCTACTCATGAACATGGTAAATGTAACTTTAACTATTTAGTAAAATGTAATTTGCAAAATGTTATTACTTTACCCGACGACCCAGTTGGCACAATGCCAAATAATATATTTACAAAAGAAAAGTATATAAGTAGTATATCCGTTGTCTAGCACCCATAACACAAGTCTAGTTACTTAGCTTGGGGCTAGATGGCGATGTGGGGATTGTCCTGCAATATTTATTTATTTATTTACTTATTTAAATAACAATAATGTATTATCATACTTTTCATTATGCTACATACTTTCATTCGACGACCTCTGTGGCGCGTCGGGCGAACACCCGACTGCGTCGCAGAAGGTTGCGGGTTCGATTCCCGCCTGGAACAAGTATTTATGCTGACCATAAATTCTTGTTTCTGGTTCTGGGTGTTTCCTATATGTTTAATATGTATATATTTACAAAAAAAAAAAAAGTATATAAGTAGTTTATCCGTTATCTGGCACCCATAACACAAGCATTAAGTTGCTTAGCTTGGGGCTGGATGGCGATGTGTAATATGTCCTGAAATATTTATTTATTTATTTATTTAAATATTTAAAAATATTTATTAAGTTTCATTATTGCTTTGCTATGGCAAATGGTACTAATTTGGCTGTTGGTATGTATGTAGGTATTTGGTAAGTACACTAACTATTGGTTTCGGACTTCGGATCAAATAGTATTTCAGTAAGTAACTATATTTTTCAATTTATGTACCTAGTTTAATTTGAAGTCTTAAATTTGTAGTACAGAAATCAGTCTAAACATCAAAGTTTTGATTGTAGCAAGCTAGGTTCCATTCTGCACTTTAGATAAGCGTCAAAATCGTACACGGGCGAGTCCCAGCTTATTGATTCCATGCATTCTTTTAAGCATTAGGTATTACTAAGAGCTTCCAACCACACATAATATAATTGTTCGCCCTACTTTACCCTTACCTTGGATTCGAAGTAAGCAAAACTCAAGGTAAAACGCATTACAAACCAGACAAAAAGCATCAACATCTTTATGCCCTATTATTCTTGTTGATTAAAGTTAAAGAGTGTTTATTGTTAGTAAATTAGAAAACCGCAACAGAAAAGAATCATTCACCTATATTTGCCTTTAGTTGGTATAGAACTGACTCCAGAAATTGACGTTACCTACAATCGTTAAGGGCAGATACAGACATGGTAACGTGACGTCTTGAGTTCGTGACGCATCTACTTTTTACCCTGTTTACGTTGACTCATAGAGCATCAATGAATCGGTAACAGTTTAAACTCGTTACACGTGTGTAGGTAGGTAGGATTAATCACGCTACGCAACGCTAACGCTGACCTATCATGAATAAAAAAAAAAAAAAAAAAACACTTTTTGTTTTCCAAAAACGTTCTTCCTGAAAGACAAAGGTAGAAGTCCAATCTGCAGTACCAAATTTCACACTTGTGAAGTCTTAACCCAGAGTTAGTAAGGGTCTAGACCTTGCCGCACACTGGCACGTTATTGAGAAAAATATTTTTACTCAGGTTTTGTCATGAAGGGGTCAGAAAAGTTCTTGTTCTACTGCCGTCTTCCTACCTTCACTCTTGTCCCTCGAACGCCCCCCCTTATTTGGGAGTCTTCAAGTTTGGGTTTTGCCTAGGAAAGCGTGCTACATCTTTTATCGCATCGTCACTTACCATCTTGTGAGATAGTGGACAAACGCTGATATATTTAAAAAGGTTGACCTAAAAAAAATATACGCTTTGAAACCATTTAACGTCGTATCAGAGAGGTCGCAAAAGTCAGCTCGTCAGTCCCCATCCTTAGACTATTCAAGGAACAGTTTGCTGCAATTACATTGTTATGCTCACTTCGTCTCTCAGTACATTTATCAAAGCAATTCAGTCTTGGCATTGGTCTCAACTACAATGGATGTAGTCCATCCGAAGTACAAACCTCGCATCAAAATATCTGTTTTACAGTGATTGTTACACGTGATTATGATTGTAATAGTAATGTGACGTAGGATCGTGGTTTTTATAAAGTATTGCCAGCGATTTTGAGAGTATCTTTATTAATATGTCCTCTGTAATGGCGAATTCAAGTATGCGCAGTGCCTACAGAGCGTCAATTGGCTTACGGCGGGGGTTCAAATCGTTTCGTTATAAGGTATAAAAATAATTCTTTGACTCTCTAAAACGGTGGTCTCGACGTATGACATGATTGCAACTTTGTGGACCTAGCTTATTTACTTTTCATGAGTCGCTAGTTAAACATTTGGATAAGGTATCTTATTGTAATGCAATTAAAAGGACAAGTCTTATAAGTAAATATGACAATATGAGCTTGAGATAAAACAGACCCAGTTCATTCACTCTATCTTGACTCCATCATCATCATCATCCGAGCGATGTTCCCAGTTGTATCCCTCTCGGGAGCACGGGGTCCGCTTTCTTACTTTTACGCCTCCACTTCGCACGATCTTCGGCATCCTGGTTTGTAAGGCTTGACTATCGAAGTAAATCGAAAATGACCCAGATATATTTCCTTTCGTAATCAGCAACATCATAACCGCTACTCCATAAAAATTAGTTTTATCGGTATTCCATATTTTGATAGGTAGGTACCAAATATATCTGCGTGTTAAAAGTACTTCCTGCCTATTAATATATGATTTACATTTGCAGTCAAAGCCGACAGTGGTGCCGGTGAATCCCTTCGACCCTCGTGATGATGCAGCGATACTTCGCAAGGCGATGAAAGGCTTCGGCACTGATGAGAAGGCTATCATCCAGGTGCTCACGCGCAGGTCGAACGAGCAACGCTTGCGCATCGCATTCGAGTTTAAAACTTTGTATGGAAAGGTAAGTTCAGGAAAGAAAATGTCTTAGACGTTTTTTCTCACATAGTGGTCTTGCCAACACAATCGTCTGCCATTTATCAGCTGTCAATAACTAGCATTCGCGATATTCACACCACAAAATCCTTAAAGAAAATATCAAAAAATGGCATTCGCGATATTCACACCACAAAATCTTTAAGAAAATGTCAATAAATGGCATTCGCGATATTCACACCACAAAATCCTTAAGAAAATGTCAATAAATGGCATTCGCGATATTCACACCACAAAATCTTAAAGAAAATGACCGTGTGAGCATCCCGCATACCGTTCGCTAACAGCTGTAGAATCACCAACTACCGTGAAAAGTCTTCTGAGTGAATTTCCGTCCTATTTTGTTCTACTAATGAATGAAGACATTGAAACGGAAACAGGTGTTTGCACAATAAACTACACAATCCTTTAAATAATTCTCACATTGTTTTAAGTAAGATTATTATAATAAGGAGATCTTTATCACTAGATAGTATAAAATAAAGTCACTTTTCGCCGTCCCTATATCCCTATGTCCCTTTGTATGCTTAGATCTTTAAAACTACGCAACGGATTTGATGCGGTTTTTTAATATGTAGATAGAGCGATTCGAGAGGAAGGTTTACATGTATAATACATGCATAATATAGCCGTACGAAGCCGGAACGGGTCGCTAGTTCAATATAAACACAAACCAAAAATTACACATTCTCACATTTTATTCTCAATTGTTCAAATAATTTTGTCTCATACCTCTCGAAAATAAAATCAATAAAAAAATATGAGCCGTCACGGGACGCCTGGCAGATGTGAAACATCGACATTATTTTGTAAAAGTAATATGCAGAAAAGAACAGATTGTGATAGAATCGCACAGTCGATTACGGTGTACACCGTACACACTACTGCATATAGATTGTATATGTATACCATCATATAGCCAGATAACCAGAAATCAGTTTTACGTGCGACTATAGATGTTTCACATCAAAAAAGTATAAGTACCTACATGAGTTTCTAGTCTGAAACTTCGCATGTGGATTCCTTTTAGGACTTGGGCGCGTTAAGATTTTTGGAAATTCGACCACTAAAACGGTAAATTAGGCTGTTAACGTTTGTAATTAGAAGTCACTAATATGGTCTGTGTTTGGAGGAAATAAATATCGGGTAAACCCCGGAGTGTTAGTATAAATTGTATGATTCTAAATTCTTATTTAGTAGAATAAAGGTACTGTAAGGAATTGCAGACCCACCGTAGAGTTCTAAAATTACTGTTATTTGTTTTTATTCTAACAATATTTATCTAATAAATTCACGAATTTAAAGAAATCGAGCTTAGAAACTTGCTTGAGTTGAAAATATTCTAATAATAGCCGTTTTGGACCTCTACAGTGGGTCTGCAATTCTGACTCCGACCGTACATAACAGACAAAATCAAAAGGATTTCCTTTCAGTCTGAGTTAGATAGACGACCCTAATCAATATTATTACAATGTGCAATGACTAACAATGACTAATGAAACAACAGTAAATATTTTAATATATAAATATTGCAAAACATTACGCACAGCGCCAACTAGCCCCAACCTAAGCTTCTAGGCTTATGTTATGGTAACCAGACAATGGATGAAATACATAATACTTGTTTTCTAAATATCTACTAGCTATCGACATACTTCAACGCAATCAGTTCAGTAGTTTTTGCGTGAAGGAGTAACAAATATACACATACACACACAAACTTTCACATTTATAATATTAGTGGCCTATAGAAACAAATACAGTGTAACGACACTCAAGGGACTGTGCATATTTTGATGTTACAGAGAATTGTCGTTAAATAGAAAGAAGAAAAATCAGTATTAGAAAAAGAAAAAAATATTTTGTCTTACTTGCAGTGTTTACATTCTGAAAGTCTGTAAGCAAGATAACGTATAGATAATTCATGACTCCTACTAACAAAAGTCTACACGTGCAAGCAATCCCAACTTGTAAACAAAAGAAAGGATTTCTTAGAAAGTTCGGTATGTATGATGCCGACAGACGAGTTTATTACGGGTTAGAACAATAAACAGACAAAAAACGTAAACAGCAGCATAGGTTTTACTAATATTGGCAACTTAAAGAGTATTTTTTATTATATAATTGTCGTTAAAAAATAAAAATTAAATGGATGTAATGCTATACAGAGTGTATAACAAGCTAAACCAACCAAAGCAGAGTGATTTCGACGCTTTAAGGAGTTTGTCGTTAAATCAGTGACGTTACATGGAGTTTACACTGTATCTGTGTTTGTTGAACGGCGGGTATCGAACCCGCAACCTTCTGTGCCATAGATTGTCGATAATAGTCATAATAATAAATCATTCACATCATACTTTTGTTATTGCAAAGGGCCTCTACGTGTTGGCTTCGCCTGCACGCATGTCTTTCAAAGGTCCAGTCCGGGGTTAAGGTCCTTTCATAATCCCGTAATAAAAACCGTGGCGTTCGATGGTTCGGAACGCACCCTCCTTGTTTCGTCAGACGAAACGAGGAGAGAGAAAGAAAAACTTATTAACACCGGTTAGATTATTTGCTGCTCCAGTTTTAAATAACTATAATAATCTCCATGCTCTTTAGAACTAGTTATAATACTCCACGACTCATGGGAACAATATATTTAGCGTGTTTCGTACAAAAGAAGTTTCATTGTGCACCCGAACAACCCGAAGCCAGGCCACAGTCGCCTTTTCCTTCTCCGACTAACGTAGGCCTGCAAAACCAATCGTAATAAATAGTATCTAAAGTAATAATTAATAAAGAGTATTTAATACATTTTTATAATGTTACTGAAAAGCATTTGCACTCATTTCACCTTACCCCCAAGGACTGAACATGATAAAGATTTTATCATGAAATGTTTACAGTAGCACCTACAAAGTTTTCATAAATAACTAATGTTCTTGCAATATTACATTTTATGACGATATTAATAAAGTTGAGTTTTCATTGACAGCCGTGTGGAAATATGAAAATAACAATTGTAATTGAATTTTCTTGTACAAGCGTGCCCAATGAAATTGTTAGGAGTCTTGGGAGTTGCCGTACTTAATATAAAACTAATTGAATTTTTCTTTTAATTTATGAGTGTAGTGTAGTTATGTTCATTTAATAGTATCTAACCTACTAAGTGTTATTTAATGAAATTAGTTTTTTAAACGAAATAATCACATTAACATTCCAGGGTTCGAGGATATAGGTAATATATCAATGGATATATATATCATGATATATGCTGGGTGTCCCGTAATGAATGGCCAAGCGGGCCCCTACGGATAGAGGACACTGTGCCGGATCAGAAAAACGAAAGTTATGTTCTATGAAAGTCTCTTAGTTTCCGAGATATCCGCCATTTTAAAAAAAATTAAAATTTTACTCCTTTCTCCATGTTTTGTTATGCCAAAACTGCAAATGAAGGAATTATCCCAATCTGCTTTTTGGATAGTATTCCAGGATAAATGTGCTATCGAATGCAAACAATATTTTTTATGACACATTGAAAGTTTTTAAACTAAGGTTTAACTCAAACTTCATGGTTTTTTAATTTTTTAACCAGAACTTTAACCTTTCCTGGTGTAAAAAAAATGTATGGTCACCCTGGTGCCAAATTAAAAAAAAGTTGCCTATTTCATTGAGATTCTGAAAAGGTATAATATGTGGTATTGCCAGCATTTAATACTAAATAAATTTCTAATAAAATGAGCAAGAGCATGCTTTTTGTGAAGTAAAAGTAGTACCAAAATTTACTTTATTGTACTTAAAATAATTCAAGAAATTATAATTCTGAAATTCCCCGAATTCACTATGGAAAAAAAAAGGAAAAAAGACAGCTCTGGCTCAATTTAATAGGAATTAATTTAGTATTAAATGCGGGCAATACCACATATTATACCTTTTCAGAATCTCAATGAAATAGGCAACTTTTTTTTTAGTTTGGCACCAGGGTGACCATACATTTTTTTTACACCAGGAAAGGTTAAAGTTCAGGTTAAAAAATTAAAAAAACCATGAAGTTTGAGTTAAACCTTAGTTTAAAAAAAACTTTCAATGTGTCATAAAAAATATTGTTTGCATTCGATAGCACATTTATCCTGGAATACTATCCAAAAAGCAGATTGGGATAATTCCTTCATTTGCAGTTTTGGCATAACAAAACATGGAGAAAGGAGTAAAATTTTAAATTTTTTTAAAATGGCGGATATCTCGGTAACTAAGAGACTTTCATAGAACATAACTTTCGTTTTTCTGATCCGGCACAGTGTCCTCTATCCGTAGGGGCCCGCTTGGCCATTCATTACTTGACACCCTGTATATATATCCCATATATATCGAACGGTTTTTTTTGTAATATATATGTATATCAATACAAAAACTGTTTAAAAATTTGATGAAAATAAGTCATTTTTTGCAGTTTTCTACTGTATTTCTCCATCCTAAATGCAGATTGAGTTGGAGTAAAGTTAAAAAATTCTCGCTGATAGTAAGTTTAGGTATTACCATTTAAAGTTTAGGTCGCTCAGTCGCAAAATGTACCTTTCGCAAAACGCACCCCGAACGAATAACGTACCTTTCTCACAATGCACCTTTCTCACAATGCACCTTTCTCATAATGCACCTTTCGCAAAACCCCCACACACATCATCTACATTGTCTCTTTAACAGTGCTAAAGGTAATAAAACGGCAAATTAGGGAATTGATTGTTTATTTGTAATGAAATCATGATTTTAAATGCCACAAATTCGAACTTAATGGTTTTTGTCTACTGAATTTAAACACATAATGTCAAATAGTTTGCCCACATCCAAACTAGAAATATTCCCAAAAAAAAAATAAAAAAAAAATAAAAAAAAGAAAGAAAAAAAAACAAAAAAGTAAAAACAAGAAAAAAAGAATAAAAAATAAGTGTTTAAAAATATACGAAAAAAAATTCAATATTTTATTTAAATTAAATAATTTATTAAAAAATTAAAAAATAATCAATTAATTAATATTATTATTTTTTAAATTTTTTTATTATTTTTCATTATTTTTTAATTTTTTTTGTTTTGTTTTTATTTATTTACTTTTTTTATTATTTATTATTTTTTTTGTGAATATTTCTAGTAGATGTGGGCTAACCTATTTGACATTATGTGTTTAAATTCAATAGACAAAAATAAATAAGGTACGTTTTGCGAAAGGTGCATTATGAGAAAGGTGCATTATGAGAAAGGTGCATTGTGAGAAAGGTGCATTATGAGAAAGGTGCATTATGAGAAAGGTGCATTGTGAGAAAGATACGTTTTTCGTTCGGGGTGCGTTTTGCGAAAGGTACATTTTGCGACTGAGCGGTTTAGGCATTAAGAAAATGAATGAAGCCATTGAATGATTGTTTGTAAGAAGATTTTATCTCTTTGTTTTTTTTCCTGATGTAGTTTATGATTTTATTTTTTGATTATTTTCTGATTTATAATAAGACTAGCTGCGCCCCGCGGTTTTACCCGCGTAAGTTCCAATCCCGTGAGAATATCGGGATAAAATGTGGCCTATGTGTTAATCCAGGTCTCCAGCTATCTAGTTACCGAGTTTCATCGCAATCGGTCCAGTAGTTTTTGCGTGAAGGAGTAACAAACATACATACATACACACACACACACACACAAACTTTCACATTTATAATATTATAGTAGGATAGGATAGGATTAGTAGGATTTTATGTTTTTGAGTTGATTTTTGTGATTTCTTTTTTAGTTTTATTTTTTAATAATTTATTACTTATGTCTATAAAACATAGGTTTGCAAACAGTATACATAAATAATACAATAAAAATATGACTGTCACACGAAATGGATTGGATATATATATCACATTTTTGATATAATATATCGGATATATATAAAAAATATCCGATATTTTAATATTCATAATAAATATCGGATATTTTCGAACCCTGTAACATTCACATACTGGCGCCGCCCCGCAGTTTCACCCGTGTTAGTTCCGATACCGTAGGAATATCAGGATAAAAAGTTACTATGTTAATCTCCAGTTACAACGTGTATTCAAACGAAGTTCCATTAAAATCTGTGCAGTAATTTCAGAGAAAAACCTAGCCTATGTGTTAATCCAGGTCTCCCGCTATCTACATACCAATTTCATCTAAATCGGTCCAGTAGTTTCGGAGCCTGTTCGTTACAAACAAACAATAGTAGATTATGCATCAAAGGCATAAAGCAATGTCTTATGTTGTGGGTGGCATATTGAACCCCGAGTGTAACGAGGGACTCGCTTCACTAAGTAGAGTCCTTAGTGAAGCGAGGGGTTCAAGCCGCCCAAGACGAAGACATGCTTTATCCCGAGGTGCATACTCTACTTTTCATACCGTCAGTCCAATTTTTTTTTTTTAATTCTTGTGGTGGCCAGTCCCTTATTTGAAATAAAACCAATTTTTAAAAAAATGGGGCAATTCCAATAAGATGGTAGCATGATGGATAATATTTGCTAGGTATTATAGGTAAAACCTATTTGCTTAGACCTAACGTAACAATAAAAATAAAAACATAAATCGTGGCCTGCTAGATTTTTGTAGACCAATCAAATGACTTATTATAAATAAAACCTATTTGCTGAGACCTTCAAAATTAAAACCAAGAGTTTTCATAAGAATTTCAACGTTCCAAATTCAAATCACTTTATTCCCTTGGCAGTTTCATACAATATTATCTCCTTTGGGAATAAAGTCTTGCTTTAAGTTGAGGTTAATAGGGCTTTAATCCGTGATTAAAGTGCTGCAGGTGTGAAAAAAATCTTTCCTCTTTATAATATTAGTGTAGATAACTTCTTAAAGTTACGATATTTAACTTTTTTTTTTATTATTTTGTTTCGTCGGTACCTAGATTGAATAGTAGTCTACAGAACTTTTAATATACATGACTATTTTTTTATAAAAAAATCCCTTGTTTCGTAGTCTTCAGAACTTTTCCAATGAATTTCTCATACTTATAGTTTTTGCATCCGAACATTGGCTCAGTTCCCAAGGCCAAATTTTTTTTTTGCAAAAGATATTTGATATCTCAGTAGTCAATCTACCAATTGTTTGCATATAAAAATCTTAAAATCTCTTCTGAATCCGTTTCCTTAAGAATAAACCAAAGACCAACTGAACAAACAAACAATCAATATCAATAAATCAAATATCAAATAAAATATTTATTTTTTGCTATAATATTTTAATTTCTACCTTTAGGCCTTTAATCTTTATAGACGTACGCTTGTGCCTATGGCCTTGGTTTTGTGCGAGTTTTTGTTCAATGCCATTGATGGCTCAAGTGTTATCAATCATTATAATCGTAAATATTACGTCAGCGGGGGAATTTAAAGCCCCATCACAAAATAATTACTTAATAAACTTGCCTGCCTAACTTAGAAATAGTTAAGTACTCAATTAATGTAGGAAAGACTGGAATTTGATTAAGGCAGAGGCCCCTGTACAGAATGCGAAAGATAACATTGTTCTAAAATGTACTGTCTTATTTTTTTCTTAGTTACTCAATTAATGTAGGAAAGATTGGCATATGATCAGGACAAAGGCTCCTAAACACAATGCGAAAGATTACATTGTTCTAAAATGTACTGTCGTATTTTTTCTTAGTTACTCAATTAATGTAGGAAAGATTGGCATATGATCAGGGTAAATGCTCCTGAAAAGAATGCCAATTTTATTTGTATATTTTTCTAAAATGTACTGGTTATTTATTCTTAGTTACTCAGTCAAAAGAATGCAAAAGATTACACTGTTCTAAACTGTACTGTCTTTTTTTTCTTCTAGGATTTAGTATCAGATCTTAAAAGCGAAACCAGTGGAAAATTCGAGGACATTGTCGTAGCCCTTATGACGCCACTCCCGCAATACTACGCCAAGGAGCTACACGATGCCATCTCTGGAATTGGCACCGATGAAGATGTGCTTATTGAGGTCATGTGCACGATGTCCAACCACGAGATCAACGTCATCAAGCAATCTTATACAGCTAGTAAGTGTTTGTTTCAAGTTATGTTTTTTTAAATTATATTTTTTTTACAATAGAATGACAGAAGAAGAACGACGAATATCAATTATGATTAGCTGTTCTCGAGTTTGCTTTTATTGCAAAACATTCTCACTATCTGCAGATCAATTAAACTCTACTCGTAAATATTTGGAAGTTGACTCTTACTAGATTTTATTGAAGAAATACATGTTCATTTTGTTTGATTATTGTTTTGTATAATTAGATTGTATTAATGTTTTGAATTTATTCATATGAAAAACATACATTATTTTCTTGTTCTTAGGATGGGTTTTAGCTAATATTTTGTTATTTCTCCTAGCTTCAATGAAAACTACAATTCGCTAAACTCGCGCGCTTCCTAGAATCGTCGTTATTGCCAAAACATTTAAGGACAATGAACTCCGTACACACTCGTACTTGGTAGTCTGCGTTCTAATAAAAGAACATTACCAACTCCAGCATTCCATTAGACGATAACGCCTTAGTAACTATACTTATTGTTTTGTAACCACCATGAAATTATGTACCCACGCGTGATAACCGCTTTACTGTGTCAAAGCAAATATTTGTCAAAACTACGCATAATTTGTTGATTCTGTAGAGTCTTACAACGACTCTACAGCTCTATAATCAAGCTAAGGTGATGACGTGTACTGCGCCCGCCAAATTCAATATATTTTTTCAGATTTTCGTAAAAATAACCCACCGAAATCTAATTATCCAAAAAAATGAAAGTGACTTTTATGGATTACCCGGAAATTGTCAAGCTAAGGTGATGACGTGTACTGCGCCCGCCAAATTCAATATCTTTTTTCAGGTTTTCGTAAAAATAACCCACCGAAATCTAATTATCCAAAAAAATGAAAGTGACTTTTATGGATTACCCGGAAATTGTTGTAACACTCTTAAATGTATAAAACTTTGGATAGTTTTTTAACCAAATAAACGCTCTAGCAGTTAGAAAATTATGTTCTAAAAATAATTAAATTAATTACAAAAATCTATTTCTAAACTACATTTTTTCGAATTTCATGAGCAAGTAGGTCGAAATACCCTTGAGCTTGAACTAAATTAGATCCATTATATTACCGCGTACTTCCGTTGACCCAGTTGGCACAATGGTCACTATGCCGGACTGCCAAACGCAGTGTTGCGGGTTCGATTCCCGTCTCAGACAGACAATTTATGCTTAGATATTTGTACAGACAAACAGACCACAGGGTCTGGTTGTTTCTATGTATTATAAGTAATAATAAAAAGAAAAGAATATAAGTATTATATCCGTTGTGAAGCACCCATAACACCAGTCTAGTTACTTAGCTTGGGGCTAGATGAATGGCGATGTGTGGAATGTCCTGCAATATTTATTTATATCTAGACGCGTCGGCCCCCACACTTTTTTTAATGGCAACCACACTTGACCTACCCCTCTCTAGCGACACGCCATTTTGCGAGTCACTTGTATTTGTATGCGGGCTGTTTTTTCGCAACTAGACCTCCATATGTGGGTCCTTTTTACGTGGAATAGGCCTGCCCAGCACCAATATCACATATTATTATACCACCTGAGCTAAGTCGATCGTGTCCTAAGGAAAAGAACTCATTAATACTTCTAGAGCCAACTAAGCCGCGGGTTTCATTACGATGTTTATTTCACCATAAAAGCTATGTCACCATTTTTAAAGTGAAAATGAGACAAAATCTCTGAACTCGCGACACCGTTACGAGACGCAGCTACAGTATGTGCATAAATGCATGTACAGTCGGCTGCATAATTGCAGCCTTCGGTAAAAAATTAGTATTTTTTCATTGTTTGCATTCAAATAATTTTTGTTTAATTAATTGATGAGTTAGAAGACTTTAAACTTCACCTAAAGTGAAGTTTTAAAGTGAAGTTTAAAGTCTTCTGTTTAAAACATTCTTATAACAGCCGTTTTGGAGGTCTACGGTGGGTCTGCAATTATGCAGCCGACCGTTCATATATTTGTGGAGTGCAAACGTTTTTTGACGTGACAACGTTTTATAAATTAGTTTGCCGGGTGACACTTCAAGAAACTGCGTTACGCTCCGCTGACGTTATGCGCTCACAATGAGAGCGAGTGAGAGGCACGCGGGCATGGTTAGCCCGCCTAAGAGCGAGAGAGACAGACATAAAAAGTGAAAGGCACGCGTCCCTTCCACTCGAGCACAGTTGTTGTCACGTAAAACTTTCGCCCGTATACCGACTTTACAGGCAACCAGTTTTTTTTTTCGTAACAGTAAATCTGTTGGTGTACGGCCCGACCGGAACTCTACCACGACCTTGGCAATGAAGTCAAGGTCTACCGCTTAAAAGCAAACAAACTCTTGCGCGTCTCAGTTTCGCCTTTAATCATTCTCGAAACGCGATCAAATTCCTAACACTGTGTTAAACGTCCTTGGATAAACGTTCTCTGTTCTCTAATGAATTGTTTCCGATGCCTGCTCTAAATATGTATCGTGGTGTACAATGACGCTTTGACTTAACGATCGTTTACCTAGTTTGCGGTCAAGATTTTTCCATGATAAGAATTGAATGAAGTGCTGTTTTCCTTAGGTCGTTATTCATAGGAAATTGAGATCTTTAAGATAAATAAATAAATAAATATAAATAAATATTGCAGGACATTCCACACATCGCCATCTAGCCCCAAGCTAAGTAACTAGACTTGTGTTATGGGTGCTAGACAACGGATATACTACTTAAATACTTTTCTTTTGTAAATATATACTTATAATACATAGAAACAACCAGACCACAGACAAATATCTAAGCATAAATACTTGTCTGTGGCGGGAATCGAACCCGCGACCCTGTGTTTGGCAGTCCGGCATGGTGACCATTGTGCCAACTGGGTCGTCAATGTGTAGATGTTTTTTTTATTTACCAAGATATTTAAGAACCAATAATAGTATAATAAGCACCTAGTGAATTAAGGACGGATTTAAAGTGAGGGCCATAGATGAATCACGAGCAAGTGAAAGATTCCAACCATGATAATTGTGTTAGAATCCTGAGACACGCGATTGATTCATGGCCCTTAATGTAAATCCGTACTTTTTTCAAGAGTTGCATACTGGACTTTATACCATGACTACGAGAAAAAGAAAAAACAAAACGTGTCGCGGGACTGACAGACAGACAGACAGTATTTCTTGCGCAAGGAGGACCATTGAAATGGATTTCGAATATACAAACAACAAAACAGTGATTAAAAAGCCTTTTTAGGGTTCCGTAGCTAAATGGCAAAAAACGGAACCCTTATAGATTCATCATGTCTGTCTGTCTGCCGTATGTCACAGCCACTTTTTTCCGAAACTATAAGAACTATACTGTTGAAACTTGGTAAGTAGATGTATTACGTGAACCGCAATAAGATTTTCACACAAAAATAGAAAAAAAAAAAACAATAAATTTTAGGGTTCTCCATATTTATTCACTGTTTACAGTGAATAAAATAAGCTTTTTAGAGTGGGTATTTATACCATAAAGGACCTATTAACCAAAAACATAATACATACATTCGATAAAAAAAGAGCTACAAGCCAAATTACTATGATGACATGGCCTTGACCTATTTGATCGAAGTTACACCCAAGCTGTATAAATCAGGGGAACGCTATGTTCTATATGTAATTACATAGTGTATACAATACATATATTGTATTTTTATCTATATTCACACTGGATTTGTGCCAAATGGTTACCCAGAACGTGGCATTTAGGCAATGATATTCACCAAACCTTGAGCTTTCGTTGCTAGGGAATAATACTTTATTAATAGTACATTGTTATCCTAGGTGTGAAAGTCACTCATTACAAGTCCCGAGACGGAGTTTGGCGCCCGAGCGTAGCGAGGGCGCTAATAGTTCGAGGGACTTAATGAGTCTTTCACCCGAGGTAAACATTGTGCTTTTCATTACGAATAATACATAAAATTCTTCCTAACAACGAGAGTGGATGAGACTATGAGACTCCATACCACATGAGTAGGTACTCATGTGTCCATACTACCTGATCTTCTTACAAGGTTGGGACCAAAGAGGTTATACATTATGTAGTGTTTTTTAGGTTTCTGCTATTTGTATTCAATACTTAAATACGGCGGTACTTACCTACCGAATAAATTTTTATTAATGAGTTAATCCAACACTGGGAAATAACGAGAGTCCGTAGATTTAACTTACAGTTTTTGTAACACGGTTTGTCTAGAAAATGTTATTTATACAAAATACCAAACATAAATGAAAAACAGATTAAACTTAACACAAAAACATAATAAAATAACAAAAAATAGTACTAATTAAAACGTTTAAAATAATTTGGAAATGCTAGCATTTCCCACCAGTTTTTTTTTTACTCAAGGTACGACACTGACCAAGACCATACGGTCGCATAATGCCACATCAGCAACATCGACAGGGCGCGGGCGGCGCGGCATGGTCATAGGTCGCTTTGACCATTTTCGTCTTTACATTTATTTTATTAAATAAGATATCTTGAACTAAATATACCTACTTGAATTTGATTACTGAGATAAAAGTTACTAAGTACTAAACTCTGGCAGTATGCATGAGCCGTGCCAAGCCATAATTATTATTCTTTGGTGTAAAAAAAAAAGCAAGGAGGTTAGGTTTTTGAAGTTCCTAATGCGTAATGATACTGATACTGGCTACATGCAGATTGCACAAGCCGTGCGAAGCCATAATTTGACATGACAGCTGTCACTGAAAGCAAAAATCCCTAGGGCTGGAAATTTTATTTTCAATACGCTTCTCAGGCACCTTCAGACCTACTTTCCGAGTATGAGTAATGAAAAGTATACTTACATGTCTACTTATCTAATAACAAAATACTTAAACCTGAGGGTTTTAAACTGACAATAAATAAATTTATTATTTCATTTAAAAAAAAAATACTCCAAAAAAAAAGGAATCTTCGAGCTGTTATCGGTTTTTTTTCACCGACTTAAAAAACTGCATCGCCATCTAGCTTCAAGCTAAGCAACTAAGGCTTATGTTATGATGCCCTGATAACTCACAGCAAACTTATAACTTTACTAACTTATTTACATAAATATTTGTTTGAGGCGGGATTAAAACCCGCAACCTTCTGCATCACAGGCGGATGTTCGACCGCCACGCCACATAGGCCATTAATTTTTTACCCGACTACGGCGAAGCCGAAAAGCGAGGGTTATGGGTTTGACCTGTATCTGCATCTGTTCCCACCTAACTTCAAAACTACTTATTTTACATATGATAGGTCAGCGTTTAACCGCGATCACACCTGCCTGATGGTAGGTGACGATCGATGCGGCCTAAGATGTAGCATGCTTTCCTAGAAAATACTTAGTTCACTCGCGATTTGAAAGTCCCCAAATTGACTTCTCTAATTCCCACCATTAAGGTGAGCGCACAACTAGCCGCACCGCACGCGCCGCAGTCGCTGCAGCGAAGGAAATCCCCAAGGCCGATGCTGATGACGTCACCAATCCGGCGCTGCGCGCATACAAACGGAGACTGCGGCGCGTGCGGTGCGGCTAGGTGTGCGTGCACTCACCATTAATCGGTGTCGCGTATCAGTTTGCGGTTCTATGACGAACGAATAGACATGGCAAAATTAGGTCGCGAAGATAGTTATCAAATAATATGATTATTTTATTACAGTTTACGGAAATTTACTGGAAGACGATCTCCGTGGAGACACCTCTGGCAACTTCAAGAGGCTCATGACTTCCTTGTGTATGGTTAGTATCAATTTTATACTGAACGTCTGTATTTATTGTTGAACTGTATTTTGATTGCTAAGATTCCTGCGGGTAATTAGGGCAAAGGGTAATAAAGGTTTTTTAAAACCTTAATATTAGTGGCAGAATAACAAGAAATTAAACAAATTAATAGTTTTTCCAATTGACAGTAAAACAAAATATTTAACTTATGATATCTCTATCTTCTCTATATATATAAAATTCTCGTGCCACGGGGTTCAAACTTGAACTCCTCCGAAACGGCTCGACCGATTCTCATGAAATTTTGTGAGCATATTCAGTAGGTCTGAGAATCGGCCAACATCTATTTTTTATTTTGTTTCCTTTGTTTTTTTTTTAATGGCAAAACAACGTTTGCCGGGACAGCTAGTCCCTCCCTATATATATAAAATTCTCGTGTCACGAGGTTCGAAGTTGAACTCCTCCGAAACGGCTCGACCAATTCTCATGAAATTTTGTGAGCATATTCAGTAGGTCTGAGAATCGGCCAGCATCTATTTTTTTTTTGTTTTTTTTTTTTGTAAATAGCAAAACAACGTTTGCCGGGACAGCTAGTCTAATATATAAAATTCTCATGTCACAAAGTTAGTTACCATACTCGTCCGAAACAGCTTCACCGATTTTTATGAAATTTTATATGCATAATAAGTAGGTCTGAGAATTGGCTACTATCTATTTTATATTTTGTTTCCTTTAGTTTTTTTTTGTAAATGGCAGAACAACATTTGCCGGCACAGCTAGTATCAAATAAATATCCTGTTTTGTAAATAGTTTTATTTATTTTCCTTATACCAGGGCTCATAAAATCGGTCCAGTAAATATAAAAATAGCACAGGCGTTTAGCCATGCCAAATTACGAAGGCATAAGTTCCTTAAACTGTTTTTTGTCGGTCACTTTATGATATTTACTATTTTCATTCTAAAATGTACCTTATATGGTATAAATAAGGTATACTTTGTATTTTTCAGGGTAACAGATCTGAAGATTTCCAAGTTGATCAGAACAAAGCAAGGGAAGATGCAAGGAGCTTGCTTCAAGCCGGTATGTACCCAATTATTGTTATCTCTTTTTCTCCTATGTAAATTCTGTATGGAATTTCCACTTGGGGCATGGTCGGAAACTTTAGGTAAATATTTTTTTGTCTCACTCAAACGTTAATTACGCTCATAAATTACTAGTTTGATCACACACAAGCCATTAAAAGTACCTACTAATTGTTTAAGGTTTTTTAACGAAATCTTATATCCTAAAAAAAATAAACAGTTCACTTAAACTTAAATTGATATTGCCTATACTTACGTAGAAAATAGTTTAAAATAGTTTTTGTTTATCACTGGAGGTGACATGTAAATAAAAATTTATGCACTGAAGCACGGTGGGGGGCGTTCGCGCATGTGTCAAATCTTTTAAGCTATTGCATAGCCTTTATCGCGGGCTTTGAGTGCGGCGATCGAATCCAGAAATTCCGTAACGAAAATAAAACCTAACACCCCCCACTCTGCCTACCATAAAAAATGCTATGCAATAGCTTTACCGCGGCAGTCCCCGAGTGCCACACGTTTTTTTAGGGTTCCGTAGCCAAATGGCCAAACGTCATGTCTGTCTGTCTGCCGTATGTCACAGCCCATTTTTTTGTTTTAAAAATTGCTGCAACCTTTTTGCATCTCCAGTAAAACTTATCAGTGAAACTTCACTACATAGTATAAAACAAAGTCGCTTTCTCTGTCCCTATATCTCTATGTATGCCTAAATCTTTAAAACTACGCAACGGATTTTGATGCGGTTTTTTAATAGATAGAGTAATTCACGAGGAAGGTTTATAATATGTAAAATACATGCATATTATAGCCGTGCGAAGCCGGAGCGGGTCGCTAGTTAAAAATATAAACAACGTTCGATTATTCACTTCCACTACTATGACGAAAGTCAGCGTCAAGTGACGTTTACATTGACGTCAGTTTAATCGTCACAATGACATTGACTGAGTCATAAGGTTTTTAGAACAACGATTACTGGTATCGGTGAATAATTTCTTGTTACGCCTACTGGATGTGTTTCTGTTAACATTTTGGTATTGTATGACTCATATAGTTTTGTTTAAGGTTTTCATTTTATTTTAGCGAGTAGGTACCTTAGTTTGTTGTCGTCATTGCTATTTTTAGAAGTTTACCGTTTTGTGTTAAGCTATTGCATAGCTTTTATCGCGGCGACCGAATCAAGAAATTCGGTAACGAAAATAAAACCTAACACCCCCCTCTCCGGCTACCATGTAGCTCGGCCGAGCGTTCGCTTAACGTGAATGTATATGGTACGACTGTACGAAGCTCGCACGATGCAATAGCTTTACCGCGGCAGTCCCCGAGTGCCACACGTTTTTTTTATTTTGTAAATGCCATTAAAAAATAATTTGCTTAAAATCCAGTTAAACAATCTAAAACTGCTGTACAGACGGGCGCTGATAAGGGAATTAAATACTGGTTATATCTGTTTGGAAATTCCTGGTCCTTTATTTTATTAATGGCTTCGTACGATATGTGCATATATCTAGTGGCAATCCTACTTAATAATATTTTAACTGTGAAAGTTGTCATGTATCACGGAACTTTCACGGAAACTAGAGCACTAAAATAACACATAGGCTACTTTTTTGCCCAATATAATAAGCCTGAAAGTAGCCCTATTTATAGTAAAGGTGAATAGAAACCGTTTGAGTTGGTATAGACATGGGATGAGGAGACGCATGTGGCTAGAAAAGTGATGAATAAGAATGTCGAGGGATGTAGAGGAAGGAAACGACTTAAAAAAAAACCGGTCAAGTGCGAGTCGTACTCGCGCACCGAGGGTTCCGTACATAGTTTCAACTCTCTTTCTCTACCCTTGCAGTGGTATGGTAGGTCCCAATTTAACTTGACCCCTATTTCATTTGGGCGCCCATACAATGTAAGGGTCAAGTTAAATTGGTTTATTTATGTATGTATGGGGACACCGTTTAATTTACAACTTTTTTTATTTTTTGGATTTTTTTCTTTATGGGCTGTAAGGCCTTGCTTTTTGCCAAATTTCGTAATTCTACCTTTTGAGGTACGGAACCCTAAAAAGAGGGATGGACTGTGTGGGACAGAATATGAGATGGATGATCTGCCCGTACCCGGTAGTAGGCTCCGGAAAATAAACGGACAACCTTAGGTATTGACATTTTCAAAATTTTTATAAAGCATAAATTGGGCAGTAAAGCGTACTATAATACTTCGTCTTACCTTAATGAAAAGAACCCATGGACGTGACTTTAGTTGCTCCATTTCAAATATACCGTCCAAAAGTATTTATAATCTTGACCTTGAGTTTCTTGTGTCTTCTTCTCATTAGTGGGCGTGTTCCGAAGGCACACAGCCTAACTTAGTTATCAAGACTATTCAAAATGCCTGCATGGGTTCACTTTGAATAGTCTTTAAAACTAAGTAAGAACTTGATAAAAATTAATAAAAAAAATGTCGTACTGCATCGACCTTAAATAAATTGGGATCAGGGCAGACCGAAGAAGATTCTTACTTACAGGAGCTTACTAATATATCTATTTAAAATGTATTTTTATTACCTACAGGTGAGCTCCGCCTTGGCACCGACGAGTCCGTATTCAACGCGGTGCTGTGTTCACGTTCGTTCCCGCAACTTGCAGCTATATTCCAGGAGTACCAGTTCTTAACTGGCCATGACATCGATGACGCCATTAAGGCTGAATTCTCGGGAGATCTGGAGAAGGCCCTTAGGGCTATCGGTTAGTATTGAAGAACTCAAGGTTTTTATTGACGTGATAACGTCTAATAAATTGAGTGAACATCTGCATTCACACAATAGTGTCATGTTCCGGTAACATGACGCGTTTCGTTCCGGATATGTGACGTCATGCGTCATGGTAACATAGAGTATTTAATAATAATATCGCTCATCTGGGCTTGTGTTATGGTGACGAGTGACGAATATAAAGGAAAAAAAGTATATAAAGGAATAATAAAAAAGTCTCAATTGTTCATCGTTTTCTTATGACTTTATCACGTAAAATTATCGTCCGTAAACCGACTTTACAGACAACCATTTATTTTTGCGTTTTTATGAAATGTTATGTGCGTGGTGTGTTTGCACCTTATTTTGTGTTTTACGCTGGCCTGGAAGATAACGCCGAACCACAAATACAGTCCTGTCTTGAAAACGCCTAAATTGTCCAGGTTCCTGCTATGATTAAGGAATAACTAAGCAAAACCGGATTACACCACTACTTTAACAGTCAAATCTATAACGCCTCTTACCAGCTTTCATCGCTTACGGTTTTCTTTTCAGTCAATTTTTGATCCGGTCCGAATTGGATGAACAGCGCTTACAGTGCTAAAGACGCACTAATTACTTGCACAGTTGTGCACGTGGATGGATCGTGCTAAATGTCTATTCCAGAGCACAGCCTTAGTGACAGAAATGATACTAGTTTAGTTTACGGGGCTGTTTCCGCACTTAATAAATAAATAATAGTTTATTTAAAAAAATGATACAAACAGTACTTAGCACTAACAATAGACGTCGAATAGGAACACGTCCTGTATCGAGGGTCCAGGAAAGATTACAAAACAAAGAAGTAATTACAGTGGAACCGTGGAGATTCGACAATAAACCATTACTTATATATAACAGAACAATAACATAAAACATTAAACTTATTTCCCCTTATTCCAAAACGAGGTTTAAGGATAGATTAAATAGGAATCCCTATAGATTAAATAGGAAACTGTGGTCTAAACACTATCCCTATAGATTAAAAGGGGTAGTGTTCAGACTATAGTTCACGAGTAAATCTGTGTCTAAATGTAAGGTTTAAATCCACATCTCGGACTATCCTTAAACCTCGTTTTGGAATAAGGGGGATTAAATGTACTCTTAGCCTCTTGATTCGGGCCACTGTGCGTGTAAGAATATCCTACTTGTCACTCCAACCATCAAATGCCACCAGTAACCAAAGGGAGCAAGTAAAGGGGCGAGTTTTCGTTAGACTTTATTGCACTTTTACATCATTATCTGTATAATTCAACAGTGAAAGTGGTCCGCAACAAGCCGTTGTTCTTCGCGGAACGTCTCCACAAGTCGATGAAAGGCCTCGGGACGAACGACCGTCAACTGATCCGCATCATGGTGACGCGCTGCGAGGTCGATCTGGGCGATATCTCGGACATGTTCCAGAACAAGTATGGGGAGACGCTGCAGAGCTGGATTGAGGTACGATTCTTATCTATCCTACTAATCACTACCACTACATAGTATAAAACAAAGTCGCTCCCCGCTGTCTGTCTCTATATATGCTTAGATCTTTTCTCAAGTTTCTCAAAAAAAAAACCATATCCATAGGTCGCTGGTTCAGATCCGGCTCGAAGGACCATTTAATGTACAGTTCTAAACTATTTCGCTCACACAGTGGTCTGTGTGAGCGACTGTACACCAATATAGTTTAGTTAAGTTTAGTAGTCTGAAGCACGATGCGTAGTTTGTGGTAAAACTCAGGAAGAAAGTTAAAGTAGTTTTTTACTGTCCTAAGTGTATATCGAAACTCAATTATAATACAATATTAATCTAATAATAAGTTATGAGGTAAATTAACTGAATTAATTGAATGCACACGTGAGTAAAAAGTAGGTCACAATTTTAGCTGATTCTTAGAGCGCTTGTAGACGTCCGTTTTTTTCACCGGATAACGGACCGTCAATAAACGGCTATCCTTGTATACATTTTTTTTTTACCGGATGGATGGACTGCCGTCTATGCGTTAGTTTTGAACTGGTAGTCGCAGGTAGACGGCACTCAATTAACAGAAAACAGGCAATACGTCCGGCAGCTTGAACATGCACCAATACACTGGCGTGGATGACCGCCCTTTCTTACACCTGACCGGTGTCCGTCGCGCCGAGGGGAAGCGGTGGTGCATCCGGCGTAAATTGTTCGCCGGACCGATGTCCGGTGCATGTACACACATTCATTATAATTCATACACCACCGCAAATCCGGCAAAAAACACGGTCCGTTAACCGGTGAAAAAAACGGACGTCTACAAGCGCTCTTATAGTACGGTTTAAGACCGTACAATAACCCCCTTATTCCAAAACGAGGTTTAAGAATAGTCCTAGATGTGGATTTAAACCTTTGATTTAGACACAGATTTACTCGTGAACTATAGTCTAAAACACTATCCCTATATAATCTATTAGGAACTATAGTCTAAACACTATCCCTATAGATTATATAGTGATAGAGTTTAGACTAAAGTTGACGAGTAAATCTGTGTCTAAATCTAAGGTTTAAATTCACATCTCGGACTATCCTAAAACCTTGTTTTGGAACAAGGGGGTAAGTACTTAACACAACGCCATCTAGCCTTAAACTAAGCAGACCAAACGTACGCCGTAAATCGTATCCGCAAACTTTTTTTCCAAGAAAATTCGCCTATCGCGACACAGAGGGCGTTATTAAAATATTTAAATTTTCTTGTTTACAGGGTGATTGTTCCGGCCATTACAAAAAATGCCTGCTCGGTCTTTTAGGCCTTTATTAAGACGGAAAATGAAGAAAACTTGCCGCATTTTTCAAGCAGTTGTAAAGATAAGTCGCAGAATACTGAGTAGTTACGATGTACTGTAGTTTGTATTTCGAAGCATGATATTCCTTTTATACATTTGGGTAGTTTATTATCTATACATTTACATTAAGTTCTAAGTTACGTATGGCTTCTAAGGATGCAGTCTCCGGTATACCAAGATTTAAAATTAATAAGTACAGTTCTTACTCAATAGCAGTCCTTAGTACGGAGATCCCGCGAAATACCAAAATCTATTGAGATTTTGCAAATACTAAGATTGCAGATTTTGCTGCTGGGTTGATGAATACCCTGGATTTTACACTCTACAACAGTTACCAAGAAATCAATATAAAAAAAACTCTTTAAGCGAACGCTCGGCCGAGTTACATGGTAGGCGGAGTGGGGGGTGTTAGGTTTTGTTTTCGTTACGCAATTTCTTGATTCGGTCGCCGCGCTCAAAGCCCGCGATAAAAGCTATGCAATAGCTTAACAATTATTATTGGTCAATTGTGAACGCGATATGCGTTGCTTTACTTGTCGAAACACGATATCCACGCGATGCGACATTTGAAAACTATAGTTTTTCGGAAAAATAATCAAATTCAAAACGGAAACTATAACTTATTTTTATGATATGACCGACAAATATTATAAGGTGCACAATTATTTCTAATAAGTATAATTTAAAAGTCTAATTATTGTATTGGTAGTTGGACAAAATAAGTTCTAAATTCACTTATTACAAAATAACCTTACGTTTTTATTTCTAACTGGGCGATTTTTACGAAAAACACTTGCTTTTTTAATTCCCGCGCGGGCGGGTAAATTTGCAAGTGATGTTTCTCACAACGTCATCTATCCCCAAGCTGAGTAATCATGCTTGTGTTATGGTGACCAGCTAGCTAAATAAGAGCAGTTTTGGTTATAAGGTACTACAACAGTTTCAAAACAGCTTGTTCCTTTCCATGTGCCTTAAAAACAAAAAAATATTACATTGCCTTCAATACTACGAAAATATTAGAGGACTTCAGCCCTGTATAAATAATAAGTATAATACTTATATTAAAATATTAAGACATTTTCAAAACAGCTTGCTCCTTTCCATGTGCTTTAAAAGCAAGAAATATGACTTTGCCTGTAATAGGTACTACGTAAATATTATAAATAATAAAATGAATAATAAGTATAACACTTATATTAAAATTTTTAAACAGTTTCAAAACAGCTTGTTCCTTTCTATGTGCCTTATAAGCAGTAACTATTACATTGCCTTCAATACCTACTACGGAAAAGTTACAGGACTGAGTAAAATTAACATCACCCTATATAAATAATAACTATAATACTTATATAAATAGCTACAATAAAATATTGAAGTCTTAGTACAGACTGACTCTAAAGATGTTTTCTTCGTCCACAAAAGCACCGAATCGGGCTTAAATACAAAGCTCATATTAAAATTATACTAATATATAGATTATACAAAAAGTTATACATAGAAATGTCACGTGACTAAATATTTACTGATTTCTCAAAAATGTTTAACATCTTTACACTTCGTAATTTTCGACAGATTATTATGAACATTTATTCTATGCTTAGACTATAGATTATTTGCTCTAACTATAAGTAATATTTGTATTAAGATACACGAGATCATAGCTTCATCCATTTCATTTGGAATTAGTATAGACGGTGATAAATGATCACAGAATTCAAATCAAATCAATCATTTATTCACATTAAATAGAGTAATAAGATGTCAAAATTATAATAAAGAACTGTCCGTGTAAGTACTGTCTGTGTGTGTGTTAAGTACTGAATTGTCAAAAATGAGACGCTCTTTTATGGAGATTTCGTTTAATTATGAATTTCTGAATCCTGTCAGGTTGTTAATAAGGTTTTGGCTTAGATTTTATGACCTGACGTCAAGCTCTTCGGAAATTCTTGTTTGATAGTCCGCCAGTAAAACGGATATTTCAGCCTAAACCCTATGCTCGCCTATTCTGACATCCGCAATAGGATATGAAGCTGCCCCATTCTAGAGGATCAGTACTTGTGAACTCTAGAACGGCGTATATTAATTCTAAAGTCGACTGCTTGTTAAATATCTGAATCTCACACCAATATAACAAAAAAGAAATATACAAATTATACTTATACTTACTGATCTGTTAAAAAATCTCAATGTTTAATATTTTTAAGTATGTTTACTAATTAATAAGAAGAAAATATTTCGAGTTAAAAACTCACTAAATGCTCATTTGAATTTGCTTTGAACTATAAAAATATATATTGTGCCTAATCGAATATAATTGTAATTTAAGTGCCCCAAAATTTTATATTTATGCTATAAATATATTTATACATAAGTTATACACAATAATTGTAGTATAATATTTTTGTACAATAGCTTTGTACAGACAGTGAATACTTTTAAAATAATCTTTGTATTTAAGAGGGTTACATATACAATAATATACATACATACCACGTACTTTTCCATACAAAAATAAATAGCTCTTTTCTCTCTTAAATATTGTCTGATTTCAGTAATATTTTTTTTAAGCGACTTCACAAAATAAAGGACCTCCTCTAGATAACCTTCTCAATTTAGGTCGTATATTTTTTTTAATTAATTCAATACATGCTTGTATTTCATTTTTTTTTAACACAAGTTTTAGTTCAAATTATATGTTTTCGTTATAATAAAACATGCAAGCATAGAATACAAACTATGCAAACTATTGACATGAACATAACATTTAATTGCAATTTAAGGGATGAAAACAGTTATACCTACGAACATTCCATCAAAAAATGTAATTGGTATGTGATCCTCTTAACTTGAATGTTTATAAATTACTGTTACAATTTTGCTGTTAATTTTAAATGATGTTCGATCTCTTTTCCACCTATTCCACAAATAAATACAATATAACTTAGTTTTCGTTGTTTTATTCATAGAACTAGCTATGTCCCGTTTAAATCCCGATCCCGTATTTTATAAGTCCTTTCCTAGTCTCACTTACGACATAAGGAACCCCTCTTCAAAATTTCAAGTTTCTATACTTAGCAGTTTAAGCGGTATTGTCAGCAGTCAGTGAATGAGTAGTTAAAAAACCGTTTCACTAAAAGAACGAATGATTGAATTTTAAATATTTTGAACGAACGTGATCATTCTTATACGATACTACCTGCGCTCCGCAGTTTCGCCCGCGTAAGTCCCGATCCCGTGGAAATATCAAAATAAAAAGTAGCCTAAAACCTTCCTCGATAAATGAACTATCCAATACAAAAAGAGTTTTTTATTTCGAACCAGTAGTTCCTGAGATTAGCGCGTTCAAACAAACTCTTCAGCATTATAATATTAGTATAGACTAGCAGCGCTCCGCGTTTTCACCCGCGTAAGTCCCAATCCCGTGGGAATATCAAAATTAAAAGTAGCCTATTGCCTTCCTCGATAAATGGACTATCCAACACAATAATATTTTTTCAATTCGAACCAGTAGTTCCTGAGATTAGCGCGTTCAAACAAACAAACAAACTCTTCAGCTTTATAATACAAGTAAGTATAGATGGAACAATAAATGATGAGTATGATATATACCAGATAAATGTATGTATCTATAGGCAATCAAACTACCTATCCGAAAAAAAATCGGTTCATCCACCTATCGCGAAAAATAGTCACATTCACACATCAGCAACAGTCACATTACCAATTAGCTGAACCCCACGTGACCTAGAGCTCACTCGCAAATCTGTAAAGTTGTAAAGTAATGTTACCTGATTCTGTTTTTTTTTAACAATATACTATACAATACAATATAAAAAAGAACAAAATAGGTAAATTACTATATTTTTTACAGATATGCGAATGAGCTCTGGGTCACGTGGGGTTCAGCTAATTGGTAATGTGACTGTACCTACAAGAAGTTCTTTGTACTGTAACTACAAGTTTCCATGTTTAAATTAAATGTTACACCAGTTCGTACAAGTTGTTAAGACTAATCGCAATGTTAATATCATGCAACGTCAGCTCCCTCTTAACATTTTCATATACCTACTCATAATCGTATTATAAACTGACTTTACGATGTACGATTTTTAACAGACGTACTTTAAGAAAGGTACCCGGTCGCTTCTCCATACAAACGCAGTCGACTGTTCCCTCCCTTGATAATAACATTAGACCAAATATTTTTGTGCCATTCATATACTCATAATCGTATTATAAACTGACTAGCTGCGCTCCGCGGTTTCACCCGCGTAACTCCCGATCCCGTGGGAATAACAAAATAAAGAGTAGTCTATAACCTTCCTCGATAAATGGACTATCCAACACAAAAATAATTTTTCAATTCGAACCAGCAGTTCCTGAGATTAGCGCGTTCAAACAAACAAACAAACTCTTCAGCTTTATATTATTAGTATAGATTTTACGATGTACGGTACGATTTTTAACAGACGCACCCGGCTGTCTAACTAAAGCATAGAGTTTGTTAAAAGCTCGAAGGTCTAAAGGGGTCCGGACATTTAGTATGACATAGTGTTTTCTTTTGCACGGTGCATTTTTAGACCCATGCCAATGGATAGAGGGCATTACGGCGAACAAATAATGCCTTCACACCAAACTTCTATAGCGTCTCGGAAACGGGATATTCAAAGAAACGTGGGTCTCGAAATGCATCACGGCATTTTAAGTTACTATGCCAAAATGCCTAAATGCTTTTAAGAATCATAGATTTGAAAGACTAATCAGAAAATTTAAAGACTAAACAAAATCCTAGGTTTTGGACTAAGTAGGTATTTATACCCTTACCTACCCTTTTTTTTTTAAAGATTTTTTTAATACTTTCTACATCACTATCACTACATAGTATAAAGCAAAGTCGCTTTCTCTGTCTCTATGTCCCTATTTCCCTATGTATGCTTAAATCTTTAAAACTACGCAACGGATTTTGATGCGCTTTTTTTAAATAGAAAGAGTGATTCAAGAGGAAGGTTTATATGTATAATACATGCATAAATATAGCCGTGCGAAGCCGGGGCGGGTCGCTAGTATTGTTATATTTAATTTCTTTAAACAAACATCGCAAATTATAAAATTTAAATTAGCATGAGGTTGTTTGGATTGGGATAGGAGCTCGGTTGTATCTTCGTACGATACGAGTTCGTAAGCAACTTTAATTATTCCCTTACACACATTTCTGACTTGAAGTCATTATCATTAATCATACAGTACAAATAAATTATAGGTATACCCCGCGCAGCGAATGATGAGCGCTGGAGTAAGTGGAAAGGGTGAAAAAAAAAAACCCCCATGAGTTTCTTGTGCCTTCTTCTCATTGGTGGGCGCGTTCCGAAGGCACACATCCTAACTTAGTTTTTAAGACGTTTTCAAGTGGTCTATTATACTTTTAAGGTATTATACATCCAAAGAAATAAAAAATTTTGATTTGATTTGATTTGATTTGATTTGATTTGGTATGCGCAGAACTCGAAATTTATATGAAAATTGAGTTCTGCGCATACCCCTTCTACTTTCCATCAGAGCTCATCAGTCGCTGCGCGGGGTATACCTACTTACTTACTTATACCTATTTGTTATTTTATAATTAATCCACAATGTAAAATTACCGGGAAAATGTTTTATTGTACTGTTACCTATTATTTGACCACATTGTCCCTAAATGTAATTATCAGGGAACAAAATTACATTAATAATTAATTTAGGTACTTATTTCAGATTTCAATGAATAGGTAGGTACAATTTAATTTTAATTAAATCATATACAGTCATGTGCCTGTGTTTAATGTTTAGTTTTAGTTAATGGATATTTTGACCGACTTGACTTGCTTGACATTGCTTTTTATTTGGAATTTTGACATTTTACTTATTTTATTATTGTAATTAATGGTTTTTTCGATAATAAATATGCAAGTTAAATAGTTGTAAGTAATAACTACAGTCACTTACCTAAAGTGTGCAGAGTTTATCTGTTGAAACAGGTCAAGAGTCCAGAACTACTTCAATGTATAGTAAAATCGACTTTATGTCAGTTTGTTTAGCAGTAGATACTTCTTTCTATAAAGAAATTACCTACTTACACTTTACCTTAGTAAATCTATTCTATCTTCTTCTTAATATATATAAATCTCGTGTCACAATGTTTGTCCTCAATGGACTCCTAAACCACTTAACCGATTATAATAAAATTCGCACACCATGTGCAGTTCGATCCAACTTGAGAGATAGGATAGCTTACATCCCGATATTCCCACGGGATCGGGAGTTACGCGGTTGAAACCGCGGAGGGCAGCTAGTAATATTATAAAGCTAAAGAGTTTGTTTGTTTGTTTTAACGCGCTAATCTCAGGAACTACTGGTTCGAATTGAAAAAATATGTTTGTGTTGGATAGTCCATTTATTGAGGAAGGCTACTTTTTATTTCGAAATTTCCACGGGATCGGGACTTACGCGGGTGAAACCGCGGGGCGCAGCTAGTAAATAAATATTGCAGGATCGCCATCTAGCCCCAAGGTAAGCAACTAAACTTGTGATATGGTGCTAGACAACGGATATACCTACTTACTACTTATATACTTTTCTTTTGTAAATATATACTTATAATACATAGAAATAACCCAGACCTCAGACAAATAACTAAGCATAAATACTTGTCTGAGGCGGGAATCGAACCCGCAACCCTGTGTTTGGCAGTCCGGCATGGGGATCATTGTGCCAACTGGGTTACCCTAGTGACGGTGTGGTAATGTAATTGTCTATTGATAGTACCTACCTAAAATGAAGGGAAAAAGGAAGAAAAGTCGAATACTTTATTAACACGAATTTCATTAAAAAACAGCCAAGTCACTTTTCACCAAATTTAGTTCTTTAGTACCTTATATTTCAAATCTAGGTAACTGTCGCTACGAAATAGCGTTATTAATAATTGGTTGTTCCGTACTCTATCCACGGATTCAATTTCTTTCAACAATAGTGATGGATCGCCTTAATTCTGAAGGCATAATGAAAATATAATCAAAACACCAACGGGAACGGCTCGAGCGATGCCGATGATGAATTGGGTATCAGATATGCAAACAAATGCACCTAATCAGTTTGTTCGCGACTCGAAATAAGAAGCCGCACGAGTTAATTAAAGTTTCGTTGTTGTATTTAGGTAAGGAAAAGCTGCTAGAGAGCGTTACGAGCACCCTAGCAGCTTTTGTGGAGCTTACGTTTTTACCGTTACATATAAATGGACAAATAGACAAATGGCCTTGGGTAGTCCAGAGTTAGCAGATTAAGTTGCCGACTGTGCAAATATTAAGCAAGTAAAACCGTGTTTACAAATGAATCAACCAAGCCGCATGTGCTCCGTGTCACTACGATGTAAGGCCCCTCGCCCACGGCGACTTTTTGTAGCGATGCTGTCGCGCGTTCGCATCGATACAGTCGCGATGCGATCGCTAGCTGTGTGCCCTCGCCCACATAACCACGATTCAGTCGCGATGCAAACGCGATACCGTCGCGCTTCTGTCGCGATGCAAACGCGATTCAGTACGGTTTGTATGACTTATTCGACGTTTTGCCGACACGGTCGCGCGTTTGCGTCGATACAGTTGCGATGCTGTAGCGCGTTGGCATTGCGTATGTAGCGCGTTGCAAATGCCGCGCGTTAGTAGTAATGCAGTCGCGCGTTTATGAAACGCGCGTTTGCATCGCTACAAAAAGTCGCCGTGGGCGAGGGCCCTAAATGGCGGTTTGACAAAAAACCCTTGCCATACTTAAAGTTCAATAGCTATCTGCACTAGGGGTCTATATTTCTACATTGGTAGGTACTTACAGGTTAGAAGAACAATATTACGTTTATCATTGTTAGAAATAGTGATGATAGAGGGAGTTAATTAAATTAGTTGCAATAACCGGATAGTTGCATTTACAAGACTTGACCGTACTTGATTTTTTTAAGAAGGTTGGCGTTTGACTACTATCTCACACCATGGTAGGTAAGTGACGATGCGATCTGAGATGTAGTACACTTTCCTAGAAAATACCTACACACTCGTGACTCAAAAAGCTCCAAATAAATGAGGACCTTCGAGAGATGCGAGTGAGAAGGCAGTGGAGTAAAAGTTTCTCCTCCTCCATATCGGAACACGGACAAGTCCTCTTGACGACCCAGTTGGCACAATGGTCACCATGCCGGACTGCCAAACACAGGGTTGCGGGTTCGATTCCCGCCTCAGACATGTATTTATGCTTAGATATTCGTCTGCGTGGTCTTGTTGTTTCGATGTTTATAAGTATATATTTACAAAAGAAAAAGTATATAAGTAGTAAGTATATCCGTTGTCTAGCACCCATAACGCAAGTCTACTTACTTAGCTTGGGGCTAGATGGCGAGGTGTGGAATGTCCTGTAATATTTATTTATTTATTTATACGACTTAGACCGAGACTCAGACTTAGTTAAGTAAGATGGTATTTAATTTGTTACGAACAACAACAAAAGAAAACCCACATAATTTTTCGCGTTGTGTACATAATTAGAAATCTTGTAAGTAAACTAATAAATTGAATTTTTCGTACAGTTCAAACAATTTCCAAGGTAGCTTTAAATCTTCATATCCAAGAAGAGGCTTACGCTAAATTTATTAATTTAGTAGACCCACAGCCCCCTAGGTAACCCGCTAATTGGAATTTGTCCGAATAAAACACCCAATTGTTATCATGTAACTTTACTTACCCCAATATATAAATCAGAAAAGTTATACCTACCTAGTCACTTATTTATACCTAAGACAAAACCGCTAATACTCCATTTATTGCTCGAGTAAATTAGGAAAATAACACGTCACGTCAAAATCTTTACTTTATGATGCACACATGTGACTAATGAAATGTAAGTAATAATATTATTAGTAAAGTTTGTTTTCTTTATTAAAGTTGCAATTTATATGTGTTTGGAAACGTCTTTCCCCCTTATTACAAAACGAGGTTTAAGAATAGTTCGAGAAGTAGATTTAAACCTTAGATTTAGACACAGATTTACTCGTGAACTATAGTCTATAAGTTCACGAGTAAATCTGTAACTACATAACATATTATAAAACATCGAGAGCGTCATGTTCGAAGTGTGATTCAAATAAAGGAGATATGCAACCTTGGGCTAGAATAGACAAGATGTTTGATATATTCAAATAATAGTGCTATATTTTAGTCTTTCGCCTGCATATTAGATTTCTCCTACCAGTCGGGAATCATTTTTTACTATAAAAATATTATTTATCACAGGTTCACTTACCTCAAAAAGCTACCATTTTCATTTTTTTTTGTTATTGCAATTTCTTCAAAACAGGAGTGACTATAATTGCTTGGTCAATAATAATCGAACGATTTAGAATCGAATAATATTTTTTTACCGATACATTCCCTTTTACGTTTTGTTCGTTTTTATCTAGTACTTTGGAGGTCAGTGGTTTTTAAATAATGAAATCTATCATTTTGTAAACTACTAAAGATAATTGTGTTTAATACTAAAGCTACAATCAATTATTAAGTTAATCGACCGAAATAAAAATTATATCGATTTAATTAATCGATTATAGATAGATATTGAATCTGTGGCAATTTTTTTCTGAGATTGATTGACAGATGTTTGTTATTCTCATTGCTTTTTTGCTTTGTAAATCTTCGGTATGTTTTGTGTATTTTTCGAGTTTTTTTTAAATCGACGGCCTTTTGCAACGTTTCTATTCAAAGGCAGGCACTGACAGACAGATGCGGCAAAATCTTAGTTTCATTAAAGGTAACAGGAGTGATAGCAAACATAAAAATACAGTGAATTAAGTAATGAAATTGACAATTAGTTACTCAAGTATGACTGCAAATATCTTATAATGTCGGAGTGCTAGGGTAATGGAGCTGATATTTATGAAATTACTATTAAATGTGGATTGCAAATTGTCACTTTTCATTTATGTTCATCTTACGCCCAAGGTTCTATGAAGATCTGCAGATCACCTTTAGAAGCAGCGAATGCTCGATGTTCTGTGTTCAATGCTAGAGCATTTATAGCATCGAACATCGAGCATTCGCTATATACCCACTTTGATTCTTTAATTTAATACTAAGGCGAAAATATGAAAAATGTAAACCAAGATTTACATTCGTAATTAGAACACAAACCGCCTTATATCAAAACGAGGTTTAAGAATACCTATCCGAGATTTGGATTTAAACCCTAGTTAGTAATAGTAGGAGAGCTAGCACCATTTTTTGGGTAGGTATTTGAGGCAAGCTGAAAACTTGTCACATACCTCTTCTATTATACCCCAATACGGAATCGCAAACCTGGCTGGTGAGTAGCGGGGCTAAATGGACCCCTAAATTTTAATTTTTTTTTCCCAAAAATATGTTTGAGGCAATATGCAATTTTTATATGTTGCAGTGTAATGCCTAATGAATACAAAAAAAATAAGCCAGACGATTTAGTCGGGGTTTTAACATTGCCAGACGCGTGCAAAATTATTTTGCAAAAAATTATAAAAAATATATTTGAGGCAGCTTGAAATTTTAATAGAGTATTATTTATAACTAAAAAAAATATTCTCAAAAAGACAGATCATTTTGGTGGGACTTTCTACCTGCCAGGTGATCTAACAAATTATGGATAGGTACGTCTGGCAATGTTAAAACCCCGACTAAATCGTCTGGCTTATTTTTTTTTGTATTCATTAGGCATTACACTGCAACATATAAAAATTGCATATTGCCTCAAACATATTTTTGGGAAAAAAAAAAAAAAAATTTAAAAAATTTAAGGGTCCATTTAGCCCCGCTACTCACCAGCCAGGTTTGCGATTCCGTATTGGGGTATAATAGAAGAGGTATGTGACAAGTTTTCAGCTTGCATCAAATACCTACCCATAAATTGGTACTAGCTCTCGGACTATAATCTGTGTCTAAATGACACAGATTTACTCGTGAACTAACAGTTTTCTCCCTTTAAAATATTGTCCGATGTCGGTGTTTCTTTTTTATGTAACTTATTCAAAACTAGGCTTGTGTTTCTTCTTTTATAAATATTATATTATGTACTTATTTTTTCTTTTTTATTCTTTTATTTATTATTTTAATAATAATAAAATTAGAACGTTAAATACTTTAAAAAAAATTACAGAATATTTTAAGTTATATCTGCTTAAGTTAATTTAACTTATTATGATTCTAAACTACCATGGTTCTATGGTCCATGGTTACCATGGGTATCGAGCTTTACAAAATAAAAACAATAATCATGGTAAATATTCCGTTTTAAACCAGTGATATGTCAACCAGAGGTTTACATCTCACTGTAAAACAATGAGATGTAAACCTAAAACAGTGAGATGTAAACTTTAAAGTTATACTTTTTAATTAATAAACACGTAAGTCTATAATACAAACTATTCAAGCAATTTAAAATGATAACGTAATATTTGTTATAATTTGGGGGTTGAAAACAGGTCTCCTGAACGAAAATTATATCAAAATTGTATTTAGTAGGTATGTGCGCCTCTAAAAATATTTATAAGTACTTATCTTTAAGAGGAAAGGGTACCGGAGGCTCTTTCCATACAAACTATTACAAACGTAGTCGACTGTTTTCTCCCTGGATAATGAGACTAGAGCAAATATTTTTGGTGCATAAAACTAATAATTGCCATGACCATGCCCCTATTTTTTGATTATTTTAATTTTTTAATTTTTTAAATTTTAATTTCTATGATAATTAAAAAATGAAAAAAAACCAAAACATAGGGGCATAGTCATGGCAGTTATAGGTTTTGTGGCACAAAAATATTTGTGCTAGTGTCATTATCCAGGGAGGAAATAGTCGACTACGTTTGTATGGAGAGAGCGCAGGTACCCTTTCACCTTAAGAGTAAACTTCGAATTTTCAGTAAGTTTAACAACCCTTCTTATACATCATAGTTCTAAGCTATCTATTTAACACATTCAATTATTGTTATAAAATATGTATGTTAGTCTATAAGGTATGTATATCTATGGGCCTTTGTAGCCTGAAATAAATTATTTATTTATTTATATTTTATTTAAGAGGAAAGGGTACCGGCTCTCTCGCCATACAAACGCCCGCCGTCGACTGTTTCCTCCTTGGAAAATGACACCGAGGCGGGAATCGAACCCGCAACCCTGTGTTTGGCAGTCCGGCATGGTGACCATTGTGCCAACTGGGTCGTCACATAGTTTACCGAAGTTAATCGACATTATTATTTTTAAATTTTGTCTATACTTGATTTTGCAGCGCGGGAGATAACATGAGGGTAACATGAGGGTAGGCACTGTTAGTCGGTCGGAGTCAGAATTTCAGACCCAGCGTAGAGTTCTAAATTACTATTATTGGAATGTTTTTAATCTAATACGTAATATTTATCTAAAAATTCTTGAGTTGAAAGACTCGAGCAAGACCTTGAATCTTGCTTAAGTTGAAAAATTGTAATACAAAATAGCATGCAGTTTTGGAGCTCTACGGTGGGTCTGCAGTTCTGACTCCGACTGTACATTTGGAGTCATTAGGAATGTTATCTGTTTTATTTTACCTATTTACCAAATTACAAACATTTTCTTAACAACTTTAGTTTCGGAGTTTTAAAAGTTCTTAATGGAGAGATTGAGCTCGTTTTATAAATTGAAACCAATTTAGTTGATGTTTTAGTTTACGATGAAAATATATCTAGCTTTTTAGATTTACTATTTTGTTTAGTTATTTTGTCTTTGATGACAATTTAATCCAAAATTTCTTTATTCTTTATTATTACCTACCTTTTATGTTAGGATATCGTTATTATGAAATCTTAACTCAAACTAAGTATATATGCTTGTGTTATGGTGACCAGATAACGGGCAGAATACAGTTCGCTGTGCTCATCGAAATAAAACTAGCCACCACTAGTCGTTTCGGTTTACACAGAACTTAATAATTCAACTTGTAAGTACTAAAATCTAAAAGGGTTTGAAACGGCAGCCAAATCCGGATTCGACACGGGTGCCTAATCCGGATTTGGGCACCCGTGTCGAATTTAACCATACATCTATGTTTTCTGGCAGATATTTACCTACTGAACACTTATTTAATTTATCATTCATTTATTCGACGAAAAATGTAATGTGCCATAATTACCATTATTTTTACAGCGAAGGAAAACGTCATGATGAAACCCACGGCTTAGTTAGTTACAGACGTATTTTTTGTTTCAGACACGATTGACTGCGCTGAGATAGTAATATAGTCTGCGCCAAATAATACACTAGCGACCCGCTCCGGCTTCGCACGGCTATATATGTATTATGCTAGTATCTATCTATCTATGTATATAAAAATCAATGCCACTTTTCGTTTTAATTTTATAACTCACTAGCGACCCGCCCCGGCTTCGCACGGCTGTATTATGCATGTATTATATCTAAAAACCTTCTTCTTTAATCACTCTATCTATAAAAAAACCGCATCAAAATCCGTTGCGTAGTTTTAAAGATCTAAGCATACATAGGGACATAGGGACGGCGAAAAGTGACTTTATTTTATAATGTAGTGATGAAGAACGGGCTCACCTATCTAAACCAAATGTTTAAGCTTTGTTCGGACTATTTAGTACCTAGATGGTTTACGTCAAGTTTGCACAAAATCGGTCGAGCGGTTCTTCATTTTTTTTATACCTATGGCAAAACAACGTTTGCCGGGACAGCTAGTTATACATATAAACCTTCCTCTTGAATCAATATCAAATAAACCGCATCATAATCCTTAAGATCTAAGCATACATAGGGACAGACAGCGGAAAGTGACTTTATTTTATACTATCTAACTAGCGACCCGCCCCGGCTTTGCACGGCTGTATTATACATATAAACCTTCCTCTTGAATCACTCTATCTATTGAAAAAACCCGCATCAAAATCCGTTGCGTAGTTTCAAAGATTTAAGCATACAAAGGGAAATAGGGACAGAGAAAGCGACTTTATTTTATACTATGTAGTGAAGTGATGATGTCCCAGATACTACAGAGCCTTGGATAGCCTAGAGTTAAGTTAATGGCGCTGTATAAATATTTTTGATAAGATGTAATAAAAGACCAATATTATTATTATCATGAGCGTATTTACATGGACTACCTACCGATTTTAGGAGGTAATAAGATTTCCCTGAATTTGACAATTAGATACTAGGTTATTCTAGTATTCATAGCATTATTATTGGTGTACGGAATGGATATATTGATGTCTAACGTAAACATTTCCCTAGGGCAATAACTAAGTAGGTACATAACCTAACAATAAGCTTTTCATTCTCTAAGGGAATGCACGAATGGCTACCTACCACTGCGGACGCCTACAAAATTCGAAATTGAAATGTAACGTATATTTTCAAGTTTAGAACATAATTAGACCTCTATTCGGCTTCGAAACTGTTCTAAATTCAAATGAAATAATCTTTACAATAATTAACGGTTATTAAATAAACGAGGTCTATTTACATTTGAAGGTACGTATTCTATCGCAAAGTATAATTAAGGTTTTAGTAGTTTTATGTTCTCAAGTTTCAGATGACATTTCCATGGTCCTTTTTACAAAAATAAACTAAATACGCGGGAAAATAAAATATAAACTAAATACCTATAAAACATGGTTCCAAAAACGCAAGACAAAAAACTCACTTAAAACTAACTTGATCTGCAACCGCGGATAGTAAGTTTTAAGTGAAACGTCCACTAGGAACACATAGATATTATGTACCTAGCTTTCATAAACACAAAAAAACAGGCTCAGTTCTGTCTCATAAAACAAATTCACCGCAATACTTAGCTCCGAAAATATACCCAACAAAAAATGTTTCTAAGCAATATTTTATTACAGTTTCACGTACAAACGTTAGGCACTTGTGCCGACAACAGTACTCTACAAGTAGGTATTATCGTGTAGAACAGTGTAGACGTAACAAATGGTCCAGCTCTAATGAGAACCGCCCAATTTTCCGCTACATGTAAAAACCTGGGATAACTCAACGGACACCCTTTTCGTGGTTTCAGCCTTTTTACGTATGAAACTACTTGAAACCCCACATTCGTTATCAAAATTAATGGTTTGAGAACAAGGTGTAAAGGGAATTATACGGATGAAGGGTTTTTAAATTTTTCTTTTAATGTTTTAGCAAATATGACTGTAAATAAAAACCTAATAAAACACGAAACAGAATAAATTAAGTACAAAAGAATATTATCAAAATACGACACATTCCAATACGATTCTATCTTAGTTTAGGTAGGTAAAACTTTATAACCTTTATGATTTTACCCACATAAAAAGTACAGTCCATAAAGGATGGTATCATATACTCTTGTAAATGTACAGTCAGATTACCAATTAGCTGAACCCCACGTGACCCAGAGCTCACTCGCATATCTGTAAAAATTGTAGTATTTACCGATTTTTTATACTCGTATATTGTATCGTATAGTATATTGTTTAAAAAACAGAATCCAGTAATAATATTTTACAACCTTACAGATGTGTGAGTGAGCTCTGGGTCGCGTGGGGTTCAGCTAATTGGTATTCCGACTGCACATTCGATAAAACAAACTTAGAACCTAGGTATCTTCTAGGAAAACGTGCTACATCCTACGCCGCGACGACACCTATAAGGCGGGTGTGATAGTGGTCAAACGCTATCACACCCGCTTAGCATAATATGTAAAAAATAGAGTATCACTGAGTGTAAACACACCACATTTCCACGATAATCTATCGATCCGTTTGACTGCTAAGAATTAACAAATAAACTTTCGTATTTTTATATTTGTAGAGGAGTATATTGAAGTCCGCATCGGTTTAGGTATACATTAGTTTTATAAAAATGTCATCAATATTCTGCGCCTTTGTTTCCCCTTTCTACCCCGAGGGTGTAACTATTAGGTATTTTTAACCCATATTATTGAATAAACTAGGGCGAAAACCTTTTGTTTGTCCACAGCCGAAACTTGATTTACGCAATAAGGTGCCTTAGTATCGCAAAAGGCCTTTAAGCGTTCTAGATTTTTTAAGAGCTCTAGAAACTGCTAGAGCGTCTTATTCATAAAAAATCTGAGACCTTAATACTAAAAACTTGCTCTAGTAGACAACAAAGAAAAGTTGAAAAGAGAAAGTGATAAGGAAAGAAAAAATAGAAAGGGAGAGGAGGAGAGAAAAGGAAGTTGGAAAGTAGAAAGTGGTAGAAAAGTGTCGAGTAGTTTTTTCTAGAATGTTGCTATTCATGTATGTTGAATGTTGTTGTTGACTTGAAAAAGCTTTGTTAAACTAGTCCTGTACTTAAAAAATAGTTTGTATTTTCTGCTGTGACTAAGGTTTTGGATATCATAATATTTATTCCATAACTCGACAACTAGCGAATTATGCCCAGTTAAAACTATGAATAATTACATAGTTTTGTAGAATTTGTTTGTTATTTGTAGTGTTGTAATTTATATTTGCGTTGTGGGAATAATTGTTAATGTTTTGTAGAGTTAGGATAGTCTCGCCTAAAACTGCGGACCTGGGTAGGCCATTTTGTAATCCGGTTTGGTGTAACGTTTTTAGAACCACTGTTTTATTTACGACGCTTCTATTTATGCAAAAAAAAGATTAAGCTAATCATTGAGGATCTTGGTTTTTTAGTGCTCACGACTGCCGCCGGGACTCATAAAAAAACATAACTTACAATCGGGTGTACTAACTTAAAATTAATGTTAGGCAAATACGTTTTGTAACAAACGCCTTGTGGCAAAATAAAATACAAAGTTAATTTAAAAACACCTTGTCTTAAGTTGGTCCCAGTTAGCGTTAATAACAAAGGAAATAAAGTTATAAAGTGATTAAACGATAAACGGTTTCCTGGAACAAAACTTTACATTTCTAGAGGCAAAGTTATAAACTCCTTCCCCTTTTTATTATTTGAATACCAACCTTATTATGTTAGTTGTGAACTCACCTAATTATCGTGCAACTTGAAGGTACCTATAAGTTAGGTAAGTATACGGCCCATCATTCCTCGCCTTATGAATTGACATTCTCTATTATCATCGATTCTGTGACGTTGAGACGTCATCACTTGAATACGGCATAACCCAATTCTATGTACGGCCGGAGTCAAAATTGCAGACCCCACCGTAGAGTTCTAAAATTACTATTATTTGTATGTTTTAAGTATTGTAATAAATTCATGAGTTGAAAATTTTTACTAACTTGAATTCGAGCAAGAATCTTGCTTGAGTTAAAAAATTCTAATAAGAGCAGTTTTGTAGCTCTACGATGAGTCTGCAATTCTGATTCCTACTGTTAGACGGATGTTATATGGACGGAGACCTTTAACCCTATAAGTGTTCGTTCAATATAGGGCATTCGTAATAATTGTAACAACGCGCGGTTTAGACGCGACGTTAAATGTAGTATATAATTATTGGCCCTTTAGTTTTTAATTTATAAGAACAATCAACATAAACTCATTTACGTAGTTAAGGTGAAAGGGTACCTGCGCTCCCTCCATACAAACGTAGTCGACTGTTTCCTCCCTGGATAATGACACTAGCACTAATATTTTTGTGCCATAAAACCTATAACTGCCATGACTATGCTTTGTGTTGTTTTGGTTTTTTTCAATTTTTTTTTCTAATTATCATAGAAATTAAGGCTAAAAAAATTAAAAATTAAAACAAAAAATAATGGCATGGCCGTTACAAGTTTAAAGCACCAAAAATAATTGCTCTAGTGTCATTATCCAGGGAGAAAACAGTCAACTACGTTGGTAATCTTAATATATATAAATCTCGTGTCACAATGTTTGTCCTCAATGGACTCCTAAACCACTTAACCGATTATAATAAAATTCGCACACCATGTGCAGTTCGATCCAACTTGTCTTAATATATATAAATCTCGTGTCACAATGTTTGTCCTCAATGGACTCCTAAACCACTTAACCGATTATAATAAAATTCGCACACCATGTGCAGTTCGATCCAACTTGAGAGATAGGATAGCTTACATCCCGATATTCCCACGGGACCGGGAGTTACGCGGGTGAAACCGCGTAGGGCAGCTAGTAGTTTGTATGGAAAGAGCCCCCGGTACCCGGTACCCTTTCCTCTTAGGTATTTTAATAATTCCGATTTGACTACTAAATGTATAATAAAAAAAATGCCTTCATTCATCCCACGACTATTTCGAGCTAATGTTTCACTTTAATAAAACAGTCCGTCTATGTCCGTCTAGTCCGTCTAGTTCAAAGCTATGCTATGAAAATAAAATGACTCCTTCCTTCGAAGGAACGTCCCATTGTACGTACAATGTAAGGAAAATCTTATATTTCAATATTTGAGAACCCGTTGACCGTTGTGTTTGATTTTAAATTATAATAGACTAGCTTTTGCCCGCAACCTCGACCACGTAGAAGTCGAAAATGGACCAAGGAATCACGTTGTCCCATACAAACTTTGCTCCCCTTTTTCACCCCTTAAGTGGTAGAATTTCGGAAAATGCCTTCTTATCGGATGCCTACGTAATACAAAGAACACACCCTCAAAGTTTCAGGTCTCTACGATCTGTGGTTTAGGTTGTGCATTGATCTGTCAGTCAGGACAAAGTTTTGATATGTATAGACTAGCTCCGATCCGCGCTTCCGAAATTTATTAATAAAACCTCCTTTTTAAAATTGGTTAATAAAAGAGAAAAACACTCATCATAAAATCTCTGAAATTACAAGAGCTGAAACTTCGTATAGGGGTTCCTTACTAAGGACGTAAACCAGCACTAAGAAAGGGTTTTTAGAAATTTGATCTCTAATGGGGTATAATAATGTTCTTGATGAAATGATATTTTTTATTTAAAAAAAATAGTTTGCAGTAACTATTACTAAGTACATATTCTGTGATTGTTCTAGCGAGCACGCACTACTACTAGTGGCTAAATATAATTCATCCCGATTTTTTTACGGGATTAATTCTAACGTAGGTAAACCCACGGGGGTAGCTAATATAGAAATAAATAGCCTGTATCAATGCCAGAGTATATCTATACTTTATTAATGTTATAAAGCTGAAGAGTTTGTTTGTTTGAACGCGCTTATCTCAGGTACCTACTACTGGTTTGAATCGAAAAAATATTTTTGTGTTGGATAGTCCCACGGGATCGGGAGTTACGCGGGTAAAACCGTGGAGCGCTGCGTGTTTGATGAAAACCAACAATTACAGGCACTACAACTTCCGCGTTTACAATATTATGGTCCTCCTCCTCCTCCGTCGTTCCCTCAATGCTGAGGATCGTGACTCTGCTGGTGCAGTCGATTTACTGTCTTCCTCCAATGGACTCTGTCCGACGCCCGGTGTAGAGCCGGAGCTGAATATTATGGTAAAGATTTAAAAAATATATTTACCTTCGTATAAAGTTAAAGGGCAACGGAGGGTTTAGTTTATTCACGGCCTGTTGAGTTATTTTCTTCGACGTAAGGCGATGGACCGCACTGGGTCAGGTATTATGATCATTGTTGAAAAAAAAAAACATTGTAAAGAGTCAAACAGGCGTAATCTAGTTGGGTACGAAGGTCAACTCTCGTAAATAAAATTGTTTAAATTACATTGCAACATTTCGATTACAAAAAATATTGTTGAGAATACCAAAACCTGACTTTGGGGGTATTTTAAGCTTCTTTTAGGGTATATTTTGTAATCGGAAAAATATTGCAATGTAATTTTCGAGAATTGGCTTATTGAATAAAATGTATTACTAGACTTAGTATATAATATGTATTATACTAGCTGCGCCCTGCGGTTTTTCCCGCGTAAGTCCCGATCTCATGGGAATATCAAAACAAATAGTAGCCCATAGCCTTCCTCGACAAATGGACTAACCAACACAAAAATAATTTTTCAATTCGAACCAGTAGTTCCTGAGATTAGCGCGTTCAAACAAAAAAACTCTTCAGCTTTATAATATTAGTATAGATATACCCTAGTTAGATATAGGTAGATCTACGTAATACTAGAGGTATTAAACTAAATGGATTTTTTCTCCTTTAAGCGGTAGAACTATACGGAAAACAAACAATTTTTAGCATTCGATCTTAGATCCCACCCACTCTAGTGTGCTGCTAATTTAATTTCAATAATCATTACATAGTATAAAACAAAGTCACTTTCCGCTGTCTGTCCCTATGTATGCTTAGATCTTTAAAACTACGCAACGGATTTAGTGCGGTTTTTTAGAGTGATTCAATAGGAAGATTTATATTTATAATACATGCATAATATAGCTGTGCGAAGCCGGAGCGGGTCGCTAGTGGGTAATAAAAACTAAAAACTAAATACTTTACACAGCGCCATCTGTCGCGGTCCCAAGCTAAGCAAGTAGGCTCGTGTTATAAATAGGTATATAACCTGTGGTTACATTTTATAAAAACATTTGCGGTTGATTTCCTTCATACCTACTTACTAACCCCAAAAACTAGCACTCAGCAAACCGAAATTCAGAGGAAAGCCTTTGGTAAAAATAAGGAACAACGTTTGAAGATGTTTGCACCTAGCAGATATCTTGAGACGAAGTGTTTGTCAAACCTTTGAAACCGAGAACTTGTTGATATTAGGTACTACCTACATAGAATACCATTTTCTTTTATACGCTGATCGTAGAGACCTGAAACTTAGAAGGCGTATTCTTCGTATAACGTAAAGAACTCCTACGCGAACGAAGCCGCGGGTAAAACTAGTTAAATATTACATGAATAGAGCTCGTACAAGGGAGCTCTATTAGGATATGCACATTGCACAAACCTATTAAGTAATTCTATCATAATCGTTGTTTTACGCAATATTTTGCGTAAAATGGTTTTAAATTAATTTCGAATTCAGATTTCAAACAGGCCACGCACTATAAAATTATAAAACCGACCAAGTGCGAGTCGGACTGGTGCACGAAGGGTTCCGTACCACATTTTATTATGTTTTTAGTGTTTGCTGTTATAGCGGCAACAGAAATACATCATCTGTGAAATTTTCAACGTCTGGCTATAATTATTCATGAGATACAGCATGCTACAAGGGAGACAGACAGTTTAGTCTTAGTAAACCCTTTTACTAAGACTACACTGTCTCTCTCCCTTGTAATCTCGTCTTACCCTTTGGGTACACAACCCTAAAAAAAAACATGTGGCACTCGGGGACTGCCGCGGTAAAGCTATTGCTATATCGAGAATAATTTCTTGTCTTAGTAAATGTTCTTATAAAATAATAAAAAAAAAAAAAGAAAAAAAAAAAAAGTCGTCCGACATTTTGTCGTCCGACAGTTGTCGTCCGCCATTTGTCGTCCGACATTTGTCGTCCGTCAATAGTCGTCCGTTAATAATCGTCCGTCATTTGTCGGGGGTCTTAGGTGTTTTCGTTACGGAATTTCTTGATTCGCCCCCCAAGGCCCGCGATAAAATCTATGCAATAGCTTAAAAGGTTTGTCCTAATAAAAAATACGTTTTGAAAGAATTTAACGTCGTACCAGTCTGGTGACAGACAAACGGACTGTAGAGGCTTAGCGAAAGGTTCCCACTTTTACCCTTTGGGTACGGAACTCTAAAAATCATGTAAAATAGTTGTCATTCAGAGAATCGTTGCTATCTTCCATCCCTTACAGTCTCTACCTATATAACCTTACATACTTCTCTAGTCAAGTCAACAATCACAACACAGTAATTGGCTGTTACCACAAAGTGGTCAGCTCGGAGCCAGGAGATTAACAACTATAGCCTTGCATTACGAATGGCCTTTGTAACGGTTACTGTGTGCTAAAACATATTAGACAACAATGAGGGATGATGTGGTATCGTAAAGCTGGGGCTATAAACCTTTGATACCTAACTACCTGTTTGTAAATTAAAAATAATAATTATATATCGCATTTTATAACCGTAGTCCCCGTAATTTTTACCTAGTTAGGATTGAATGTCTGGTGCAGACATGGCTGTTGTAGCTTAATTTTTTTACAATAGGTATACCTAACATCTGTAAAATATAAAATTAATTAAATAAATATTTTATTGTACGTATTACTTACTTCAACCTAATAACTAAAAGTACAATACCCGCCGCGCAGACGGAGTGCCTTAAGTCACGCAAATATGTGGACTTGACGGGCAGTTACATGTTCGTTCCCGTGGGGGTAGAAACTCTAGGAGCTTGGGGCCCCAGTGCCCATTTAGTCTTTAGGGACCTGGCGGGCGTCTTAATGTGGCATCAGGTGACCGGAGGGCTGGCGGCTTCTTCACTCAAAGGGTGAGCCTGGCTATCCAGAGAGGGAATGCCGCCAGTCTCTTGGGGACGATGCAGCGTGGAGACGCTCTGGACGGTGTTTGTTATTTGTAATTATTTGTAATGTGTAGGTACCTATCTGTGTTTTTGTTTTTAAGTTTTATATGTGTAATTTAATTTTTATTTGTGTGTTTTTAATTTTAATATTTTGAATTAATTTCTATGTGTAACTTATATTATGTGTATAATCACTCAAAAAAAAAAAAGTACAATTGCAACACTCGTAAGTCCCGATACCGTGGAAATATCCAGATCAAAAGTAGCCTATGTCTTAGTCCAAGGCTCTATCTATCCTATATTCCAAATTTCATAGCTAATAGTTGGAACCTTTTATCTTTTCTTGTGCCTTCTTCTCATTGGTGAGTGCATTCCTAAGGGACACATCCTAACTTATTTTTTTAAGACAAATAAAGAGTTTTGACTTTGGTAAAGAAAATCATTAAAAGCTAATCTAGCTGACACCTTATCCAGTTCTACCGTAGCTCTACCGAAGCTTCTAAGTTCTCAAGGGACTTAAAGTTCGATGTAACACTGTCTTAATTTATTGGAAACTTCGCTTGCAGTTTTACAAAGTAATTGTAGGTACCTACTAACTCACATTTCCAATATTTGCTCTTAATGGCAGGACATTCCACACATCGCCATCTAGCCCCAAGCTAAGTAACTACACTTGTGTTATGGGTGCTAGACAACGGATATACTACTGATTTACTTTTCTTTTGTAAATATATACTTATAATACATAGAGACAACCAGACCACAGACAAATATCTAAGCATAAATACTTGTCTGAGGCGGGAATCGAACCCGCAACCCTGTGGTTGGCAGTCCGGCATGGTGACCATTGTGCCAACTGGGTCGTCAATTCTTGAAGAAGAGACTATTTAATCGTTTAATTTGGAATAGACGGGTTTTTCGACGTGTGATAGCGTCTAATAAATTGGTGGGACACCTGCATTCACAAAAAAGTGTCACGGTAATATTGTGTGACGTCATGCGTCATGGTAATACGACCAGACGCGTCATGGTAACTTAGGAAACAGAGTAGTTAATAATAATATTGCTCATCTGGGCTTATGTTATGGTGACGAATGACAAATAGAAGACTTATATATAAATGAAAAATAAAAATAAAAAAAGGAATAACAAAATAAAATCTCAATTTTTCATCGTTATCTTATGAAGTTATCACGTAAAATAATCGTCCGTAAACCGACTTTACATACAACTATTTGTTTATTTTTAAATTAATCATTTTCTTCCGGAAAATTCGACAGCAAACGTTACGCATGTTTTCCTCGTGGAATTCGTATAAGTGTGAATACCGATCCCAAATGGGATTTCTGACACAAAAGACGTTCGGTACTAAGTCAAGCTCCTCATAAAAAGACGGACATATACCACAGCAGAGGGATTTCCTCCATTATTATTGAACTCCTTTGTTTCCTTTGTATTTCCGTTTTCATTAAGAGATATGCCTGCCCCAGAGATTAATCTTTACGAAAAAGGTGAGCATTCAATACGTGCTCTTGCACTGGAGGTAAACATTGTGAGACAACCAACATACCCTACTAGAACTCATTAAAGTTCGAAATAGTTGGATATTCGCCATCCAGAATTAGCCCACTCATAGGAATACTTAGTCACATATTTTGAGGTGGCGAAAAGCAGTTATATCATAAAAGTAGTTATAAATAGATAAAATAAAATAAATAAATAAATAATTTATTACACAAAAACAACATTAACAACATAGACCATAGAAACCCTGAACCTCAAACTAGGCAAAAACCTGTGACTTGAGGTATCAGTGTCCTACCGCATTTGCTAGGTAAACAATAGTATACGCTTACAAAACTAAACACTATATGTATGAACAGTAGATAGGTAGGTACTTATCATTTAACATAGACACATTTTAACCAATACCTGTTTGAAAACCCGCAAACTCCCAGCCTCTAAAGAGTTGGGTTGAAGGAAAACAGAAACAGATTTACAGATGACAAGCAAAAAAAAAACAATAACGGTAATAAAAGAAAACAAAAACACTTATTTCAAAGCTAATAATAGGTTCTCTGTATCGTCGTAGTCAAGTTTCTGAAGATAGCCTTTAAGTCTTTCTTTTAGCTCATACCTAGTAAGTGAATAAACATTGAGAAATTTCTTAATCTTATGGTATAGCATTTCACTTGTTGCATTAAATTGGTTATGTGCAAAAACTGTTCTCAAAGGGGCAGATATGGGAAAGATCAAGCGACCGAATCTAGATAAACAACATATATTTTTTTTTTTTTTTATATAAAAAACACCGGCCAAGTGCGATTCGGGTAGCATGAATGGTTTCGTACCATTATATTCTGTTTTAAGTATTTGTTACTATAGCAGAAACAGAAGTAAGTACATCTGTGAAAATTTCAATTTTCTAGCTATCACGGTTCAAGAAATACAGCCTGGTGATAGACACACAGACTGACGGACGGGCGGACACTGGAGTCTAAGGCCCGTATTAATAAATCGCTCTCAATATCGATCTTGAGTGCGTATCAATCGAGTGAGTCTTGAGATGTGGTCACTATCTTAAGTTAGGCGTTAATTAATAGATAAAACTCAGGCTGAAATCGCTCTTGAGATTTGAGACTGATCTTGAGAGCGACCTTGAATGACAGTAACGCTTTGTTCTTACCTTGAATGATATGTTCTTACCCTATGGTAGGTAATGTCGTCATATTTTGCTGTCAACTTGTTTTAATGTGAAAATATTTTACTAAATGTAACATTTGTATGACCTGCAATCAAACTTGAGTTCACGAAACTACATCTTGAGACATATCTTGAGAGCTGAGTTTGATTTATTAATACAGTATGACTCAAGTGATACGTCGCTCTTTAATCGCGTCTTAAGATAGGTTTATTAATCAGCGCAACAACTCACGAGCAAACTCAAGATTGAAATCGATATTGAGTTCGGTTTATTAATACGGACCTAAGTAATAAGGTTCCATTTTGGGTATGAAAACCTAAAAAATATCAAGTCCATATAAAATACAAACTAGGAACAGGAAACGTAAATATAAGGTAAATATAACGTAAACGTAAATATGGTATTAACGGGCGGCCTTCTCGCCTAAGAGCGATCTCTATAATACTTCACTAACTTTTTACTTTCATACTTACACACATAGGTACTTACTTACCTATTTAACATTAAATACACACTACTGCATATAGACTGTATATATATATACCTACCATCATATAACGGCATGCGTCGCCACGCCAGAAATCGGTTTTACGTGCGGCTATAGATGTTTCACATCAAAAAATCTGTAAGAAAAATTTGAGCGAAACTAATAAAAACACATTTCACAATAACCTCTTATCTAATTTAGGTTACTATATAGTAGCTATAAGTTGATAGGTATACCTACCTAAGTTACCTATTAATGCTCTCATATTATTCCTTGAGTCTGAAGAAAAATTAGAGCGAAACTAATATAAACACATTTCAGAATAACCTCTTATCTAATTTATAGGTTACTATGTAGTAGCTATAAGTTGATAGGTATACCTACCTAAGTTACCTATTAATGCTCTAATATTATTCCTTGAGTCTGAAGAAAAATTAGAGCGAAACTAATATAGACACATTTCAGAATAACCTCTTATCTAATTTATAGGTTACTATGTAGTAGATATAAGTTGATAGGTATACCTACCTAAGTTACCTATTAATGCTCTCATATTATTCCTTGAGTCTGAAGAAAAATTAGAGCGAAACTAATATAGACACATTTCAGAATAACCTCTTATCTAATTTATAGGTTACTATGTAGTAGATATAAGTTGATAGGTATACCTACCTAAGTTACCTATTAATGCTCTCATATTATTCCTTGAGTCTGAAGAAAAATTAGAGCGAAACTAATAAAGACACATTTCACAATAACCTCTTATCTAATTTAGGTTACTATGTAGTAGCTATAAGTTGATAGGTATACCTACCTAAGTTACCTATTAATGCTCTCATATTATTCCTTGAGGCGATCGCACAACCCTCTCTAAATTCAACAAAGTTTAGCAGATAATGTTCGGGGAATAACTTCTGTGGCATTTTAACTAATGTAATTTGTTTTGAGCATACCGGAGAAGAAAGCTATAGAAAGCGATTGTGGCCAGTGTAAATAAAATTATGAAAATGATAAAATACACTAGCGACCCGCCCCAGCTTCGCACGGCTATATTATGCGTGTATTATAGATATAAACCTTCCTCTTGAATCACTCTATCTATTAAAAAAACTGCACCAAAATCCGTTGCGTAGTTTTAAAGATTTTAGCATACAAAGGGACATAGGGACAGAGAAAGCGACTTTATTTTATACTATGTAGTGATGACATGATAAAATATGACATAGGTATATATCAATGCAACAACTTAAATCGCTGGTCGTGTTCTTTGTGAAACGTATGTATTCACTGAGAAAGGATTTTTTCAAATTCCACCTGTAAGAGGATGAAACGGTGGACGTAGAGGGCAGAATCTTGTAAAACATGTAAGTTTAAAGAGTGAACTTAATTATTTTACGTCACAACGAAGCTAGTGTAAATAAAATTATTATAATTATAAAATTTTAGGTCCTGACTGACTGATAGGCATATCAACCCACAGCTTAAACGGTCTTATAGACATGGGAGGGCGTATTCTTTGTGAAGTGTATGTATCCACTAAGAAAGTTTTCTTATAGCTTATACACACGTCCCGATTTGGTCGGGTCCGACATCAGTGTTGCCACATTTCAATTCGACAAATCTGTATCGATAAGTGAAAAAATCTGTGTAAAATCTACCTATATAATTGTATAAAATCTGGACTATTCATTTGTAATATTAGGTATGTCTTATCCCTATATATATACGCACGTATAGACGCTTGTAAATCGTGTAAGTTTAAAGAGTGAACTAAATTGTTTTAGCTCACAGTGAAGTTCGCACGTATAAGTTAGTTGGTGCCATGAAACTTTCTAGTTGCTGAAGACATGCTGAAGACTGACTGTTCCATTGTCACTTGAATTCAGTCGATTGTCTTAAATGCACTTTGGTTCATTTACATTCAGATCCTGAATATCACTGAAACTTGAAACTTAGCAGGAGTGAGATCTAGAATTTGCATACAGTGTGTAATAAAAACATATAATCCCTCTTTGGTACTTGAAGGTACCTCTAGGATATTGTTATTAATAATTACTTTTGCATGAAAGTCAATAATCATTTGAATTAAAGTCCATCATAATTACCCTTATTTATTGATATGAAATTCGCAAGACAGCCACTGGTACAATTACAACGCACTAATTTATTTCTGTTTCTTTTTTGACGTGATAACGTTTTATAAATTGGTGAACACCTGCAATCTCAAAAAAGTGTGACGTCACGCGTCGTTACTGGAACGCCTCATGTTATTGACAAGGTAACTATAGCAACATTTTATCGTTGCCATGGTTACCATCAATGTTTTCTTATGACGTTATCACGTAAAATTATCGTCCGTAAACCGACTTTATAGACCATTTTTTGTACCAGTGTACTGGTACAAAAGAAAGAACACACACACAACCACACGATAAATAAATGACATAATTATTGGCAGCGGGCCCTTAGATAAATAACATCTTAAACTTCACCAAACTCTGGAAATATCAGGGTATTTTTTTCTTTATATTTATAATTTTTTTAACTTTGTTATATTTTATAAATTAACTTTAATAATTTTCTAAGCCATTCCTTATTTTCCATTTATAATTTTTTGAGGTAAAGTCCGCGGGTCCTTTGTAGATTTTTTGTCAGGGTTTTCTGTACACGCTGTATATGACTACCTAACCAAGATAGGTAAGTCTTAATAGTCTGAGAAATATCTAACTACCTGTTACAAAAGTTATGTGTATGAATCACTATTTAAAGATATTTACTGCCTTTTCACTAAACTAGGTACTTATGCCAAGCAAAGTTTTAAACTGATAAAAATGTTTAACCACAAAGCGTCATTATTCTTCCTTATATTTCTGAACTAGCGACCCGCTCCGGCTTCGCACGGCTATATTATGCATGTATTATACATATAAACCTTCCTCTTGAATCACTCTATCTATTTAAAAAAACCGCATCAAAATCCGTTGCGTAGCTTTAAAGATTTAAGCATAGAAAGGGAAATAGGGACAGAGAAAGCGACTTTATTTAAACTATGTAGTGATTCGTTTTCTTTTGCAATAACTTTTGCGTACCTACCAATAAGTAGGTGTTTCTGTCACTAGACGTGAGAACACTTTTCATTTTACGATCTTTACGAGATTGGTTCGTCAATCGATTTTCATCGTATTGTACTTGTATAAGGGCTGTTTTCCGCAACTATAGACTCTCCTTTGTTGGATCCTTTCTGCGTGGGGATGGAGGAGGCTTGCCTAGCACCCATACCTACTACCCTCTCAGCTTAGTCGACCGTATCCAGGGGAAAGGACTTTTCAATATGTCAGATGTAGGTATATAAGGTAATGTATAACGGTATTCAAGGGATGCGAGTTCGAGTCTCGTCTCAGTCGGAATTTTTAAAGACGCATTTTTCCTTAAAAAATATTTTCAGATAACGTCAGACGTATAGTTAGCTAGTTAGCCCATAAGCTACCTTAGACGATGGTTTAATCACGAAGTTTTCCTTTACCGTAAGAAAATGCAATTAGCTCAAAAATCCATTGGTGCACGGCCGCGACGACAGCCTTCCGCCGGCCGGCCGGCCGGGATACGAACCCACGACCTTAGAAGTGAAACTTGAATTATCTACCAATAGGCTAACAACGCTCTGTTTTTTTTAACCCCCGACGCAAAAACGACGGTGTTAAAAGTTTGACGTGTCTGTGTGTGTGTCTGTCTGTGGCATCGTAGCTTCCGAACGGATGATGAACCGACTGTGATTTAGTTTTTAGGGTTCCGTAGCCAAATGGCAAAAAACGGAACCCTTATAGATTCGTCATGTCTGTCTGTCTGCCGTATGTCACAGCCACTTTTTTCCGAAACTATAAGAACTATACTGATGAAACTTGTTTTTGTTTGAAAGGTAAATTAGTTGGGAGTGTTCTTAGCTATGTTTGATCGAAATCGAACTCGAAATCGGTTTAGCCGTCTTAAAGTTATGGGGATAAAAGTCAGGGGCCTAAGTCTGCTAACACAATTGTGTTACAATAGTGTGTCGATATAATCGTAATAGAAATTTAATGTCAAAAATATGACATTACATGTCAAATTGGTATTCTACTAACGTTGACTATTCTATCGAGACACCACTGACACACCACTGACTCACTTTTGTATTCTGCTCTACAATTGTTTGTCAAAACGGTATATTGCTTAGCAACATATACCATGTTGCTAGGCAACACCTGCAATGTAAATATTACCATACCATTGAGACTCCATAGTGATTATATTGCGATGTTATTCAAACTTTAGCAGAATACCAAATAAAGTCACAATCTCGATATAATATCAATAGAGTCTCGATATAATGACAATGGTTGGCCAAATAGCAGAATAAGGCCCCAGGATTAAAAATCGTCATCTTATTGAGCTCCGATGAACATCGACTTACGACCAATGACTCAAGTCTGACTGTCTATTTATACTTAACAATTTAAATTGAATTTAAATTTAAAGGACGACCTCTGTGGCGCGTCGGGCGAACACCCGACTGCGACGCAGAAGGTTGCGGGTTCGATTCCCGCCGGGAACAAGTATTTGTGCTGACCATAAATTCTTGTTTCTGGTTCTGGGTGTTTCCTATATGTATAATATGTATATATTTACAAAAAAAAAAAAAAAAGTATATAAGTAGTTTATCCGTTATCTGGCACCCATAACACAAGCATTAAGTTGCTTAGCTTGGGGCTGGATGGCGATGTGTAATATGTCCTGAAATATTTATTTATTTATTTAATTAATTTAATACGACTAAAAAGCAAGAAATTTAAAATACCTACTATAAAATTACAATAAACCAATTTGAAAATCAAAACTTAATTAAATTTACTTACTTAAAACTTGTTCACTACTTTAATTAATCAGAGATTACCTCTTAATTTTGTCAAAGACTGAGACGTTCTAATTAATATGTACTAGTTTTTCAAAATCTTACTCGTTAACTAGTTGTGAGTGCTCTATCTCTGTTTTAATAAATAATTAAAGTTTTAATGCTTCTACTTTTAGTGAAATTTCATTAAAATAATTATATTTAAGGCTACTTAAAACGTTTATTGATTAAACGAGTTTTCATGTCTTAACTATGTATATTCTTGCTCTACGTTAAAGTGTACTAGGTATTTATATAAAGGACTAGCTGTCCAGGGAAACGTTGTTTGCCATTTACAAAAAAAAAATTAGGAAAATAAAATAAAAAATACTTAGATGTTGTTCGATTCTCAGACCTAACGAATGTACACAAAAACTTCATACAAATCGGTGGAGATTGGTAACTAACACCGCGACACGAGAATCACTACATAGTTTAAAAGAAAGTCGCTTTCTCTGTCCCTATATCCCTATGTATGCTTAAATCTTTAAAACTACGCAACGTATTTTGATGCGGTTTTTTTAATAGATAGAGTGTTTCAAGAGGCAGGTTTATATGTATAATACATGTATACGTATACATGTAATACGTGCGAAGCCGGGGCGGGTCTCTAGTTTTGTATATAAACAATAATTTTCGCAGCGCAAGCTAAAAACTGTTGTGGGTTTTCTACCTAGGGTTACAATGTTGCAATTATCTTACGGATCTCTATTTTTTTCAAAATCAGTTATATCCTATGTCATTTCCTAATAATTTACCTTTCTATTTGTGTAGAATTTTTGAAATCGGTTCAGTGGTTTCGGTGATTACCCCCAATCTTACAAACTTGTTACCAACGTTACCTCTTTATAATATAACTAGCTGCCCTCCGCGGTTTCACCCGCGTAACTCCCGATCCCGTGGGAATATCGGGATGTAAGCTATCCTATCTCTCAAGTTGGATCGAACTGCACATGGTGTGCGAATTTTATTATAATCGGTTAAGTGGTTTAGGAGTCCATTGAGGACAAACATTGTGACACGAGATTTATATATATTAAGATAGACAGATAGATTAGTATAGAAAGATATAAGATCTACTTCACGGCAGACCATTTGAGTTAAGCTACCAGGACATGCATAGAGTAGAAGGCTTTACATGCAATTACTATTTGTTTCAAAGTCGATTAAATTTCGATATGAACCATGAAAATATGATTTTCAGTTTTTGTTTTGGTTTTTTTTTTCAATAAAAATATTATGTAACAAAATATATAATATTACTAGCTGCCCTACGCGGTTTCACCCGCGTAACTCCCGATCCCGTGGGAATATCGGGATGTAAGCTATCCTATCTCTCAAGTTGGATCGAACTGCACATGGTGTGCGAATTTTATTATAATCGGTTAAGTGGTTTAGGAGTCCATTGAGGAAAAACATTGTGACACGAGATTTATATATATTAAGATTTAGATTTACTTACCTCTTTTCCATGCGTCATGATAAAAACCTAGAAATCTGCTGAATTCTAATTTTATTTTGATCTGGCCATTGGATCTTCTGAGAATCATCCTTGTTTACTTGTCTAAGGGCTTTTTCAGCAACTAGAAAGACGTCTTTAGTAAGGTGCTTTTTGCGTGAAGATGGCGTAAACATGCCCTGCACCTTTAGGTGCTGGGCACTAAGTACTACCCTCTTAGCTTAATCGACTTTGTTATTTATTGTATTTTATACACAAATTACATGATTTATTATGGACGCAGTAGGTACAAAAGTACGTAGTAGGTACATTCACTGCCAAAACTTCGCATTTATTATTTGAAGAGATATTATAATGAATATACATTTATCGTATTGAAATATATTTTGCCAATTTCTAGTTACAATAGTAATAATACAGTGTCGCTAGTAATTGGCAAGCTGATGTACACTTTGACACCGCAATCACAGACATTGTCGCCGGTTTTCATTATGCGTCCTTTATTTTTACACTGAGTATTCGGATTCACCTGAGTTGATCCTGATTCCGTTGAAATTTTCTTAAATGTATTTTAAATATTCATAAGCAAATTTTTACATTTTAAAACCAAGCTATTTACTATTATTAAACTATACTATTATTAAACTATTTTAAAACCAAGCTATTTACTATTATTAAACTATACTATTATTAAACTATTTTAAAACCAAGCTATTTACTATTATTAAACTATACTATTATTAAACTATTTTAAAACCAAGCTATTTACTATTATTAAACTATACTATTATTAAACTATTTTAAAACCAAGCTATTTACTATTATTAAACTATACTATTATTAAACTATTTTAAAACCAAGCTATTTACTATTATTAAACTATACTATTATTAAACTATTTTAAAACCAAGCTATTTACTATTATTAAACTATTTAGTTAGGTTGTGCGTTGTTAGTCCGCAGAATACCCCAATACCCTACTGATTAAGGCTGCTTATGGTGCCAAACGCAACGCGCCAGAAATACCCGTCGCTTACAACTAATAAATAAAATAATAAACCGATATTTTGGGGTAATTTTGAGGCGAAAATTCTTTGTCATTTCAAAGCTAGACTAGTTTTAATTCTTAATTTTAGGATACCTTCAAAACCATAGGAAATGTTTGGCTCAAAATTACACCTAAATGTCGGTAAAAATCTCACCTAAAATTCCATCTCAGCACTTTTGAGAAAAACAAAACACATTCGCAACAATCAACAATTTTCACCAACGAAGGCGACCGGTGCCAGTAGTAACTATTTAGTAGGCTGTGTACCAAGGTCGTTGGCGTATGGACCCCCCTTAAGCGTTGTACCTCTAATCTAGATTATTACTTATTAAATACATGTATATATTAGGTCCTACTATCTATTCGACTTGGTACAATGCTGCTCGGTAGCTTGTAGACCATTCGCAGGAACCGCGAGCAGGGTACTTGTAGGACACCCTGAAAAAAAATATCTAGATTATTTTTAAAGCGCTAACTTTAATCCATGTTGTTCAAGCCCCTGTAGTGCCTAGGACATATATTAAATAGATGGCTTACTCACCTATACTTACCTATACCACCGTCTCAGTTTAACCAACCATATCTAGACGACAGAACTCATCAAACGGAGTACAATAGTCACGACTCAGTCTGACTATTGTATCGTCATTATCGTAATGAATAGTCATTACGATAATATGTTTCCTTTACCGTAAGAGCAATGTAAATAATACGCTACTTTATCTATTGGTAGGTATATATAATATTAAATTTAAAATCTTCCCTAACAATGTTGTGTTACATTAAATTAATAACACGAAGCAGGCGCTGGAAAATCTGAAAGTTTTGGGTCGTAAACAATCAACTTGGCAATGCAAATATAACGTACAAATAAAGTGTAAAACAACACGTCATTAAGCCCAGAAACGGAACAATATGAAAGTTCTCCTTTCAAGTAAAATGGACAAACATTGTATGTTTCGGTACATTTGTTATGTTTACATGTTTGCGAACAAAGTAGGGCTACTAACGAAGCGCAAACTAGTCGCTCTCTTTGATATTTTGTAAAAGTTAATATTGTATCTATTCTCACTATATAAGTGAGTATACAAGTACAATCAGGCATCAAAAGTGCAGACCTACTGTAGAGTTCTAAAATAGTTATTATTGAAATGTTTTGACGTGACAACGTTTTATAAATTGGTTTGCCGGGTGACACTTCAAGAAACTGCGTTACGCTCCGCTGACGTTATGCGCTCACAATGAGAGGCACGCGAGCATGGTTAGCCCGCCTAAGAGCGAGAGAGACAGACATAAAAAGTGAAAGGCACGCGTCCCTTCCACTCGAGCACAGTTGTTGTCACGTAAAACTTTCGCCCGTATACCGACTTTACAGGCAACCAGTTTTTAATTCAGATAGGACTTTAAAATCATGCTTTAGTTTAAGTTTGAAGTCCTTAACTTAAGGTTGCTAATGCTGCCAAACGCAAAGCGCCTAAGAAATACCCGTCGCTTACAACTAACTTTGTTGATTGTAACGAGTGTGTTTTGTTTTTCTTAAAAGTGCTGAGAGGGAATTGTAGGTGAGATCTTTACCGATATTTTGGTGTAATTTGAGACGAAAAATTCCTTGTCATTTCAAAGCTAGACTAGTTTTAATTCTTAATTTTAGGGTAGCTTCAAAATTATAAGGAATTTTCGGCTCAAAATTATACTAAAATGTCGGTAAATATCTCATCTACAATTCTATCTCAGCACTTTTGAGAAAAACAAAACACATTCGTAACAATTAACAATTTTCACCAATGAAGGCGACCGGTGGCTAGAACGCTGGTAGTAACTATTTAGTAGCCTGTGACGCCCCGGTGGGCGCGGCCAGTATGCCGCTGGCTTTCGGACGGGAAGGCCGCGTCGCACTGCGCTCTCGCACGGATTTTTGTTTACGTTTCACTATGCTCCCTATTTGGACTTTGTTTTCTGAAATAATACTAGTATATATTCGTTTGGCTAATGGACGCTAGAGTATTGCCAAGTTTGTGTTGAATAGTCCTATTTTTTTCAAAAACTTACCTATAGGTACTTATACCTTATATTTTCACACTGCGCATAAACGCTTGTCTTTAGATAGGTACGGTCGGCTGCATAATTGCAGACCCACTGTAGAGCTCCTAAACGGCTGTTATAATAATGTTTTCAACACAAACAAGATTCTATACACCTGCTTTAGTTAAAGTTTAAAGTCTTCTAACTCATGAATTTTTC